>OV884039.1:21945000-23195000 GCA_930367265.1 Catocala fraxini | reverse complement strand
AATATAATTTAAGTATAATTGAGAAGAACGATTAAAAAGAACGTGACATTAAATCAGAATTTGAATATGGAATGGTACAATTTTAATTTTATTTGCTTTTTCTTTTGTAGCTAACGTCCATAGCTAAATTGAACCCTTATTAATGGTCAACGCAATGTCAGTGGGCACTAGAAAAGGTAACTATTGTAAACTCGCGCCATACGTGCAGTAATTTAGTTAGTTTATTGCTCTATAGAATGAACTAGAAAGCTGTATATTATCTGTATCTGTTCCACTATAACAAACCTATGTGAACAAAGTTACCCGACACAATAATAGCGTTCGTTTTTATGTAATGTCGAACATGTAATAAATTTTATAATATATGTTATAAATATATATTGTGTAACGGAGAGAAAGTCTCGTTTAGAGAATGTGTAGCGAGCTTCATACATAAACCGAATGAAAATCACATCTAGGTACACTGAATTGTTAGAATAAGCATTTTTATTTATTAATTGTACTGGGTTGTACTTTGGCTTGACATAATTATCGGTTACCTCTTTAGAAGAAACAGGAACTGTATCAATGAAAATAATCATATACTAGAGGATGAGAAAGAGCGAATTGGATTTGGATCTGGTAATGTAAAAATTAGTCCAAATGGCTAAATGGCAATGTTTAAAATATTTTAATTAATTGTATTAGTCGTGGATAACTGTGTAAATTATATATTGATAATTCTGGCAGTAGATTAGGGTAGTTTTAAGATACTTGCAATAATGTACCAGTGTACTACTCCAAATAAATATATAAAGAAAATATGGCAGCATAGACCGTTAAAAAAACGCCGGCTAATCCCTCGTAGCAACTACATATGTTCTTTTTGTGAAGGTGCTTTCAAAAAAGAAACACTTTATTGTTTTCACTAGCCTGGTAATATATTTAATTAAACCATGCCATTCACGCACTTTCATATTTTTTCTGCAATATGCAGACAAATGACATAAACCAGACGTTGAATAAAAAGGTTATAAAAGGAAAATAAGTTCAATCGTGTCAGGAAATCCCTTTCAACGTTTGTAAATAGCACTGTTGGAGTTGTCGGGCCAGGGACAAACGCAAAGGCCTCGTTCAGGCCTTGACCTATATAATGGGCGGCGACAACTGAGGCCAGACTGCGGAAGGAAGGGTGCCACAAAATATTTATAACTACTTTGGCCCTGTGTAGGCCTCTTCAATTACCTTTTAGCCTTTATGTATTGGGTCTATTTGTTGGTTATGTGGGGCAAATTGATAAGGAAAAATGTTCGGGTTAGATTGGCCCAGAGTTGTTGAGATTTTTTATGCGGGCTATTTTAAAGTATATTACTTACTTACTTACTTTGGATTTGCTGATTTTTGCGCTTATGTTTGTGATTGACTACGAGATATGTTGTTTAATTTTCGAATCCAGCAAAGTGTTATTATATTTTTCAGTGCAGCATAGAGTCTGGCATTGTGCCAGGTACACACGGCTACACATCAAGTTAGACACCCTATAGGTATACGCACAACTACGCTACATACAAAATAGAGAATTGTCGAAAAGGGACAGTGCATAGTGGTGTAGACCCATCACGGTGTACAAGCGCGTGCGGCGACGCCCGCGGCCCGTTCAGCGTGAATGAGACAAAATAACAAAAATATAATGTACTCTCTCGCACGATTCGCAGCGTTCAACATCTAATAGTTCAAAGTCCAAACAGTCTAGGTTGATGTGTCGCTGTGAGTATATGGCAATAGGCTCGCTCATTATAACGTAGGACCTAAACCACACTTCCCGGACTGTGGGTGTAATACACCACTGTTTACGAAGATCGAGGATTTACGTATATATGCGAGTCTAATATAATGATACGTCTTTATTATAAAAACGTATAAAGATAAAAATCGTCTCGTTTCAATAATTAATATTCTATTACATACACACAACACCATCTAGCCCAAAATAAGCAGAGCTTGTACTATGGGTACTAGACAATGGATAAACATACATATAAACATTCTTTTTTGTAAATACTTACATATTATATATAGAAACACCCAGACCAAGACAAACATTCATGTTCTTGCACACAAATGTTTGACTTGTGCGGCAATTGAACCCGCAACTTTAGGCGTGGCAGTCGGTTACACTAACCACTACGCCATCGAAGTCGTCGAGAATAATTACTTTCATCCTTCGATAAGTTTCAACAACTAACAGATTGTTAACGGCTATTATAAATACGAATGTGACTGTGTTTGTTACAATTACACGCCTTAACTTCTCAACCGATCATTATGAAGTTTTGCATATACGTTGTCAGGGGAACAGAAAAGGTCATAGGGTACCTTTCATCCAGAAACCGAACCTAACTTATATTTATGCGAGCAAAGCCGTGGGCAAAATCTAGTAATTATATGACATCGCATCGTGAATGGACTCTGCATACGACAGCCGTTAAATCGTCCGTCCATTATAAAAGCAATTTTTGCAATAACGTGCCCTCAATCAATTTAAATTGATCGTAATTACGCGCCATGAAACAGCCAAAATAACTTGTACCTTGTTCTAAATGTAATAAACGTTCCGTATAAAGAAACGGTGTTATTATTATTTTTATTGCCGAAATTAACCGATTAAATACCGATATACATCCTTAGCTTAAATACAGTCTTTTTTATTACTGGTTAAAATATTTTGGAGAAAGGCCAGAGTGCCAATTCCCGTAATTCTAACTGTTCAAAATAGAGCACAGATATATTTATGTTCACGTTTGGCGTTGTGGTTAAACTGGTCGCCTCGCCAATGATACTGTGCCGAGTGCTGTGGGTTCAATGCCCGCACGGAACAATAATACCTAATTTGTGTGATCCAAATATTATTGTTCTGTGTCCTGTTAGAATGTTTTAAAGGTTTCCGCCACACTGGTATTTTTTCTTCCTAGTGTAGGTGTTATCTTTAACACGTTCCCTGTCCAATGACTCCAAAGGAGTTACGTTTGTACCAAACTCATATGTCCATGACTCTGGTTGGAGTCATAATCCAAAAGCAAATTTGATGCTTTTCATTTCACTAGACGTATGAATAGGAGCAAAAAGATTCTCATCGACGTATGGTTAGATAACAAGGCTACCGTAAATTTTATTTTTCCCAGCCCGTTTTTATTAGCATTTTATATTTTATTGTCAAGTTAGGACGAAATTGTAGGTGATTACGAATACATTTTTAACTTTTGTTCTGGAACAGGGAACGTGTTAAAAATAGAAAAAAATGAAAAGTTTAGACACATCAAGAATTTCTAGCATATCTTATTAACCCCTGAGTCTTCTTAGAAGAGGTTAATGAAAACACTATGTGGGTCTGTGTGTCTGTCTATTAGTGACAGTTTGTTAGTGACAGGCATAGCTCCGTAACCACTGGACCGATTGACTTGTAACTTGGTGTGCATACACCTTGGGGTCATCCCTCGGTCGAGTTTGATATGGGCCCTGTGGGTCAAAAGACCGCCGAGATATAGGGGTCACAAGGTCATAAGGTCGGGGGATATCCACCAACAGAGTGATTTGGAAGTCCAAGGGAGAGGCTTTTGCCCTGCTGTGGGACATTACAAAAAGATGATGAAAAGAAAAAAAAAAAGGTCACATAAAGACAAAGAGGTTGAATACTGGATTTTTACACCCATCTCGTTAAAAATAAACTCTTTAATATATTCAAAATTCGAACAAAGATAAAATATGACAAGATTCTTTCATAAGTCATTGTTCTAAAAAATGTTACTTCGTTCAGAAAGGTTAAAAGATAACGGTACCTCCTTTGTCTAACTATACAAGAAAACAATTTGGACAGGCAATAAAGTAAATGTGCTATTGCATAGTTTTATTGTCTTGAATCTTATCTGACGTAACAACTAAACTAACGAAGTCTATTTTATTTTAGTTGTTGTGTGATAGCTATCGATCATGATCATGAAGTTGCCATTCTTTGTAATATAAACATTTTATATTGTATCGGTAGTGAATACGCTGTCATGTCATGTCATGCTGTGTATGAGATATTAAGTTCGATTTCCGGGTCAAGTAAACTATTATTAGGATTTTCTGTCACAAAGTGTATAGTAGCACCATGGATTCCGGACCTGTATCAGGTAGACGCTAATAGACCTCCGCTTGCCCCTTCGGAGCAAGGATGATGCGGATCCAGATTTTTTGACATCCGCGGACGCGGATACGGATATTTAAAGGCTCACATCCGCAAATGCGGATGCAGATGCGAATGTCAAAATCGATGCGGAAGCTCAGCAATTGCGGATGCGGATGTTGATGAAAATTGTGCATCTTATTTAATAAAAAGTATCTAATATCCCCTCTGTAGGTTCAAGCCTGTTTTGCAAAGGTTCATAAATGCAGCTATACCATTTTCTAGTGTTTCTTGATTCTCATCTTCACTTGAAGAATCCTCACGCTATTCATCGGCCCACTCATTTTCTTGTCACAACCTGCGCTATATCTGGACCCGCATTAACATCCACGTTCGTTATTGCGGATGCGGATGTGGAAGCAGATGTCCAAATCGATGTGGAAGCTCCGCAATTACGGATGCAGAGCTTCCGCATCTATTTGGACATCTGCATCCGTATCCGCATCCGCGGGATGTAGGTTCTCAAATATCCGCATCCGAATCCGCGGATGTCAACAATCTGTATTCGCAACATCCCTGCTTCGGAGATACATATAGCAGTGAGACTATGAAATTATGTAGTAACAAAGTATTCAGTATACGCCGTAAACGGCGCAAGGCTCGCCCTAAACACAGCTAGAAAAATGTTGGTATAACACACCTCAGTCTAGACCTTCGCTAATATTCAGATGACATGCGATTTTATATATTATATAATTAAACGGATAGACGGCCCAAATAAATAATATAAAGTAATTTAAACAAGTAATAAAGCGAATGTTCTAGAATATACCATTATTAACACGCGAGAGGTTTTTGACGCAACGGTATAAAGATTTCAGACACGCTATTCATAAATAGACAAGAATTTCTAAATGTATTTGTATTCATATAAATGTATTTTCACACCTAAACAGATGCGAGATAAGCAGAAACTAAAGTTTTTGATCAGCCACATTGCTTTTATCCAACGCATTTCTTGATTTTAAGGCCCTGGGATACCGACAATAATTTTTGTAGCACGCGACTACGAATAAATTCTGTGTCGCGGGGAACTTTAAAAGCGTTTAAACAACAATTAAAAAGACTACTCAACCTCGGAATAACTATTTGTAGCTCCAATAGTTTTTTTACTGTGTTGGATGTATACCCAATAGTCAGCTCAACGGCATAGGTGAGGCAACTATTGTATCATCCGTGCAATCATTAGGCCTACTAAACTTATCGGGCACATACCTTCCAAAATAAGAAACAGATACAAATAAATCTGCGGTAAGCATTTACGTTCTGTACGTTGTGCCTTATCTGGTAAGAAAATAAATTATTATTATTATTATTTCACACAAGCGTAGGTACTCTTCTGTTTTATACCTATTACATTTCTTGTTAAAAAATACAAAGAAGAAGAAAGTTAATATGGAACAATTATTCTTAAAATTAAACGTCTCGATTAAAGTAATTTCACCATACAGAAGATCGCAGCAAAACAACATTGTATTTCTGCGTTATGGTTTCTAGGATCTTTAAGATTCTCTCTCATATACTTTTCAGTCCATCTTTCATTCCTTTTCCTTGGGGTTGGCAACTCGCGACTGATTCGCCTGATATTGCAAGCTATCATTTATGCAACGGTAACCGCTTATGCCGTCGTATACCTATTTATTTGCGCCTTTATTGTCAATACTAATATTACAAAGACGAAAGATTAGTATTTTGGTTACATACAATTCACGCCTGATTCCCAGAGGGGTAGGCAAAGACTACGGATTTCCATTTTCTACGATCCTCACACTTCTCTGGCTTCATTCACTCTCATCACATTACTCATACACGCCCGTCGGTTCAAGGTGCTCTTAACCTGGCCTTTGTCCAGAACGCCTCCGATCTGATCTAGAAACGTTCGCCGGTCTTCTCTTGCGACTGTTCCATTCACACTAGCCTAATAAACTTTATTAGTCAGTCTTTCCTCGTCCATTCTTTCTACATGCCCAAACCAGTTTAACATACCCTTTTCTATTATTGTCACTATATTTACTTTCATGCCGCATCTCTCTCTAATCACACTATTCCTTATACTATCTTTCAGAGTCCCACCACATATGCTTCTCAGCGCTCTCATTTCTACAGCATTTATTCTGCTCTCATGCTTCTTTTGCCATACCCAACTTTCACTTCCATACATAAGTGTGGGCACTAATAGCCCTCTATGAACAGCCAAGCGTGTCTTTTCGGATACATTTCGACTGTTCATAAAAGTATTTTGGTTATGTTTGTAATAAATAAACTTAAAAACGCCGGGACCGATTTTAAAAATCCTCTCATTGTTCAAAACTACTCTATCCAGGTGTCATAAAAGCTATGATATAACATCTCGCTACGAGCTACAGAAGCGAAGTAGTAATCATAATCGTGGGTAAAACTGAGGGACAGCTGGCAACAAGCGATAAATTAACATAAGCCAGAAAAATACATAGTATTAGAAGTGAATATTCCCGCGCTAGTTTTATTCAAATGAGGGAAACAGGTCACTGGTGCTATTAACCGATAAGCGCCTACTGGGAGTCTTTGACACAACCCGCTTTTTCACTGCAACGATATAATACAACAAGACGTTCTCAATCGAATAACTTCTTTAAAGTTTTGTTCAATTGTCAATAGATATTGATTGAGCTAAATAGATAACAAAAGTTGCCTGTCATTCATATTTCGCAAGCATTGTTGGTTATTATGGCGCCAAATAAACATACGGCCCATGACAGGCTAAAGCATTTGCGCGCACATGCTTTCCTTCTTCTGCGGTCGTGATTTGAATTGGTACTCTTCGATTCTGCCTGTTTGACGATGAGTTTGTTAGCTTATAACGCTTGCAGCAGTAAAGGTATTACTTGCAGGTCTGCTGCCTGTATAAGCTTTGCTTAAGCTAAATAATTAAAATAAAAACGGTGCGGTTGTGAGGTGGGTTTCCAAGGTTTTTAGAAGACTTATGTGCTTTAGTTAATTGTGTTGTGAATGTATTCTTAATATTTCAGCAGTTAGAAAAGGACTGAGGATATTTTGTGTTATAAGATTTATTAGTTTAAACAAGTACTTTAATATCCAAAACGTAATATATTATGTACATATGTATATATAGCCCACACAGCACATTAAAATAGGAATAGAGATATTTATCTAACCACAACAACTTCAAACGTGACAGTTTAAAATTTGGAACGTTACCATAGACAGTTAAATCGTTACAAACAGCCAACAAGGCAAACAATTCTCCCTGAGTCGACACCCTGGCTTTTTGCCAAGGATGGTGGGACAACGACCAACCTTTAATCACCCCTCGTAGACGCTTGTGAACTATTATAAACTGTTTCATTCCTATTTTAGAAACTTAAAATGCTTTTATTGTGTCACAAGCACTTTAAACGATACGTGGATGGGATAGTTTGGATTCTAAATCTAAATCTGGAGATATCTTCCGTGTCTATTTCGGACAGAACGACATTACTTAACGGTTTTGCACTTTGCAATAGTGTTACGCCAGCGCAACTTTCAAAACAATGGATGTAAAGTCATCAAGTGGTGTGATCGCAAGATAACAACAATTGCGTCTTGCGATGTTGCGATAAGCCTTGAGCTACTGTCATTTAAAATTTCAATGACTAATTTAATTTAAATATTTGTGCAAATTATAGTTCTATCGTTATATCTGACGTATTGTTTTGTTATCTGCGATACTGATTTAATAATAGAAAATTATGAATCATATTGTTTTGATTTCACCGGTTTTAGGTTTTGAAGTATGGATTTCGTTGTTGGAGGTTATATCAGTAATTAACTTTATATTGCGAATATATGTTTGAATTATAATACTAGCTTGTAGTGAACATTCAATTATAAATGATCTGTAAATCCGTATTCGTTGATGTTACGTCACATATTCTGGGTTCTCTGAAACACGCGAAGGACCTTTTTTCGTCAACCATATAAAATTGCCTAAAAGAAATCCATGAGGAAACCATTATTTTTTTTCATATTTCAAAAATATCTCTCAATCTATATATAGTTCCTTTTTCTCTGCAATCACAAAGAATGAATACCTACTTATAATTCTCACAAACAAAACCGCTAGGTCATCGAATCCAACATTCAGTACACTAGCAATACTGAGATCACCATAAAAACAGTTTCGCCACCCGTGCAGCCACAAACTCCTTAATCAACAAAGGATATACGGCTTTTAAAATATCGTAGTAGGCTTCAAATAACATTATATTTACATTGCAACCAACAGATCCCTTGCCAAGTGAATTAATTTACGGTGCGGCTAATACATTTATTAATATGATGACAAATGCGTATGATGAACAGTGTGCACGTGTAACGCAGTAGCAACGATCGATCGCCGAGATTGTTGTACCAATTAAATCCTTATAGTTGACTGGTTACCAAATAATCATAACCGTACATTGATGAGATCGTGGAGGGCTATATATCACGTAGGTACGACAGATCGATCTAAGCTCAGTATTCGGAAATATTATCGCAACTGATTTTGAAGGTAGGACGCAGCAGAATCCCCGTAAATTTTACTTATGTACAGCCTAGCTGGGGACGTATTTTCTCCTACAAAAACAGCACCATCATACAGTTAACGAAGTAGCCGCTTCTGGCACTAAGTTCTAGGGCACGCTTGCAGCGCTTCAGTTACTTTGCTTAACAAAAACAAAAATTAGTAGCAAGCAAGGAGTGCGCCACAATTGAATCTTGCTCCATCCTAAAACCTGCCTCGATCTGGCACTGTAAGGATCGAATACAAACTATATTTTCCCATAGTGAGTTTGATTGCTACGGGTTTTTTAGAAGGCCCTGCGTTGCCAAATAAGGGCTGTATCATAAATTCGTACTATCCACTTTTTTGAAAATTCTTCATTAAGTTGAAGATTTTTCAAAAAAGAATGGACGAGGAAAGACTGACTAAGAAAGTTTATAAGGCTAGTGTGAATGGAACAGTCGCAAGAGGAAGACCTAGGCGAACGTTTCTCGATCAGATCGGAGGCGTTCTGGACAAAGGCCAGGTTAAGAGCACCTTAAACCGACAGGCGTGTATGAGGAATGTGATGAAAGTGAATGAAGCCAGAGAAGTGTGTGAAATCCGTAGTCTCTGCCTACCCCTCTGGGAAACGGGCATGAATCTATGTATGTATGTATGTATTCATTGAGTTGGTAATTTCTTTGGCTTTTCAAGCGTATACATACTACTGTAACCGCTTATTAACAAGCTGACTTGTTTGCCATCTTGTGTTCAAAAAAGGCTCTACAGTCTATCAAATAATCGGTAACATGGCTACAATAAAACAGCCTCTGTTGTACAAAGGTTTGTATAATGGTATATAAGAGACTTTCTCTTCAAAATCTTGTCATTTGGACATGTAATGCATCTATCATTATACATTTACAATGTCCATTGTTCGTCTGTTACGAAATAGCAAATTATGTTCTCTGTTACACTCTCTTTTTAGTATTGTCTTAAGTTTACGTTGATATTGTACTGGGAAACAGCCAAAGAGTGACTCCCCGTAAGTGTTACAGTCTAACAAGTATAATACCTGCAGATAACACCTTGCTGATATGAATGTGTTTGTAAATACTAAAATAATTGCAATTAAATGGCTATTAATCAAAATAAATAATCAAAAAAATGTTCATTCATGTAGGTCACAAAGTAACTTATGAACGACAAAGTTACACTTATTAATGCGAATTGACATTTACATTTACCTGTTGCCATGTTCAGCAAAGCAAGGGCATAGAACCAATGAGAAGAAGTAGCAAGAAACTCACGGTCACACTTTAAAAGAGTTGCTACAGGTGCCTGCTTTCTTGCAGGTAGCCTACCTGCAAGAAAGCAGGCACCTGTGAAACTCAGAGTAACTCTTCTTCTGAGGCTGAACATAAGCAATATAAAAGCAAAATTAGTAAACGCACGAATAATTAAAGCTTAAAGGTCCAGATAGGTTAATTTGTGACCCAAATCAATCAATTATATCCTAAATTTCGGAATATATGTACCAAACAAGTTGCAAATAAAATACGCTTTGCTGTTCCCGAGGCACGTGTAGGTGTGAGCGTGTATGTATAAATGTAGTATTCCCTCGCCTTTTGTGCGATCTGGATTTCATGTGTTACACTCTATTAGACAATATCTGTAGGTTTACCTGTTTAAGCACAATTCTGGAATATTTTTGTCAACGTATTATCACGTAAAGTGATTTTGTCGTGTTGAACAGAAGTTATTATTTACGATGTTTATCGCGCAATTTCGCTCGCGATTTATTATGTACCTAGTTGTTTTTAATAAATGTCAATTCCTCAGGAACGGTATCCCTTATTGTAATGTGTATGCAAAATTTTATATGACTAGTTAAGCCGTGAAAGCGTACCAAATAAATAAGCAAACAAACAAAATCACATTTATAATACATATTATTAAGATAGATGTGCTCGCGGTTTCACCCGCGTTTATCGTTACTGCGCCGCCCTTGTGGGTCGTAGTGTGATTTTATATAGCCTATAGCCTTCCTCGATAAATAGGCTATTCAACACTAAAATAATTTTTCAATTCGAACCAGTAGTTTCTGATATTAGCGCGTTCAAACAAACAAACAAACTCTTCAGCTTTATAATATTAGTATAGATAAACACAATGGATTTCGAACCAAGATATTAATTGTCTCATTGACCCCGTGGCATATTAGTCTGCACTTATGTTGAGGGCGATCCTAAGATACTCGTACCATAAAGTACCATTGCTGGGCCTAGCAGAATGCTTTTTAAAATGTTGTGTTAACAAATTTTTAGGTATATGACATTAAAGTTAAGTTCAGACCTTATTATGTGATACCAAAAGAATAGCTGTGCCACGAAATATAGATAAAAATAAATATCGTCTCTAGAAAAATAAATATACGATAACTGCATCTCTATTATATAAGTATTTAATCATTCCGCCATTTTGAGTAGTTGAAGGCGATACTGATTAGAAAATTCATTTCACTAGCATGACAATACGATAACGGACACGCTTTGCAAACGATACTCTTGTAAGTAATTTCCTTGCTTTATGGGCTTACTTATATTAAACATTATTTTAATAACATAACATAGTATTACGCCGTAATGTACTCAAGTGGTTATTATATTTATCTGTCAAATTAATTTCTCGTAATCTGAAAGTAAGCAGTTATTGGAGTCTAATACGACTTCTACTCCAATCACTAACTTAGTTAAAGTCGGATTGAAGTTTCTTATAAAGATACTTATCCACATTCCGCTAAAGGTACATCAATATTTCGCCAGCTACGTTCCTAAAGAGAATTTGAAGTCATTTACTGCCTATTTATGCCATGTAGGTATGTTTAAATGTCGCATCTAAAATAAAACACCCAGCAAAATAACCGAGCCATAAATCTGTTTACAAAGGTCATGAATACACCTTCCCCATTGATATACTATTTTTAACATTTAACTGCATGCACGCACAAAAGAGCCAGCAGCTCATAATTATCGGTATATGTTCGCTTCCGTAGTCTGAAAATAAACACAAGGGAATCGAAAGCACTTTCACTCTCTCCCACTTCAAACTATTAACCCTAATGATTTGAAGAATAACGACTTTCAACCTTCTCTCTACGCTTATGAGTCCATTTCAATTTAGACGGTTTATAGCAATGCAACTATGTGCAATTGATACTCACGCTAATGGGATTTACGTGATTGAATTGCCTTTTTAACTTGGTCGTTTTGCAATGTATTACGTTGATTGGCAAATGATAGCGGTCTCTTCGAACGAGATATTTCCGTTTCTTGTTAGACTTTATCTCTGTGTCAAATTATCTGTACCTACTTAAATATATATTTGAAAAGAGAAAATTGTTTATTATTTTATCTAAATCACTTCTTCTTTAAACTATGCGTGTAAAACTATTCGGTAACATCGACTAGTTACACGTTTATTACGTCTACTGCTGCTGTCTTTGTCTTATATAAAAAATATAACAATTACAAGTGACAATTTTTTATCCTATTTCGAACCTCATTTTTCGTGTCAGCTCCATACATAATCGTGTAATTTATTCTAAGAAATACTAGATACTCAAAAGTTAATTACAATTCAAACGTAAATTAAAGCTGGATAGTAAGAGAAGAAATAAGAAACGAAATCGGGAACCAGATAAATCCGACAAAACGAAGTGCGAATACTAATCCGGTTCCGCGACAAAGAATCGTAAACGTAATCGAAAACCGACAATCTGTACGGTTTTACAATTTGACTCGATGTCGGAGAACATCACCTGAATATCGACAACGGAATAGAAAAGTCGAGTAAATTTATTCTAGCTAAAGTGAGGCAATTTATTGTAGACTTGGAGAATTGGAGCGAACCATATACCTGGGACTAGACATAATCTGTTGATTGATGTGTTTTGGCAAAGTTGCTTTAGTTCGAAACTCGGTCTTTTGGCTGAGTAATCTTTGTGGTTTGCGCGAACTTAAAAATGGAATGACGAGCAATTTAGCTTGTTTTTATTGGTTGTAGGAAAGCAGCGTTTTAACTTAGTGTTTTAAACTTGAATTTGCGCGAGAAATGAAAATACTTATGGCGTAAACATGCTTGTTTAAGAGAAATGTCAATTTGAAAATTGATTTTCGATAAATAAATAGAGTTTAAGGTATATAATGTGGTAAATCAACAGTCGTAAATAGCAGTAAACATGGTGAGTCTACGTCAGACGTCTACTGGAGGTTGATAATCCTAACTAATATTATAAATGCGAATGAGTTTGTTTATTTGTTACGCTTTCACGCCTTAACTACTAGACCGATCATCATGAAATTTCGCATACATGTTGTCAGAGGTACAGAAAAGGACATAAATTTTCATCTAGAAAAAGTATTGTGCCCGTGGGATAGAAATTTATTGATAAAATCTAGATTAACGAGGGTGTAGCCGCGGGCAAAATGTAGTTTGACAATAAATTAGACGTTACTTAACTGCATGAAATATAACGACATGAAACGGTATTTGCCTTATGTTTCCGTTTTACTACCACTGAGGTGAAAAACAGGTATTTGAACCAATAGTAAGCAGTTACTGTAAGCTATGCATATGCATGCTAGCGCGTTTCCAATCTTTCAAAGAATACACTGCATGCGTATAAAGCACAATAATTTCTAGACAAAAAATATTTTATAAGTTTTTTTTTGTTTGGTCTGATGGCTGCTGACTGCCGTAGTATGAACATGGGGTTGTACGTCTTTCATAACATTGTAATGCCGGCAAGGTGCCTGGTAGATGGCAGTCCAAAGCCGAGTAAGGGAGCAGTCTTTTTAAAAAATAAAGGTAAAGAATGTCTGCCTGATACCTAAACATATCTGAAAAAATACATGCAAGTATAATTTTTTATACTAGTAATGCGCATATAGTATTCGAATCATATTCGAATACAGTACGCAGCGCACTAGTTATAGCATGATGTTGTCTACTCATTCGAATAAGTTTCAAATGCAAATATGCACATCACTGTATTATACAAATTATACAAACATTTCGTCAGATATACTTTTTATTGATGATGATTTACTCATCCACGAAGAGGCAGCCTACCTATCTATGTTTCTGAATATATTTCAATTTCAATTTCAAACTCAATGCACTTAATAGTGATATAAAGGTCTTATAATTAGGTATAGTAACAAAGAGCCCTGTCGGGCACGGCAACAATAGGAGAAATGAACAGCAGTTACTTTCAATATGTTGTGTTTAAAACAATGTGAATTTTCTTCTTTTGATATTTTTTTGTACTATACAGACAAGCTACTCCAAAAGCATAGTGTATCGTGATGCACAATCAAAAACATTAACATTATCAACAGTGAACTACGTAATATGAACAACAACTTTCCCATAAAAATCCTTTTCTTAATCACAAAGGCCAAACATAATAAACACTCGAATATCAGCGAAAATGAAAAGGTAAAATAAATAAAGACAAAATAAGGTGGATATAGTGACAAGAATAGAAAAGAGTATGTTAAGCTGGTTTGGGCATGTAGAAAGAATGGACGAGGAAAGACTGACTAAGAAAGTTTATAAGGCTTGTGTGAATGGAACAGTCGCAAGAGGAAGACCTAGGCGAACGTTTCTTGATCAGATCAGAGGCGTTCTGGACAAAGGCCAGGTTAAGAGCACCCTGAACCGACGGGTGTGTATGAGGAATGTGATGAAAGTGAATGAAGCCAGAGAAGTGTGTCAGGATCGTAGCAAATGGAAATCCGTAGTCTCTGCCTACCCTCTGGGAAACAGACGTGCATCTATGTATGTATGTATGTATGTATGAAAAGGTAAAAATGAAGTGGACGGCTGCTATTACTATAAATATATTGGAAAGGGATGTCTCGCAACGTGACATGTTATCTGGAGCCGAAGCGAAGACACGACCTACATACGGGCACATGTTCGGAGATACCGCTCGCTACTTTTCACCGTAAAATATGCAAGAGAACCGTTGTGAATTTTTAATATGTTATTAGGTTTTTAAGGGGTGTGGTTCAGTTTAGCTTTAATAAATATGAGACTACCTACGTTGGGTCATGACTACTCATGACTGTGTGTTTTGAAGTTTCGTAGAAGCGTATAATGTTAAAATTTTGCCTTATATAATTTGCTATGTACCGACTAATTAGCAGGTTCTAAATTAATACTTTACAGAAGCGACGTACAAATGCTATAAGTTTCGAATTCGAATTCGAAATTCAAATAATCAATCTACATTAATGCATTCGAACGATTTGAGAATTCGATTATTTTATCGATAAACAATCGCACATCTCTACTGTTTCTAAGAACCCTAAAAATAGAAGTGGAAGTTAATCAATCATTTGATATGGAACGATATAGGATGCCAGTGTCCTCTGTACACTGAATGACAATAGAATATTGGAAGCCTGCTCTCCCTCAGGCACGAGTGGCGTTCGTCATTACTTGGGAATGACGTATGAGATATATGTATGTATGTACGTATAGGTAAAAAGTATCGTCCATTTGATACATATAAAAATGCGTTGTAACTATAGTAAAAAATATTCTTCACTAAAATAATATCAGCTCTGTTTATTAACTGTCCCACTGGTGGGCACGGGGTTTTTCATAATATGAGAAGGGTTAGGTTGGTAGAGTACACACCTTCGAGAAAATTATGTAGATAACTTTCAGTCATGCAGGTTTCCTCACGATGTTTTTCTTCACCGTTAAAGCGAGCGATAATTAACTATTTAATATGCACATAAATTTGAAACAGCCGTGAATCTATGTATGTATAAATTTGAAAAGTCACAGGCGTGCCTTGGGATCGAACTCGACACATCAGCGTGGCAGTCCAACGGTTGCCGACTAGGATATCGCTGCTTATACTGATAACTGTATGCAAATACCAATCAACAGCTAATATTTATGAACAAAACATGAATTATGGTCTAATAATTAAGGTCGTCCGTATTTGCCCAATCGCTTCCTGTGAGGCCATGACCCAGATATTGTTATTCGTGGATAGATGTGTATTTAACAATACGGCATACACGTTTGTACATTTATTTGTATTCGTTGATGCAGGCTTTGATCAACAAAGTGTTAGCGGTTCGCAGCTTGTATAAAACTAATGTATTATTTTTCATACAGGTACAAACATGTATGCGACGATAAGCGATAGTTTATGGACGCTTGCAACGTCAGGATATCATATGCGCGTTGCCGACCTTTCAAGAATAGAGTCGATTGGCTGGTAGCACTCAAAATAATGAAGTTAAGCAAACTGCTGCTCAAGATTTCTGAGTTGATTAAACAGGTAGTCGCTTATTCAAGAATCGTCTTCGGTTACGTATAATCTAAACATAGCTTACAAAATATGAATGGTATAATACTCTACTAATCTAAACCTTTGGAGACAAGAAGGCGTGATATTATGCAACGATACCTACTCCAATTTTCCCTTTTTTGTTTCTTACTTTAATAATAAGCCGTCGAAATGCTTCTCCCGTGGACCTATGTATGTCATATTAACGATATCTGCTTTGAAAAGGGATCATGACGGGCAGACAGTTGGCAAAACAAAATGAGAAATCTGTTGCTACTATTGGCACGCCAAACCAACGATGTCAAAATCTATTACAAATGTCTGCCTACTTTCATCAACGGATGATCGCCTTGAAGTATAATATAACGATAGGACAAATAACACTTTTGAGCCAGTCTTTTAGCCAACGGTTCAGAACAATCTGTTTTATCTCTATTGATATCGTCGCACAGTCGACTTTTCTAATTTGACATGTTCTGGTTCCTCCGGTCAATTACTGTCCGAAATAAACTTTTTTCATTAGTACTCTTGAGACATGTTGTTTCGTAAAGCAAATAGTAATGGGGCTAATTAAGACCTATAGCGACAATTTTGTTCGTCAGTTTGGGTATTCTTGTGGAGGCAAAAGTAGAATGGATGATTTGGGAAATAGTGATGTTTCTCGTATGTTCTTATTTGTTCGTTTAGGAACCGCTCTAGTCGTTTTTGTTAGTAAATCCTGGACAGACGTGACAAGAATTCCACTTTCATAAACTCTAATTGTTTTTCCGACAGATTTTTATTTATAGTATTAAGTCAGTGTTTTATTATTTACAAATATGACAAATCAAGACAACTTTCAGCGCCGGGGCAAACATGCAAACATTGAATTTAAGTCACATAGAACAGCAATATTGTAACAATAAAAAAATGAATTAATCAGGTTTGATTTGATTGATGGTGTTGAACAATTCGGCTTCAAAAGTATTTTTAGTTGTTGAATAGTAACATATGCATATATCAATGTAATTGAACCTATATCCTAACCTCAGAACGCTTGAAAATATCTGTTGAGCATAGTAATTAAGAAACGCAAAGCTTAAGAGGAAACAAGTAAAATTGCTGTAAATATACATTATTATACAATACATATTTGAATGTCGTATAGACTTCCTATTCAGCTTCCTGCTTAGCAACCGAGGGTTGGAACGTGTTCCTATAAATTCCTTTATGCCAAGACCCCATTCTTAAAATAGCAGACGCGGATATCTTATTCCAATTATAATAATGTATTTACAAAATATTCGTCCAGATGGCAAAGCTTAAGTGCTTCAACAATTTACGAATCCGACTCTCCGAAAAAGCGAAAATATCTATTAATGAATACCGAACATGAGTCTTACGAAGCCAAAAGCGATAATGGTGGAAGTTTTCAAATACATTGGCAACTAAAAACAGATAAAACCCTTGTTTTATATTTTATTAACGTACAATTTAAGGAGTTTTTATGGTCTTGCTTTATTAACAGCAATGTTTTCATGAGCTTTGTCAGATTATAATCGTAAAATTTTAACAGCTTTTGCGTTGGTGCCTTTACAATTCTACTTCCAACAACTTGTATCTTCTGCTTTTGATAATATTTATACGACAGTAGCATTCTCGGAATAATGAAAACAATAAAAGTATTTTAGTTTATAAACTAGTCTAAGAAAATAATATCTCTACTGTAGTATACTGGTTAGTTACAGAAAATGTGTTTATTTTATAACTTGATTTAATAAAAAGTATCTCTTTTAAACAACTCTAACCCATTATTGCGTGGTTTTAAGGGTTACATGCCCGTTCGCCCGTCAATGTTCGCCCCCTAGTAGGTATTTGCCAGGTTTTTCTTAAAATCCATCCACAAATAGGAGCCCCGCGAAGCGGGACTCCGTCTTTCTATGAAAGAGCTCGTACGGGCTCGTAGCCGTTTTAAGTAATGTCACCACACACCATCACCACATCAAAATTCAGATACTTTATAATAATATCAGCTTTGTATAAACTCTTTTTAGCGCGAGAATAGTTACGCCATAACCAAACGAAGTGGTGGAATGTAATTGATCTCCTTAAAATAATAAAGTTAATATTTTTCAGGCACGGATATAATTCAATATTTATAAAGCCAGTTCAGGGACTTACATGAGAAGAACCGGGTAATCAGATATCTGAATTAAAACAAATGTAAATTGAACTTAACATGGTTGTTCAATACCGCGTGCTTTAATAAGCTAGCATCATTAACTAGTAGCTAAGCAAATAAGCGCTTTCACGCCAACATTACTAACAATTGCAAGCAAGCAACTGTACAGCCTTGGCCAAAAGTATTAGGCACCCCCAATATAGTTATCACACACCTGTGCTATTTGAACAATTAAACAATATTCTATAGAACTGCGATACCGGTGTCACAAAACACTATTTAAGACAATAGACGGCATTTTTTAAGCAGTCGTAAAACATCTGGTGCGTCAATAATAAAATTTAATTTTTCCAAAATTTATTTTTAATGTTTCGTCAGTTACCATTTCGAAGTCTTAGTGTAAAGACAGTGCATTTGTGGTTTTGTGAATTAATTGAGAAGAAATTCATTTGAAAATGCCAAAACGAAATGAAATTAGTATTGAAAATCGTGTAAAAATTCAACTTTTACATGAGCAAGGCAAGACTCAAAAAGAAATCGCGAAGTTGGTGAAATGTTCGCGATGCGCCGTTCAATCTGCTATCAAACGTTTTGTTGAGACTGGCTCTCATGCAAATAAACCAAGAACAGGCAGAAAACGCGTGACTACTAGCCGTCAGGACAGAAAACTTATCCGAGAGTCTGTGAAAGATAGAAAAAAAACTTCTTCGGAGCTTGCTGTGGCTTTAACTGAAGAGACTGGACATCCCATAAGCGCACGAACTGCAAGACGAAGGCTAGTAGAAGCCGGCTTAAAAGGTTGCAAAGCTAGGAAGAAGCCGTGGCTATCCGCAGACAATAAAAGAAAACGACTTGATTGGGCTCTGAGACACCAACATTTCACAGAAGAGGATTGGTCTAATGTGCTGTGGTCTGACGAATCAAACTTTGAGGTAAGTTTTTTTAGTGAAGTCTATACCACAATTACAACGATCATTGTTGTGTTTGTCTTCAAACTCAAATGTTATAAAAGTTTGTAATGTGTGCTTTTTTTTGGAATCTACAGGTATTTGGAACACCAGGTGTGACGTTTGTGAGGCGACGCAAAGGCGAAGAATATCACCCAGATTGCGTAGTACCAACCATAAAACACGGCGGAGGCAGTGTAATGATTTGGGGTTGCATGGCTGCGGATGGAGTCGGCAAAATGTTTGTTTGCGAAGGTCGCATGAACAGTGAAAAATACATTAATGTACTGGAAACTGCTCTCGTACCTTCGCTTTCGTGTATTTTTGGTGACACTAACTTAAATGGTGTGAAATTCCAACAAGACAATGCTCCGTGTCACAAGTCAGCTACTACGATGCGCTGGTTTACTGAAAATTGTATTGATCTGTTAGATTGGCCTGCCCAGTCCCCGGATCTAAATCCTATTGAACATTTGTGGAGTATTTTGAAGAGAAAAATAAAAGAGCACTCGATAACATCAAAAACTGCTTTAAAAAACGCGTTAGTGCAAGAATGGGATGCAATTTCTCCAGAGGAATGTGCGAAACTTGTACGTAGTATGCCCCACAGAGTTGCTGCTGTCATAAAATCAAAGGGTGGCCCAACAAAATATTGATGTTTTTACAATATTCTAATGAAAATAAAGTACTTTAATCATTATAATTAGTTTTATTTCTCTCTAAGCCTGAAATATGCAGTAATTTATAGGGTGCCTAATACTTTTGGGCAAGGCTGTATATACGGTTGCACCTTTATTTAAGACTGCGCCGAGCGTAAGACATAATGACAGAGCTCGTGCGGCGCATATTCAAATCGGCGCGCGGCCGCTATAGTAAAATTGTATGGAGGATTTGAAGTGCTTTTTTTATAAATATGTATCTTTATTGTCAACCAATAACTTAAATATTTGGGACGGACAAATCGTAATACAACTATTTATGTTTCGTTTAAGCTGTAAAATAGGATAGATTTCTACTATTAGGATCTAAAAATGACGTAACACGAGCTTACGATTTTGCATTTTTCGTGAAAATTTACGTAATTCTGTAGGAGAAAATATGATTTATTTTAAGTTTTTTACACAGTGTAATTGTAAACACATTCATTGTTATGGTAAATGTATATTTTATATTTGTATTAAACAAAAAGTGTTCATTTTATTCACTTAACTGTGACCGCCTGTTTTAGCACATTTCGCTCGGCGCAGTCTTAAGCGCAGACGGCATTCTAGAAATTAGATTTACGTTGACCCCCCTAATGAATAAAAGAAACGCTTAGCTGATCAATCCATTTAATCGCACGGATCGTAAGTAGTACTAAAAGCTAAAGCAATCAATGATTCCACAGGGGACGACGGATACAAATGTGGCTAACTTCACAAACATATAGAACTTTCGACTTTATTCCTTAAATGCTAAAGTTTGAATTCTAAAAATGGCTTTTAAGAAGTTAATCTGATGCATGAGATATCGATGCAATACCTTTAAGCCCTTCAGGGGCACAAGGTGTGGTTCCTTTGAAAGTTTAGGTGCGGTTGTTCTATCGTTCAGTCATCGTCGTTCAATCTATCTTCATTATCTTCGAGGCAGTTTACCATGCCATTCTTGATAACTAACGTTGTTAATCTAAGTTGGTCTATCAAGAAAGTTATGAATAAATTCTGTAGTTCCTTCGTAATAAGTTTTCTTCTTAATTATTTTTCTTTGCTGTAAGTAACACTTGTATTACTTTCAAATCACTATTGTGAATTTAATCTAATGTACAGTTTACAATTTTGCTTTGGGCCGCCGTGGAAATATTATCTAGGTATAAAGAAGACTGATATTATATACGGGTTAATTTTTATTGTCTGTAATCAGCAATAAAAAGATAGATACGTTACTATACCGCACTCAAAGTAAAGACTCAAAAACGTCCTAATTGTGACGTTTTGTTTTTGTAACTAAATCGGTGCAGCATATGAATGATAGCTGTCACATTCACAACCTCTGTACAGATCTATTGCAATACTAATTATAGTACAAATTGTCAACATGTATGCAGTTATTATGAACAAAATAGTCCAGGGATCTGATTATAGACGTTCTTTAATAAAAACATAATCTATATAGCGTATTGTATCATTGTCGGTGACGATGTCGATCCTCGATACAGGTAAAAAAAAAAATATAAACAAGAAAATCACAATTGAAAGAAAACAATCTTGTTGCGGATTTTCTGTGACGTGGCATACACGTGTGGTTGATAACTTTTTAAAGACTATAAGTATTGTTTTTAAAAAGATATCAACCATCAATTGTTTATCTATTACTACGACTCGCCCCGGTTTCGCACGGGTAATTCAAAACCTTAACAAATTTTATACCTAAACCTTCTCCATGAATCACTCATTCTGTTTATTGGTAAAAACTGCATGAAAATCCGTTTAGTACTTTTTAAGTTCATCGCGAACAGACAGACATGCGTGGCGGGGGCCTTTGTTTTATAAAATGTAGTGATTATTGTCTATTATCCGTTCTCGTTCGTTTTTTAAACTTTGACATTTAATTGTACGTCTCGTACACTTGTTAGTACATCCTGACATGAATTGACATCGTTTATCCGAGTCTTAATTACTGAGCGGAAAACCTATTTAGACTTGATTAATTGGAGGGCACAGAATTGTTATTCAAACTCCATAACGATGTTTACTGAACATCTCTCTGTATGAAAGGTCAAGGATAGCGTCTATTCAAAGAATGTATTCAAAACTTAGATATTCAAAACACATACACAGTCTAACCTAAAATCATAGTTGGTAAAATGTAAGTGTCATACTCTTTGCATATCCCTTTGAGCATAAAAGATGTAAGACTATGTATGTATTCTAAGAAATTTGTATAATAGCGAAGTAATTTACGCACAAAATTTTGACGTACAGAATATTTAGCTACTTACGTATTTTCGTGATAAAAAAACAATCAATAAATGACTTTACTATGTGAGAATGCCCTATTTTTATTATTTTTGTAACAAAAATAACGTTAATATTTTGCCGCCATATTGCATAATGTCTGCTATTCGGCCGACTGCAGTAGTGTAAGTGTGTATGTACGAGCAGTCCGGCCGATATGAGAAGGGTGATTTTTTAGCTTGGGAGCAGCCGTCTGTGAATTTTTACGTTAATGATATAATGTAAAAGTTTGTGGAGATGTATGGATGCTTGTTACTCAATCACGTGAAAACTCTTGAACGGATTTGGATGAAACTTGATATAGACTGTACATCTTGAATTAACACATAAGGTACTTTTAATCTCGCCATCCGTGCATACGGGTTTCGCGGGCGAGGCCCGTCTAATTTGTCTTCAACATTTATCAATCAAAGCATTTATTCATATTTCATATACTTATATGTAATATTAAAGAGATTTTTATATTGAAATTAAACTACTATATACGGATTTTATCGCGTTGTTTATTTTACACTTTATTACATAATTTTGAAACTGTTACATTACTACTAGATACTAATAAACTTTACTAATTTTTAAGCTAATTAAATTATCAAAGTATTTATATTTAAGTAAACACTTTCCTCGACGTTTCAGTTATATATATTCGGTAGATTTTTATAATTTACAATTAAAATGTGCCGACATATGAAAAAGTAAATCGCCGTTTTCGTTTCGCGTATTTTCATTTCAGTTTGATGAGTTTGTATATTACGTGATCCTCGCTCGAGCACTCAAAGTAAAACGATGTCAATACGAGCAGGTAATGTATGAATACCTAGTATGGAGGATGTTTTGAACCGAGATGAAATTCATGACATAACA
Source organism: Catocala fraxini (assembly GCA_930367265.1). Lineage (NCBI taxonomy): Eukaryota > Metazoa > Arthropoda > Insecta > Lepidoptera > Erebidae > Catocala > Catocala fraxini. The sequence goes on along the minus strand of OV884039.1, from coordinate 23,171,949 downwards.
TCGTAACCAAATTATTTGGAGGACGCCGGGGATATTGTAATCTTAAATCTATACATTCCTACATATACCAACCAGATTATAGCTGGTCGATATCTGTACACAGGAGATAGTTAAAAGAAATAATGTAAGATGTCTTTATAAAAGCTTTAGAAAACGAAACGTCTGTATAAGAAGAAAAACTGAAACATAAACGTGAGTTTCTTGCAGGTTTCTTCTCATATCCTATGATGACCCAGGTGATATCATCTAGGTGATCATAGTGGAATAGACAGTTTTTCTTAACAGAAAAACCCAGTAACACTATACCAAAGTCAAATCGACAATCGCCAATCAAATAATCTATTTTTCTATCACATACACACAACATCATCTAGCCCAAACTAAGCAAAGCGTGTAATATTGGTGCTAGACAATGAAACATATCGATTCCCAATTTGATTTTAGTCCACTAGTTAACTCAAAATTTAATTATTTTTAATCATTCTATCGACATCACAGGACCTATCAATCTAAATAATTATAATTATAGTTGGAAATTGATTTAGTATTCGTATTGTGTTCGTAATTAAACCGTTAATTGGCTCGTTGAAAATAATGAAATTGCCATGTATTAATATTATTTGATTTATTAACGAAGCGAGCCGAGAACCAGTTCTTTATATCAATTTTTAAAATTACAAACTTAATAATTACTGTTTTTAGGAAATCTAATATCAATTACATACTTTATTTGATGGTTATTTAAGCGTAGCAATTGATTAATTTATTTTAATATTCTTTCTTTGATTGCTTCGGTGGCGTAGGGTATCTTTTAACCCGTGGTACTCAATTCACAATACTAAGACGTAAGGGCAAGGAACAACTTAAACCATTTAAAGTCCATCACGCGATGGCGTGATAGAATTAAAGATGTTTAATCCCTTTTTCGTAGAGTCAACAACGCGCAAATAAAACTTCTGGTATAGCAAGCGCTTGCGCAAGGCAACTAAATGTATTCGTATAATCGTATAAAAATTAAACGACATTCTAAATCGGAATAACAAACAAAGGATCTAAATAAAACTGTGTTTCGTTCGAGATTAGTTTCAATGCAATACAAAGTTCAACAAACGCGGTACTTTATTGGCAAGCGTTTCGTGGGCGGCGCGGCGTGCTGTCTCGGCCGCTCTGCTTATCTTGCGTGAATCATCGTAATCCCGAGATTATTTTACATTAGCTTTTCCCTGCGGCTTTACTTGCGAACAGTTCTTTTTTTGTGGATGATAGGTGTGGTAGGTGTCTCATTTTCTGTGCCTCTTTTTTTATAGTGACACGGCAAAGTGGTTGTGACGGACCTGATGGAAAGCCCAATTACAGTCCAGAGACAGTGACGACGAGGAGAAGATAAATATCTTCTAGCCGTCGCCAGTGTCAAGCCGGTCTGACCAGATGCTTCTGCACACTATGCTTGAAAGACCCAATGTCATAGAAGGGAGGGGAGGGGGAACACATGTGCCGGAAGACCATTCCAAAGTTGTATGGTACGGCATAAGAAGGAATTGCTGAACCTTTTGGTGCGAGGGATTGTGCTAACCGTCCATCCGTGGTTACGAAGACCGGCACGTGTGGTTCTCAAAAGGAAGGGGGTAGGGGGGATGAGGTCAAATAACTCTTCGGAGCATTCGCCATGATAGAGGCGATAGAATACGCTAAGGGACGCAATGTCTCTACGAAGTTGTAGCGGTTCGATGTCCTTCGTAACCTCCTGGCTGTCGATTATACGAACGGCATGACGCTGCAGTTTATCTAAGGCATCGAGTAGGTACTTAGCGGAACCATTCCAAAGGTGCCAACAGTACTCCATGCTGCTAAGGACTTGGCCCTTGTACAGCAAATACCGCTGTTCGGGAGTAAAGAAACGCCGCACCTTGTTTAGAATCCCAAGTTTGCGTACAGTTGTGGTTATTACAATCTCGATGTAATCCCTAGAGTTAAGGTCGACAATGACAATGTTTATGCGAAATTTCATGACGATCGGTCGAGTAGTTAAATAAACAAAGTCGCATACGCAATTATAATATACTAGCTTTTGCCCGCGGCTTCGCTTGCATAAAAGACTCATAAGTAAGGTTAGTAACAGTACTTTTAAAAATAAAATATAGCTTATATTACTCGCTGATAATATAGCTTTCTAATGGTGAAAGAATTTTTAAATTCAGTTGAGTAGTTTTTAAGTTAAATCCTTACAAACAAACAAACAATAAATCAAATCTTTTCTCTTTATAATATTAGTATAGGCTAGTTTTTGCCCGCGGCTTCGCTCGCTCGCGAACAGTTCTCTTTTGTCGGATAAAAGCAGAATCACGGGTCAAAACGGGAATTCTGTTGTGTCCTGCCAATCATAAAATTATATACTTCATCGTAGCGGAGTCAAAAATGTGAAATGTTGAAGCGGATTTCATAGAAATGGGAAAGGGGGACATCGTTCAAAATGTAATCGATGTCAGATGGACATCGGTATGCACAATATCCAGTGGTGTTACTTGTGAATACTATCTATTACCCACGGCTTTGCTTATATGAAAAAAAAAATTTTTCTGGATGAAAGGTACCCTTTGTTCCCCTGACAAAGTGTATGCGAAATTTCATGACGATCGGTTGAGTAGGGAGCAACAAAATAAATAAAAAAACTCGCAGTGACAATATTAGTTAGGATGTACCAATGCCAAATTTCTTACTAATGTCTCCCCACTGAGCAGCGATAGCTCAGTGGGGAGACCAACAGACTGCAATGCAGAGGGTCTCGGGTTCGAACCCACGTCGCGCACCTCTGACTTTCGGAAGTTATATGACTTTTCGAAATTATGTGCGTATTAATTGACAATTATCGCCTGCTCCGTGCCTCGAAAAGCTCGTTAAGCCGTCGGTCCCGGCTGCCATGAACATCTATAGCAGTCGTTATTGGGAGAGTGTCGACACAAAAGATCCCACTGGGTCGAAGTGTCGCCGGTCTGCACTGACTGGCCTCCACATAAGATACATACATACATACTAACGAACTTGTTTTACCTTTGTAATTCGACGTGTTTTTATAAATCTAGTGTAATTGTTACATAAAGTAGGTGTTCATGCAGAACAACTCCATACATGACGATTCAAAACCATATGCTATTATAGAAGTCGAAAAGTTAATCCGAAAGACAGAAAATAGCTAAGCCAAAAATCGTTGGGCTTACAATAATAATAATAATAATAATTTATTTATTGATTACAATGTTAAAAATGAATACAGTCTATAAAATAATACTTAATATAGGTAATATAATATGGGTGCCTGTACTAGGGTAAACCTGTGCCACAGGCGTTAAGGGCACTTACAATATACAATATAGGGTGGGCGACAGTAGGGTTTGGGGGAGGTTTTGTCTAAAAGGTAGTCCTCTTCGTGTAGGGGCCTGCCGTTTCATACGGCGGGCCGAAACTTCGGCGGGGTCGCGACCGCATGTGCAAGTGTTCGCGCGGCCCCGTCGATAGTGGTTTTGTCGAGGAACACCGTGGTAGGTTTAGTCGGTATGCCGGGAGGTACATTATTCTTATTCCATCTTTCTTTTACCCCGGCGAGTCCGACATAACCCCTCCGCCCGCCCCTGCGGAGGGGTATGCGTCATGCATGCCCCACCGTTAAAAAAAATACTAGGGAGCTAAGTTATATACAATTAACCATAGTTATTATATAAATATATGCAAAAATAGGCCGAGATTGTATTTATTATCATGGAACTTGTTATTGCTTATTTAACAACAATCAACAAATCTTCAGTATCCTTATAATTTAAAGTTTGTAGGTACCGACAGACTATCCGCTTAGATCTTATAATAACTTAGGTCATATATAGCTGTTTGTTTATTTATCTTGTTATAAAGAAAAGGCCCTAAGAATGCGAAAAATCTATTTGTAAAAACAAACTTTGATTCAGAAAGTGTGGTACAGACAATATCTTAAAAACAATAAACATCATGTAAGTATAATTTTGTTGGCCATCTTTTAAATACTATTTAAAATCGACGCAGTGTATGCAACTACATAGTACTTGGTTTTATGCCTATGCTACCGAAATCTAAGCACACTAATTGTGCTAGCCATGATTTTCTTAAGTAATATGGGGCGAATATTTTGCCGTTTATGGAGCACAGTTCAAAACTCCGTGTTGATATTCAGAATTTCTAGAAATACAAACGCAATAAGACTGTACTTGACACGAGAACCGAACCAGATACCTTAACGCACAGTCGCATTTACTATCACTGTGCCATCGACAGGCTTCTAAAGGTTGTTTATATTCAAGTAAAGCTAAATATACATGAAATTCCTCTATATTTAGAAAGAAAGAAAGAAAGAAAAATCATTTATTCAGCAAGGTAACAAAGCATGTATTGCTGAAAAGATTACCAGTTCAACAGGCATCAAATAATTATATTATAATAATAATATAATATTCTATGACATACATACAACACCATCTAGCCCAAACTAAGCAGAGCTTGTACTATGGGTACTAGATATGAATATGAATAAACATATATATATACTTTTTCTTTGTAAATACCTAGATATTATACATAGAAACACCCAGACCAAGACAAACATCCATGTTCATGCACAGAAATGTTTGACTTGTGCAGGAATAGAACCCGCGACCTCAGGCGTGGCAGTCGGTTAGGTACATTAATCATTACGTCATCGAGGGTAACACAAGTTACCCTAAAATACGTGAATAACGCTAAGTAAATAGCTGTAACATAACACCCAGACAGACTGATGAATGGACAGACGAACACCCACCATAAATAAAGGTTCAGTTTTTTTAAATTTCGATACAGATACCAATAAACGAAGGATGACTGCAGATTAGAACAGAAATACATACAACATATTAATTCTACGCTAGAATTTTGCAATTCCAGAATACTCAATCTACCTATACTAGTGTTATTCATATACACGTCCCAATAACGCGTACTATTTTACATAACACTTAAAATAACTGTAAATACATATTGTTTATTTACAGAATTGTTGAGCGCGAACACCGCTTCACTGTAAAGTAAATACTGATACAATAAAACGGTACCACTTAGTCAGAATAGGGGTTAATGAACTGAACAGCTTCGCAAAACGTACAAATGGATTGTTTGGCAGTTTTCTGCTTCGATACACTTCCAATGGCATTGTTTTATGCTGGAGTTGTTTTAAATTTTATGCTTATAAGTCATTATATGTGGTGTATCTTACAGACGCTTGGGAGTATTAACTCTAATACGCATAAGACAAAAATAATTTATTCATTTAGGCTACAAAGCAGCGCTTAAGAACGTACAAGCTAATGAGTTTTGTGAAGTAACTGAAGCTACATTTATATTAGTTGCTTGGTTCAGACCAAGCCACTCTTTTAAATTGCCTTTTAATTATTATTTCTGTACTTTATAGCTATGGTATCCATCAGTGGCGTAGCGTGAGTGTAAGCCGCCTGGAGCGGAATTTCTTTTTGCCGCCCTCTTGTTTAGGTATTTTAATTTAAAATACTATAATATACAGTAATTCTCAATAACTTTTCAACAAGAACAGTCATCGTTATTGTATATTGTTCAGTTGAAATATTTATAAGATATTATTATTATTTATTGTAAAATTCTGCCGCCCCCTAAAAGTGCCGCCCGGGGCGGGCCGTCCCCGCTGCCCCACTACGCTACGTCACTGGTATCCATTTACCATAACCAAGCAAATTTTTTTACTATACCACCTTAAGGATGATAATAAGTAATATTTAAAAACCCTTTTTTTATTTTGTTGCCTTAAAATTATTACTGCTTTTTTCTGTCTTTGTCCAATAGCAGAACGGAGCCTAGAACTGAGCCTAGTAGGCTGGTAGGCTCGCCTCTTTTACGTAGTAGGTACCTAAAACCATCGCTGGGTAAAAGTTGATGTAAGTAGATATGTATATATCTACTTACATTTTCCGGGTAATAGGTGTGAGATTGTTTACACAGAAAATGTTATTCTGTGATTCATACACATACATATATATATTCAAGGCAACTTTCAATGTTAAGGAAGTAACAATAAGATTCAAATCATAATTCAATTAGGTCACCAAGTAACATTCACGAATGTCAAAAGTTATGATTACGAAGTGGCTGCCAACTTCAAAAGGGGTATGTCTCTATACTCTACAAGAATGTCGGCAAGATTCTCGGCATGCACAATTCGTCAGAATGTTACGAATTTGTAGCATTTAATAATTATGCCAGCAAAGAAGATACTGGCAAGAAAATGTTTTTAAATCAAATCAAATCTTTATTTTTGCGGAATATGAGTAGGTTATAAGTTCTTACAACATTTATTTTAGTGTCATCATGTTCTGCTGTCATAGCAGCATGCAAAATCAATACATCATTTTGATTAAATAAAAATATCGTCAAAGAAAAGTCACTACCATTAGAATTGTATGAAAATTAAATATAAAACAATCAATAAAATACACATTCAAATCACAATTAATATACCTAATTAAAGCCAATAATTAATTATATAATATTATCATTTAAATATTCATTCATAGCATAGTAGGATTTTTCAATTAACTTCGTCTTAATTTTATATTTAAATAGTAATATGTCCGATATTTCGAGCACAGTTTTAGGGAAATGATTGTATAATCGGACAGCCATACACAATACGCTTTTATAAAACAGGCCCGTTTTATTTCCTGGCATACACAATTCGAGGCCTCGTCTCCTACTGTTAAGTTTAGTAAACAAATTTAGATTTTTCCTTACAAATACGACTGTTTCTAATATATATACAGATGGTAAAGTAAGAATATTATAATTAATAAAATATTGTTTATAGCTGTACAGACAGCTATAAACAATATTTTATTAATTATAAAATTCTTAAATTTAAATTCTAAAACCTACAGAGGTTTAATCTAAACTAATATTATAAAGAGGAAACATTTGTGTTTTTGTATGTATGTTTGTAATGTTTTCACACAAAAACTACAGAACCGATTTCAAAAATTGTTTCACCATTAGAAAGCTTCAGCTTCACTGAGTGACATAGGCTATATTACATTTTCAAAAAAAATAGGGATCCTTAATAAATATGCAATAATATAACCCAAGGTGTGAAAAATTAGTCATAAAAAATCTGTCATCGCGTGCGCTGCGGAAACTATTAATGATAGAACAAAAAAATGTTTTACAGTATTATAGAACGTATCAATATCTACAAAAAAGTCTGTGATACCAAGTGTATTTTTTGAATATATAGCTAACTACACCTATATAGGTGTAGTTAGACTTATTAATTTATTTAATTGTAGTTTTATATATTAAAATTAGATAACAAATTAAAAGTAAGTATTGGGTAATAAATTAAAGTCCACGCGGACGAAGTCGCGGGCAACAGCTAGTACCAAATATTAACCGTATACATTTCTTTGGCGTCTTAAATACAGCATGTCTATCCGTAGAGTTGCCCAAGAACATTATACCATACTTTATCAGAATCGGTTTGTTTGTAACGTTTTGACAGTGAAACTACAAAACCGATTTTTGATGAGTATGGCATATTGGTATAAGTGGTCGTCTAGCCATTGCCACTGCGCCGAGAATTGGCTTCGATTCCCATTTAGGACAAACATTTGTGCGATCCACAAATTGTTGTTCCGAGCGTGGATGTTCTTTGTGTCCGTTGCTTGAGTGTTTGTTAAGTTGCCTGCGACTCAGATTTATACCTAGAACAGGAGCTGTCTACTTCAAAATTTAATTAGTCTATCCTAGAATCCTATACTCCATTTGGTTAGGTACTTAACTAAAGGTAAACAATCTTGATAAGTCTTTTTATCTAAAAACTCAGTTTAAAAATAAAATGCTGCTAAATACAACAATAACGATTACTAAATCAACTGAACCGTTAGTTTAAGCAGTAGTTTATTTGTTTTATATGTGTTTGTGTAAAAAGTCACATCAAGATTTTAAGTTTAGCTTTAGTTAAGTAACTAACCAAATGGAGAATAATAAAGGACATAAAGATTTAACTTTTACAAAGCACAAGTAAAATGGCGACTAATAGCAAACTATCGGTCAAAGGCATAATGCTCCAATTTCGAAGAATAAAAAAATAATTATCCGTACAAACATCGAGCACTTGCGTAGAGTTAATTAAAATTTGGCTTATTCGGAGAAAAATTGTGAGTGCTTGGCTTTCTGCCAATTGCCGTAGTACCGTAGTGAGTCAGGATTTTTGGCTATCGATGGACTTATGAAATCTTGTGGTAATCGTGCTATGAGTGATGGTTTTAGTTTGTATCTTACGGATATAAAGAGGGAAAGTTTATTGTGGTTTTGTATATGCGAGAAAGGTGCAGATAAAGAGCCATTACCATTTTCACATGAGTTATCGTGCTTCTACATACTCGAAGGTACAGACAAAAATGTATCATAATATCAAAATTTTGCTAGTTATGCTTTTCAAACATAGTCAAAGTCGAACGATTATCGTCTACGTAGCACAGTTCTAGACTTCGTGCTGATACTGACGATTTCCTAAAAAGACTTCCAGATTTGAATCCAGACATAAATCTAAGCGCGAACATATGCATCGGGATTACCGAGGTAGTCTATGCGATGCGAATGTCTTGCCAGACAAACCCAATAACTTAAAAAATATACTGGAAAGTTATTACTTTCCAGTATATTTTTAGTTGGTTTGCAACTCTAACGACTAAACCACTAAACTGATTTTGATAATATTTGACCTGGACTTGATTTCTAGTCAATATGATAGGTTAAGATTTACTTTAATAATTAAATCAAAACTGCGATTCAGCTTGCATGTTACGGTTAATTCATATTAATATTAATACTAATGCTAATGCAAAGGAAAATCTACAAGGTTATTTTTTTATAAGTGCTTTTAAATAGTTTGTGTTATTTCAGAATTAATATTATTTTCGATTTTAGATCCCAGATTCGTATTTGTGACCTCACACATAGCAGTCGCATACACTACGACCACCACCGAGGCTCTGAGACACCGTAAGTACAAATAACAACAATAAAGAAATCAAATGCAATATCTAGTGTATGATCTGCAAGCATAACTAAACGCGTCGCTATTATGCCTACTTTCTACCGGCCGACCTGTAGTAACCCAGTATTTAAATGGAGCTGAACTGTCGCCTGCCGAACATCGCCTGGTACAATGTTTCTTCAGCGATGCAGCGTATGATGTAAAGGTGTGGCCAACGTAAATAAGTATTAAACATCGCTAAAAACTAATAAAAGAAGAGAAGATGTTTATCCTAATTAATCAATTTTAAATTTACTTTTCTAATTATATTTGTCCTGTTTATAAGTTGACTGTACAGTTACATAGTGGTTTAAGTGGTCGCTTCATCAATGCCACTGAGCGCAGTATTGAGGGCTCGATCCACACACGGGATCAAATTTGTGTATACCACAAACAGTTGTTCCGAGCTTAGGTGTGCCTTGTGTCCGTTATTAGAATGTATGTTAAGTTCCCGAGATACAGTAATTATACATCGGCAGCTCCCTTTTTAAAATCAAATTAAACAGTTTAGCTTACTGGTCACAGGTCCCTTCTTATTAAATTGTAAATAGGCTAAAATCATTACAAACCAGAATTTACATAAAGATAGATAATTTACTTGATTTACTTTATTCCATTGTAACATTTGGTTTAATTCTATAATAATATTTGATGCATTCTTACCAAAGAGTTTAGTTCTTACCTAAGCACAGGTTCGAAATTAAAAACAATTAGCAATAGACAATCTTAATCTATCGATATTCTACGCGAGCATATTTAAATCCACGTATTACTAATCTTTATACACATTTGAATAACACGGCAATAACTCATGATCATATGAAATGCAAATGTATGATAATATGTTAATTTAAACAGTTACAAAACAACTCAAGTTTTGTGTGTGTGAGCTCCGTTTGCGCAAATTATGAGACTCGTTAGAGAGCGTGTTGGTTCAAGCGCAATGCACTTCACTAATGTGCACTAGGTCAAGGTTTATCAAAGTAACCCTCATCAATTGGAGCTAAGCGGCAGGTGGCAACGATAACGAGAAAAGAAGCAAGAATTTTATGAGAGAAACTAAGAGTGTGTCTGAAAACTGTAATAAAAGGGTTGAAGCAAAAGGGACAGCCTTTTTGCTTCAACCCCTGGACACAGGTCCCTGATATCATGAAGCAGAGACTGCGAAATCCATATGGACTCCGTTCTGCAAAAAGAAAGTCACGGAGGCGAAGTCGCGGGTAACAGCTGGTTGGGAATATAGGAAGAAAAGAAAGAAGTACTAGTTAAATAATAAGGGGTCTTTCTCTTGCCAATTGTCTAGTTGCACAGTTTAAAGTTTACTGGAAATGTTGTGATTATCCATGATATCCACACTGTCACTTATACTGGGTGTAAGGGAAACACTCCCGAAGCCGAAAGGTTAATACATATTATACTTTGAAATTAAACTGCTATATACGGATTTTATCGCGTTATTTATTTTGCACTTTATTAAATCCGTATATAGAAGTTTAATTTTAATGAATAACTACCGCGTAAACAGAAGACAATATTACATATTATACTATCAAAATACTAGTAATGGCCGTCGAAAATCTGATCCGTCTGGATCTGGATATTTTGTTATGTAAATTTAAACCAATAAGTGGTGCTATAGAGAACGATAGAGCTTACGTGAACGAGATAGCTACCATTCAAACAATTGCGCAACTATTTTGCAAAGGATTTTGTAAAAGGCATTTTGTATTGAAAACATAAAAAATACGGCCAAATTGGGACGTTATTCAGTCTTATTTTTTTGGCTAGTAACAAATCTGCTTCTTTTCTGTTTATCTGCCAGAAGTATGTACAGTAAAGAAATTGTATACAGCTAAACACAATAAATTCAAAATTCAGCACGCCTCACGATCCGAACTCGGCACCTCACAATCGGCAATTTCGCATACCTTGTATAATAAATACCCAGTACAATCGAACCATTACTTTAAGAACGCTAATTACCGCAAACAAAGACGCTATATTGCTATAATTATCACGCTTAGCAGCTGTACTCGCTAGAAATAGGTTAAGATTGGCTTAATGCACAAGCAAAGTGGATTGTAGAGATGTAGCATCTCCAGATAAGAAATAGGGTAGCTTTTAATAGATTATAGGCTTTGTCACTAACGGCTAGCTACGGCTTTCTGGCCTAATATATTATTGAATAGCGGAAATTATTAAGAGATAATGTAGTTTTTAATTGGTTATAGAATTTTTGGAATAGCAGCCAGAGCCAGGACCGCTTACACAAAAAAAAAAAAAGTATTTACACCTACCTCGATTAGAGATACGAGATTGCGCCTTTTTTAAATGCGACTGTACTGTACATAGGATCGTGCCATAAGAAATTCTGTCAGGACCGACCTTTTCAGCCATGTCACACGCGGAATTAAACGTTTAAATATAAAAAATTAAATTCTTGAATAAAGTTGATGAATTATGATACTTAAGTATCCTAGATCACTAAATCTTATATCGGTATGCGATAGAATTTCATTATGATCGATTCAACCATACTGAATATTAGTCCGTATATCACCAAAATAGAAATAAATTTGTTTTTGTTGCATGCAAATATCGTTAATAGGGGTGTTCATCTCGATATTACAAACACACTTCGATTTTATCGATTATTTATTCGAATTTAGATGTAGATGGCAGTTTATCGATATAATACCAGCCTGCCTGGTAGTTTGTTGTTCAACCATTTTCTTACCAATCTTTCGTTTCGTGTGTGACGGAAAATATTATGATTCATGTTGAATTGTATGAACAACATAAGTTGTTTATATCAACTAATAAATTTATTTTTCATTGACCTGACTTTATTTGTTGACTAGCTGACCCGCGCAACTTCGTCTGCTTCACATAAGAGAATTTTCCCCGTTTTGCAACATTTTTCATTGATGCTCTGCTCCTATTGGTTGCAGCGTGATTGAGGCAAAAAAGAATTGAGCATGAGTGAGGAACTATTGGTCCGAATTGTAAAAAAAATGTAGTGTTGGATAGCTCATTTATCGAGGAAGGCTATAGGCTATAAAACATCACGCTACGACCCACGGGGGCGGTGCAGTAATCATAAACGCGGGTGAAACCACGGGCACATTTAGTAGTTCATAAGATGGTATGCCTGTACGTTATATCACCGAAGTATAAAGAGTAATTATGAACGCCACAGTCTAGCCTTCGTAAGAGAGAAGAGTCTATATGCGTCTATCGACCACAGAGTCATAATGCCAGTCTTCCTGCTGCTACTTAAATTATCCTGACAGAAATCCTGACTTATATTATAATTATGAATGTGAGTTTGTTTACGCTTTAACGCCTTAATAGCTCAACCGATCATCATGAAATTTTGCATACACGTTGTCAAGATTACAGAAAAGAATATAGGAAACCTTTTATCCAGAAAAAATGATGAAAATGATAATCCAGATACAAATTTATTAACAAAATCTACATTAACGTGAGCGAAGTGGCGTCTAAATTGTATTACGAAATAAATTAACTTTAGGGCTAAATAAACCCATCTTTTTATTTAATTAGCACCTCATTATAACGCCACATGTTACAGATAAGAAATAAAACGAGACTTTTCAACCGCGCTAACTTACTTATTGGACCTATCATCAAAGAACTCTTTGGAATCTTGATTTAAAATTAAATATTTTATAAATAAGTATCCTCTTTCCTGTCAGGACATGTTTTGAGAGATCTTGACTCAACCGGAACCCTTTTTCGAACGTGGGAGGACCTTTTTAGACATAAAGATGTATTTTTGTCTTTTAATGAAAATATCGTTAGAGTTAATGGCCTGTCTTGAGTTGATGTTGAGTTATAATATTGCTTATTTTTTTGTGGTGACACCGCTTTTAGTCCTTAGGATTATATTATAAATTGGCTGCATTAATGACTGCCTCGGTGGTGCAATGATGGTGAACGTGATGTTGTGCTTTTGGTCTTGAGATTTTATTTGATTCTCGGATCGGGAAAAGTGTTATTAGGTTTCTCACTCAAGAAATTCTGAGTAGCAGCACGGAATCTGCAACAGTGACCGGTGGACGGCATTATGCTATTAAGCTCGCCCCCTATCAGGTACGAGGAACGTAAAACCATACTTGGTGAAATGTGATTGTAATGCACTTTTGCCTACCATTGCGAAGATACAGGCGTAAGACTACAGTCTTAATATAACGAGTAAGATATAAATTCAAGTGGCAAAGAGAATGTTTTATTTAAATTAGAAAAATATGAGGTTACAAACGAGTTTTATGTTTTCCTTATTGAAGTTATGAATAAGTAACAAGCAAGGACAACCTATCTTACATATACGATATCGCGTAAAATGTTAATAGATACGCTACATGCTTGAAGTGAAAATGGGCAAAGTAATAGACGAGGTAGGAGGCAAATTAAGGTATATCGATTACATTAGGACTTATTTGTTCTAACGCATGTTTGCATTAGATTGATCAATAGTTTCGACCACACACAGCAACTGACCGGCGGCCAAAACATGGACGAAGGGATCCGATTGTCTGATGATATTGTTAAAAACTTGCAGGGCAACGTTAAACAAATATATGGCACTGCATTTATGTAAATTACAGAAGACTAACAATGGGTACAAATAGATAGATTAGATAGATAAAATGCAGCTAAAAAAAGGAGGCTGAAAGGATTGCGTGTTCGAAAACAATTTTATTAAAATATAATTATTTTTATCTATGCGTGCTTGTTTTAGACTTGTGAAATGCAACATACAGCCTAATAAAAGTGTCTATCTTACAGAAAACTCTTAACGAAAAACATCACTTAAGTAGATTAATTAACACTGGTAGCCATAAATACAAGTCAACAGTCATAAATTTTACGAGAAGAAAAATAATAACAAAATGTTTTTGTTTGGCTAACAGATTCGCTGTTCAAATGAAGTGGGAATTTTCCTAACGAGTGGTTTGACCCGTACCTACTGCACATTTCAGCCTGACCTAGATAACGTCAAAACTTTTGTTTGTCACGACTGCCCGTTTTAAATATTCGGCCGAACACGATATCCGGTGTCATTCGTTTCTAATACTTCTCCATCTACGATTTATTTTAAAAGATGTCTTTTACAAGCTCCCACTTTGTTGGCTGACCACTGTATTACCAGCTTTATGATTAAAGACTTCCAGGTCCTCTACTGACAAATAGTTAAAATTTCCTAAAATGCAACATACTTTATTGTTTAAAATATCATCCGATTAATATTTAGTTTGATTGTAGGTTACACGTATTTTGCGATCAGTAATTATTTATTGACGTTGTTATATTGGCCACAATAACGCAAGCGCAGCTGCTACGTGTCATTCACTAAACTGTCATTTACAATCACACAATTGACCGATTTCCCTATATTACCTAGTTCGATAAAATATCTCTGATAGTTTATAGACAACATTTATATTATATTTGAAGCGCTGCACAGATAAGACAAGGAACTGGCATAGGTACCTCTATATTCAGCCTACTCAATTGATATACATATTTTGAATATTTCTGGATACGCAAGTGCATAATATGGAGGAGAATCGATTATGTTTGGGTAATTTCTGTTATGAAAATGAATAACATCTCCATTTATGTAGTAGCTACCAATTGGATTAACTATTTAGGTAGTCATAGGCTACCGATATGATACGGATAAGTACTATTTTATATTTGATGGATAAGTAATGGGTTTTTTTATAAGAATCCTACCTAGCATGTCAAATTGTATTTAGATATAGGAATAGGATCTTAAAGATTTTGTTGGTACCTGTTAGCCAAAGATTAACGTAACTATGTAACTATCTAGCTGATTCTAACTGTAAATATCTAAATTACAGGCAAGTGTTCTGAAATATTAAATGAAAGCATGTAGGCATTTTAATAGGTATAAGTAAGAGTAGGTGTTTATTATGAAGAAACAGGTTTTTCCTTAAGCATTATATATGCGTAAATTATGGTTAGATAAGTATATACCTAATTACTTACTTATTACTTCGTTATAAACTTTTCGTAGGTACCTATCCCAGGTTTCTAAAAGACTAACATATTATGCTTTACCGGATAGATTTCATAACATCTCATTTAATATGTAATAAAGTTCTTTTTCCCTTCAAAAGCTTCCAAGTTCTGCATAAACTTATATAGATGTATAGGTAGACTAAGATTTCTTCATTATAGTCGGTGGTTTACAAACCAAGCGAAGGACTTATAGACTCACACGCGCGCAGGAAATCAATAACACCGTACAACAACAGACAACAGCTGATCTCGCACACACAATAAATATTTATTTGTAAGGAACACTTACCAAGACTTCTGTTGACTATCGTCAGTGTTATTATAGTTAGTTATAGCGGGATATCTGTAATACAAAATAGCTGTGTTCAACAATCACAATAACACTACTCTAAAACCAAGCACGGCGTTTTTTAGCAAACTAAAATGTTAGTTAGAAATTAATGAACTAAATGGCCCGTGTTATTTCGTTGCGTTCAACTAAATGCGAACAAAGGATTGTGTTTATTTTGCAATGCAACTCACCTTTGCGCTGTGCACTCCAATACTTTCTTCTTTTCCCATCCTTCCTGAGTTTTTACCCATTCCTCACCAGGCGAACGCCAGTCTTTTGAAATAAAAGGCATTTTTAATAACACAACACAACAAAGTTTAACACGTTAAATGCGCAGCTAAACACAAGTCGCACAAGTTAACGTCTGCAGAGCGAGACACGATTTGATGATTTTGACACGAGAAGTGCGAGGTTGCGAGCTTGAGCCGATGGAATTGCATATGTGCGACAGAGAAGTCTTGTTTAGAAAAGGATACCTGCGCGCATGGCATTTGTTTTGTTGATTAAAGTTAACGTCATGAACAGCTGTTTTTATTATGCTTTTATAAAGTGGCCGAATAAACATACTTTATAGTTTCAACATACAGGCAATAGTTGTTATGAAAGTTTTAAGCGTAATTAAAATATATATTAACTACATATATGCAATGTTTTTTATATGTCAATTAAATATATATCAACAGAGCGCAGATACTCATTATCTTATACATATGAACAAATGAGATAAAAAAAATGCTTAAAGAGTTAACTATTGTGGAACCTGTATCGTCGTCGTAGGTGGTAAATAGGGAGTACCATTCGTTTTCGTTCTATTTCTATAACATCTGTGGTCACATTCTAGTCTATGGTTAAAAGAAAACGGTTTCGTTCATTCTCTGACTCTGTAATATTGCATCAGAGTGTTTGAGGTTATATTTTCGAGAATTTGTTTTTCGTAATGGGTGACGCCGATTTTAAGCCTAAAGTCAGCCGTACAGCACAAGACCCAGCGCTGAAGCAGGCTGAGATAGCTTACATGAAACTCATTGAGGAGAAAAATCGCGAACGAGTGCTAAAGTTACAAACAATTGCTAAGAAAAATAGAATTACTGGTTTGACCATAGGCGCCGGAGTATTAGGAGTTTATATGTACTCTATATTCGCCGTGAAACAAGAAACGTTCCTCGACGACTTCAACGAGCCTGTTAAAGTACAACAATCATAAATATGGCAGCAGCAAAAAAAGTTTTACAGATAAGATTGCCTCCTTTACCTAGTATCAAAGATGTTATTCGACTATATAAACTTCGTGCTCTCAGGGAGTTATCACAAAATTTTCTTATGGAACCACGCTTAATTGACAAGATAGTGAACGCCGCTGGTAATTTAGAAAACCACATCGTCTGTGAAGTTGGCCCTGGACCAGGTGGTATAACAAGGTCTATTATCCACAGAGCTCCTAGAAAGGTAATTTTGATCGAAAAGGATCGTCGGTTTATACCATCGCTGGAACTTATAGCAGATGCTTGTAGGGACAAAGTGGATGTAGACATCATACCTGGTGATATTTTGAAAACTGACATTGGCCAGTTTATACCTGAAGATGTAAAAACAGATTGGCATGATTCACCTCCGCCTGTTCATTTGATTGGTAATTTACCTTTCAGTGTATCAACAATATTAATGATTAGATGGTTAGAAATGATGTCTAAACAAGAAGGCCCATGGGCTTTTGGTCGGGCCAGGATGACACTTACATTTCAAAAGGAAGTAGCAGAAAGAATGGCAGCCCGTATTCTGCATAGTCAGCGATGTCGATTGTCTGTAATGTGCCAGAATTGGTGTTCAGTCAAGTATAAATTTGACATTGCTGGTGCTGCTTTTCTGCCTAAACCTGATGTTGATGTGGGTGTAGTAACACTTACACCATTGAAGCACCCTATAATAAAACAACCATTTAAAATGGTAGAGAAAGTTGTTAGACAAATATTCTCTATGAGGCAAAAGTATTCTATAAGAGGTGCTCAAACTTTATTTCCCGAAGATGTAAGAAATGAAATGGCTTTGAAGATGTACAAAATGGCGGAAATTGATCCTATTACAAGACCATTTCAAATTGCCAATATGGAATTTGCCAGGCTAGTTGATGCATATGCTGAAATTGTTAAACAGCATCCCGAGTTAGAACATTATGATTATAGAGCACCTAAAAATAAGAACAAAGTTGATGAAAATGCAGAGGTAGAAAAAGATATTGAAATTTAAGTTGCTTTTAGCTGGTTTAGATTGTATATATTATTATATGTTTAATAAAAATTGAATGACAACCATCTGTTTTATTTATTCAAAATCAAATCAAGTAATTACACAACAACACATTATAACAATAACTTATAATTAAGATTCTTGTATAGCAGGTTCATTTTTACACTTTTCAAGGCGTTTCTTCTTCTTCAGAACCTTCATATGTCTAAAAGATTTTAAATGAATAGCATAAACATTATCGCCTATAAACACTCTGTTACACACATCACAATGGTTATAGGAATTGCCATCAACATTCCTTTTTTCCTCGTCAATATTGGATTTCAGAGGCTCTAATTCACATGGAGTTTCATTAATAAAGCTGTCGATTATTTTAATTGCTTTATTTTTCACAAGTTCATCCCATTGAGAAACGTCTGTAGTGTCAAGTTCGTAAATAGGTGGAACCTGAAACAGAAATTTGGTTGAGCGCCATCTAGTGTTGTTGATTCGTAAAGTACGCGCAGTCCTGCCATCTGTTCGATATCAACAAAAGTATTAAACAAATAAATTCAGAAGCTGCGAATCAAACTAATTCTGCTACTCGACGCTAGAGGTCTCCTTTTTGAATCTTTTTACGTACGTACGCCACGTATAAAAATAAAACAATTTTCTCATTGTTCCATGAAGGCATTAGTGAGAACTAAATAGTAAATGTAGTATATCTTTATTTATTTACAGTTCTATGTAATTATTTCATTAGGTTCATTCTAGTTTAGATTATTTCATTCAGTAATATTACGCATATAAATCGGCATAGAGACAATAATTACAAATAGCAAAGAGGTTTTATGTGAACGTTTACTTTTATTGCAAACGAAACATAAAATATATGCGCAATAAACTAATAACATGCTATACTTGATACAGATATCGTTCATTTGATCTATTGACTATAACGTATGTATATAAGGCAGTAAAATAATGAAAGGATTTTATATCTAATAGCAATTGTTAAACTTATTTCTATTCAAAGGCGTTGTTACAAAATGATGGAGAAGTTATTTTTAATGTATCGCAAATTCGCTTATTTGATATAATAACTAATAAAAGTTACCTCTCTTGTTGGATGTTGTAAGAACCTTCCTCTAATCATCTTGTTTTGCCGGCGGGCGTACCTTCGAGTGCCGGTCTTCATGTTTTCTATACTTTGTTGGAGTAGCGTTTTCCCCTCATCGCTGTTCCGTTGCTCTTCCGATAACATTAAATAGTCATGGAATTCTTTAAACCCGAGAGTTTGGAAGACGCCTTTAGTGTAGTCTGGTGGTCTGAAAAGGTTAATAAATAGTATAATGTATGTTATTAATTAAGAATGATACACGTGCCGAGCGCGGTAAAAAACGCTTGAGGGTATTCGATCTCTTTAGGGTTAAAATTATGAATGGACTGAAATGAATACATAATTTCAACTATGGTCGACGACCAAATCAAATTAGTTCAAAATATTAAGCTGAACTTCTTGCTTAAATTGATATTGAGTAAGTTTCTGTAACGTAAGTCAGGTCTTTGTAAGCCGATTAAGGGAAGCCAAGAGCGTAAGATTAAGATTTAAGTGTTTTGTTAACACGCTATAGATAAGTAGTTTAACGCCTCCTGATAGCCAACCGGCAGAGAGGTGGGTTATTTAGTTAATTTAATATCGTGAAGTGTGTTATAATATAACATAACACTTACTTATTTATTTTATAGTAGTAAATAAACTACGGAAAAAATTATTGATGGCTGATACTGACTTGATACTAAAGGAATGCTATGTATATTTTTTTAGTGGCAACATTTTACAGAATGCATTCTATGTGACAATAATATAGATCAATATAATATCCACGCACAATGTCGTCCCTATCGACTATTACAAATAATAAACAAAAGTAATTAAGTTATTTATTTCTAAATAAAATGTATAGAAGGTACCTATCACAAAAGGGCCTAGGTCTGAGTTTTTACATTATTTTTCACACAAGAGCAAATTGCAATAAAAATATATTTTTTTGGTGAAAATTGTATAAGTGTTGGTTGCAAAATAAAGTAGTCAATTATTATTTTTAATTTGGATATAAGATAATTAGGGTGTAGTGGTGATATCTCGCTATTTCCCCTGGACGGCTGCATCCTTTTTCTGTCATTTGACAATTTACCCTACGTATGAATCATATTTATTATAGGTAGATTCCAAAAATGCTTTTTGTTTTGGATACTGGTAATAAAAAAGATTCGTGTATCTATGCATGGAGAAGCACAAAATTAATTAATACTCAAATACCTATCTATGAAAAATATTATACAATAATCTTGTTCTCACATAATTATTCTGCTTATAATGGCGCATAAATTCATGTACATAAGTATGTCAAAACTATTATAATATGTTAACATTATGTATGTTTAGTTTGTGTGTACTTAAATTTAAATAACAATAATTATGATAGCGTGCAAATATATAATTATGTCAAAAGCGTTAACTTTTTTTTATAATTTATTCTCTAATAAATCCTTCGTACCTATTGTACTTGCTTTTGGTATGGCATAAATTTGTAGGCCAATTTTCGGAATACAAACTGTTCAAAATAGAGTATGTATTCAAAATATTAAATAGTTAATTAATTATCGTTCGCTTAACGGTGAAAGAAAACATCGTGAGAAAGCCTGCATGTCTGAGAGTTCTTCATAATGTTGTCGAACATAATATGTGAAGTCTGCCAACCCGCACTGGGCCAGCATTTTTTTTTTTTTTTTTTTTAACGTGGGGGAATGCTTGATGCATACCCCTCCGCGGGGGCGGGCAGAGGGGTTATGTCGGACTCTCCGGGGTAAAAGAAAGATGTTAAGAAGAAAATGTACCTCCCGGAATACCGACTAAACCTACCACGGTGTTCCTCGACAAAACCACTATCGACGGGGCCGCGCGAATCACTTTCGCATGCGGTCGCGACCCCGCCGAGGTTTCGGCCCGCCGTATGAAACGGCAGGCCACTACACGAAAGATCTACCCAAAGGCACTTCTAACACTCCCTACTGTCCCCCCTAGAGGGGAGACGGACTCGAAACAACAGAGGCGCGCGTGGGAACACGCACGCCGCCTCTCGGACCTGGTGCTGAACGGATGGCGGGCAGGCCCACAAAGCCCGCCACCCCCAGGTCAAACCTCAGGGTGGCTGGAGGTCGTCTCGCGCCCTCCGGCGCCCGGCTCTGCGGTTGGGGAGAGGGTTCAAACGCTCCCTCTCCCGCTCCGCCGCCTCCTTGATGGAAATGACTTCCTCGCAGAAGGAGGCGACGGCATTCCACGACCTCTCACTCCGGACCATAGACTGAACTACGGCCGGGAGCGAGAGGGCAACCAATCCGACTGCCGCGATCAACTCACGGCGCTGCGATGCCCAGGCGGGACAAACCGCCAAAGTGTGCAGCGCCGTGTCCTCAACTACGTCGCGGCAGTCGCCGCAGTGGTGACAACCGGGCGTCTCTTGCCGGCGTATACGACACAGGAACTGGCCAAAACAACCGTGGCCAGTCATTACCTGTGTCAGCCGGAAGGTGAGGGCGCCATGGCGCCTCTCCAGCCACTCCTCAAACACGGGACTTACCGCCACGATCGTGGCGTGCCCGGCACTGGGGTGCACAAGTCGTTCCTTCCAATTCGCCACTAGGACCTGGCGGAGCTCGGACCTCGCCGCCTCGAGAGCGGGAAGAGCCGGTCCTTCGCCCCGAGCTAGCGCCTCCCGGCGCCAACGATAGAGCGACGCCAGGAGCGCCGCTTCCAGGTCCCATGGCATCGATCCGGCGAGGAGGCTCGCAGCCTCGAACGAGATCGTGCGGTAACCTCTTATCAACCTGACGGCCATGGCGCGCTGTGGCGCACGAAGCGCCGAAATGTTTCGGGCCGTCAGGTTGTCTGCCCAAACTGGGGCCCCATATAGCACTGGGCCAGCATGGTGGAATATGGCCTAACCCTTCTCACACAGAGAAGAGGCCCGTGCCCAGTAGTGGGTCAGTTTAATAAAAGGCTGATATTTTTATTATTATTTTTAAATAGAGTTCAGATCCATTTAACAAACGTCAAAATATATGAACTAAAATTGAATTTATGTTTACATTTAATGTTAATTTATATTTATTTTATTAGGGATTTATAAACAGTTACACACTAAGGATAATTACAATGAATGAGTTAATTAACTATGGCTAAATGTGCACTCACAGCGTAATCCACAGAATATATTTGATGTTATGGCAATTTCTGCAATTAAGTTGTTATTACGTAAGCATTAAAAGAAAAATGACGAACCCGTACATGCGATAAGCGTTATTAACAATTGTCTTAATAAATAACCTAGATTTTAGATCTAGATGAAGTTTATCGTCCAGTAAAACTCCAAGGTCCCGTAGTATAGAATATTTTGATAGAGCGACATTATGTATCTGATATTTATTTGGAATAATATTTTTTTTTTGTGAATGAAGTACTGACACACTTCGAGTTACTTAATTGAATTTTATTATCAATGTAGTACTTGGAAAGCCGTTCTAAATCCTCTTGAAGTAGACAACAATCCATAGGTGTTTTAATAGTTTTGTATAATTTTAAGTCGTCCGCGTATAGTAAAAAATTTTAATGTCTAACACAGGTTGCTATGTCTTTAATGAATAAAATAAACAAAAGGAGCACTATTATTGAGCCTTGAGGCACGCCTGACGTAACAGTTACAGCTGCAGAGTGGAATCCATTGATGGCAACTTTTTGGGTTCTATTCGTAATGTAAGAGGCGAACCAGCGGAGCAGATTACCTCTTATTCCGTTGTACGCAATTTTGCGTAGCAGTAATTCATGGTCCACCTTGTCGAATGTTTTCCGAAAGTCTGTGTACACGGTATCTACTTGTGTTCGCTGATCCATATTTTGGAAAAGATAATCTACAAATATATTTAAATTAGTTGTAGTTGATTTTCTTTTAACAAAACCGTGTTGTTGATCTATGATTAAATTATAAATAGTCAAGTGTATATGGAATCATGTACAAGCCTCTCAAAAAGCTTCGACATGGCGAACACAAAAGAGATAGAGCGGTAATTTTCCACATCTTGTGTTGTACCTGATTTATGAGCTGGTGTTACATTTGCTGCTTTCTATAGTTCAGGGAAAGTTCCTTGAGAGATACATCTATTGTATATAATATGTAAAGAGATATAAAGGCTATCAGCTGTCCGTTCTAAGAAATACGGGGGCAAAGCATCCGGTCCCGGGCCTTCTGAAGGATCTAGAGCTTTCAGAGATCTTAGAACTTGGTCGGGTGTAAAAGTTAAAGTATCGATAAGTGTGCATTTGTCTGAGCTTTCTTTCGGGGACGACCATTCATCGCTATAATTACGAGTAAGAGTGGAGGGTTCATATACCGAGTGAAAGAAATCCATGAACATATTGGATATATGAACTGGGTCACTAGACTTCTGGTTTTTGTAAGACATGATCGATGGCATGCCAACGTTACATTTCCGTAGCACACATAGCGTTCATCAATAAATTCACTATCAAATATTTGAGTGGTAAGCCAAGCCCCAGTAAGAACAATGATATCGATAATTGGATAATATATTTATGTGTAAAATATTAAATTTCGTTCGTAATC
Source organism: Catocala fraxini (assembly GCA_930367265.1). Classification (NCBI taxonomy): domain Eukaryota; kingdom Metazoa; phylum Arthropoda; class Insecta; order Lepidoptera; family Erebidae; genus Catocala; species Catocala fraxini. The sequence continues at coordinate 23,148,524 of OV884039.1, read as the reverse complement.
CTCTACAATTCTGGTAATAAACTGTTAAACTATCCATATTCACGCCAATTACAATATTTAGACTAACGTTAGTGATATTTATGATACTGAAACTAGATTGGAACACCGTTTTGAACAATTTGGATTACGAGAATTGATCCTTAGATAATGTTTTTATGAAATAGTAACTATGATGGTATTCAATTATTAATAGACTACTTGATATGTTTTAAATACGTAGGCATTTTTTATTAAATACCGATATCTACTCTTATTGATGGCAGATGTATTGTATCTGTCATTTAAAATCTCTTTATCACCAAGTCCTGTCAGTCACCACATTTTACTAACGGCATAATACTTTTGCGTTTTATGACGTTTCTAGTATTCAAAAGTATGTTAGTCTGATAAAGTTTATTGATTCTTACAAGAAACAGGATTTCTTAGAACAAACAACTTTTTGTGTAAATTACGTACTTCTGCAGTCAGAAGTACGTAATTTACACAAAAAGTAAAGCAACATTTAAATTTTTTTTGTATACAAGTCGAAATGTTAGTCTCCCTACTTACTGCTCGGTCTAAGATATGGTATAGTGTAGGAAGTAAATCTACGGCACTACTAAACCGATTTTATAAAAATATTTTATTTATGGATAGCTATCTGTTAGTAACATACTAGGTTCTTACAACGCGAGCGAAGTTGCGGCCCGAAACCTACTTGTAAACAGCTATTTATGGATTTCAAACCGCGCAGTAAAGTCTACTAAGACTGTCTATTACGGCGTATCTTCGCAGCAACTGAAATACATTGTTTATGTACAGGTGCATTCGTTTGTTTGTTATGATATTTAATATTTCGGTAAACGGTTTTGTTTTTTAGTGATAAGCCACTTTAAATATAATCTGTAAGACATTCGGCGCAATAGTCTCGTTGCCAGTTTGGAACGCAATAAAAGATTTGATTGTTGAATGGTAATCCATACTAATCTATGTAGATACACATATCTACTAATATTATAGGTAAGGAAATAGCTGTATATGTGTGACGTTTTAACGACTTAACCATTTGATAAATGTGATATGGTGATAGCTTGGACTCTGAGAACAGACATTGAGTTCTAGTTGATCCTAAGCCTATGATTACATGATCAGCTAAAACTCAAACTTAGGTGTCATTAGAATTTCTATGGATAAGACATTTTCAGTAGACGTACGAAAACCACCAAGACGGAGTATGTTATGTAAATATACAAACATGACACATTCAACACAAACACCGTCATAAACCACAAACAACACGTAGAAACACAAAACCCAAATTTTAAAAATGGAATGCGTGTCGTCCATTTTGTTTTGGCGCGCTTTTTGTCGCATAATAATTATTTACTGACCGATTCATGACTTACATAATTTGTAAGTATCGTACATTAACCTGACTTGGTCTGTGGCGTTATACGCTAATGTTGGCCTTCAAGAGTTATTCAATTTATTTCCTCTATTTTGATATTTTTATCGCGCACGTGTGGCAATGTCACGTGTTATGTACGAATCATGTGTTATGTAGTACGAAGGCGCTCATAGCCAATTGCACTTACTGGTCGGTAAACGATTAGCGAGGTTAAGCAACGTTGGGTGCGGTCAGTCTATAGATGGGTGACCGCTTAGTGGTATTTCATCTGAGCGTCTCCGTGCTTCGGACGGCACGCAGTCGTTAAGCCATGTCAGTGGCCTACGGGCGGCTTGATCAACTCTTGACAACAGGTTGGCCACTAACCACACGAAAAGAAAGAAAGAAAGAAAAGAAAGAAGAAAGATGTAGTACGAATACTACAAATTCGTAGTTAAATAACGCCATATTGTTTAATGTTTAATTTATCTTGATATTGTTTGAATTTTGAAACTGCGCTCGTGAATAATTTTGTCTTCTTTTTAGTTTTTGGTTGTCATATTAATACTTAATGTTGTGTTTTGAATTTTTCAATCGACAGTTAAAAGTTAGATACTCTTCGAATAAACCACATCAACCACAAAAAGATTGACTGCGATATATTGATGCAATTAAGGCAAATTTATAATTTTAAATTTATAATGTTGGTGAAAGACCAGTCCAAGGGTGACCTGAATTAACGAGCATGCATGGGAAATGCAATGCGAGTTTCTAAAGCTCGACATATACTAGGACCATAATACCAAATAAAAAATGACACTTGCTACAATTTTGCTTAGGTACCCCACAGCAAAACAGACGTTTGGCAATATTATGTTAAGTCAGGTTTTACTGATGTTCAACAAATCTGCTTAATCAAATCTTGTCATTATTATTTCACTAAAATATATCAAAACAAATATTTTCTAAGCCTTACAAATTGAATCATATCGGATTATTACTAGTTATACTTATAACTACGTGTGTTCTCAGAAGTATAACACATTCAGTTCTGCGGTCTATTGAAATTAAAACAAAGTTAAGGAATATTACCTACCTAGAGGGCAGATTTAAATATGGAACTTTAAAAACAAAAATATCCAGAGACTATTAGCGTCTATTGAAATTTTTATTACTATGAACCTTCGTGCAATCATCTGGTACATTTTATAAAACTAGTTATGATTGTCGAAGATTTTTATTGAAACGGTAGAATTCTCAAAACCGTGCTAGGTATTATTTCGTGATTTACAGATTAATTCACAGATATAAACGTAGTTGTTTAGGCGTTACGTGGGAACCGAATAACGAACGTTTTCCATTCCAATATTCGTTTTTTATACATTTGACGAATAGCTCGTTATTTTAGTCTATGGTCGTGACTCGAGATCGTAGGTGGCGAGATTTGAATAAATTTCCGCTAGAGGACGCTATTATCGCAACACTCTGAAAAGTAGACTTAAAGTTGTGAGTAGGTATATATATTCGTCTTTTAATAAAATGTTAAATGGATTTAGTTCTGTAGTGCAGTTGGGTGAATATCATAGCTTTTCCAGTTTAACTTTGTAAGACATAACCGAAATGCTGATGATATGTTCAATCAAAATCAAAAATTTGTTTATTCATGTCACAAAGTACACATGAACGTCAAATTTACACATATTAATGTGAATATAAATTTATCTCTTGCCATGTTTAGTTACGCAAGGGCATAGAATCAATGAGAAGAACTGGCAAGAAACTCACTGCCATTATTTTTAATCACTTGGCAATTAAAAAGAGTGGCAGCGGGTACAGTTTTGTTTACTTTACTAATACAATCATCTTAATACTCCAGAGTTTCAGTTTTAAGTTTGCTTGTTTGTAACGTTTTCACGCCGTAACATTTCGAACGATCGTCCTGAAATTTCGCGTACACGTTGTCAGGGGTACAGAAAAGTAGATAGGGTACCTTTCATCCAGAAAAAAGTACCTCCTGTTCTTGAGGTATATAAAATTGATATAACCTACATTTACGCAAGCGAAAGCGCAGGCAAAATCTAGTCTATTATATTTATAATAGAAAGGCCGATTCATACGAATGTGAGTTGTTTCCTTGTTAGAGAAAAGAAAAAAAAAAGGAAGAAAGAAGAAAAAAGTAATGTTACTAACTGCATCTAACCTACATTTACATAAACGAAGCCGCGGACAAAATCTAGAGCATTAGTGCCCAAAGTGGTCCAGGTGGACCAGTAGGGGTTCACGGAAGACTCGACGGGGGTCTAAGTTGGCGTGACAAAAAAAATGGGGATCCACAATTCGTAAGCGGGGGTCCACGAAGATTTATTCGCTTTCGATAGTGAAGAACTAAAATGTTGGCTTGACTTCACCTATCAATGTAAGCAGATAATATTGTAAGAAGATCAGCGACTGTTACTTGTAAAAAATTGCATATTCTATATTCAGTACCAGTGGTCTCGAACCTACCGATTTTTCGGTAGAGAATTTCTAAAAAAAAATACGAGGGCCAAGGAATATGGTAGAAATGTAGCTGCAGAGGGTCCACCGGAACCTGCTAAATTTTGAAAGAGGTCTATGAGAAAAAAGTCTGGGAACCTCTGATCTAGAGTAAGTATCATACTTAAGTTTTTTTTATAGATATGTAGATACTTACTGTAAAAGGTATTTAGTATTTATTAGCATTTTAATCCTAATTCGAAAATGTTTTCCCTATTGAATAGGTACATCACATGTAGGTACATTAAGTTCTATTGTTCAAGTGACCACAAAAGTATTATTAAATGGCGCTATCGCACAAACGATATTTTCCTGGTAATTAAATTCTTAAAATTACACAAGGCAGGCAAGTTTGTAGAGTTATGATATGAGGTGTAGGTATTTTAAATTTGTATAGATGACCTTATAAATAACGTAAAATACAAATATCGATATAATACATACATATATATTGTCGTAAAACAGGTTAGATTAGATTTTTTACTTAAACATAGTCTATTTTTAGTTAGTTTAGTTATTCGGTGATAATATACATATCAAGTGGTGGAAGAATTTTTAAAATCGGTTGCTTAGTTTGTGAGTTAATTCCTTACAAACGAACTAACAAAAAAATAATATAACAAAATAATATAAAATATATAAACAAAAATGTAATTCTTCCTCTTTATAATAATAGTAGGTATAGGAGGTGTACACTTACACTCCCTTAGTTTTGTTTTACATACATAGTCTTATGTCTCCAACCCCGAAAGGGTGAAAGCCGTGAGTTAAACCTGTCAAGATTTGGAATGCCAGACATAATTAAAAATCGATTGTATCTGCCCGCCCGTGTGCCGCTGCGCCTCAATAGGTTACTAGACCTATGTCCATTAAATTCACATTTCGTCAGCTATTGTTTTTTGTTGCAGGTGAGCCTATCGCCGTCTAGCCACCAGGCATACGGCATATTACCAGACTTTGCTACGAAGAATTTCTTAAACAGAAAACAATTGCTCGACCTTAGAATCCAGCTCTGGACCAACACAGCAGATACATTCATTACTGCTGCGCCACCAAGGTAGCTATGTTTTACTTATATGTAATTGACGTCAGTTGTTTTTATTGCAAAGATATTTACGCAAAAAGGATTTCCTTAGAGAAAAAGACTGCATTTTCTATTGATTTTTAGTATTAACCTTGTTTTTACTATACGATTGTAACTCGACTACAACTTAATATTACTCTCTCGCAAGCTGATACCCATTGACTATAAAAATATCTTCATACAAGTTCAAAGATCCTTATTACATCAAATTGTCTATGATCATTTAAAAAGCAAATATCTAATGGGCCAGGGCTGTATAATGTAACGCCTTTGCTTATAGCAAACCTTATTCGTTAAACAACATCACATCGGCCAGTCATATGCGAAACAAAAAACGCGCGAAGTGTCAATAAACTTAGTTTTTGTTCGACTGTGTATTATTTTTAGTTTTATTATGATACTTGTTTTTGTTCGCGACTCCGCTCGTGTACTGCACTTAAATACTGTTTTTTATTTAAGTAAGATGGAATACAAGGATACATTACAATAATGAGTAGTTACCATAGACTATAGGGCAGGCGCTTCTAACACTATGGTATGTCGTGTGTTGACAAACCATTAAAAAGTAGTCGTATTGTCAACACAGCTACTTTTTGAAGGTTTGTCTTTTGGGGCAAGGATTATATTACCCCTTCTGAAATCACATTCTCTCTTCAAGAAGCTTGCAAACGATATTGAGATACACACAACTTAAAGCTAAATACAATAGTGTTAGGTCAATAGATTAAGTGTGCACCCTCACTTACAGTAGGCCACAGCATGCAAAGTAAAAACGTACATACAGTTGGCGAAATTGGACAAAGTTACAAATAGTAAACGACTAATAATTAATTAAAATAATGAATTACAAATAATGAAATACAAACAATGAAATACAAATAATGATATACAAATAATGAAATTACAAATAATTATTATATCATAACTTTGTCATCTATAAACCAATTTTAATAATTATATTGCTCAAAATATTTTGTTTTTTAAAAATACAACTCTATACTAGGAATAATTTTTATGTCGTAGGGCACTTAACATTCTAACAACGGACACAAATAACACCCAGATCGGCACAACTATTTCTGTAACACAAAATTTTTTGCATCATGTGGCGATGAAACACTCAACACCCAGAGCAATGGCTGTAGCGAGGAGCTCTATAACGCTAAGTGTATGCTAATAAGTATTTTGTTACAGTCATCTCCAAATACTCACTATTATATACCCTTGAACAAGTAGGTCCGTAATATATGCCTCAGTATATGAATTGGTTTTATTATAATCACACGTAGGCTCTATGTTGCTTTCATACATACACACATTCACATCTGTTCTTTTTTGAAGGCAAAACAGTATTGCCAACTCTCTTTTTGAAGAGGTCTTTCTTAGGTCCAACTTTGTTATGTTGGAGGTGAGCTTATTGGATGAGATTTTTTTTAAAACAAACATCTTGCTTTGCACTGGAATCGTACCTGAGACCTTCCAATCAGCCGTAAATATAACCACGAATTCACCAGAAACTTCATTTATCTATGTTTGTATGCGTTGTTTTTCTTCAAAACACTAAATAGGGGCAGTCCTATTCAGCTTGACGGAACACAAGCATCAAAACAACTATGTTGAACGCAGAATGTGTCCCCAAGTATAATTGATGACGAGGAAAAGAATCATTGAAGTGGGTTAAAGGGCTATAGGAGTGCCCCAACACGTATTACGTCGAGTTAATGAACCGACCAGGGCTCCCTGCCTGACCAGGTGAAGACCTATAAGTACACACACAAGTAGAGTTAATGGAAGAGGCTTTGTGGATAGGGGCCGGTATTATATAATGGTAGCTTTTAAAAATCATTAAAATTGGCGATTTAAAAGAGTGGCCGTGAGTTTATTGCAGGTTTCTTCTCATAGGCTCAACCCTTTGTCTGAACCTAGCAAATTACTTAAATGTAGCGACAGTATTTTAGTAAACTCACTAACCTATATTTTGACGGTCATAAGTGTTACTTCGTGACTTAAGTGAATAAAGGATTTATGAGTTTGACTTTGAAAGATTGGTGAATTGCAGTAATGATTTCTTACTAGATATTTGTACAAACTAACTAATGCTTAGGTATATTTAATAGATTATTTAAGACGTGCGACATAGACCCATTTTCTAGTAGCACGGTGAAACTGATATTTTTTTACAAATAATGTAAGCTGTGAAATTTAATTTACATTTAAAAAAAATTGTAGTGTTACATTTAGCATCTTGTTACCATAGTAGTATTTTGTAAGCGTAGACTTGGCTTCTTTTTTATGTTATGTTTCTAACAGCGAAGACTTGTAATTGGCTTACTAAAACTATTTTGATATTATTACACATTGTCAATAGCTGTAAGATTTCCAAAACCTATATAAATAAGTCTTTAAAAAGCGTCGATTGCCTAGGAGAATGCCGTCGACGGATTACCACGTAGAGGTCTCTAATCTCAAGTCTCGGTTATCGTGGATGCTTCTAAATTTGAATTCATAGTAACCTTTGCGTTTACGGCCAAATATAGAAACAGTTAAGTTAAAATTATAATTGGTAATCAATTTAATTGTATCTAAATAATACTCAAAAATTAAATAATTTTCTTTTAAAGACAGCTTTTTATCTCTACATTAAGGATCAAGCACTGTGGCGCTAGAGAATTTGCAAACAAGCAATTAAATGACACAGAATACCCAGACTCAGAATAATTATTTATTTATCCAACAAATAAATACAAATAGTTAATTATCCCGTCTGGGATTTAAGTTCACAGCAGTGCAGCGACAATATAAAATTGAGGTATGCGATATATATTGTGGCGATCATTTCTATAGAAGTTATTGTTTTTTTCTGTTAAGAAAATCAATAGAAGCCCGGAGTTAGGATGTTGGCGGTGTTAGACACCCTGTGCCTCCAAAAGCACGTAAAGCCATTAGTTCTGCGCCTGATCTCTCTCCGGTCGTGTCGGATTAACGCCCCCATCGGATCATGAGAGTTAGGGAACAGAGAATGCACTTGCGTTTGAGCATACACTTGTGCACTATAATATCTCCTGCGCAGTTTCCGTTAAGATTGGCTGCCGTAACCGAAATTCGGTCTGGAGGATATTATTGTTATTATAGTAGTGAAAGATTTGTATTTTAGTATACACACAGCTTATTCCTTAGGTGTGTGATTTATTTTCCCACGACTATTCACATTATAATCAAGCAACGAAAGTGAACAATCGCATTAACATGTATAAATCACGAATTAGTAGTTCAGTTCACGGAAATTTACCTTTATCCATGAATAAGTATGTTTTTACCTTAACTTATATTATTCAGGAATCACTAATAGCTTAGTAGGGACATTGTTTAATTACTACGCAGAGGTCTTAAGGTCAACGCTACAGCTTTTTTTAAAGTTACGTGCGTATTAATTATCGCTTGCTTTAATAGTGAAGGAAAATATTGTCAGGAGACTACTTCCAGGTGAAAATGACTTTATAAGCCTCAAGGACATTGGTAGAACGTGGGTCTAAAATAATTATATAGTGTATTAATATTGACTATGACTATTCTTTAGGTAAGGACCATACAAATATGCTAAAAAAATTACATTTGTGTAAAATAAAAAAAATAAGTTTTTAAAAAAGTACGACTTTTTCAGACTTTCAACTACATGAACTTCGTCTATGGCTAATTTGTCAAGAATTGATTCGTAAATGTAAAAACAATTTTTTTATAACTGATTTAGTTTTGAAATAGCATTTGGTGTATTTTTTGCACCAAAACTTAATTTCTTTTTTATTTTTACACAAATGCCATAAGTTTTTTATTTTGCGCATTTGAAAGGTCCTTACCTAAGGAATCTCCCGTTACAATTTGATTCATATATTCTGGGACACCCTGTATTTGCGATTCAGTGCTTTGTAGTTTTTCGGCTTTTGTTGTCAGAGATCTTTGCATAATCAAAAAATGTTGGTAAAATTTCATCGCAGTCAGATAAATAATATAGAAACGCACTTATAACTGCCACTGCACTAAGTGTTGTTAGTTTGATGCCCACACGGGACAAAATATTGTGTCATCCACAATTAGCTTTTCTTAGTCTGGGTGCTTTTATGTCGGTTGTTGGAATGTTTTTAAAATATTAAGCGACACAGTAATGATTTATAGTGCGGAAGGTGTCTTTTAAAAAGCTCTGATCAAATCCCTAAGGCCGTCCGTTGCGTTAAGCAGGTGCACGAAGCGGACGCCCGCGCGGCGTGCTGTTTTCTATTATCATCTGCGTAAAGCAGGTCTCGCGTCGCGGGCGACAGAGCCCGCTCCGCAGGCAATGTATGTCCGCGCGACGGAGCACGGCGCGGGTCCCCGCGGCGGGCGCCCGCTCCGTCCACTCGCTTAGCGCAGCGGACGGCCTTAAAACAAACAGGAATTGTGCATTTTCGGGGAGAAAAAGCCTTTACTGCTCTCCTCTTACACAGAGATTGTGCAAGAAACCATATTAGGAAGACAAACTAACAAACTTTATAGAATTTTTGTTTCATGTGGCGCGATGGACGTTACAGCAATTATTTGTATATCGAACAAATTTTTGTCCCGTGTAGGGTTGCAATGGCGTATTGCAGCAGTGTTGTGAATTCGATCCCTACACGGGACATAAATTTGTTCGATCAATTAAGCCATCCCCATCCGTGCAGTCAGACTTACAGGCTCCGAGGATATATTCTGCAATCCTTCCTTACAGAGACCGTAGCACATCTAGCACACTAGTCATCAGTGTGACACTAGAGTAGGTACGAATCCTGCGGTGCGCTGGCTACCGGGACACTCTTAAGCACTCTACGCACTGACGCTAGTGATAAATTCTTGATACTTTACCTCATTATCATAAAGTTTTACGTAGTAAAAAGATTATGATATTTTTGTCAATGTGCACGGGTATGAATATTTGTATTGCGGGGGCTCTACAAACATTGAAATAAAGAGCATAAATGAATATGTCTGGACCTAAATATTGTCTTACGTTTACGCGAATGTTATACATTACAATTAAACTTCGGAAAACTGGATACTTTTACTTTTTTTAAACTTATTTATATTTATATTATGCCGTACTATGTAGGTGAATCAAACTTCAATTAAGGCTTTCTTTCGCTTTCTACTGTATTTCAGGACTATAGCAAGCAAATTATATATATCATAATCTCATTAAAAGCGGTTCATCGATTCCGCCCTGCTTTGGTACTTAGTTGGTACAGTTCTAAAGATTTCGTATTTATAAAATAGATTTTGCAAAATATATATAAAGTACATAAGTATTTTTATTCATATATGGCAATATCCCCTTGTTGATGAAAGCTTTCAGGATTGACGTGACCTTTGATGTTTCGAAGGTTGCCAAAGTTTGAAGCGTAGGTACACAGAACATTTTGATACAGGTGGCCGGTACGTTACAACAATCTAAAATAGACGCACTCACACATCTACCGTAGAGATTAGAGACAGGATGACGAGAATCAAACAAATCTGCATTTTGTTTAATTCTCATCATTCTGTATCATTCTAATGTCTTCGAAAATATAAGTTGTTGGTTGTAACCCACGATTACAGTAATGAGTTTAAAATTAGCCTATACCTATTACCCAAAGATTTTACCACTATTTCCACGCCAAATTTTTATCAAAATTGGTTAAGCAATTTAGCCGTTAAGAGTAACAAGCTGATAGCGATTTCAGATCTTCTATCATCTCTTTCACGGGGATTGTTTTGACAAACTGTTTGACTTTATATCTTTGTATCATACCACTCCACGTCAAAGTTAAGTTTAGTGTTTCCATCTGGAAGTGTTTTCGCCCTAGTATGGTACGCTCTGTGCTACCCCTACGTCCGTGCAGGCTCAGGCAAGAAGTACCTACTGTGGTGTTTGCCCAGTCCTGTAACTCTAACACTAACGTTCTTAAAATGATGTTTAAAGAGACCAAGAGTTGATTTCACGCATCCTTTGGGTCGGGCTTCTGTGTCTACGAAATCTGTAGCGGGAAGTTGTTGACAATATCGATTTTGAGTGACGAAGAGTGACATATTAACCTTCGGAATATTCAGTGACATTTTGATTCTAAGTAGCGTACTGACTAGTAATTTGATTCAAAAGAAGTTGATCCTTATATTCTTAAACTTGAATATCTTATTGATGGGCTCTGGAGACAGTCCGGGGTACGCAACGCAAGTAAAATTACGACTTTATTGCGTCACGTTTTCATAGACCGCTGAACCGATTTCGATGCAATTTGGTATGTATATAGCTAAAAAATAAAGAATATCTCAAGTTCTCGTTAATGGGTCCTTTAAAAAAGCGAAGTGATGTCTTGAGCTACAATGGCTTGCAGGCGGTCAGACACAATTATTTTCAATTATGTCTGAGATTCCAGCGATTGACAGATTAGGTTCACAGATAACAGGTATTTAAAAATAAAAGAAAGCGTTGGTCGGTCACAGCGATCGAAAACCAATTACATAGTATTTAAAAACGAATTGTTTCTTTAACTAAATATTCATTCAGCCGAAACATTAACAAAAATACGATTACTTACAAAAAAGTAAAAAAGCATTCGCCATGTTTTCGTATGTTTTCTATTATTTACTTTGGTCTCAATTGTTGTAGACGCCTACAGGAAAAAATATACCCGGTTGTACCCGGATCGCTATATTTCATTGCGGATAACCTTGAATGCTGCCAATGACCCACAATGTAGCGAGGTAGCTATGGGGCCCTTAAACGAATAGTGTTTTCTCCAAAATGTTTCTGGTTCATAAGCATCATTCATCTTTATCAAGAAAAATAGTTGACCCGAACGATATTGTCCTGCCATAGACATACTGTCAAACAAGCGAGATTAAAATAAGCGTTGTTTTCAGAAATTATTCAACTTTCTGCGCAATTTTCTTAACTTTTCTTTCCGTAAGAACCTACTACAAAGTATTAGAAAATTTAAAAAAGCAAGATGAATTCAATCGGTGTGGTCGTTCAAGTTATGGCGTGACCAAGGAAAATAGGGATTATAATAATAATTTATTTATTTCTCTCTTCACAAAGAATATTAGTACAATAAATTGGTTATAGCAGTGTATGTAAAACTAATTTAGTATATAAATTAGCTTTAATTAGCTACTTAATAAAGGATTCATTTTTATATAGATATAGATTATGCCGATTTGGCATTGCTGCAAAGAGGGAGGACAATCTAACAAACGCAACTTTGCATTTCTTATATTACTTACGTTTCTGATTGCGACTCTGTTACCGTGGCTCGTAGCGTGATGTTATTTATTTTATATCCTTTCACATTAAACAGACTAAGTAAAGCAAAAAGTTTTTCCAGATCGGATTGGACGCAAAAAAGAAAAGAAGTACCTTCAGAAAGCGTCTGTTTCCACGAGATGTGTTTAGGCACAGAATAAACATTAGCGCTAGTTGAGGTGACAATTTCTAATCCTGTTTTTAACATTTAACATTATAATAAATAGCAGTAATCAAAGCCAGCCTTGTCAAGGAAAACGTTGGCAACATTTAGCTAGCAAATATTTGAGTTTATATATAGAAATGCCAGGGGAACCATTTATCTTTGAGGCGAAACCATCCGTTTAGGCGTTAAATTGTTTCATAATATATATTAACTGTTATAAACGAGAAATATTATTTCTAACCTAAAAATACCTTACAATATTATTGTATAAGTATTTGTATATGTGTATAGTTCGTAGACGTAACTTATATTATAAATACGAATGTAAGTTTGTTGGTTTGTTATTCTTTCAGACCATGACTACTCAATCGGTCATCATGAGATTTTGCATACATATTGTCAGGGGTAAATAAGTAGTAATCAGAAAAAGATATACGGTACCTTTCATCGAGTAAAAAGTACTATTCCCAAGGAAAATAATTATCTACATTAACTCAAGCAAAGCCGTGGGCAAAATGTGGGCACAATCTAGTGTGTTTATAACAAAAATTGGTAAGAAATAAATCTATCTCTTTCCAACTAAGGTTGAAAACGAGGGTAAAAGAGATAAATACGTATATGGTAATTCGTAGTAATTAAAACGTAGTTTTACTTTTTTATGATCGATAAAATGTTTTTGTTATTTTAGTTATTATTTACATCGATGCTCATAATTTTAATAGCGTTGTACTCAAAGCGATATGCTTTAGTAAAAGCACCTGCGCGGGTTAAATGCATCGTGTAAACGACCGACGCAAGCCATCCGCGCAAGTATCCTGTATGATTTACTTGCGCATATAACTCATGCGAGTAGCTCATGCAAGCTATTTGTGTGGTGTTCAAACGCTTTACGTAAATCAACACTTTAAAACTGATCCTAAAACAAATAAAGAATAAGTCAACATTCCATTCATCCTACTATGACGTTTCGCGCCAAAGACTACCAAAAAGCGTGTTATTTTTTTTCTATTCTACGGGATAGTGTGTAACGCAAGTACCAAACAATGGTATCGTAGTAAAATAGGCTCTCGCACGCGTAACACGAAACTGTACGCGACCGCATCACCGCACGGCAGATGACACTACTCAGGACATTGCCCGCGAACGCCATTTTTGTTTTTGTGCAACTTTTTTTCTGACCATAGACAGATACATATTGCGTTCCAGAGTACGCTATAACTGTAAATGTGAGTATTTTTACGTTTTAAGAGCTTTGTCGTGTAAAAAGGACGTCGTATGCGAGTACGTTTTATGTTTGTAAGTTAAATTAATATGGTTATATTAAACACTTTAATGGTATATTAAGGAAATTATTAAGCTTACTTAGAGCAGACCAGACGAAATAGACATTATCGTATGTTTAAAGACAGACCAACAAACAAAGATAAACAAAATGTTGTTTTGTTGCAGTGAGTAAGATTTTAGACTATCTCTATGGCGCAGTTTAGTGTATGCGTTTGCTATATATAAGGTCTTATGTTCAATATCCGGATCGAGCGCAATTTTTATGGGATTTTCTGTCAAGAAATGCTCAGAAGTAGTAAGAAGTCTAGAACTGTGCTCGTTAAACGGCTGTAGACTTGCTTGTATAACTTGGGAGCTGGTAGAAATGTGGGTATAATTCACATCAATCTACCCTATATAATATAATACCGATATATTTATATATGCTTCCACGTTTATTGTAAGATTGCCAGGGTTCTTGAAGAGGCGTTGTGCTGTCACCAGGAGACTATGACTGGTTTTTGAAATGCAGTTCAACAGAGTTTGGGGAATTAGTGGGACTTAAAACACAGTTGGTGAAATGTTAGTGCGTAGCGGTAGTAAATGCGATTGCTGCGACTCTGGTTCAATTTCGGGTCGGGCAAGGTCCGTGTTATTGTTATTTGTTTATATACCAAGATATTGTCCAGCAACACATCTTGAAATGTGCCCGGACAGCAATAATAATAATAATATTCTACCACATACACACAACACCATCTAGCCCAAACTAAGCAGAGCTTGTACTATGGGTACTAGACAATGGATAAACATACATATATACTTTTTATTTTTTTGTAAATGCGTACCTTATACATAGAAACACCCAGACCAAGACAAACATCCATGTTCATGTACACAAATGTTTGAGTTGTGCGGGAATCGAACCCGCGACCTCAGGCGTAGCAGTCGGTTACACTAACCAATACGCCATCGAGACCGGCCGAGCAATAGGCTCATCTCATATTATGTGGTACCCAAGACCGTACCTAAATGTGCATGAGATACACCTTTTCTACCCTTTAGGATATACAGTCAAAATGAAATCAAAATCAAAAATATGTTTACTCATATAGGTCACAAAGTAACATTTATGAACAACAAAGTTACAGTTATTAATATGAATTTACATTTAATAATAAAATCAGCCCTGTATTAAACTGTCCCACTGCTGGGCACGGGCCTCTTTTCAGTGGGAGAAGGGTTGGCCCATAGTCCCCCACGCTAGCCCAGTGCGGGTTGGCAGACTTCACATATCTTCGAGAACATTATGGAGAACTCTCAGACATGCAGGTTTCTTCACCGTTAAAGCGAACGATAATTAAGTATTTAAAACGGACATAACTTCGAAAAATACGTGATGTGCGCCTTGGAATCAAACATGCGACTTCTGCGTGGCAGTCCAACGTTTACCCACTAGGCTATCGCGGCGTTCGAATATTTTACCTGTTGTCATGTTCCGAAAAGCAAGGGCGTATAAGCTATGAGAAGTACTGACAAGAAACTGTATGTATATATTCAACCAGTTGTATAACGGTACAAAACTGCCCACAATATAGGCAAGTACCTACACAGTCGAATGTTTGCGAAGACAACGCACGTAATTTGCCCATTGTAAACGTAACCGCTAACCGCCGAATCCAAACAATCCACCGCAGCTGTTTGATCTAGGAATTTGCCTACCTATACGTAAGTATAGTAACGAGCACTGCGAACAATTATACAATATACATATAGTAAATTATTTATACATAGGCGATATCTTCCGTGGGATAAATTTGCAATTATGTTTGCGGCCGATTGTGAGACCCCTTGTACCAATCCAATAAAAAAGTAATCGCAGATATTGAAATTAAGCTTCTTTATATATTGCAGCAGCTATCCTCACTGGATGGCCATGGCTATGGTTAAAAAGCAGTAGAAATTTCGGAGAAAGTATAATAATTATAAATAGTTTATTTATTAATTACTACTACTACTAATTTACTAATATGTCCGTTATTTGAATGTTTGTAAAGATAGCCTAAACTGATCTAGGAATAAATGTGTCGCGACAAAGGATTTATTCCTAGATCGGTTTCCTCAGATTTCTAGATCCTAGATCGGTTCAGTTGTCGTTTTATAAAAATAAAAAGTAAATAAAATAAACTGAAATAAAAACTCTGTTTTAAGTATTTTAATTATTTTACGATTCAAAATATTTTGTTTAGAATATTTAATTTTTTTACGAAATCTGACGAATACCGCACTTGTGTTAATTCAGGAATTGATAGGATTGTCTTTTAAATTAGCGAAAAATATTGGACACCAATTTTTTATTTTAACAAAACAATAAGAATTATTCAAATATAACGCATTAAACTACGAAAGAGAGAGCATGTGATGTCACAGTTTAGAAAAATTTGTACCTTAAAGTGACGTAACACGAAATCGAAACGCGTTGTATCTTCGATATTATTAGGTTCTAAGACACAAGAAAAAATACGTGTCCATTATATTATTTGCTATTCTAAAAGACGGACTAAAATCTTTTTTAAATCATCATGCCTATTATTCTTAGTGAGGGTGTAGGTTGTCTTTAGCGGCGTCTTAACATATTTTGAAATAACAATGGTTTTAAAATTACCTTGATTTTATCAATTCTCAATAGTAGCAGGTAGTAGAGCCTGATTACAGCATGAATTGGCCAGCTCGACCGGGTAAGGACTACCCTCTCACAGAATATCGACGTGAAATAGAAGTATGCCTACTGTTGTGTTTCGTTCGGTGAGTGAGAGTGCCAGAGGCCCAATCACCCTTTTTTCCCTTCCCGCTCCTTCTCCTTTCCACTTCCTTTCCTAAAGGGTCGGCAACGCGCAAGTGATGCCTCTGGTATTGCAGGCATACACAGGCTACGGTGATCACTTACCATCAGGTATGGCAGGGCCGTATGCTTGTTTGCCGTATTAGTTGGATAAAAAATAAGCAGCACGGAGGCTGGCACCGTGCCCGGAAGACGGTAATATGCTGGCCTATTATTTTCTATGAGAACGTAAAAATCATAGTTGGTGTAATCTGTATATAAAACACCTCTGCCTACCTCTGTATGTATTCGAGGACTCTGGAACATATGCTTCAGACAATGTATGAATGTATGTTAAAGACACCACGTTAATAATTTATGTTACCCACAAATAGCTGTTTCGAGTTTAAATGTTCCTTATGTCTGCTGGTTTAATGTTTGTAAACTTCCTCGCAACCCAGAAAAGATAACTTCCGCACTACGTACTGACTTAGAACTGAAGTTATCTTTTTACAAAGATATATTCTTGTTTGCCTTTTTTGTTTGTATTTCATATTCACATATTAGTTACGTTATAAACTTAATCGGCACGTTATATTTTGTATTTCTAGTTGAACGTATGATTTTATTGTATATTATCTAAATAATTATGGTAGTAATAAATAAACATAAAAGCATTAGTTTAGAGTTTTGATATCCGTTGATACACGGGATAGTCTCATGCTGTATTAAGTGGAACGTATGAACGACTAGTTTCCCCCGCGGTTTAACCCGTGTAAGGCCCGTCCCCGTGGGAATATCGGGATAAAAAGTAGCCTATGTGTGAATCCAAGTATTCAGCTATCTACATACCAAGTTTCATCGCAATCGGTCCAGTAGTTTTTGTGTGAAAGAGTAACAAACATCCATACATCCATACAAACTTTCGTGTTTATAATATTAGTAAGGATGTGCAACATTTTTTTATTGTTGGTGTACGAGCTTCGCTGTAGATTGACCGACACGCCGCGCTGTAGGTGCGTCACATTTAGGCGAATCAGCAGTATTATAAGGAATGTTTATGTAGCAATAACATAACATTAAATATGTACATTTAATTATTAATTTAGTAGCAATAAAAACGTTCTACAGAACAACGTCGTCTGCTCATTTCAAACAAACATACAAATCGTAAACATTTTAAGTTTTTAACATATTATTTCTTAACATTTACATACTGTTGGGATTTATAACCCCAACATTTTGATCTGGTTCGAAAGACCAAAATGTTGGGTTTGTAAATCCCAACAGTTGGCAAAATGTAGATTTGACATACATACCTCTGCCTAGCCTATAGAGAATAGATATACAGTCTACGTATTTTGTGTAGATAGGTTGGTTTTTGTGTTCCGAAGATTACCTATCAATTGATCGGCTTCGTATTTATATTATCTCTACAATCTAGTTTACCAAAACTTTACCCCTAGTATGCAAGCGATCATAGGCTACCCGTACTATCACCTAAGGCACCCAGTAAACCAGGGACCAGTGAGGCAGTCTATACATTGACCTAGTTAAACTATAAAGGCGCCCAACATAGAGCACAGCCTAGTTTGAAGCCAATGTAATATTCATCTGTTATTGCTTTTTAGAGTTCGAAAAAACTCTTATACAACAGGTTTGTCCGTCTGTCCGTCCGTCCGTCTGTCCGTCTGTTATACAATTTTCAACTCAAGAACCGTAAGAGCTAGAGACTCGCGGTCACCGCCATTCGAATCAGCATAGTCGATATACCCCCGAAATGACTATGACCCTTGACCTCTGACCTCAATTTCACATGGTATCACGTGACCTTTGCATATTACTTGAACCATTTTTTCGAACTCTAACATTTATGGCAATTCATTGCAGTTTCTCACTTGTTCTAGGAAAATAGAAGTGTGTCTTATCTCAAGTACTACTTCTTCTTATTTTCTTCTTCTTCTTTTCATGTGGTTAGTGGCCAACCTGTTGTCAAGAGTTATTCAAGCCGCCCGTAGGCCTCTGACATGGCTTAACGACTGCTGTCAATTTGGCAACAACCGGGATCGACTTTTTACGTGCCCTCCGAAGCACGGAGACGCTCAGATGAAATACCACTAGTACAAGTTCTCAAGTACTTATATGAATAAATGACACTCACTGTCCGTCTTGTATCCTTTGTTTGTTGTGCTTTACGTGGAAGTCTAGAAGTTCCTGTATCAGACCGTCTTCCAACATGGAATCCACTCTGGCATTCAATCTCTGATCGTGAACAATCTGTAACAAAAAATACATATTTATGTTTAATTTTTTAATATAAAAAAGGATCCTATTGAGGTCCAGTGGGTCAGAAAGTTAGTGGTTTAAGTGATCGTTTCACCACTGCCACTGCACACATTTGTATGACAATAAATAGATGTGCCAAGACTTGGTGTTCTTGGTGTCCATGGTTTGAATATTTGTAAAGTCACCGCGACACAGGACTTATTCCTAGTACGGGTGTAGTCCTTAAAATAACATTTAGCAAATCATAGTGTGGGAATATTTTATTGAACAGTATAACACCTGGACTCCATTTCTATTTGACTAGCAGGGCAAGGACGTCTTTAAGGTAAATTTTGCGTATTTTTTGGCAAGGGAACGAAGGGTTCCCGTGAGAAATATACAGATTGGCCAGACTTAGAGATAAGATAAGGGGCCAAATATAATGGGTTTTGTGCAATAGTGTTGGATATTACGCTAGGGTTTTGACTCCATAGAATAAAGGGGAGATATCAATGGCATTCATTATTTGTGTACTCTGCTTTTGTGGCATAGCGGTTAAAGCGACTGCTGTGTACGGTTTCAGATTTGATGCCTGGGTAAAATCTTATTGGATTTATCTATCAAGAATTTTTTTATTTGTAGCACTGATGCTGAAAACATGCCTGTTGAACGGAATAGGCTCGTTCCTTATTACGTGACAACTAAAATACAAGGTTATTCTTAGTATAGTGAAAACCTCTCAGGGGGTGATTATACTTGTTATTATGAACAACTTTTTTCTGGGACATTGCCGAAATACATTTTGTCCAGGTTAAAGTCCAATTTTGTATGGAACAGCTGTTTTTTTTCCTTGTATAGGTATAGAAATGTAGGTCTAATTGGTACATGTGCACATAGATAATATGGTTTGTAATATAAGCAGTATTGTAAAGTTCTCAATTAAAAAGAGTTGCTCTGTGTTTTTTTACATCCTTGCTTTGCTGAACGTAACAAAAGGTAAATAGAGAGCAGCGATAGCTCAGTGGGGAGATCAACAGACTGCAATGCAGAGGGTCTCGAATACGAACCCACGTCGCGCACCTCTGACTTTCGGAAGTTATAGGACTTTACAAAATTATGTGCGTATTGATTGACAATTATCGCCTGCTTCGTGCCTCGGAGAGCACGTTAAGCCGTCGGTCCCGGCTGCCATGAACATCTATGGCAGTCGTTATCGGGAAAGTCAGTACCCTCTAATATCCTGACACTGGTCTAGCCTTAGGGTATCGTTAGCCTTCGGGTTGCGGAGGTCAGGTGGCAGCCGCTCCGTGTAAAAACTGATATCCAGTCAAATCCAGTTAGACCAGAAAAGCCGACCCCAAGTGACTTGGGAATAATAAAGGCTGAGAGAGAAGAAGAGGCAATTTTGCGTTAGGCACAATAACAGACGAATATTACATTGACCCAAAACTAGACTATGCCTGTATCTTAGAAAAGAAAAAAGATAGAACCTACTTGTAATCCTAGTATAAGCCCGTTACATACGATAGTACATTCTACAACTTATCGTCGAGTATTCATATATGGTATTGTCTACAATGTTGTCGATTGGTATTTAAATTGTACAAAAACGTGTCTACAGCAAGTTATTAATTATTATTGTGTGTGTATCGATCACAAACAATCAGACTATCAATTATACGATGACTCATATCATGAATACACTGGCAGTTAGGTTTATACCATACATATATATATGTAGGATATATTTAAAAAAAAAAAAAGTATTTAAGTATGTTTATCCATTGTCTAGTACCCATAGTACAAGCTCTGCTTAGTTTGGGCTAGATGGTGTTGTGTGTATGTGGTAAAATATTATTATTATTATTATTATTTTTGTAGGATTGTCCATACGTAATGTTGCAGAAAATGAAGAGAGAATAATATTCCTGTGCTTTGGAAAGGCTTACTTATCGGTTATCTATATATTAATACGTGAAGCAATAACTTTGTACCCCTTTTTACGAAAATTGCGCGGACGGAGGAGTATGAAATTTGGCACAGTTAAAGTTTATATGGGGAAGGAGGGGCGAATCCTAATATTTTTATAAAATATGCATTAGAAATACATTAAATTAATGATAAAACACTACACGCACACAACCATGCATTTGACACACGCAGTCGAATCGCGTTCGTAGTATTTCGACATTGTTCGTCTGACGTCGTACAATTCTTTGTAACTATGGTTACCTATACCTTATTTATATGTAATAGAGAAAAACAGAAAACAAAGTAGCAAGCTTAGGAATTTTGATCGAATTTTGACCACTAGGCGACCGCTAGTGATTATAAAATAAACATAATTATCTTTATGACGACTGCACGGACGTCGTAGTGGTTTAAGTGGTCGCCTCGCCACCGCTATTGCTCCGAGTGATATGGGTTTGAGTCCCATATGGGACAAAATTTCGTGTGATTCCGAGTCTGGATGTTCTTTGTGTCCGTTGTTTGAATGTTTGTAAAGTCCCCCGTGACACAGGAATTATCTTCGGGAGTTGTATTTTTACAATTTATTAATTAATTATGATTTATGATTATTTAATACCGATATAGTATAGTAACTTAGGAAAGCTCTGCGCATGTGCACCGACGCTTCTCGGCATCCGTCAAAGAATCTTTGCATACCGAATAATTTGCGTGTACTTGGCGCGATGCAGTATTGAGTCGACTCATACTATTGCATTACATTGTAAAAAGTGGTATTAGAGAAAGGTATATTAAGGTACAATAGGGGTTAAAGTATGAAGTTGCCGTTGTATAGTAATATATACTTTGTATTGACATAAAACCTTCATAGCGTGAGATTTTCGAGTGAAACTTTTTTGACATGATACTTATAAGATTCTTCTTTTAAAATGTGCTATTGTCGACTTTCAATTTGTTTTTTATATTTAGCTTAGACGGGACAGGTGGATACTTCGAAAATCCGAGTCATTTTTTAATACGAGTTCCGACGCGGAATTAACGCGGCAGAAACGGCTCGCAATATCAACGCTGCGTTTGGATTATTCCGCCGCAGTATTCCGCTTTTGGTAAAATATAAGTTCTGATGCAAGCTTTACTATTTTTGAGTAATAAAAGCTATATTTTAATGACATATACTGCCACAAGCAAAACCTATAATGGCGAGTGAATCCGTCGACTTGAATGCTACTAGTAATCGAATTGTATTCATAGTTTATTCCTAACATGCTATGAATTACGACGTATACGCATTGACGCATTGTATTTACCGACTGCGTTCAATGTGCCTGTATCGACAGAGTTATTGATATAAGATTCTTCGTTAAGAGGTGATACCGCATATAAATAAAATAAAAAGATTGAATAAAAAGCCGCAGTAAATCACCACCTTCTAAGTCTTCCCGTGAACATGGCTGCTGAAGAGCAACCGAAACGTCGGTGACAATGTAAGCATAATATATCTAAATAGTTTAAATAATTTAAATAGCTTAGAGAAGTAACCGGCCTGTGTGGAAAACCTTGGGTTTTTCACATAGACCTGTTACTTCTCTTGAGGAGAGGAGGAGGAGGGGGAGGAGCCAAAATACGTTTTTTGGCTGAGATGATGAAATAGGACTAAACAGTAACTAGGTAACAGTATTTAACAGCAGTAGATAAAGAAAGTTAAAAGAAAAGCAACGCGTCAAAATCCATATAAAGTAGTTTAATTTCAATGTATACCATTCGCATAAAAGTAAGACAATATTAGGCAAAAATACTGCTTTAGAGAACGGCTCCTTGCTTTCGAACCTACGAGGCACTTCATCGACTTTTCTAAGTTATACCGTATATTAAGACTGCGCCGAGCGAAATGTACCAAAACAGGCGGTCACAGTTAAGTGAATAAAATCAACACTTTTTGTTTAATACAAATATAAAATATAAATCTACCATAACAATGAATGTGTTTACAATTACTCCGTGTAAAAAACTTAAAATAATTAATATTTTCGCTTACAAAATTACGTAAATTTGCACGAAAAAAGGCAAAAACGTAAGCTGTTACGTGATTTTTAGATTATACATTATAACAGTAGAAATCTATCCTATTTCACAGATTAAACGAAACATAAATAGTTATATTACAATTTGTCCGTCCCAAATATTTAAGTTATTGGCTGACAATAAAGATACAAATTATTAAAAAAAAGCACTTCAAATCCTCCATACAATTTTACTATGGCGGCCGCGCGCCGATTTGAATATGCGCCGCACGAGCTCTGTCATTATCTGTCTTACGCTCGGCGCAGTCTTAAACACTGAATTGTCCCTAGTTTTAAAGGAGAAAGAAAGCCGGGATATTAGAGTATCTTTAGTATTCTGTTCTAATTCTGGGCAATGCCTAATTCCTCATATTATAGAGTACAGGTCCATGCATATCTAGACAGATAAAAAACAGGGCTAATAACATTATTATTTCAGCACAGTATTAGACAGCGGCATCTCCATTTA
This sequence comes from Catocala fraxini, assembly GCA_930367265.1. Classification (NCBI taxonomy): domain Eukaryota; kingdom Metazoa; phylum Arthropoda; class Insecta; order Lepidoptera; family Erebidae; genus Catocala; species Catocala fraxini. The sequence goes on along the minus strand of OV884039.1, from coordinate 23,125,233 downwards.
TTATTTGACGGAATACCATGAATATATACCGGTAAACTTGTGTTAGTGAATAAGTTTCCTAAGCACCTGAGTGGTTACATATTATCAGATAGCTCGCTTGACCTTAATAACTAAGCTACTTAGTAACATTCCTCTTTCTTGCCGTTTATATTTTAGGCTACGATGGGGGCTATCATAATCTTGTTTAGATTTTAAACCACATAATTTATAAACAACAAAGACACATCGGCCAATCTTAACGGAGACCATCTGCACAGGAGAAATTACAGGGCACAGGTTTGTGCGCAAATACAAGTGCATAAAATGTGGTTTATTTTGACAGATGGTAGTTCTTCATCAGACACGGAATCTGACTTCTCAAAGTTGGACGATATTAATACAGACAAAGATCTGTACCGACTTGGAGGAAAACTCTACGTCGCTAACTTAGCTAGGTAGGTATCCTAACTAATATTATAAATATGAATGTGAGTTGATTAGATAGCTTGATTGACCGACACAACTTTTTTTATTAACGTTATTTATCACCAAAAGATTACAATATTACACATAGTATCCATTGGCCCCACACTACGCTAGCCTGTATTGTGGATACCTTATTACGATTACAATTGAAATTGAAAACAACAATAAAAATAAGTTGAAATTAAAGTACTTTATACGGATTTTGTTACGTTGTTTATTTTAAGACACTTTTATTACATTTGTAGTTTAATTTAAATGTACAATATTTGCGTAAACGTAAGACAATATTAAATAAAAATAAGTGCAAACTTAAGTCAGCCTATTCTCAAGACACAAGTACGAAAACTTCGCATAACGTTATCTACGATCAACAACATCCCACACAATGACGTTTGTAGGTAACACTACATCATTCTACGTCGCTCTTGGTCACGGTTATGTCATTTGGGTCGAGCGTGTGTCAATCCTGCAGCGACCTTTCTCATGCACGATTACAAGTGCATATTTTAAATGCATTAGACTCCACGCACTTTGGACTGTAAACGGATTTGGCCGTTTAACTATGTTGCATTGTTAGCCATGCGTAAATCGGTACGTGAATTGAATGGAACGTGACTCCACGGATGGTATAGAGGTTGAAATGCAGTGTGCGTATTGCTGGTTTGATATTCACAAGGAATAAAAAGAAATGTGAGATCCAGAAATAGTTATTCTAAGTCTAGTTGTTCTGTGCGTCTGCTTTTTAAATGTTTTAAGATCGCCCTCGACACAAGAATGATTCTTACTGCGCGAGTTATTAAAACATAAATAAAACCATGTATTCTGAAAAGCGAGATCACATGAAATGCTTATTTTCTGTCAATGTTACAATTATTGTCAATTCCTTCATGATTTAAGTATCACTCTCGTCTTTGCTAGTGCGAATGTTATGGGTGATATCCCACATCAGATTAGCGATGTGGTTACATCAAAAATGTAGGGTAGATTAAATTGCAATCATTATGAAACATGTAATCTGTGCTTTACGTTTGAACATTACTTCGACATCTCTTAAGGATTCTGTAGGTGCTCTTCGGACACACCTAAGCTATAAAGTTGCTGGCTACTGACGGATAATATTATATGTGCACTTTGAATAGTAATATAATTATTATAGTTCCGTACTAAAATGTCTCGTGTAGAGTGGTTGTCGTTAACATGTGTTTATTTTAACTAGTAATTCTAATTATAATTATGACCACCGTTCGCGTTCACGTTTGAGACTTTGCCCATTTTTCTCCATATTTAGTTTTCATAACTTTTTTATTCAGTCAATGTTAAATAGTTTGGCTGACGTTTGTGGAAAATCTTTCGTATTATTATTGTTTTTATATGATAAGAAATATTTCTTTTGTTGCGCGTAGTTATTACTACGCGTAACAAAAGCCGGTTCTGGCAGTGGTATTGGTTTTTCTGTCTAGAAACTACGTTGAGAAAGCATAGCTGGCAAAATGTGGGGTTACATACTGCCTATGATTTCGGAGATCTAGACGTGAGAATATGAGTGATAACAACAGTTTATGTAAGGTAGAGAAAGTTATCGCTAACCACACACCTCGCGCCAGCAGTTCATAACCTGATTTGGTCTATTTTGCAGTTTAGACCACAACTGTAGATATTATTTAATTACGTATGGACCCTACCTAAAAGTTTATGAATGCGTATTAAAATCTGTAAGTTATTAGTCTATTTTATCCAAGGAGTGTCATGTCTATTAAAATAATACAAACGATATTAATAAACGGCGATTCATTAAAATAAATATATAAAGATTTTGATTCATTAAACCAATAAACCAATAATAACACAGATGTTTATATACCCTAAAAGGGAAAACAGCGTAAAGACAGACGCTAATAGATGTTATAATCATTTCACAGTAGGATTAACCCACATAGAGGTACGCACTTACGTGTGTATGGGTGAGTTCGCGCGAATGCATCATGCGCTCGGCCCGCCAACTAAGTATACGAGACCACAAGTTTATGCTATCGGTATTATGAAACGCGTATCTCATTAATGACCTCGTTCTCAATATAGCTATGATAATTTCAACTAGATAAAATTAACTTTGACTACCCGTGCCCTTCTACGTTTGTTTATTATTTACTCGAAAATAAATAAACAAAGTTGTTTAAATTTATTAAGATTTATTTTAAACGTTGTTTTGTTAATTTTTGTTGTCTTTTAATTTGGCAAAGCGAATAGTTTAGTAAATTGGATTTCAATTGGTCGTTGCCGTTTTTGGAAAGCGTCTAATAGTTTTATAACTTTATTCGCGGACGTTTTTATGATTTATACGTTTTTAGAGTTCGAAAAATCTTATGTAACAGCTTTGTCCGTCCGTCTGTCCGTTATACAACTTTCAACTCAAGAACCGTAAGAGCTAGAGACTCGCGGTCAACGCCATTCGACTCAGCATAGTCGATATACCCCCGAGATAATTATGACCTTTGACCTCTAACCTCAAGGTCACGTGATACCATCTTTCAACACAAGAACCGTAAGAGCTAAAGACACGCGGTCAGCGCCATTCGACTCAGCATAGTCAATATACCCGCGAAATGACAATGACCTTTGACCTCTGGCCTCAAGGTCACGTGATACCATTTTTCAATCCAAGAACCGTAAAGGCTAGAGACTCGCGGTCAGCGCCATTCGACTCAGCATAGTCGATATACTCCCGAAATGAATATGACCTTTGACCTCTGACCGAGGTCAATTAATTCAATTTTTCGAACTCTAAGATTTACGACAATTCATGGTCGTTTCTCATTTGTTAATTAAAGTTTCGCAAACAGATGTATAATAGCAATAATTTGGACGTCTTTGTTAAACGATTATGTAGTTAATTTTACGATTTGATGGCATTTTTATGTATTATTTTTTGTCATGATGTTGGTAGCTAATTTGCGATTCGCTATGGGAACGTATATGTCATTCCATATTAGGTTAAATTTAAGACAAAATTAATATGTATTTATTGTAGCTCATCGCTATAATTAGAGTGTTTATATTAGTTTACAATGTGCATACCTGCGCTGAGCTGTTCGATTCATACTTGAATACGATTGCTGTATATTCTAAGGTTACTTATTACACTGACGTCGGTTTTTTGTAAGAGTATGGTTCATTACATTCCCACTAAATAGTTGACAATGGAATTTAGAAATATTATTAATATTGAATATACGAATTGAACTAAAATAAACAATAAATTGTATAATACCACAGTTTATGTATTCAAAATGATTCTGTAGTATCCAACAATAAGAGAAGTTTTCCTGGACAGAGAAAACAGAGCACAAAGAAAAGAGACACCATCGTTCCCTTTAACATACTCGTCACGCCTTTAGGAGTATAGGCGTGAGACGATGTATGTATGATTTCAAAATGCATGACGTCACATGCTGACCTTGGCTATTGCAACCTCTTCGGTAAACTAACTAACCTAGCATGATCGTGTTAAAGAGCCTGGAATTCCTAAGTACTGTCACCACACAACATACGGTTCTTCGGTATTTTTATCTATATATTAAAACGTGAATCAAAAACTTTGTACCTCTTTTTACGAAAATTGCGCGGTCGAAGGAGTATGAAATTTAGCACTGTTAAAGATTATATGGAGAAGGAGGGGCAAATCCTAATATATTTATAAAATATGCATTAGAAATACATTAAATTAATGACAAAACACTATACGCACACAACCATGCATTTGACACAAGCAATGCAGTCGAATCCCGTTCGTAGTATTTTGGCATTGGCATTTGAGGTATCAACTGCAAACCAACAATAAACCTGAGTGGTAACCTCATTTTTCATTACATACATTTTTCTTTTTTCCGTGTTATATTGTTATGTGTGCGGAATTTTTTGTATAAGAACGTGTACCTATTGAAATTAAACTGCTATATACGGATTTTATCGCGTTGTTTATTTGACACTTAATTACAAAATTTTTAAAAATTGTTACACTACTGCTACTGTTAAACTTTACTAATTTTTAAGCTAATTAAATTATTATTAAAACTATTTATCTCCCCGTGACCATGGCTGCTGAAAAGCAACCGAAACGTCGGGGGAAGTGTAAAATAAATTAAATCTAAATAGTTTTAATAATAATTTAATTAGCTTAAAACTTAGTAAAGTTTAATAGTAGTAGTAGTGTAACAATATTCAAAAATTTTGTAATAAAGTGTCAAATAAACAACGCGATAAAATCCGTATATAGCAGTTTAATTTCAATGAATAATATTCGCGTAAATAGAAGACAATAACGTATACCCATGTTTTTAAAATAAATACTTACTGAATTTATTTTATATTTTTATTTTGAATGTGTGTAAGCTAAAGTGTTGCCGCTAACAAAATGGAGGGCGGTTATGTGAGACTCTCTGCCCCTGAAGGGGATCGGTATGCACACTAAAAACCTGGGGCGAGCAGTCCCTCCGCCGACGGGGTGGGGCGGGATGGGGTCGCGTTAGCAATCACCATCCCGCCCCGGGGTAACGAGGTAAGCCTAGGCTTACCTCATTTTTCTAAGAGTTAAGAGTCTAACAGGTTAAGGGTAGGGTAAACTGTCTATGGTAAGAACCTGGATTTGGTACCTGATGCATGGATCAGAATTAATTTTAAGCGTCTAAAAATAATCTAAATCTTTTTGTAATTTTATAGAAAAGACATTTGAAAGTTTTTTTTTTACTTTCTGTATTGTATTAATAATAATACAATACAGAAAGTAAAAAAAAAACAGCAACAGTATGAGCATAAGCTCATACTGTCAAGTAACGAGATGGGTGTAAAAACCCAGGATTTAACTTCTTCGTCTTCATGTGACACATTTAATACATTTTTTCCATCAGCTTTTTGTAATGTTCCTCTGCTGGGCAAAAGCCTCTCCCTTGGACTTCCAAATCACTCTGTTGGTGGATATCTCCTGACCTTATGACCTTGTGACTCCTATATCTCGAGGGTCTTTTGACCCACAGGGCCCATATTCAAACTCGACCGAGGTATGACCCCAAGGTGTCTGCACACCAAGTTACAAGTAAATATTTTTCTATTTAAAATATGAGACCCTTGTATCTTGGGGGTATTTTGACCCACAGGGCCCATATTCAAACTCGACTGAGGGATGACCGAGGGAAGGTGTCTTCACACTAAGTTACAAGTTAATCGGTCCAGTGGTGCCGCAACAATGCCTGTCACTAACAAACTGTGACTGACAGACACACAGACCCACATAGTGTTTTCATTAACCTCTTCGAAAGACTCAGTAGTTAATAATTTAGCAGTATACGCGTAATAATACGTTCTTGGCATGAAATAAGCTCTATACTTTCATGATTCGGTGCATGTTCTTTACATGAGTTAAATGTTTTTAAATTACAATGTGTTTTTATGCTCTTCTGTTAACGAAGGTGCGATATATTCTATTATATGGGACCATACTTTGAGAAAAGTGAGTTTAATACACCTCCAACTATTTCTTTGAGATGTCCTGCTTCGTTGGAATCAAACTTACTGCCACCTAGACTGTTATGTGTATCAAAATGCTATTGAGTAGGCAGCAATAAGTCCAATTAATATAAATAACAAATGGGAATAAAATGTGGGTGTAACATCTCTGCTTACCCAATTAATTAGGTAATAAAGGCGTACGTTATGGAATATATATAATAAAATGTATATGGTATGGATATTAATAAGTTTATGATCGATTGGTAATGGGCCGCAAGTTTGTTTTGTTGTAGGTCCATTATGTTTCAGAAAAAAACATATATGTGGTCATAATTATTTATAGTCGACTCTTTTTACTCCACAGTGGTGGAAGGAGACGAATTTAGGTGGACGACGTTAAAGAATGGACAGTAATTCCGAGCAAGAGACAGAATTTTATCAGACGCCGGTTTCTGTAAAGCAGATCAACACAATTTGTTAACAGATGATTAAACGCATGTCAATTATTGTGATTGCCTCACTGAATTAAAGTAAACCATCAATAACAAAAACGGCCAAGTGTGGGTTGTGTTGCCACCACGATCACGATAAACAATATGCCTCTCACCATTCGGTATATCCGCTTTCTGAAAATCTAATCAACGTTGCAGAATTAAACTCTTGTCAAGTGATTTGCTGAACTGTTGCGAATTTAGTCAGCCAATCACAGCGGCTGACGTGCGCTAAACTGTCTGCTACCAAATTTTTGTATTGAACTGCCTTTAAAACCGTGATTGTATGAAAACCGACAGTCCTAAAGATAAGAGAGAAATATTATGATTTTGGAATACGCTACGTTGACGCCTTTTGGATACGAAACCCTCAGAAGCTGTATGTCATCTTATCTTTCTGTAAGGCTATAGATTATAAGGTTCTTCAGACCGAAGTCGGTCATGGCGGCCAATCTTAACAAGACTAGCCATCTGCATAGGAAATACTATAGTGCACAAGTGTGTGCGTAAATAAAAGTGCACTCTCTGCTCCCTAACTCTCGTAATCCGATAGGACGGCAATAAGCAGGACCGGAGAGAGACCAGGCGCAGGATCAACGTTTTTACTTTCTTTTCGAGGCACGGAGGTGTGTACCATCGCCAACTTCCTAACTCCGGGCAGCTATCGAGAATTCCTAGTCAGAAAAACCCAATAAGGTTTTGTTAGTCTAACCCAGAAATTAAACCCTCATGCACAGCAGTCGCATATATTAATAGGCAGATCGAAACCGCGATACTGCATGTGATAAATAAACGAAGAGTCGATATTATCATGATGCGTTTTAATGACAACGCTACTTAGTGTGGTGGGTTTATCTGATATTAGATCGCATTAAATTTTCCATTGTTGTTATTTGATTAATTAATTCATGTTTAATCCTAATGTTACTACGTCTTATGTTAATATTAAATCCGAGACGCGTAGTAGTAATGAATGCGAATGATGTGCTTTGGGTTGAAATTCCGGGTGGGCAGTGGTGTGGTTTTTCTGTTTAGAAATTTTCAGCGGCCCCAAGGAATCTGATATTGTGCCCAATCATGGTAAAAGACTCTCTTCTTATCAACGTTGAGACTCAAAAGCATAGCTGAAAAATATGAGGGTGGCTCTTGTGAGTATATAGGTTGTGTAGTGGGTAGTTCTCGACTAGACTGCCATGATGGCGCTGCGGTAGTAAATGAGAATGGAGGCGGCGGAGCGGCAGAAGAAGCGCTTAAACCCTCTCCCCAACATCAGAACCGGGCGCCGAAGGGCGCAAGATGACCTCCAGCCACCCTGAGGTTTGGTGGGCTGCGTGCGCCAGCTCGCCACCCGATCAGCACCAGGTCCGATAGGCGGCGTGCGTGTTCTCACGTGCGCCTCTGTATCGTGTCTTTATCCCTCCCAGGGGGACGGTGGAGGAAGTATTTCGGTGTAGTGGCCTGCCGTTTTACAGGGCGGGCCGAAACCACGGCGGGGTCAGGATTGCATGTGAAAGCGATTCGCGCGGCCTCGCCGTCTATGGTTATGTCGAGGAACACCGTGGTAGGTTTAGTCAGTATTACTGGGGTATCTTTTCCCTGGTGAGCCCGACGTAACCTCTCCGTCGCCCCGCGGGCGAGGTATGCGTCAAAGCATTACCCACATTAAAAAAAAGAATTAAATGCGAAAACTGTGTATAAGGTTCGATTCCCGCGTCAGGCAAAGTCTAAATGAAGTTTTCCTGTCAATAAGGACTTGAATTGCTCGGGTAATGGCAGCAAACTCGCTCTCTAATACGTGGCACCTAAAAAAATAGCAATGCCTGATTTTGTCATGGCGACCATACTCGAAGCAGCTTCGAAAGGAACTTAAAAATAGGTACAAGATATAGTTACATACTGTGATTCATGTAAATCATGTAGGCGAATTTGAAGGCAGATACTATACTCTATTTGGTTAGGTATTTAACTAAAGGTAAACAATCTTGATGTGTATTTTTTATCTTTTTATCTAAAAACTCAGTTTAATAATAAAATGCTGCTAAATATAAATGTAAATACAACAATAACGATTACTAAACCAATTGAACCGTTAGTTTAAGCAGTAGTTTATTTGTTTAATATGTGTTTGTGTAAAAAGTCACATCAAGATTGTTTACCTTTAGTTAAGTACCTGACCAAATGAAGTAAGTATAGTGTTAAACATTTTGATAAAATATCCTAATTTTAAAATTAAAATGCAGCTATCTATCTGTTTGTTTTTAACGGCTAAATAGCACCATCAAATTTTATGCAGTTTGGCATGAAAATAACTTGAAGTCTAAAATAAGGAAAGGTTAAATAAGGACGTGGGCGCCATCTTTATTTAAATGGCGAACATGATTGTCGGTAAACGGCTAATTATGCACTCTTTTTTAGAATATTATGTGATGATTACACCACATTTCCGTTATAAAACATTTACGATGTCATGTTTGATAAGGTTTTACATCAATTCGCTTTTCTTTGTGTCATATCACTCATATCTATCTTTTGTATACTAGATCTGTGTCTATGCAATTGCAATTTTCCCTGCTTGTTATTACATAACTATATGAAAGGATTTGATAATTATTTAGGACATACCATACTGGGTTTAAATAGTGTTATTGCGTTCTTCAGTCTAGTAATTTTCAGTAACAGTACGGAGTTTGGAACTGCACCTAGATAACGTCAAAAGGCTCGCCTCCTATCATCATATCATAGGCGTCCCCCAAGGTCTTCCACACAGACCGGTCCGGGCCAGCCGCATCCAACCTCCTCCCGTGATCTTTACCAGGTCGTCGGTTCACCTTGTAGGAGGCCTACCCGTGCTGCGTTTCCTATCACGTTAACCTAAAATTACAGCTGGCGAAATAATGGTGTTATACAGGAAAGAAAGAAAGGAATCGTGTTTATTTCGTACAGAGCACACACAATTAGGTAAAACAAAAAGAAATGTATACAGCTTAATACCAAATGTGTATGCACATAAAAAAAGGGTCACCACCTCAGCATTAGTTGGGCACCCAAATTGAGTGCACCAGCGCTGGTTTTCAGTTGTTCCCCATATAGGCGTAAAACGATGCATGTATGCTTCCTTGGCAATCAAAAATATTATCGACTTCCGAGTTGCCTTTAAAATATTTTGTCGAAATTGTATAAACAACAAAATATTTAATATTTTCTCACATAAAACTGCAGCTTTATTAATAAAGACTGGATATAAAAGTAGCTTTTTTTTAGCATTGCCGCCATTTAAATGCAGTCAATCATTGCGTGAATGCAGATATTACAATTGTGGTGCAATGTATGTGCAATTTCAATCAGTTGTGCAATCAAAACACATGCTCTCTTTGTGATACCAAAAAAACATGTACCGTGGGACTGAACGATGAGAATTTGTGGCGATAAGATGATATGTCTGTGGTGCAATGGGTTAGTTGTCTGGCTAGTGTATTAATAGTTGTGGGGTTCGATGAATATAATAATAATCCTTTTGATGCAAAAGGCATTGATTTTAAAAACTGCCGGTGGGGTAGTTTAGGTCCTGTTCCTGATGCCGGTGGTGTTTATATTTTATAATATTTAAAATATAACATGTATTAAAATATTGAAATAAAGAGTATATATATAAATAGTTCTCTTCACCATTTCCAATGACAGTGACCCGGACTAAAATGGGTTCTATGATGACTAGCAAAACCAAAATTTGGTGTTCAAAACTCGGTCACACAGTGTGCAGAAGAGCTGACTGGCATCATGTATGAGTATAATATATCTTATAATAAGAAGGCTTGGGGCGTATTTTGCGTAATTGGCGTTTCTTGTCTAGATCTTCAAGACTAAGATAAGATAAATAAAGAAACAAAGAGTATCATAATACCAACAATGTTTATAAGCTGTCGCATTTCTGGGCACGAGCCTATTCTCAGCGTGAGAAGATTAAGACTATAGTCCATCACGCAGCGCGGAACGGGTTGGCATTTAGCAGCAACAATGAACTGTTTAATACGCACATAACTTCGAAAAGGCAGAGATGCATACCTCGGAATCGTAGAGATCTCTGTGTGATAGTTGAACGGTCTCTCACTAGATTATTCCAAGCAAAATATTACATCGATTAGTCCGTTACTGTGTTAGAGTAGAACAAACTAACAAAAACTTACGCATTTATAATAATTATAAGTGTTACGTACTATCGCGAATAGTATGGTCTAGGCCACCATAGCTTTACCTAAATATAATAATTTGTTTATCGGAATGCCCATGCAGTTATACGACCTTCGTACGTACGTGACAATATTCAATAAATCTACCATTAATGAACATATAAACTATTGCTATCGTAATGACCTTAAGGCTCTTGTCCCACTGTTTACGAGGAAGCGATTGGCGATCGAATATTTATTCGTAAGAATAGCGCAAATGGAGTACAAGACTAGCTTTGCCTGCGACTTCGTGTGTGGTAATCCTCAACTCCTTGAGCTTATGTATAATGTACTATATCTTGGGTTTTAATGAATTATATTACACTTATGAAAGGTGTTTTAGATTTTAAGTTGAATTACAAGCTACTAAACTGCCTACCCCTCTGGGAAACAGGCGTGATTCTATGTATGTATGTAAACTGTGAAAGCGAAATAAAAATCTGTTTGGTAGTTTTTGTGCTATGCCGGCAAAAACAAACAATGAAAATCCTTAGTTTTGGATACAGATGCCAAAGTATTACTTCCCTAGAATCTATAGAATTTCTTTCCAGGTTTTCACAGTCTAGTTAATCAATGTTCAAAGTTTGGTTATCAATGTTCTTCACATTATAGACTGTACTCTTTTATGGTAGAAACAAAGATAGGGCTTTTTCTGTTTGGACCTGCCCGTAGCAGCACGTATTTTGAAACAGTTGAACAATAGGTTCCCTATCAAGTGCAACATAACATAGCTACCGAAATTTATTTATTAATTACTTAAGTTTGAATGTAAATCTAACTAATACCTATATATTTTTTAAACTCCTGTAGTAAACTATAATTTTGTAACGTATCTCATTTTTCCGCTCACGCGCCCGCTGGCACGCTTGCTCACACTCCAACCTCGGCTGATAGTACCGCAATCAGGATCGTGAAACATGTATTATTAATAACTAGGTGTAATCAGTAATGACATGCGCCTGCGCCTGCGTCAGCGCCTAGCCTGGCGTCAGATCAGTCGTGACTGGCACAGCATGACCTGTACTCCTAATTATATGGAAGCGATGACTGTGTGCGGAATTACCTAGCTGTTGTTTCGATGGATTATAAGTTATAACAGATCTGCGATAAGCCCTCGGTTTATGTAACGATGTTTTGTTTATGTGCATTGTGCCGTATATGGAATGCTTACAAGACGTGTTTAATAGTTAATTTATTGAAGCTGATATCTGTGTATTTTATACTTCTTTAGATTTTCTTATTGATGACCTTCAAAAATACTACGCTCCATAATATTGTCTTATGTTTACGCGAATGTTATACATTGAAATTAAACAAACTTTATACGGATTTTATCGCGTTGTTTATTTTTTATAAAACACTATTATTACATAATTTTGAAACTTTAAACTACTCTTGTTAAACACTTTTGCTAGTTAGTGTTTACTTCAATTTAAGCTATTTAAATTATACAACTATTTAGATTTAATTTAACACTTTCCCCGACGTTTCGATTGCTTTTCAACAGCCATCTATACTATCAAAATATCTTGACTAGCAGTTTGGAGGCTGGAACAGTGCTTGCAAGAACAGTTCCAGACTCCAGATTGGTATCATGCGATAGGCCGAAATCCATAGGAGGCGAAAACTATGTGGGTTTTACGCCTGCGTGCTCTTTAGGGATAGAGGCGTGAAATTATGTATGTATATTGTAGTTCATATCGACATATAAGGCAGATGAATTATATAGATATTAAAATTTGTCCATGTTCAATTCAGTTGTCAGTAAAACCACATTCTTATCGACGTACAGCACAAAAGCTTTGAAATATTTGCTTTCACAATTGTCAGCTATTTGTATGAACATCACTCATGGCTGATTGATAGACGATGGGAACTGCGTTATAATTGGTTCTTAATTACCTCATTTCATAAGCTTGTTGGGAAGTAAACATTTTAAATGGTTGATCGGTATGTAATTGAGCGGAATCCGAAATAGAAAAGGCAAAGGAATATTTCTTATTTCTGGGTAAACGTGTCGGTAAAATATACTTGTATTTTTCTCATTAATTATATCATGTGTGTTATAGAAAGGTAATAATAATAATAATATTCTATCACATACACACAACACCATCTAGCCCAAACTAAGCAGAGCTTGTACAATGGGTACTAGACAATGGATAAACATACATATATACTTTTTTTTTGTAAATACATACATATTATACACAGAAACACCCAGACCAAGACAAAAATCCATGTTCATGCACACAAATGTTTGACTTGTGCGGGAATCGAACCCGCGACCTCAGGAGTGGCAGTCGGTTACACTAACCACTACGCCATCGAGGCCGACAATATATGCCAATATTATTATGACAATTCTAGCTATTTCGGCAACGCTCTTGAGAACTATTATGTTGTGATGGGTATATATTTGTCTTTTTTCTTAATCTGTCAAATCTATTGTCTGGCCAACGGTGTGTCGCTGCGACTCAATAGGTTAAAAGATAGCTTCTGGACTAGCTACGGTGCCTGTATCGCAAGAGACTTTGGACAACCATAAAACAATAACCATGAAAATGTTTCTCAATTTTATCCATATCCATATCTATAATGTTTCTCGCAATGTAGGTATTCGTGTCCTAGCAGAATATTACGTATCTATAAATACTAGACATTTTACAAACATAGTAAAATTCTAAATCCAATCATAACTTGCCTCCATTAGTGCGATACCGAGAACGGACTCGGCGCGGAAGTTCATTTAAAAATCGAACAAATGTACTCAATTTAAATTATGAACTACCTTCACCCAGAAATGTCCTGTTGCCGTTATACCTGATATTGTATGTATTATACACATACGTACGTACATTGTGAGTACTACTGTGTGACCGTGTGTAGGTGACCTAGACACATTGTAGTGTTTGGCGAGCTATTGTTATGTCACAATGGATGTACCGACGCTCGCACCAATCATTCATGTCACACTCTGTCATTACCAGTTATTGTGTATTCCAGATATGATATTGCATTGAATTTTAGGTACTAATTGAAGGATAGAGTGCTTCGGACATCCTAAGTAATATTATAAATGCGAATGTGAGTTTGTTTGTTACACTTTCATGCCTTAAGTATTCAATCAATCATAATGAAATTTCGCATAGGTACACGTTTCCAGGGGTATAGACAGAAAAAAGTCATGAACCTAACATAAACTACATTTAAATGAGCGAAGCCGCGGTGAAAATCTAGTTAAGTATATAATTAAGTGGTAATATTTGTATGTTAGATTGTCGTTTCAAAAGACAACTCAACTACAATAGCTTGTTTGTAACACGCGTTGGTGCACGCTCTCTACCTTGCCTAGTCTGAGCCATTCGTTTATTGCGACGACATGGTTAAGTTTGCAAAATTAATTAGGGAGTACCGCAATACACTATATACTACATACTATATACACTACAATATACAATTCCGTTCTGCAGAACAAATGCTGGCAAACACTCACCACTAGTGCGTATTTGTCTCGAATATAATTCCTTATGCGGACGCTCAGATGATCTTGACATTTTTCATGATTCATTCAAAGCGTTTAATCGAAAGATAGTGCAGAAAATGCTGTGCTAAATCTTGTTGACTGTTGTTTTTTATTTTTCTATTCTGTAAATAATAATTGTCTTTTTAAAGTTTTATTAAGTATATCTTATGTCTAAATTTTATTCTTTTTAATTCTGTATAGAAAATGTTGTGTACATCTATAATAGATATACATATAAGTTTTTATTTTTAGCTTCTTATGTAAACCGATTTTGTGTATGTATATTGTTGATGTACCTTAAAATAAATAAATAAGAAAATACACATAAGGACATTTTTTTATGGACACAATGAACAGCCAGACTCGTAACAATTATATACGGATCATACAAATTTTTGTCCCGTGTCTTATAAAGATGAATGTGCCCGATTGACTTGACTTGGCACATCACAGGAAGAAGCATTTTAATGTTGAAGGCCAGGATCTGCTTTGGGTCAGTGAGCCAGCGATCTAAGTAAGTTAAGTAAGTTTTATAAGGAGGTCAGAAAGATGGCATATATTCTACCGACATGAGCAAAACTCTTAAGTGCAAAGAAACTAGGGATCAAACTGATAACACTTGGCACAGATGTAGTTGCAAGTACTACGAAATCAAGCTGGCTAACGATGACACATTTCAATCTAATCTTTAGACATAGCCGTAGGCCATGCCTCGATGATGCACCGGTTTATTGCACCAGTGATTCAGACAAGTTACACAACGGCTAGTGGGAGTATCCATGACTAACTATCATCTAGCCTTTATAGGTTTTAAGCTAAATGTCGTATAGTTTCCGGTCCAAATAGAATGGTACCGTGGGTTCATTCAAGGCGAATGACCAATACCGACCTTTGCGCTGCCTGATTAGTGTCATTATGAGCTAGTGATTATTATGTAGTTACTAGTTTCTGATCGTGGCCTCGCTTATTTGAATGCATATCGGGTTAAAAAGTATCTTATGTGATTATACAGGACATGATCTATCTATGTGTCAAGATTCATCCAAATCTGTTTTACGGTTTACGCGTGATTGAGTAACAAGCGTGCAAACAACTTCACAATTTTTTTTTATACAACTAATTTGGCAACAAGTATAGGGCCGGCCCACCTGATGGTAAGTGGTTATCGTAGCCTATGGAAGCCTGCAACACCAGAGGCATCACTTGCGCGTTGCCGACCCTTTAGGAAAGGAAGAAGAGAAAAAGAAAGTGGGAAGGAGAAGGAGCGGGCAGGCGGACAGAGGTTGATTGGGCTTCTGGCACTCTCACTCACCGAACGAAACACAACAGTAGGAATAGTGGTATTTCACGTCGATATTCTGTGAGAGGGTAGTCCTTCCCCGGTCGAGCCGGGCCATTCATGCTGAAATCAGCGGGGCTCTACTACTAAACCTGGCTCCGTGCGGGTAAGCAGACTTCACATATCTTTGAGAACATTTTGGAAAACTCAGACATGAGACAACGTATGCAAGCAATACCAGCACTGTCATCTACGATGTACCATCCCTAAGCAAAAGGTTCTAAAGATGAGATGTAAGGTAAGAAATTGTATAAGATATTAGCTGACCCACGCAACTTCGTCTGCTTCACCTAAGAGAATTAGACCCGTTTTTGCAACATTTTGTATTGCTGCTCCGCTTCTATTAGTATTATTTAATATAGCCTATAGCCTTCCTCGATAAATGGGCTATCCAATACTAAAATATTTTTTCAATTCGAACCAGCAGTTCCTAAGATTAGAGCGTTCAAACAGACTCTTCAGCTTTATAATATTAGTATAGATTAAATTGACTTGAAACCCGCAAGGAACCATTCTACTATTGAGAATTTCCTAACCGAAAAGATCAATAACTACTGGGAAATCGAATTACTATCGGCTGCAAACAGAAGCGACGCTACGAGTCAAGTAACCTTTTACAGTCTCAGAAAATACTAGCCTTTATTTTCTTAAAAAGTACACATTTTCATTACTGTCTGTCACAAAGTTTAATTAAAGATGTCTGCCGTACGCGCCAAATGTTATCAACAGCCCGTTTATTTTACGGCAAAGGTAATCGGTATACAGCCAACCAGTTCTTTTATTACGTCAAGTTTTGAAAATTCATTCATGAGAATTAAATGTAAGTTGGGCAATTAAAAGTAATATACGTAATAAAATTGTCTGTGGTATAAGAATTTCGACGATAATGTACATAAGTAAGTAAATAGGTAAATATGTTTATGTGAATATGTGGTAACTGAGCTTCGCCTAAAGACGATTGCATTTGCATGATTAGGGTTTTCCACGCATCCCCAATCTGAATTAAAGCTGAGCTTAGCGTTGGCGAAAATAAAAACAAATTTTAATTATATTTGTATACTAGCTGCCCACGCAAGTTCGTCTGCTTCACATAAGAGATTTTCTTTTTATGGGATAGGGTGGCAAACGAGCATACGGATCGCCTGACGGTAAGCGATTACCGCCGCTCATGGACACCCGCAACATCAGAGGAGTCACAAGTGCGATGCCAACCTTTTAAATTCCCCTGCCCCTCCCGCATAAGAGAGGGCGGGGTTGGGACCCCGGTACCCTCACTCACTCGACGAAACAACGCAAGCACTATTTCACGCCGGTTTTCTGTGAGACCGTGATATCACTCCTTTTATGCAAGAAGAAGCAAACCACAGCTAGGCTTCATGATACTTTGAGCTCATTCTGCGTAAATAGAAACACCAATGATTAAATTATGTTCGGGTACTTTGAAATAACTACACTGGAACATTGAGACAACTACCATCTTAGTCTCCCCGTGACCATGGCTGCTGAAAGCAACCGAAACGTCGGGGAAAGTGTAAAATTATATCTAAATAGTTTGTATAATTTAAATAGCTTAAATTCAAGTAAACAGTAACTAGCAAAAGTGTTTAACAATAGTAGTTTAAAGTTTTAAAATTATGTAATAATAGTGTTTTATAAAAAATAAACAACGCGATAAAATCCGTATAAAATTTGTTTAATTCAATAAAAAATAACCTGTTTTTGCAACATTTTTCATTGAGGCTCCCTTTCTATTGGTCGTAGCGTGATATTATAGAGGCTATAGCTTTCCTCGATAAATAGGCTATCCAATACTAAAATAATTTTTCAATTCGAACCAGTAGTTTCTGAGATTAGCGCGTTCAACCAAACAACCAAACAAACTCTTCAGCTTTATAATATTAGTATAGATTTTGGATGAGGTCATCATAGGACTTAAGACTTTTTAAATAAACCTACCTCTTTTTCAAATTGTCGATCCACCTGGCAACTACATACGTATTATCATAATTTCAGCCACTACTGTTCACTGCTAGATACAGGCTTGCCCAAAGATGATTACAGCGATGTAGTATTGCCTATATAACAGATAACAGACCCACTAACAGATTACAGACATATGTATGGATAGGCTTGTATGATAATTTGAAAAGGAATGAAAGTAGAATTAATGGAATACATATACATATGTATGACATAACTTTAAAAAATTTGATTGAGAATAGTGTGATAACAGAAAGCAGTGGTGTAAAAATAGACAAAGTGACAAGAGTGAGTGGTAAAAAGGTGAAAATATACACTAAGATATTTAACACATATGATTGTGATTCAACGTGAAAACATTGAACAAAATAGTAACACCTATAAAGGGTCGATATGAATGGGATCTTCTTCTTAGCGTATCGTTGAAAACTTTTAAATTATATATTTTCCGCCCAGAAAGCATCTACGCTAGCTGCGTTGTCAGAGGCAGCCATGAATCGGTTAGTAGCAAACGTGTTCAGACCAGATCGAAGACATTTTAGGTAATGGCAAGTATGTAACGAGAGTGTCTGAAGTAAGAGGTATATGCCAGGAGAATGCGAGTGAAAATTCATAGTCTTATATTGTCTGTCATCCAAAAATATATATGTAAGTGTCTATTAATAAAACTATTTTCACAATATCTATGTGGTATTACGTAATAAAATATCCAAGTTTAAAATGCATCTTTTGTTTAACACGACAGCTCATACACAACGGAGCTAATAAATAAGTGAGTTTAAAGATACATGCAAAGGGCAACCCACGTTTTTGTTGCGACCTTATTGTTTTTGAGTCTGGCGACATTTCATAATTCTTTGTGTGGATTTAAATAACGTATAAAATCTTGGTGGTTCTATTGTTTATAAGGAGCGGCATCAATTGGTTCCGTAAAACAAATTATAGAAAAAATATCCAGTCTTACCCTATATATGCATAAGTATTGATATAATTAATAATTATTATTATAATAATAATATTCATTAATTGAAATTAAACTACTGATACGGATACGGATGTGTGGAGTGACGAGAATGGACAGAATTAGGAATGAATACGTAAGAGGTTGTTTGAAAGTGGTGCCCATAGATGAGAAGGTGAAAGGAAATCGTTTGGCTTGGTATGGACATGTTATGCGAAGAGATGATACGTATGTAGGTAAGCAAGTGATGGATATGAGGGTAGAGGGACGAAAAGGGAGAGGAAGGCCAAGGAAAAGCTGGATGGACTGTGTGAGGATGGATATGCAAGGAACAGGGGTAAATGATCAGATGACGGGTGACAGAGAAGTATGGAAGCGAAGGACATACTGCGCCGACCCCAAATAAATTGGGACCAGGGCAAGAGAATGATGAATTGAATATAACTACTTTATAAAGATTTTAGGGACACACACATTTTTAAATACGCTATTGATTAAATATTTGTATTACATTAACTATTACTTAAAATACAGGGTTAATTGTAAATAGAAAAGAATTGCTGAATATAAAAATAATTAAAGATCTAAAATCGAGGAACATTAGTCAACCATTATTTATGACTAGTTTTCTCGCGAATTCATCCTATCCGCATGAACTTTAGTGTTTTGTATCCTATCTCAAGGGAATATCGTAAAATCCTAAAATAAGTTATTAGTGACTATAATTACCTAATTACATACCAAATGTTAAGTCCCTATTAATAATATATAATAATAATAATAATAATAATAATAATAATAATAATAATAATAATAATAATAATAATAATAATAATAATAATAATAATAATAATAATAATAATAATAATAATAATAATAATAATAATAATAATAATAATATGTATGATGAGTATAACGATGATGATATATAACGTTCGTATGTGATGAGGTTGTATATTCCGCGGAAATGTGGGGGCCGAGGCTTTCTGAATGCCAAGGCCCTTCATAACCGCGAGGTGTGCAACCTCAGAGAATACTTTCTCCAGGCAGACGTGGGTATGCATCGTGATGTAGTTGCTGTGGACATCGGACTCACCCCGCTCAGTTTGGCTAAAGAGAACTGGCGCAAGCCTGTAGTGCTTAGCACTAGCGATCGCAGGGATGTATGGCAGAGCAAGGAGCTTCACGGTAGGTTCTACAAGGCTCTATATGGAGCCGATGTAGACCTGTTAGCCTCCGTGAACTGGCTACGTTTCGGTGACCTCTTTGGGGAAACCGAAGGTTTTGTCTGTGCTATTGCGGACGAAGTTATCAAGACGAATAACTACCGGAAATATATCTTGAGGGATGGTACGGTTGACATTTGTCGGGCGTGCCATCTACCTGGTGAGTCCCTCAGGCATATAGTTTCCGGTTGTTCTCGTCTTGCTAACGGCGAGTACTTGCACAGACATAACCAAGTAGCCAGGATTATTCATCAGCAACTTGCTCTGAAATACAAACTTGTAGATGTTGAAGTGCCGTACTACAGGTATGTAGCTGAATCAGTTCTCGAAAATGGTCATGTCACGTTGTACTGGGATCGAACTATCATCACAGACAGGACTGTTGTGGCCAACAAACCTGACATTGTGGTGATAGATCGATCAGAGCGCCGTGCAATGATTATCGATGTCACCATTCCGCATGACGGCAATCTCGTGAAAGCTGAAAAGGATAAACAAATTAAATATATCGATTTAGCTCGCGAGGTTGTCGACATGTGGGATGTGGATTCGGCAATCATTGTGCCGATAGTCATATCTGTCAATGGTCTAATTGCTAAGAGCCTCGATCACCATCTAAAGAGGCTCGCGTTAGGTGCTTGGATCGGGGGTTTGATGCAGAAGGCAGTGCTATTAGATACAGCACGCATTGTGAGGAGGTTCCTGTCTCTGGAATCCTAACCACCGGCAGCTTGGACCCTGTTCCCGATGCCGGTGGGTCGTTTCAGTTTTTATATTTTTAAATATGTATGTTTTTATATTTATATTTAAAAATGTAATAATTAGAAGAAAAATAGTAATAAAGAGAATAATAATATAATATTCTATCACATACACACAACACCATCTAGCCCAAACTAAGCAGAGCTTGTACTATGGGTACTAGACAATGGATAAACATACTTATATACTTTTTTCTTTGTAAATACATACATATTATACATAGAAACACCCAGACCAAGACAAACATCCATGTTCATGCACACAAATGTTTGACTTGTGCGGGAATCGAACCCATAGCATAATGGGCAGCTAGCAAAATTTAATGCTTAAATCTTATTTGTTCCTATCCCGTGGGAATGTCAAAAAATCCGATCCTTTTTTCTTGTTTACATAGTAAAGCGAAGCTTTTTAGGTCCAAAAACAATTGGACCGTCCAAAAGTTTGGGTTTGGCGTTGATGAGCGAGATATTAAGTCAGGACTTCTTCTTTGTATATAATAATGGTCGCCCAGAGCCTTCCAAATCACTTCCCCATTTTAACTGAAGTGGTGCCAAATTCTCTACTTTGATGGCCTAAGGAGGTGCTATTTCACGCCCCCTTTGAAGGTCCCACAATCGCAAGAAGAAAATACGTATTTCGACAGACAAATCCAAGTTTCATTAGCTCTGCAAAGATATAAGGATCTAAACTATTTGGTACACTGCTCTATCGTGTAAGGGTGACACGATATTCAAATAACGCCTTTATTTGATAAAACTACTTACAAGAGAATGCAAAGTATATAGTTAAGAAGGCTAAACAAAGTCTCAACATGCGTAAGAATACAGTAATGAACACCTTTTAATTGTGTCATAAATAAGATTATACTAATGGCTTGATGTTTAATTAATTACAAGTTATCAGCCTGTTGCCAAACAGAAACAAGTGTTTGTTGTAGTTAATATTATAATTATTAATACTTGTTATTTAAATTATGCTTCTTCAAATTGAATTTTGGTCATGGCGGCCAATCTTACCAGAGACTTGACTGAAGGCTATCTGTGTAGGAGATATTATATAGTCCAGTCACTTAAGCAGAAAAAAGGGGTCAACCTCGGAATGAGAGACAATAAGCTGTAAACTCGTATAATAATACACCTTCATTTTGGTGTTCTAAAAGTTGTCTTAAAAGTCTCATAAAATCTCGTGTCTGCGCCGGAGTTATCTCTCATTCCGCGGTTAATACGACTCCACTAATAGTGCACAAGTATGTGCGCAAACACAGATGCTTTCTCTATTCCCTAAATCACATAACCTGACAGAAGTGAGATCAAGCGCAGGACCAATGGATTTACGTGCTTTCTAAGGCACGGAACTGTGCAACACCGTTAACTTCCTCCGGGTTGCTATTGTGAATTACTTGATAGAAAAACCGAACAACTTTATAACCTAAGGTCGCAAACAAGCATACGGTCTGTTTCATGGCAAGAAGTC
Source organism: Catocala fraxini (assembly GCA_930367265.1). Taxonomy (NCBI): domain Eukaryota; kingdom Metazoa; phylum Arthropoda; class Insecta; order Lepidoptera; family Erebidae; genus Catocala; species Catocala fraxini. The sequence goes on along the minus strand of OV884039.1, from coordinate 23,103,282 downwards.
ACCGTGGTCTATGTTAGCTTGCAGCACCAGATATCATTTGTGCATTGCCGCCTCTAGAAAATAGGATTGAAAGAAAAGCAACGGGAAAGTAGTTATGTAAATCGCTGACAGACGTGTATCAATCAAAATATAGTAAATTTACATTATTATAAACATTGACCTAGTTTAGTTTATTTGTGCGTGATATGCACATTACTGTTGCAGTAATAGTTTGTTTTGTGTTTATAATGGACAGTAAAACATATTTATAAATATTTTAACATGGAGAACAGTCCCTTCAATAGTAGTGGTGTAACGCGGCGTACCCCTCCACCAACGACGCCACAAAAACCAAGAGAAGATGAGACAGTTAAAATAGTCTCAACGTCGGAGATTCAGGGATGGTTGAGTTCAATCGAGCACTGTTTGAACGAGGTATGCACTATTGCATCTGACGGCAAGTTAAACACAGAGCAAAAGATGAAAATAAGTACCCTTTGCCGTAAAGTAGGAAGTGGTGTCGCTCAAATGGCTGTCCAGTATCAGTCACTAAAGCAGAACGCTTTTCAAAGTCACACTTCTCTACAAGCCCTGTCTGAAAAGCAAGATCTAGTGGAATACCTAAAGGACATCAAGGAAACCATTAAGGAGACAAGTGCGAATACTATACCGGCAAGTCACGCATCTTTTGCTGATATGGTCAAGAAAGGGTCCAGTAGCTTTATTCGTCCTAGCACTCTTAGCTCGGTGGTGATTTATCCTAGCGATACCTCAAAGTCCAGCGAGGATACTAAGAACATGGTCCAGAATATCATCAGCCCTGAAGAAATGAAACTCCAAGTTCGAGCAGTTCGCAAAGTAAGAAACGGAGGTGTTATTATTAGCACTGAATCCAAAAAGGACATAGAGAGGCTCAAGCAGACAGTCCAACTTGCCACATCAAATCTTAAGGTCGAAGAACCACATAAGCGCAAACCGCGTATTATCATTATAGGAGTACCTGTTTCTATGGCCGAAAAGGAGATATATAAATGTATCTATGAACAGAACTTAGCCGACAAAATACCTTCAATGACACGAGATACATTTATGAACTCTATAAAACTTAGCCACAAGTCTGGTAAGAAAGATTCGGACAGCTGCAATTATATTATTGAAGTACCAGCCGTGATACGAAAAGCCCTTATTACACAGAGCAGAATATTTATAAACTGGACGTCCTGCCCGGTAAGAGATTTCACGCTGGTGACTAGATGCTTCAAGTGCCAGCAATACGGTCACGCAGCCAAGACATGCAGAACCGTGACTTCTACTTGTGGACACTGCGGTGAAGACGGTCACTCCATTCAAGACTGTATAAAGAGTACGGAACCTCCAAAATGCGCAACCTGCCTGCGGTTTAAAAAGCCCAGCAACCACAAGACGGGAGACCCTGAGTGCCCAGCGAGAAAGGCTGCAGAAAATAGGTATATTAATTCTATTGACTATGAAGGCGCCTAAGAGCGCCACATACTCGCTAGTATATTAGATCTTTTAAATAGTTTTATATTATGGATATTAATTTAATAAGAGAGATAGATAATTTAACTGTGTCAGATTCCAAGTCATGTGTGGTAGAGGACTGCAGACAATATCTCTCCGATGTAAATCATTCATTAACCATACTTACCCAAAACATACGTAGTATATATAAGAATATAGACAGTTTTAATATTTTTCAACATAGGCTTAACTTTGATTGTGATATAATAATTCTAACAGAGTGCTGGTTATTAAACCGGGGCGAGGTTCCATTAATGACAGGATACAATATATACCATAGCACAAGAAATCTAAATCAGAATGATGGTTTGGTAGTGTATGCAAAGGAATCCGTACAGGTTTCAATTGAAGAACCACCCTTTCTAGATTGCAATTGCTTAGTAATCAAAATTGACACAAACACAGCGATTATCGCTATGTATAGATCTCCCTCCTTTAGAAACTTAGATTCCTTTCACACATCTCTTAATCAGACCTTACAAACACTAACCTCTTTTAAAAATATTATAGTAACAGGGGACATAAATATAAATATTGGATCAGAACAGCTCGATACAGGAACTCTAGATTATCTCAATCTCTGCTCATACCATGGGCTTCTCCCTGCTCACACATTGCCTACACACCAGAGCGGTTCTTGCCTTGATCATGTGATGATCAAATCCAGCTTGTCATCAATTACGCTCGTCACTAACTCGACTATCACAGACCATCACGCTGTCTTATTAATCGTAAATTTAACGCTGCCTAAGCTAAATCGTCATCAAACAAAGTCCATTTTAAATATAAACAAACTTGAGTATGACTTATGCAACTTAGATTTCAGCCCAGTATACAATAGCGCTGACGCAAATATTTCTCTATCGTATTTAATACAAAATGTCCAACAAGCAGTATTACGTAACACAACAACAATGGCTACGAGAAAAAAGTACTATAATATTAAACCTTGGATTACGCCTGGACTAATTCGATGTATAAGACACAGAGATAAGCTTCATCAGAGATCTAAGCGTTTCCCTAATAACTTGGTACTTCAAATAACTTACAAAAGATACAGAAATAACTGTAATAACCTTTTAAAGAAATTAAAAATTAATTACGATAGACACATATTGCATAAGGCAGGTAAAAACAGTAAGCAAATTTGGAATCATATTAAAAACGTCACTTATATTTCTAAACAGCATAAATCAAATTCGTGTTTACTGCACACTCACTCTTCACCGCTTTTGTCAGCTAATAATATTAATAACTATTTTGTTAATGTAGGTAAAAAACTTGCTGAGCGGACTCAGATACAAACTTGTAATCGCACTGCTATAACTCGTCAGAAACCGAACAACACCACTAATCTAAAATCATTTGTTATGTTAGACACTGACGAACAGGAAATAGAACGAATCATCTTAGGAATGAAGGATGATTCTGCTGTCGGCTACGATAATATAAACAACAAGTTACTTAAATATTTTAGGCATATCTTAGTACCTCCATTAACGTATATATTTAGGCTCTGCCTTTCTGAAGGGATTTTCCCCAAATGCCTTAAAAAAGCAGTTGTCATACCCATCTTTAAATCTGGAAACAAAGATCTAGTTGCAAATTATCGACCTATATCTATACTCCCCTCAATATCTAAGATACTAGAACGAATTATAAACACAAGATTAGTCAACTTCTTAGAAAATAACAATTATCTTTCACTCAAGCAATTTGGTTTTCGAGCCAAACAATCCACCGCCGATGCGGTTCATAGCTTGACTCATTATATCACAGAGGAACTCGGCAAGGGTAATCAAACTTTAGGCATATTTCTTGATCTAAAAAATGCATTCGATACTGTATCAATTTCTAAACTTCTGAGCAAGATGGAGGCTTTGGGTATACGGGGTAATCAACTAAAACTTTTTACAGATTACTTAAGCGATCGTCACCAATGCGTTAAAATAGATAATACTACTAGCAATTATGAGAAAAATACTGGTTTTGGTATTCCCCAAGGAAGTATTATCGGTCCGACGCTATTTCTGATCTATATTAACGATTTATGTAACCTTATATTAGAAAACGGCAAGATAATATCATACGCCGACGATACCGTGCTAATATTCTCCGCTAAAACCAGCTACGATTTATATGAAAACGCTCAGCTTGGCTTTAATATTGTGAATAACTGGCTTCATCAAAATTTACTAACATTAAATACCGATAAGACGAAATATATTCACTTTTCTATGCGCAAGAATAACTATAGTATAACTAACCCGCTTATATATGCACACAAATGTCCGCTTCAAAACCCCGCAACAAACATGTGTAATTGTCCTCCTATCCTGCAAACTAGGAGCATAAAATATCTTGGGATCATAGTAGATGATACACTTTCCTATAAACAACATATTAATAGTTTAGTAAATAGAATCCGTAAATTAATATATGTATTTAAAAAACTCCGAACAGTAGCAGATATTAAATTGATTACTCAAGTTTACTTAGCTTTATGTCAATCAATTATCCAATATTGTATTACTTCATGGGGTGGAGCAGTGAAAACTACTATGCTGCCTCTTGAACGAGCTCAAAGAGCAATTTTAAAAGTAGCCACCCGCCGTCCTTTCCTATTTCCTACAAGCTTATTATATAAATCCTGCAAAGTAATGACTGTCCGTCAAATCTTCATTATGCACACAATACTAAAACAACATGCGATGCTTACCTATAACGCTGACATAATTAACAAGCGTCGGCAAGATATAGTCTGCACCACACAATCATGCTCAAAACATATTTTTACAAATAGATTTTTTCCATTTCTAGGGCCATTTTTGTACAGTAGGCTAAATAGAGAATTAAGCATTTATAAATTGACTCATTTTAGCTGTAAAAACTTAATTTCTACTTATATTCAAACTTTGTCATATGACCAAACCGAGCAGTTACTTGCAATCTGTAAATAAAATTTTGCTTATTTAGTTTTAAAGTAGAATATTAAACTTAATTTAATTGTTTTAACGTTTACCTTTAGTTTATTATAAAGTTATTATAATGTAATTTTATTTATACTGATAATAGTATGTAAGCAGTTTGTCGCTCGAAACACAGGTTTAACCTAGTTCGGGCAAATATCTATAAGTGCACTTTATGTTATTGTTAAGATGCAATTGTAAACTAAGAATTTATACTAAAATAAATAAATTATTATTATTATTATTATTATTATTATTATTTACCAGGCAAAATGCAGGATCAAAGTTACTACTGTTATGTTTTTGTAAAAGAGTAGATATAGTAGACGGTATCCGGCTCTATTTAATAAGATATTTTTTATTATTATTGCTTTTAGATTTTTTTACATATCTTACTGTGGCATTATTTGCCAAACTGTATAATAGTTTATAGGCTTCTTAGCACTAAAACATAATATCTGGCCGATTGTTGGTTTTATACACCTCTGCTTACCCCATTATGTGTCATACAGACGTAAATGTCAGTATGTCCAAAAAGACGACTCAAGATTATCAAATCTTGAGTCAAGAAGAATATTAAATAATCATATTTAAGCATCTAAAACGTAGCTAGCCGATTGTTGGCTTAATACTTCTCTAGCCTTTCACGTTCGATACAGACAAGTCTATGCGAGTATGTAAAAAAGAACGACTAGATTATCATTTCCGGGATTTAAAACTGGCTAAAATGTATACATATCTATTTATGTACATAAAGAAACATAACAGCGGCCTGCGTTTAGCACGAGCCGTGACCAAATTTGGGCGTATCTGGTGACTTGCGAGACATGAATTATGACGTAAACCGTTGAGTTGGATGCGGTATATTGGTTTTTGTTTCTGTAATAATAGTTGTATTGTGTGAATATATAAATAAATTAGATTCCTGTAGTAGAAAATTAGTCAGTGAGCCAATAATACTAATTAACTACCATGATGCACAGCGGTATTTAATGCGACTACTGAGCTTGATGATTGCGGTTTTAATCCCGAGTCTGGCTTCATAAAGGTATTAGATTTTACTGTCAAGAAGCTCTCTGTTAAGAACTTGGCCGAATACTGCTAGCTGCCTAATTTCGGGCATAACAGGACGTTGCTGCGATTGCTGCTGCAGCGATTAACGAGGACTAGAATTCGAGTCCCGGCTCGGGCTACAAACAGTTACTGCATTTTTGTGCCAAGAAATACTTAAAAACAGTCCGGTTTTAGGAAGTTAGGGTGTTCAACACAGAGCTTTAAAAAGCCGTAGGCAAGGTAATCCGACACGACTGGAAAGAGATGTTAAATTTGTCTTGCATAGTGAGAGTGATAGCTCAGTGGGAAGACTAACAGATTGCAATGCAGAGGGTCTCGGGTTCTAACCCACGTCGCGCACCTCTGACTTACGGAAGTTATATGACTTTTCGAAATTATGTATGTATTGATTGACAATTATCGCCTACTCCGTGCCTCGGAGAGCACGTTAAGCCGTCGGTCTCGGCTGCTATGAACATCTATGGCTGTCGTTATTGGGAAATCAGTGCCCTATAATATCCTGACACTGGTCTAGCCTTAGGGTATCGTTAGCCTTCGGGTTACGGAGGTCAGGTGTCAGCCGCTCCGTGTAAAAACTGATATCCAGTCAAATCCAGTTAGACCAGAAAAGCCGACCCCAAGTGACTTGGGAATAATAAAGGCTAGGGAGAAGTGTGAGAGCGTACATTATTTTGATGAAAATATGGCTGCCTCCATCTGTAGTTTTTGCCACAACTTTGGACATTTCTTCTATATTTTTTGGTGAATTATCTAAATACAATACGAGATTAACTGCACAGTTGAAATAGTGGTTTAAGTGGTCGCCTCTCCACTGCCACTGCGCCGAGTGTTGTGGGTTCGAATCCCACACGGACAAAAATTTGTGTGATCCACAAATGGTTATTCCAAGTCTTGATATTCTTTGTGTCCATTGATTGAATGTTTGTAAAGTCCCCCGCGACACATGAATAATTCCTAGTGCAGGAGTTGTCATTTAAGAAAGAAAATATAATAATAATATTCTATCACATACACACAACACCATCTAGCCCAAACTAAGCAGAGCTTGTACTATGGGTACTAGACTATTGATATACATACTTTTTTTTGTAAATATCAACACATTATAGATACATAGAAACACCCAGACCAAGACAAACATCTATGTCCATGCACACAAATGTTTGTTTTGTGCCCGCGACCTCAGGCGTCGCAGTCGGTTACACTAACCACTACGTCATCGAGGCCGACAGTAAAATTCATTCTATCTGTACGGAAGTACATCCTCCAAGTTGATTGCTCTACAAGTGGAAAATTAAATACACGCGCCAAAAACCAAGTAACAAGTGAGGCTGTCACATCAAATTATATAGTAAAGCGTGTTCGCGCATCCGAGGAAGAGATCCGTGGCCCGTGGGCGGTTGACTAACTGAGGCGGAATGTAGTGCCGAAATACGAGGCGAGTTCAACTGCACCATGCTTAGGGTTACCTTCAGTTTCACATATATACTCTTATTGTTACTATGTGTTATGGTCTATCGTATGGCTTTGGATGACGACTCACCGAGCGTCATATCAATACGCTAAATAATCCTACCTTGTGAGTTTGTTTGATAAGCTTTTACGCTTTAATTACTCAATCGATCATCATGAATGGAGAAAGCCCATTCGAGGCCTACTAGACACCAGAATAAGACTTAAATGAATTGTGCATTCATTTAGATAAAAAAAATCAAACGATTTTTAGTTATGATATAACTCCGCCAAAGCAAAATTACAAAAAAAAAGCTGGATTGTGGTAATTATGTACGTTATTCTATACTAACATATACAATCATAGTTTTAACTGCTTGTTAATTCATTTAAGAGTTTGTATGTACCAATAGCTACATACAAATACAGATCTAATACATACTTTTCTCATCCCTAAAAGGCCTTTTTTATTTCAATTTATGATCATTGCAATAGCTTGGCGGCGTTTTAGTTTGTTTTTACTCATGAGTTACACCTTTGAAAACCTAAAAAAAGGCATACATTTATAATATTTAACTGTCCACGTCTGGGCCTTAGTCACAAGTCTCAGTGGGCATTCCCCTTTCACACAGAGGAAAAGACATAGGGTATCTACTAATCAAATATATATATATATTATATATTATACTATCTAATTTTGTATATATATATAAATAATAATAATATTCTACCACATACACACAACACCACCTAGCCCAAACTAAGCAGAGCTTGTACTATGAGTACTAGACAATGGATAAACATACATATATTTTTGTAAATACATCCATATTATATATACAAACGCCCAGACCAAGACAAACATCCATGTTTATGCACACAAATGTTTGACTTGTGAGGGAATCGAACCCGCGACCTCAGGCGTGGCAGTCGGTTACACTAACCACTACGCCATCGAGGCCGGCAGTGATCCTATAGCTGCATGATTTTAAGTTCTGTTTTTTTTAAATCTTGTTAAATGTAAAACGGTTGACCCTCTCTCGGACAACGGTATGAATAGTAATCATATTTGTATAGAGATGGTTTCCAAACTAAAAAATAACGTTGACATACTTATTTCGGCAAAATGTTGGTCGTCGTTTTGTTTGAAACCACTGAAGCAAAAAAGTAAGTTTATGTCTAAATTCAGGTTGAAATATAATTGCATGCAATCGATCAAAGTAATTGTTTAGAAAAAAGTGCGTGTTGACGTGTATGTGGGCGTTGTGTTTGTATTTAAATTTCTATCTGGAAAAATGTCTTCGCTTTTACTGTAATATTACAACAAACTGATATAGGGCTATGCGAAATATTAAATTATAAAGCGGTAAAACGAATGATATCAATACAATCACAGGTATCAGAATGGACCTCGTGGGAAAAAAATAATGTACTCCAGACCGAATTTCGGCCAATCTTAAGACTGCGCCGAGCGTAAGATAGATAATGACAGAGCATGTGCGGCGCATATTCGAAACGGCGCGCGGCCGCCATAGTAAAATTGTATGGAGGATTTGAAGTGCTTTTTTGAACAATACGTATTGAAGTGCTTTTTTGATAAATACGTATCTTTATTGTTAACCAATAACTTAAATATTTGGGACGGACAAATTGTAATGTAACTATTTATGTTTCGTTTAAGCTGTAAAATATGATAGATTTCTACTGTTATAATCTAAAATTCACGTAACATGAGCTTACGTTTTTGCAAATTTACGTAATTTTGTAGACGATAATATTAATTATTTTAAGGTTTTTACACGGAGTAATTGTAAACACTTTCATTGTTATGGTAAATGTATATTTTATATTTGTATTAATCAAAAAGTGTTGATTTTATTCACTCAACAGTGACCGCCTGTTTTGGCACATTTCGCTTGGCGCAGTCTTAACGGAGACTGGCTATCTGCGCAGGAGAAATTATATTGCACAAGTATGTGTGCAAACATAAGTGCACTCTCTGTTCCATACCTGTCACAATTCGATGGGATAGCAATCTGACACGACCAGAGGGAGATCAGGCCGGTATTCGAACCCGGTACAGCAGTTGCATACATTACCACCGCGCCACCGAGGCAGTGCATTTGCATACAGCAGTAAGGGTAGGTACTACGTGAGCGACGAACGCGAATCGATTCGTCATACATTGCTTGCGAACTATAAAGCAGTCTGCGCAGAAACGCAACCTAACGCGTAAGTTATATGTGCAATACGTTGCGCGTAAGAGGTTAACGTATGCTATAGACGCTTGTAAAACAGGAGGTAAGATTCGCACTTCGTTATCGTTTGAAAGAGGACTTGCTACCAGTACAAGGGAAAGAGTTTACCGGTCCCCTGCTGACAACACAGCATTTCCTTAAGAGCTGGAGGCGCTTCGAGACTGTTCACTGGAGGAACACCAATAAGAGCAAGCAGAAGACTAAGACATTCATATTTCACCAGATATGTTTTAGTTTCCACGTAATACGGGGCTAGTCCATTGTTGTGTACCCGGCATAATCAGATTTGGTGAGCCAATAAAAAAAACTTGACAATACTACTTCTCTGGAAATCGAAACCGGCACCTCAAGATGCTAACATAAGCAGAAACGTACATCACATAACTATATACACTTTCAGCTATAAGTTACTCATAAAACAAAATTTTCAGAAGTGGGTGCATTTTAAAGTTCAGTTCTTGGAATGTTGGCAACCCTGCCGCTCTTATGTTTATCGCATACAAATAGAATAATTAAGTAGTAAAAAAACCGCTTTAACGCGACCATTCAACTCTGTGCACTATCGCGGCGTTGCCTGCGTTCAAGGTTAAACGACTCGTTTCCAAATTTTAGACTCGCCTGGGTAGGCGAGCATTCAGTGTGCGATTTAAAGTCGCATGCCTTTTTGTCTTAGTCCAAAAGATAATAATTAATTTTCAAATTTAATGACTTTGCCGCATTTTATTTAGTTTCAAATTATTACCAAATATTTTATTTACTTTTGTGATGTCAAATAAGCGTAGAGCTCACGTAGTAGCAAGAAGTTACGTATTGCCTATACTCACGTGTTGCCAAGCCTACAAAAACCCTTACTTAAGTAAAATTTTGATTACTCAAAAAGAGACGACTTGCCTTAAAGATATGAATGCACCTACAAAACGAACAATTTAATAGAAAATAGAATAAATTCAGTGGTCAGACATCAGAATTCGTATTCGTATCCGTAATTAATTAAATTAGAAAATAAACTCAGTCTCTTCGTTTTGAGATCAATTTCAGCGTTTTGCAATAAGACTTCTTTGTATAACCTTTAACTTTGCCAAATGTCCGCATCTCTGTGCGTGCTTAAAAAGCGGTACAAAGTTTTCATTTCACGTATTAATACCTACTTAAGATTACTTAAGAAGCTAAGTATTAATTTTTATAACTCGAACCTCTAAGTTTGACTTATTAAATGGCTATTTTCCATAGTTATTCCGAGGCTCTGATTTTGTCGAATACATTACCAAATAAGCAAGTTATTGTTCTACTACGATTAGAAAAGGACCTATAGAAAAGGATAAAATAATAAATGTATTCTTTGTACTGCATTATACTGCACTGAAACTATTTTTACTGACCACCATAAGAATAAAATATCTTGAAGTAATAGTTTAGTAAAGGATATTTTGTGTTCACACTAACAAGATGGGCACACCAAAAAAAAAATATTACTTTCACGTTCTTTGTAATAACGTTAAGAAAATGAAGTACACGTTAATCTCCCCAGCAGCAGATGTTATAAGTTCGAGTTTTGAAGACAGTCAGATTATAACAAAAGATAAGAAAAATTATGTAGGTATCATAGAAGCAGTTGTATTAACGTAAATATTTATTGTAGAAGTTCACCTAGTCATTACTAAATTTATTCGTTATTAACTGCCTCCGTTATTGATTAAAGAGCATTTGTCGACGACGATACAAACGTTTTTGTGTTTACTTGTAATCGCCTCTATACCATTTTTTACATTTTGTTGCCAACCTATAAAAACATCAGTTACTAACCTAAAAAATAGCAAGTTGCGATCACTATTGCGTATATAACAGTGATTAATAGTTCCAGTTATTGTCCCAATTTTTTATAAACCTTTCAATATAAAGCAAAATAAATAACTGATCGCGATTATATTCTAGTTGTAAATATAACAGTATAGTTAAGTAGACAAAATTGATTTGTTTAACGACCATTCAGACTCATACATATTTCAATCGCGACAAATTAAATCGTTATTATCTGCGAACGAGCCGTTAATGTCGAGATGTAAATCTGTCGCCATGTGTATAGCTAACTTTATAACAATATAAGTGTCATTGTGTAAAAATAAAAATAATGAAATCGAAAACGTGTTAGAAAGGAAAATTTGTAGCTATTAAGTAAACTACATTAATTAACTTCCATAAAATTAACTAGTAGTTGTTGTTAGGATTATATCAGGGTTATATGTTTATTGTCGTTCCATAAATAAATAGTTTCTGATTTTATATTTTTATACATTCGGGTGTCATTAGCCCACTTGCATATAGCATACGTATGATTTTCATATAACTGTAGACAAACAAATAACGAAGAATAACCGCCTTGTGCTTCTAATTACTTAATTAAAAGTTGTAAAAAGCAAAAATGTTATCGTCAAAAAAATACTTAACCACTGTCAAAGATACCCTGATTATATGTGGCAGTTAGAAATAATTATTAGCAGCAGTTCAAAAATAATTATACAACGTCTTATAAGCGATGCTACACAAAACCTACAAAAAGTATTTAATGCTATGCTAAGCAAGTAATTGTAGGCGTTTATATTATATGCTATTCGACAACGGACGCCTAAAATTTTTAAGCACTAATACTCAACATAATATCTTTGTTCCATATACACAATTAACTTAATGACCAGAAAACTACCAATTAAGATGTTTTTGATTCTAAGTCAAAACATAATCAAAAACGTATGTAAACGTCGTAAAATAAATTAAAATCTTACCAGGTGCATCGTTCGGAAACACAACCGTACCGTATGAAGCTTTTTTATCTGCATCCACAGAAATGAATTTCCTTGGTCACGCCTTATAAATCGTCTTAAATATTGAAATAAATACAAACCAAATGGGCGCTTTTAAAGTTCAAACACTACGTAGCGTCTGACCTTGGACAGTGCCCACAATTTGGGGATTAATTTGAATTAACAATGTTATGTTATTATAATATAACGTGTCTGCTACTATGCTAAAATTAGATATTCGAGAATTTCAATTCATACGTTGTCAATGAATGAAAAATTCCATTCGCTACTTTGAATTTCAAATCAGAGCGCGATGTTCTAAATTTGCGCGTTTAAAAAGAAATAAATTACAATTCAGTACGTGAATTTGATAACAAACTTTCTGGATGTGTGTACTGCGTAGTGAGTTTTGCAGGTTTCACCGAGTCCTTCGAAGACAAGTTTATGTGTAAGGAAATAACGAAAGTGTATTTTATTTGCGTAAGTATATGAAAGTTACAACTTTGGACACGGCTTATGCATACTAATCGATGTTGACAGAAATATTGATGGTTTTCATGCGTCGTTTGAAAACTAATGATTTTAGCGAATGTGTTCTAATTTTATATTTTAGACAATATTTATTCGATCGTTTTCTTTAGATTTTAAGTAACCTATAACGTACAAATAATACGTGAGTGATTTTCAACTACAAAACGATAAAGGTATTTAAAGAAATCACAGTTAACTTCCCGATAACCGTCGGTTAAACTGCAAAAAAAGATTGATTGGAGTTGCGAAACCTGTCGAAATCCAGATAGCAACCGATCTCTTATCTAAATACAAACATGAGGTGACTGACTTGGGACCCTGTAACGTCTTTTTGCACAGGAAATATATAATAATATCATCGATAAAAAAATGATTACACAGAGTACATATGTATGAAGTATAACCAATTTTTTTCGTCTAGGATCCGCATAGTTATGTACTCGTCGGTTGGCAGGCAAAGTTGGCATGACCTCGGGTACGTTCATAAACTAGTAAAACGTCGTAGTATCTGAATCGACCGCGTATTAAAATTCAGTAGGAACTCGGTGACTGCCCTTGACTTAGTACGGCGCGGCAGTACGCGCTAATTGTTCCTGGTAGGGTTGAACCATCACTTGTTTTAATGTCGCTAGCGTCAAGTAGAATTTGGAACGTACTAGAAAAAAGTTTAGGTTTTCGACATATTTAGAACATGCTACATTAATTATGATAGAATTTGGAACAGCAGAAGCTAGAACTTTTTCGTTATTAGGAAAGTTGGATACCTAAATAAATGAAAACAATGTTTCTGGGTGTATAAATAGAGTTACGAGCCCGTTCGCCCCTCAAGGTTCGCAGGTATTTGTTAGGTTTCTTCTTAAATCCACCCAAAAATAGGCACCCTACGAGGCGGGGCTCCGTCTTTCTATGAAAGGGGCGAAAGTCAAGGGGCGTACGGGCTCGTAGCCGTAAATAGTAATAGAACAATAGATCTAAAAAAGTTGATAAACATAGAGAAACGGCACGACTGGTAGGTGGTCTGTGATATATTGCGATAGTTTTGTAAATATTTTGGACAATATTTATTATTTAAATTTATTTCTATTTAATTTGACACACGGCTGCTATATTTAACTGCTCCAAACTACATTGTTTAGGGTGAGAGAAGGGTATTTTATCGTCTTTTTCACAACGGATATATGTAGTAACCTCAATTTATTGTACACACAGCGATACATCAACCTGGACTGTTGGACTTTGAACTATTAGAAGTTGAACGCTGCGAATCATGTGAGAGAGTGCGTTACATTTTTGTTATTTTGTCTCACTGACGCTGAACGGGACGCGACGCTCTATCCTTACCATTACATCGACACCACTATGCACTGTCTCTTTCGGACAATTCTATATTTTGTATGTAGCTTAGTTATGCGTATATAGGGTGTCTAACTTGATGAGTAGCTAGTAGTACACTAGTAGAGGACTAGTAGTACATATACATACATAGCGTCTATATATCTCCAAAAGAGGTGGGCAGATGCAGGATTGAGTAAAGTATTATATGCTATATCTGACTAAGAATTTTCCGTTTCAGCATAGAGTCAGGCAATGTCCTTGATAGACGGCAATAGGTTTGGTTCCATTACGTTTTGACAGCCCAGATGGCGTAGTGGTCGCCTCGCCACTGCCACTGCAAAGAGTGATGTGGGTTTGAATCCCACACGAATCAAAAATTTGTGTGATTCACAAATGGTTGTTTAGAATCTGGGTGTTTTTTGTGTCCGTTGTTTGAATGTTTGTAAAGTCACCCGCGAAGCAGGAATTATTCCAAACGCCGACGAATTTAAAAAAAAAACGTAGTGCCCAAAAATAATCGTCAAAAATGACTCTAATACCTGCCTACCCTTTGAAGATATACTTGCATATATCTATGTATTACTATGCTAATGTCAATTGAAGTGTGGCAACCCTATATGTTAGGGTTGACATGTTCGTGATAAATGCACGTGAACGCGACACATGGGAGCGACGTACCTAAACTCTAATTAACTTGCTCATACTTTTTATTTGACCACAGAGCAACACCGGCGTTATCTAGATTAATATCGAATGACTACTCGCCATTGGACTCGACTTCTAGAACATTCCAATATTGTATTTCGAATACGAATGGAGACATTACAAATGGACATTAAAAACGAAGTTGTTTAATTTCAATGTATAACATTCGCGTTAACGTAAGACTCATGATATCGTAGGTTAAGTCCTCATACACAAATACAAAGTTCAAGCTATTTCGTTCAAATGTTATCAAAATCGGTTTAGTAGTTTAAGTGTTAAAATGTAAAAAGCAGACGGATTCATAATATTAGTGAGTATAGTATATATTGTATAAGAATTTACTGCTTGTGTTGATTCATAGCTTAGCTTTACGTTTATGATCAAATGAGTAAGGTCTCAGGTTCGGTTTTAAGGATAAAGACACGGTTATAGAGGCTGGCAACCCATCTATAAATAAGTTAGGGGCAATGTTGGTTTACTTCACGAATCGATCAATCAATGATCGTATTTAGTAGATCGTATATACTATACTAGTAGTTTTCCCGCGGTTTCACCCGCGTAAGTCCCGTTCCCGTGTGAATATCGGGTTTCACCCCTTTCACCCCCATCCAGGTGGAATTTTCAAAAATCCCCTCTCAGTACTCCCCTACACTCTCCAAGGAACATACATGCCAAATTTCAGCTTCTTGCGTTCAGTAGTTTCGGCTGTGCGTTGTCTGTCAGTCACTCAGTAACGGAAGAGTTTTATATATATAGATTCTTGACAACTTTTTTGTCTATTATAAAAAGGTTTAAAACGGCATTATGTGCTTGACGATGTTAGAATTATATCTATAAATTTAGTATCAAGCGGCAATAATCCAATGGGTGAGGCGATCGAAAGATCGTGGGTGCGCATCTCAAACATTGCAGTACTGACGTGAAAACACTCCTAACAAAAAATTTTTTAGTAATTACATATAATCTACGACTTTATTTTAAACAACTTTTGCCCGTGGTTTTGCTCGCGTAAAAATAGGTCAGGTTATGTTAGTACTTATATATCTATTATAGTATATATTATAGTATATTATAGTATATTATAGTATATTATAGTATATTATAGTATATTATAGTATATATCTATTTAGAATAAGATATAGCCTTTGTTACTCGGTGATAATATAACTTTCTAACGGTAAAATTATTTTTAAAATTGTTTGGGTAGTTGTTGCGTTAAATCCTTACAAACAAACAAAAACTCAAAACTTTCCTCTTTGTGATATTAGTATCAATATAGACAAAAGTTGAAAAGTCTCGATAATAGTCATGAGTCTAAACTTTTCCTTATTAAAGTGCTTAAAACTCTCACTTAGGGAGCGACCTTCGTGTATATCGTATAATGGCCGACCCCGCGCTGCTATTGAAAATCTTTACAGAAATACCTAATAGCACTGCCTGATCTCGGGAATCAAACCCGTGACCTTAGGCACAGTAGTCACAATGACTAGATTTGCGCCACCGAAGCAGTTTCTAAGACATAAGAAGAAAAAACACATAGGTACTATCACCGACTTAAGTAGGTAAACATGTAACAAGGGTAACCCGAGACCCTCTGCAATGTAGAGGGTCTCGGGTTCGAACCCACGTCACGCACCTCTGACTTTCGGAAGTTATATGACTTTTCGAAATTATGTGCGTATTGATTGACAATTATCGCCTGCTCCGTGCCTCGGAGAGCACGTTAAGCCGTCGGTCCCGGCTACCATGAACATCTATGGCAGTCGTTATTGGGAGAGTGTCGACACAAAAGATCCCACTGGGTCGAAGTGTCGCCGGTCTGCACTGACTGGCCCCCACATAAGATACATACATAAGTAGGTAAACACACGAGAAAACAAACACAACATTTTTTTCTTTTTAAAGAATATGTACAGTTCCTGTGTCTTGAGGGACTTTACAAACATTCAAACAACGGACGCAAAGAACACCCAGGCTCAGAACAACCATTTGTGGATCACACAAATTTTTGTCCCGTGTAAGATTCGAACCCACAACAATCGGCGCAGTGGCAGAGGCGAGGCCAGCACTTAAACCACTACGCCATACGTGCAGTCGAGTCTTATACATAGACCCATAACCTAATCTTTACTAATTAGACTGATGGAAGCCAAAATCACTGTATCGTGTGAGTCGTATTTTGTTTGATAACCTACGTAATATTACTTGAATACACTACACTACTTGAAATCAGCACAGGTTAATCTAAACCCCAGGCCATATTTGATCATAGTGTAAGGACTAGCACTAACACAGCCGGTCAGCTCCATATTTGAACGGTATGTCAATTACGAAGGCAGATTCTATAATGTCCTAAATAAAAAAAGTAGTTAACTGTTTATGGTCTGACAGTAAATTAATTTAAAAAAGCAGACGAATGTGTCGAATTTTGAAATTGACAACCCTGCCGCAACCGGACGTTTAATTTTTTTTATATAATCACGATTTTTTTCTCGATTCCGCGTAAGAGTAAAAGTGTTTTTTCACATTGTGCCTATTGATGCCAGTTTATAAAAAAGCATAACAGATGTTAGGCTCGGTTGACACAATGGCGGATGTTATACCGAGAAAGGTTTATTATGTGAAAATTTATGTTGGTAGGCATATGATAAGTATAAATATTACGTATTATAAAATATCATCCTAGCCTATTTTCCGCATTTGCGCCGACGCCGATGAATGCTTAATTGCTTATAAATTTGCAATTGATTGATATTAGAATTATTAGATGACATTGATGACAATCAGTGTCATGTTTGTTGACAAGAGCCGGGGGTCGTTCAGAAATGTAACGCAACATTATTATGCTGCGCTCAAACATTATAATATAACGTCTTTATTATTATTTTCTTCTATTATTTTTGTTTCGTATTATTTTCAGTATACTTTTAATTCTATAAATATGTATACATATAAGTATTATATAAATACCAATATTATTATTTAGTATAAAACTACTTTTCAATCGTTGTTTTGTTTTTTGTTATTTAATTTTAATTGAGTTCTGTATGTATGTTACTGCCTACATGCACCGAAATCATGCAGGCTCTGCGAGAATACCAGCGTTGTGGATATACTGCAACATTGCTGACGCAGGACCTAATTTGTTCTTATAATTATTGGTTACCATATGAGCGTGGAACAAATTATTTTTCTTTCTTTCTTTAAAGGGGTCAACAGTATTTACTTAATAACCTCTCCGAGGTATGGAGCAGGCGATAATTGTCAATAAATACGCACATAATTTCGAAAAGTCATATAACTTCCGAAAGTTAGAGGTGCGCGACGTGGGTTCGAACCCGAGACCCTCTGCATTGCAGTCTGTTGGTCTCCCCACTGACCTATCGCTATATAGCTAAGTAGTATAGTCTCAGATGTGATTCCTTAATAGGTCAGCGTTGTTGAGGCGTTCTGTTAAGAAATTTAAATGCAATTGTTAGACGGCTGGACAAAAATGGGGTGTCGTGTCGTGACTAGAGGTTACAAGAAAAGCAGAAGACAAAGATATGTAACGATAGCTCTACCGACAAGAGCTACACTTTTAAATTAGTTACCCCGAATGTCATTCTTCATCGTTAGACAACTACCTATTAATTTATATATTTTAAAGAAGACAACACGCGCAGTAGGAATATGTCCTGTGTGTCGGGGTACTTTATAACCATTCATACAACGGAAACAAGAACACTCAGACTCGGACAGTTATATGTCGACCACACAATTTTTTGTCTCGTGTGGTGAGCGAAACCGGCGTAGCGAAAACTTAAATCACTACACCTAAAACCGTGCAGCCGACATAATATTAAAAAATCAGAGGTGCGCGCCATGGGGCCAAACTTCAGACCTTTTTAAAGCATTCTAATAGTCTCCTTTTATTTTTGCTTCTAAGAGAGTTTCCCTACCCTTCTTTAAAAGTGAATCCGTGGGGCCAACATGACATCCAAAAATCAGAGGTGCGTTGCCTTGACTGACCTCAAGACATCTTTGTAGCACTTTAACAATCTTCCATTACTGTTGCTTTTATGCTACTCTGCCTTCCCCTTCAAAAACAAACAAGCGTGATAATACATAACATTCAGTTACATTCATAAAACCCATTCCACGTATCTACGTCAAACATTATGTTAATATTTAGCCACTTGCCAATGTCCGATTAGTTCTGCTTAGTCCAACAAAGCTATACCGTGAAGTAATTATAAGTTTGATAAAAATAAAACTTATTTAAATCGGAGCCATTGTTGTTTGACAATAGACAAGTTCCAGCACTTTATTGTTTAGTACAATATTACGTTTAGGTATTATCTGTGAGACTAACAAAAAAATTAATAGATTTAGGTATAGAGTCTTAGTTATCTGGATAAATTGATGATTCGTAATTGATTAACAAAACTATATACATAGTGTCAAGCCTATATATTCAAAAGGGTAGGCAGAGTTGTATTACATCCATATTTTGGTGAGCTATGATTTCGGGTTCGACTCTACTGCTACCGAGAATTAACAGCAGAAATACTCAACAATATTTCTTCGAGTCGAAAATCGAACACGAAAACTCGAGCCTAAACTTAGCAGCCGCTGTCAATATCGCTGGATCACAGAGTTGTTCGATATTATAGGAATTAAATAGCGGAAATAAGACATGATACCCAAGATTAATGAGTTTGCCACTTATTTCAGAAGGCCTGGCGCGTAACTTCTTTGTGGTCCGAAGGTTCGGTTCCTACTTAGTGATCTACTGACCCCTGATTATGTGACCATCGTCGCTTCAATATTTGTCTAATCACTCGCGTCTCACGAAAGCGATTTGTCAAATAATTTGAAAGAAGGAAGACATACATGTATCAAGTCTTTATCCGGTATACATATATCCACATCATGTAGGCTCACCTTAAAAGAATTAAAATATTCTGTCACGCCATATTTTAAACATTTATAGTTATGATAATGGATTCAGTAAATTTAATTGTGCATTTAAAATCGTTCATTCGCGTGTCTGTGGTTTGCGTAATAGACAAAAAAGTTTAAAAGTTATTTCTCTAGTGGGTTGGCGAATAGCGATCGAACGATTCAAATCGATCCATTCATACTCGTTTAACGTATTCGGAAATGATATTTATTATTTATCAATTTGAAATAGGAATGTCTATATTTTTAAACGTTGAGATAATAAATGTTATGGTACGATCAATCAGCTTGCTGGTAAAGCGTCAATAGATGTAGGTTCGATCCCTACATACAAGTCATTAAAAATATGCTGCTGCACCTGAAACCATAGCTAGCGAAATGTCCTTAATTCTCTCTTTTAGATATAGGCGTAAAATATATGCATGTTTTAGATTCAAAACCCTCCAAACAGTCAAACCAAATCTGTGAGTTTATGTCAAAAAAGGTAGTATAACCTGCGGTTTCACCCATGTTTATGATTACTGCTCTGCTCCTGTAGCTAGTAGCGTGATATTATATAGCCCATTAAAAAATTGTATTTTTTATAATCATTTGATTAGTTTTAAGTTTATTCATTACAAACAAAAAATCTCATATTTCCTTTTTATACTATTAGATAGAGACGCCCAACAAAAATGCTAAAAATTTATAAAAACTATCCACAGGCTTCAGCGTATTTTATGTATTATTAATTATCGTAATAATAACGTACTAATTATTGCTTAATATACGGCATTATGAGCTACGACGTGCGTGTAGAAAGAGACACATTTTTGAACGAGTAACCACTTACATTGTCCTTCTAGGCTTCTATTTTTAAATAATGGCGGGGATTCCGTACTTAGCTACATTAATATTTGATTTTATGTTATTCCCAATATGGTAGTATTATTCTCTTTAATTTTAGATAAAGTAGTGAAGAAGTATTTCACAGTCTAACTCATTAATAAACTACAATAATGTTACAGAAAAAGAAATAAATATTTTAGTACGACAAAAGGGTTTACAGTACAAAACTTTGTCATTTTACAACCCGGCAAAAGAACAAGTCGAATAACTTAAAATTAAACATTTAAATTCAACAGTTCCCTTAGGTACAATACAAGATTCGTAACAAGCTTTCTATTTCTAACTCGTGGAACCCTAAATGCGTTTTGCAAGCGAAATTGCAATGATAATAATAACAAAACAAAACTACATAGCGACTACAATGTGTACTGACAAAAACACAGCTCACGTGTGTCCATTTCAGAACGATCTACATTTTAGTTTTTTTATACGGCTAGTGGTTTTTATCGCGTCGTGATGCCATTAAATGGCTATCATTGATGCGAGGTACTGGCTGTTTTTTGTGTGCCGTTGCCACGTAAAAAAATGTTTAGAAAAACACAAACACTGCCAGAGACACAAATTGTGATGCTGTGGGTTCGCGCCAAAATTCGTGCTACGATGTGATTATGGGAGTTAGCTGGATTAAAAATCTTTTTATTATGACTAGTATCGCCTGTGATCAAAATACGATAAATCTGTTTGTAAATAAATTGCAATTATTTATATACGTGATCAAATGCTTTTAGTCTATTGGCTAAAGCATTTTGTATGGGAAGTGCGTATGTTTACTTTATATAACCTTCTTAAGGTGCACAATTTTATTTTTCTGCATATACTTATAGCATCGTTCCAATTAAGTGTACCTTAATTGGTACGGTGCTATAAATATATGCTGTGTGTATATGAATAAGCATTAGTCCTTGCTCATTTCTTATTCTATAATAAAGGAAAAAAGTACTTTGATTTTCGATGTTCGCGAATTATAGATGAAATATATTTTGCCTACCCCGATTACCAGGTGTAAGTAAATTTAAATAAGTAGCAAAAACAAGTCAGTATAAATTATTCTAATATAAACATCGTATTACAAGTATATTTTTATTATTAAAAAACTGTTTATTTAAAACAGTTCAACAAAAGGTGTAACGGCATATGCAAAGTTGACTACAACTGCAATAGTTTCTTACGTGATATAAATAAATTAATAAATATTTACGCGAATGTTTTCAAACGTTTGCAGCAGGCAAGGCAGAGACTACAGAGTTCCACCTGCCATGAACCTTGCATATCTGTCTTGCTTTACTTACTTTCATCACAACCTCGCATTTGTCCTTTCTTGCTTAATTAACCTTTATTCAAGGTCGTCAGTTCCGGGAATCTTTACCTACCCTCTTTCCAGAAGGCTTAGATTAAATCCGTAAGGGGTAGCAGGTACCTAGTATATGTGGTCGCCTTATAAATATCAATGTCACTGCGAGTGCTGTGAGTTTTTAAAATAACTATTTTCGGAACACACCATTTTTTAGTTGTCTTGAATAAAGAAAAGAAAAAAAAAAAAGGAAATTCACTAACATTAGTATAAACATAAAAAAATATTAAATACTCTCCATTCTTCCTACTTGCCCAAACTATTTTAAAACATTGTTCTCAAAATACTTATGACAATGTTTTCTGTCACTCTACAACGCTACTTTATTACACTATGTTTTATTCACGTACATATATGTTTTGGGTATGTAGATATCCCGATATGATTAGATTTTATCTTGAATATAGTTAAACACTGATTGAATCTTGAATCTAATATTTTATATTATAATTCAACAACCAACGAACGTTGTAATAATGAAACAGGTGCCCAAGATACAGGCATAGCGTAGTTTCGGACTGTAGATGAATTTTTATAAGTATTTTTCAGTTGCCTTACGGCGCACTACAAGCTCTGGTCATCGCAGAAACAAAACATAAGCAGTTTTAAGACTGTTTTGGCTTGGTTCCTATGACACAAGTTTGCAGTCAATCGAGAGGTCCCAGTTTTTTTTTTGATCAGGTGGTAGTCAGAGAACTCTAAGAAGCAGAACGGAGTCTTATATGTACCGGGTTAATGCCAATAGACTTGTCTTTAACTCAATGTGAGATATGGGTGTAATACGTAAAGTAATATCTCTGCCTACTCCTTCGGGGTTTTTCTGACTACATTACCACCATGTTCTAAGTATAAAATATAAAAATAATAATATCAGCCCTGTATTAAACTGTCCCACTGCTGGGCACGGGCCTCTTCTCTGTGTGAGAATTGTAAGGCCATAGTCCACCACGCTGGCCCAGTGCGGCTTGGCGGACTTCACATATCTTCGAGAATATTATGGAGAACTCACAAGATTCCTCACGATGCTTTCCTTCACCGTTAAAGCTAGTGATAATTAACTATTTAATAAGCACATAACTTCGAAAAGTCAGAGATGCGTGCCCTGGGATCGAACTCGAGACCTCTGCGTGGCAGTCCAACGGTCTCCCACTAGGCTATCGCTGAAAATATAACCACTATACTTATGATGACGTCATCTGTCAGGTTTTTGTTATAAAGCCATCAACCTCCTTAGCACATCAAATGCGAGCTAATAAATGATTTCACGTTCATTCAACGCCTCTCAATCAGAGAACGTCAAAATTGTCGATGGCCGGTATCAAAGCACCGACAGATACCAAATATCAGATACTAGATACTAGATACCGATATCACAATGTAGGCTGATACTCACAGAGATGGAATCAGGTAGGTAGGTGTGGTGTAAATTATTTCACATTCTTTCTAGCGCTAAAACAGAGTCTACCAACCATTGTTGTAAGACAATGTGTGATTCAGTTAAGGTGCATGACAAGCGAAATAACTAAAGGAATCATTAGCTATTTTATCACAAGTAAATTTTATTGAAAATCGGTAACAGATTGTTTCGATTATTTATAGTAATTGTTTATGATGCATTAGCTTTCGGCCGCCCTATGTTCTCTCTTTTAATCTGTCAAATCTTATAATACCAGACATAATAAAAATCTATTATATAATAGATATATACTAAATAGGTTGGAAAAGGAGTTCATTTTAAGTATTTCTTAACTTCCTTAAAATGATCATTTCGTGACTTTGTTTTCCTTTTCTCGAACAAGTTGCGGATAAAAGCCAGTGAAACTTAAACCAAACATTTTTATTAACTGTGATCAATTATTACTATATTCTAAAACTACTGTTAATCTCTTAAAATTATATAGAAACACACCAAAACCCAAGACACAAGCTCTAATTTCTCTAAAATACAATGCACCTTTGTTATGAAATTAAGCACCCGGAACTGCTCCAATCCGGCCCTGCCATCTTCTGTCAGTCTATCAAACTCCCACGAGCGTACAAGTCGGGACAGGTAGAAAACACAAGTTCGTAGACCCCTAGCAAATGACAAAAAGCGTTCACAACTTAAGCACGAGTGGGTAAAAAAAATTAAAAACCGTCTTAACGCAACTGATTAAGTAATTTTGGCGGACTTCAATGACTTGTTATATTCTTAAGCACTGGGAAAAACGTAAATGATTCGTTCTGTTATTTTTTTTCGTTTGTGATCGTCAGTGCGGCATGTGCGCATTTAAAGTTGTCCGAAAAGTGCTGATCAGTGTTGTTGCCAGCAGATAAAGGCGGCAGAGTGAACAGGAAAACAAGGCTACAGAACAAAAGTGTTTTTTTTTTACATTTACATTTATTGTATTCGCTGTGTTGCCAGCGTAAGAGAAAAATATGTATTTTCTTTTTGTCATAAGAAGCTTTAAAGCTATCACGGCAGTAACACTATATTATAAAGTTGTTTGGCTTCGATCCCAGCTCCAGCTCTAACAATATTCTATTGCTACGAAAAACGAAATTCGAATGATCAATTTGTTGTCACTGATTAAAATTAATAATAAATTATTTATTATATAATTATTCAAAAATAGATTTGAAACTGCAAACATTTGTTTTTAAATTAAAGTTAAGACTGCGCCGAGCGAAATGTGCTAAATCAGGCGGTCACAGTTAAGTGAATAAAATCAACACTCTTTGTTTAATACAAATATGAAATATACACATACCTTAACAATGAATGTGATTACAATTACTCCGTGTAAAAATCTTAAAATAATTAGTATTTTCGCCTACAAAATTACGTAAATTTGCAAAAACGTAAACTCGTGTTACGTGATTTTTAGATCATAACAGTAGAACTCTATCCTTTTTTACAGCTTAAACGTAACATAAATAGTTATATTACAATTTGTCCGTCCCAAATATTGAAGTTATTGGTTGATAATAAAGATACATATTTATCAAAAAAGCACTTCTAATCCTCCATACAATTTTACACGAGCTGTCATTATCTGTCTTACGCTCAGCGCAGTCTTAAACGGCAATAAAGCATTCGAATATCCGTTAATGTTTCGAATATTTCGAGTTGTATTTTTTTTATTAAATTTGTTTGAAGATTCGAATTGTACGTTTTTTATCGATAACTCATAGTACTTAATCGTAGCTCGACTTTTCCAGTGTGAACAAAATTCTTGGTGTTACCGGGAATCACGGCGAAGCATTTCTAGTGCATGTCTGATCCTTTAATGTCAATGTCGGCATTTATAAAGAGCCAATTCTCTTCTATCTTTTAAACTACATATATATGTATTACAACCCAATGAGTTTTGTGTCATAAGGAGTGTTGTCGAAAATGCATTACGTTACAAAAAAGTCAAGGCACATTTTTTAAAATTACAACTGTCAGAAGAAATAAACGCAACTTCAATTCCAAATTTAAAATATTGCTCCAGCTACCTAGACTATAAATAAAACTATATAATTACGATTAATTGACAAAAGTATAAAAACTATAAATATTTTATTAGACTTAGTATTTTAGTTTTTGTTAAGATTACCGGTTGGATATAGAAAAAATCTAAAATACCGTTTGTTATAATCGCACGTAAATTAAGCGGCCAAGATTAATGTGAAATTTTATAAAAACTTATAATCATTGTGTGCTTCATAATTTGCATTTGCGGTTTTTATTGCTTGAGATAATAATAATGTATATGGAATATGATTTGTGAACCGTAAGCGTTGACCTTACTACAGTTATCTTCGCTTGTATATCTTCGAAGGGGTATGCAGAGGCCTGGAACTATATTATGTTCTTTGTCTTTCCTTTCTCACATCCCTCCCATGTAGTAGGGACGGATCATGTACTAAGTAGATTTCTGAACTTTCCTATAATCTTAATTATTTTCCTAGACCCGGAAATCTTTTGATATCGGCTAAACATAGACGCAAAAGCAGTGGTAGCACAATGGGTAAAAACTGCTGCCTCTTAAGATAAGTTCAGATTATTTTTAGAATATGGCAAAATACAAGAGCAAGAGCAAATAAACCGGGTCATAATAGAACATATAAGAAGAAACAAAAATATTGCATACTTACTAACTACTGGTAATTTACATCCCAAATTGTTCTTCTAAATCTTTTTTTCTAGGCACATGCAAGTAAACCATTAGATATTAAAATTCGTTATCAGTAACAAGGAAATAAATTAGGTAATTTAACAAACACAGCAAAGCTAACGCAACGGTTCAAATTCCAGGAATGCGAGCGAGTTCCGGTGCAACAAACAAAAACATATTAAAAAGGTTAAAATACTCATGTTAAATGACCTACCATAATACGTACTGGCTTATTATACTTGCCAACTCGGGCTAAAGAGGGGGGAATAAAAGTAAAAAAGAAACAAGCGGGAAAACAGCAGGTGCGCGCCGTACAGGATGATTTAAAGATGGAAGCCTATACTTAATTAAATTTTCATTGGCCTATTTTAATTGGCGATCAAACTTATTGATCACTTGTAATTTGTTATTTATCGGTATGGCAGTGGCAGTCAATAAACATAGCCCTAGTAAAGTAGAGGTGTGCGATAATTGCGGTCCTTGATTCGATGGGCATGCAAAAGTATGGTTGCTTTTAGTAATTGGAAGTATATGTTGAAGAAGAAGTAGAATTTCCACACTGGCTGTTTAGAAAATAATTAACTACGGAGATATTTAGATAATACATATTTTTATTCATTAAGCATCTAGCGCTCTAGGAATTGCGGAGAGTGTCACAAATATTGAAACAACAGAGACAAAAAACATCTGACTGTTCTTTGTGACAGTTATTTTACTATGAAATAGTAAACTAATTGTGGATCCCACACATTATTGTCCCGTCTGGAGTTCCATTCTACACTACCCACTATATTGGTACGAGGTGACAACTCAAATCACAGTCACATCGGTGTATCTACTTACTCTCTTGTCCCCAATAAGCAAGTCATAGTATTGCACATTTCACCAGCTGTTTTAAAGTTGAAGGGCGACATTACTGTCATCGATCGGCGATATATTTTGTACACTGCGCTAGTAGTAAACCAATATCACATTTCGCTTTACCCTTTGTTTTAGTATAACTACTCGTTTTAAAAAGGGTTCCCTTCTGTCGTAAGAGCTCCCTCACCAAGCGGGCCAAACTCTTTTTAAATCGTAAAAAACTTTCAGTACATTAGCGATGATGGCCAAAAAAAGCTCTGCGTCAGTTTAATAAGATAGATAGCTATTAGGTAAGGCATCACCCTGTACATGCGGCAAGGGTGCGCAGGCGCACCAGGTGGCGGATGGGGCCGCGCGCCGCTCGCGTGCCCCACAACCGACGCCAAACAACCGATTTATATCACTTATATTATATTCCATGTTTTTTTAATGCACTGAAATATATATATGAAATATACTTTTATATATGAAATACTACTTTTATATATGAAATACTACTTTTATATATGAAATATACTTGTATTATCAAGTGCAGTGGGTAAGGTAGACGAAAGACAATTTTCTGTAGTTTTGCATTATATTAAGGTACGACCGTTTGCACATTTGCCAATCGTGAGTTAGGACTTGATTCTTTCTAAAGATTTCTGTCAGATAAACACAATAACTACTATTGTGTTTATCTGTCAGAAATTGTTACTTACACGGTTTGGAAATATTATTACGTTATACTTTTCTTTTGCAGGAACCACCTGACAATTTAGAGACACAATTTAATACAAATCGCGAAATTCTATAAATATTTATAAATCTAACTTAAAATAGACATTAATTTATTTAACGAAGAACCCCTATGACGTCACAGCATGCCTTTTACAAACAACTCAACGCTTGAAAGCTAACAACAAAAAGAACATTTTCTTCCTATCTTCGGTACAAATGGCTATGAATATTCTGATAAATTGACGCATTATCACTCACCCAAAAGTATAATCATTATAAAGATTTACGTCACCAATTAAAATTATAAAAACCGAGTGTAGCTGATGTTACCTGACTGGCACCTGACTCGTGCGCACGCACCTGCTACGTATTTGAGTAAAAATAGAAAAAGGAAGTTTTGTCTATTAGTTGAGTTAATTAAGGGAGCTGTAAGGTGCAAGCTTTAGTCGATGGTTAAGCCACAGAATAGATAATAGTAATAATTGTTTTTGTTTTCGTGTTGATAATAGCTGGATGATTAGGTCTGTAATATTTAATAGTACGAATAATTTAATATTAAGACTGCCATGATGGCACAGTGTGTATGCGACTGCTGTGCATGTAGCCTTGGGTTCTATTCTGGGGTCGGACAAAATATTGTTGAGATTTTCTGTCTAGAAACGGCTATACAGTCGTCCCTTGTTACATGAACGTAAAACCAGAGCCGGCGAAATGTATGTTTACCACTTATTTCCCTACCGTTTTAGGGATATAGACTATGTTTGTAAATTAAAATTATATTATTTTGACCTGTTCTGTTTCATAGTCTTTTCTTTTCACCAATGCCGCAATTACTCTAGTTCTTATCTCTAGTTTCGTTCTGTCAGTCTGGCTGAATAAGTTTGTGAAATTCAAATGCGTCTTATGCGCAAGCGTCCATGTTACCAATGCGCTGGTAATTATAATTACGTTAAGGAATTAATAAAAACAATGGATGTGTAAAATAATATAGATTACGAGGGATATTTATTAAATAATATTATAATAGATTTTATTGATGGTTATCATTAGAAACATTAACGACTACAAACGATTTATAAATAAATATAATAAAACTTAATGAAAAATTAATATTTATAAGATCATATCAATAGCACATATTTTTAATTGTATAGGTTATTTAAAAATTATTAGGTGAAAATTGTTTTTACATAAGTATTCTTATTCAACAGGTTTTTTTAATATAAAATGAAGAATTAATTGTTAGAGAAATAAGGATTAAAAAATCTTTGCTTTTAATATTAATAAATTATAAATATATAAAAAAAGAACTTACTAGAATATATATTTTTAGGGTTTTTTATCTTTGAGTCGCATCCGTACTGACAAAAACTTTGCTATTGAACTAAGAACCATAGTTAGTCAATAATAACTAATTATTCGTTTTAAAACGGCTTCTGTTATTAATTTAATTGTGGTAATCACTCATGTTTGATAAGCATGATTTTAATAGTGTGGTTAGATTGCCCCGAGCATAATCGTGTCTTTGAAATATAAGTGAAGGCAAACAACGGGTGTATCAACAGCGAGTTAAAACTTCGTTGATTAAATTATTAATTTCAGATTACATACATATAAACTAGAATTTTTATCCTGAAGGGGATGGCAGAGGTTTATGACATCTACATTTTGTCAGCTTAGTTTTAGAGTACTAGGTAACAGAAGCCGAGTTTATTAGTATCTATCAGGCATGTTATTAGTAGATTATGTACGGCTATTAAGAATTGCCTTCTTTTTTTCTTGGGCTCTGAAAAGTCAAATGTCCGTATTTGAGCTCCTACCTTTGCCGTAGCGGTTCGACGCTTTTTTTACTAGACTGTCGCTGGCAATAATTAACAAATTTAGCTGAATACGATATACACTATATAGGTAAATAAACTATCGTCAAATCCTTATAATCTTCTTCTCCCTTAGCCTTTATTATTCCCAAGTCACATGGGATCGGCTTTTCTAGTCTAACCGGATTTGACTGGATATCAGTTTTTACACGAAGCGGCTGCCACCTGACCTCCGCAACCCGAAGGCTAACGATACCCTAAGCCTAGACCATTGTCAGGATATTAGAGGGTACTAACTTTCCCAATAACGACTGCCATAGATGTTCATGGCAGCTGGGACCGACGGCTTAACGTGCTCTCCGAGGCACGGAGCAGGCGATAATTGTCAATCAATACGCACATCATTCCGAAAAGTCATATAACTTCCGAAAGTTAGAGGTGCGCGACGTGGGTTCAAACCTGAGACCCTCTGCATTGCAGTCTGTTGGTCTACCCACTGAGCTATCGCTGCTATTTCATACCAAAATCCTTATAATATTATCCTTATAAAATAATAAATGCAAACATGTGTTTGTTGGTCTGTTCTTTATTCACGTAATAACAGAGTAACAGATCGATGTGATGTTGAGCATAAAGATAGAGTATGGGGCAAAAGGTGACATACTTTATCTTGGAAAACGAGAGCTAAATATCATACCCAGGGTATAAGCTAGTCAAACATAAGGTGTAAAAACAATCCATTTGACGCCTAGTACATAACAATAACATTTACAATGCAGTATCGTTTAGTATAAAATATAAAGATACATAAAGGAAATTGATGCAATAATTCTCACAATTGTAAATATTTAGTACTTATATTACATTATTAAGACTGCGCCGAGCGTAAGACAGATAATGACAGAACTCGTGCGGCGCATGTTGAAATCGGCACGCGGCCGCGGCCATAGTAAAATTGTGTGGAGGATTTGAAGTGATTTTTTGATAAATATGTATCTTGATTGTCAACCAATAACTTAAACATTTGGGACGGACAAATTGTAATATAACTATTTTTGTTTCGTTTAAGCTGTAAAATAGGATAGATTTCTACTATTAGGACCTAAAAATTACGTAACACGAGCTTACGTTTTTGCATTTTTCGTGTAAATTTACGTAATTTTGTAGGAGAAAATATTAATTATTTTACGTTTTTTACATGGAGTAATTGTAAACACGTTCATTGTTATGGTAAATGTATATTTTATATTTGTAGTAAACAAAAAGTGTTAATTTTATTCACTTAACTGTGACCGCCTGTTTTGGCACATTTCGCTCGGCGCAGTCTTAATGATTAACATGAAACGAGTTATGTAGGTAACACTGACTTTTAATTTGACAGCTGTTGGTTCACAAAGATTCTACACATTGATACCAAATGCTTAAACAAAGTTATTTTACATACAAAGACTTCAAATTATTTCTATTTCTATTAACTTATTTGGCCTTTACAAAAATACCGTTACAAAATTTCTTGTTCCTAAAACAACAAAAAATTCCAATTAATTCATATTTCGAAACACCTGTTGGGCTCATCGTTCTCTATGCGTGCGAGCATAAATTATTATAATCAACATCTGCTTAGAAAAGAGGTAAAAAGTTCAGGAATGAGCGTTGTCTCTGGCTATATCTATATTAGGAGTGTCACATGCCGTCCGTACGTGTGTTAGTACAATAGTAAGAATACATGTTAGTTTTGTATTGAATATTACGTGTAAAAAGTGACAACTACCCTTTGGCAACATTTACATATGGAAATGAGTTAGACCGCAAAATTAAGCTGTTATTGTTAGTCGCGTGCCAGAACTAAGGTGCGATAAGGTCAATATTATTTAGTTACATATTTTTTTATATACGACTAAGTTGGTAAAGTAACATAAGGACCGCCTGATGGTGAGCGGTTATCGTAGCTTATCATTGCTTGAAATAGCAGGGGTACGACCCCAAAGAAAAGCTATTAAAGATCGGATGAAAGAAAAGAAATGGCAGAGTTAGTGATACAATTATTGCGAAGAGGAACCTTCCACGCATCCTCGAATTACCTTTTTTCAACGTGGGGTAGTGACATTAACGCATTTCTCATCGCGGAAAAGGGTTTCACCCAGGAAAAGAGAGAAAGCTATCGACTTAACTTACCATTCAAGGCAACGATTTGGCACATCACCTACGTTCATGTGACTACACAGATGGCCCAACATTTAAAGTAAAAATCTACATAAGACACAAAGTTAACCACAAATAGTTTATTCATGTACAGTTGTCTTTATGTTCGACTAGCTGTCCCCTGTGGTTTCACCCACGTTGATGTCGTGGCTTTTAGCATGATGTTATATAGCCTATGCTATATCTGGATAAACTAGTTTTCTAATCGTGAAAGTTTATTCAAATCGGTTCAGTAGTTGCAGAGTTTATCGATTACAAATAAACAATTTACTATTTATATATTTACAAGAGGAAGGTGTGTTATCTTTGCTCTTTATAATAGGTATTAGTATACATTTAATGTCTGCAAAGCCCCTCGCAATACAGGAAACAATCGCTAGGGCGTTTGTTTATAAAATATCAATTTATGCTCTACAAAAAATATAATAATGTGAGATTGCCCAGCTGGAAAATTAATATGTGCTGCTTTTTATTAGGTCTGCCTTCAGTTTGTTTGAAGCCTGGCAATAAAGGTACTGTCACTCTTAACCTGAATACTATAATAAGGATAGACACATCTCCATCGTTCCAGTGCCTTAAGCGCTAAAGTAACGGCTAGGTGTCATGTAAAAGCCTTAAGTATACAGTAGAATGTCAGGCCGTCGACGCATTAATTGAATTGTACTATCAAATGCCTCGTTCTTACTGTGGTTTGTGGTAAATCATTGGAGCTTAAGTTTTATGGCCAGGAATTAATTTTTCTTTGGATATATGGAAATGTGCTTGGCTTTTTACGAGGGATTCAATTTGAATCTGCAGTAGATGCGTTTTTTATTGGATAGAAGCTTGGTGTTCAGGTTAAAATTGCGGTTATTCCGCTATTTAAAACCAAAGCATTGCTATGTAGTGTGCTATACAATACTGCCTGTGCTGATTTCAGCCGTACAGCTAATCAGGATTTTTGTAGCATGACGAGAGATGGCATATAACTGCGAAGTAAATAAGAAACGTATAATAAAAACGATTGCTGGCAACAAAGTGAATGGAGCTCTATGCGCTTTTATGAACAGCTGAAATGAATCCGAAAAGGCACGTTTGGCTGTTCATAGAGGACTATTAGTGCCCACACTTATGTATGGAAGTGAAAGTTGGGTATGGCAAAAGAAGCATGAGAGCAGAATAAATGCTGTAGAAATGAGAGCGCTGAGAAATATATGTGGTGTGACTCTGAAAGATAGAATAATGAATAGTGTGATTAGAGAGAGATGTGGCATGAAAGTGGATATAGCGACAAGAATAGAAAAGGGTATGTTAAGCTGGTTTAGGCATGTAGAAAGAATGGACGAGGCAAGACTGACTAAGAAAGTTTATAAGGCTAGTGTGAATGGAACAGTCGCAAGAGGAAGACCTAGGCGAACGTTTCTCGATCAGATTAGAGGCGTTCTGGACAAAGGCTAGGTTAAGAGCACCTTGAACCGACGGGCGTGTATGAGGAATGTGATGAAAGTGATTGCAGCCAGAGAAGTGATCAGATCCTAGCAAATGGAAATCCGTAGTCTCTGCCTACCCCTCTGGGAAACAGGCGTGAATCTATGTATGTAGGTATGTAATAAAAATGGCAGAAATATTATCTGACTGGTGGTTCGAATATTTGTGCGTTTAAAGCAAACAATCTCTTCCCCTCCCTGAAAGTGTAAGTATAGGTTTAATATGGGTGTATTCCGTGTATTACTTACAGATGTAATACTGGATACTGCCTATTTCACGTTTCAGCACCCACCTATTAGATACCCTATTGCCGTTTATGGAGCACAATGTCAAATTCCGAGCTACTACCGCGATTTTCTTGACAGAAAGCCCTAATAAAAACTTTGCCCAACCCGGCTATAGAACCTAAGGCCTCATACATAGCAGTCGCAAAACCTACAGCTGCGCCACAGAGGCAGTCACTTTTATAATATGCTTGGCTAACCGTATCCAGTCCACGCGAACGAAGATAAGAGCATATGCTACCTATTCTATACTAATACTAGTAGTTTTCGCGCGGTTTCACCCGCGTAAGTCCCGTTCACGTGTGAATATCGGGTTTCACCCCTTTCAACCCCTTCAGGGTGGAATTTCCAAAAATCCTCTCTTAGTGCTCCCCTACACTCTCCAAGGAACATACATGCCAAATTTCAGCTTCTTGCGTTCAGTAGTTTCGGCTGTGCGTTGTCTGTCAGTCACTCAGTAACGGAAGAGTTTTATATATACAGATTATAAACCTAAAGAGTTTTTTTGTTTGTTTGTTTGAACGCGCTAATCTCAGGAACTATTAGTACAAATTTAAAAATTATTTTATTGTTGGATAGCCTATTTATCGTGGAAGGTTATAGGCTATATAACATCACGCTAAGACCCACGGGAGCGGCGCAGTAATCATAAACGCGGATGAAACCGTGGCCACAGCTATTAATTATAAATTATAAAACACAATCTTAATCTCCAGTAACTAGCTGCCTAGTTATATACACCGAACATGCACCGATACGGACCATGTCCTAAAAAAAACATAACGACATCATAAATGGGCCGACAGGGAGACAAGGTGTGCTTGTTATTACTAGTAGTGGTTCTACTAAGCTAATGCGAATTAGTAGATACAGATAGCCTGCGTGATAGGGTAGTTTGAAAAAAAAAGGTTTAATTACACAGGTGTATGTATATTTTCATGTATTATATTTTGTTATCAAAGCTTGTCTTGATAACAAAAAAGGTGCTTCCTAATTACGTTGTCGCTTGGGTGGCGCAGCGGTAAGGAAAGCGACTGCTATAAAAGGTCTTAGGTTTATTAAGTTTTTCAGTCAAGTCATTCAAGGCTTTATTATTAACTAGCTGACCCGCGCAACTTCGTCTGCTTCACATAAGAGAATATGCCCCGCTTTTTGCAACATTTTTAATTGATGCTCCCCTCGTATTCGTCGTAGCGTGATGTTATATAATCTATCGCCCTCCTCTATAATGTCTAATGGGCTATCCAACACTAAAAGAATTTACAATTCGAACCAGTAGTTTCTGAGATTAGAGTGTTCAACCAAACAAACAAACTCTTCAACTTTATAATATTAGTATAGATTGAACGAATACCTCGATGCCCAATTATTTTTTTTGGTATATAAGGTATCCTATAACCTGACCAGGATTAAAAAGTATAACTTTACCAAAGTTGATTAAAATCCCTTAAGTAGTTTTTGATCACTGCGTGTACATACAGGCAGACAGACAGACAAACAGATATATAGACAGACAGACAAAAAATTTTGTTATTGCATTTGTGGCATCAGTATCGATTACCATTCACCCCCCAATAGTTATTTAGTAAATATATTTAATGTACAGAATTGACCTCTCTACAATTTTATTATAAGTATAGATAATATAATAATTAATAATAATAACTGTTTATTAGTACATAAAAGACACAAAACAATAACGGCACATGAATATAGCACGTTGTACATGAAGATCAAAAATTTAGTGAATAATTATCTAATACCTAAGAGCAGCGATAGCTCAGAGGGGAGACCTACAGACTGCAATGCAGAGGGTCTCGCATTCGAACCCACGTCGCGCACCTCTGACTTTCGGAAGTTATATGACTTATCGAAATGATGTGCGTATTCATTGACAATTATCGCCTGCTCCGTGCCTCGGAGAGCACGTTAAGCCGTCGGTCCCGGGTGCCATGAACATCTATGGCAGTCGTTATTGGGAGAGTGTCGACACAAAAGATCCCACTGGGTCGAAGTGTCGCCGGTCTGCACTGACGCCAGTCAGGAGGAGTCTGGAGGCCACTCCACATAAGATAAGATCTAATACCTAAACGAGGTACGCAGACCTGTATCTTAGGAGTTAGAGTTTCAAGATTTCAACAGATAAATACAACCGTGACATTTCAGAGACAGTTTACCTTGTATCCTGACAGGCGATACCCCAAAGTTAGGAAGTTAGTAGAAGCACGTAAAGCCGCTGGTCCTGATCTCTTTCTGGTCGTATCGGATTGCCGTCCCATCGGATTATGAGCGTGAGGAAACAGAGAGTGCACCTGTGGTTTGCGCACATATCGCATACTTATTCAAACAGCGACTTAATTCGAAATTTGGAAGTAAGAAGATTTGAACTCTATTTGTGTGAACATGAATTCTAATATTATATTTGTGTTAAAGAATTGCAACAGAGTTTAAATTCGTTTGATCCTAAATACTTAGATAGGTCTCTGTTATATTAAGAGTGCGATATATACTTGTGCACTATAATATCTCCCGCGTAAATAGCTGGTCATCGCTGAGAAAGACCGCCTTGATTAAAATTCAGTTAGAAGGACAATATTATTAGTAGTGAGATTATGCCTATGGATATTAAATAGACTGATGCCAATATATCCCTGTAGGGGGAACACACAAAAGGATCATACCCCTATTTTACTGTCTTATCAAATGATATTCTTGTTGTCCCTTAAATCTCGGGCAGTGCAAACACGCGCGCAAGTGACAAAGAATCCACACTTTGAGTATCTTATTGCAATATTTACATTAAGGTTTTCTTCTTTGTGATTAATGTGTATTTTTTTATGTGATTAATATTTGTCATGTCTCTAAATATGTACCTCGGTCGGTTGAACGCCAGTCACATTTTATAGTATAAAGCAATAGGTTCCTTAGTTAATAGGTATGGACTAATTAATAACCAACGAATATAACTGGCAAAATGTCGTTACACCTTTACCAACAAAGAAACAGTGTATATAATTTGCTTCTGTTTTTCAATTGAGTACATTTTTAATATTTATTGTCAGTTTTAGTTATATTTAACTGAGCTATTAATTACTTTTATAAAATGCTATAGAGTCTGTACCATCAATTCATTTGTGCACTTATAAGTGCTGGAAAACAAATTAATTGAATAAAGTAAAAGCAAGGCATACATAAAGTCCTAGAAAACAAATGATTTGTGAATAATAATATAATTATTAAGTAGTGAACAATGTA
Organism: Catocala fraxini; assembly: GCA_930367265.1. Lineage (NCBI taxonomy): Eukaryota > Metazoa > Arthropoda > Insecta > Lepidoptera > Erebidae > Catocala > Catocala fraxini. Next base: position 23,066,708 of record OV884039.1, on the reverse strand, counting down.
GGCATAAAATATTTTTTTTAAAACACACTTCTAGTTACCTAGTAGGGTAGGCAGAGGCACATTTTACTCACACTGATATGTTTAAGGAATCACTTGATATAGGGCGAATTTATTGCTATCTGCCGTGGATATTTTCAGGCTCCACACTGACAAATACACAAGTGCAATTAAAAAATAATTATATATTTATGCCGCTAAATAAAAATACAGTATTAAAAACAAAAAATCCAAACAGTTATCCGCCCTAAAGCTCAATTAAACTAAACAAGGCAGCAACAAAGTAACGTTATTAATCGCTCATCGCGGAGGTCGCATTCATAGGGTTAAAAAAACGTAAACAGCGTTTCACCTGCGCGCACTGATTGGCAGGTGCGGCGCATGCGCATCTGCGCGCCCCGGCGCCCGCGCGGGGAGGCGGGGAGGAGGGACACAACCCTTGCACATGCTACAGCAAAAATATCGACGTGTTCTGCTTATAAATTCAAGTGTTTTTTTCATAATTCTTATATAGTTTTTCTAATTAATCCGTTTAGTTACAATCAGATGGCCTTATGAAGTAATAAATTTTGTGGGCGAGGTGTTTGTTTATTACGGCTTTAGGCTGTTTTCCTTCTTTAGTAATAAATTGGCTGTTTGAGGGTTTTATCCACTTTTTAGCCTGAGGAAATTGTTTGATGTTGTTTTATGGCCCATTAGTTGTATAGTTGTATGATAATCGATTATCGCCTGCTCTGTGCCACGGAGAGCACGTTAAGCCGTTGGTCCCGGCTGCCATGAACATCTATGGCAGTCGTTATTGGGAAAGTCAGTACCCTCTAATATCCTGACACTGGTCTAGCCTTAGGGTATCGTTAGCCTTCGGGTTGCGGAGGTCAGGTGGCAGCCGCTCCGTGTAAAAACTGATATCGTCAAATCCGGTTAGACCAGAAAAGCCGACCGCTAGTGACTTGGGAATAATAAAGGCTCAGAGAGAAGAAGTTGCATGATAATCGAGACATTCATGTTAGTATAGCGGTAGTCATCAGGTTCCTTTTTAAGTTCATCTTAAAAATTAATATTATAAATGCGAATGCGAGCTTGTTTGTTTGTATGTTACGCTTTCACGCCGGTTTCATTTGAACGATCATCATGAAATTTCGTATACAACGTGTAGGTATATAAAATTTCAGGGGTGCAGAAAAGGACATTAGGTTCCTTTGATATAGAAAAAAGTACTGGTTCTAATCTAACCTAATGTAACCCTCATTTATTTACGCGAGCGAAGCCGCGGGCAAAATCTAGTCCTTAATAAGGGTCTCGATGGCGTAGTGGTTAGTGTAACTGACTGCCACGCCTGAGGTCACGGGTTCGATTCCCGCACAAGTCAAACATTTGTGTGCATGAACATGGATGTTTGTCTTGGTCTGGGTGTTTCTATGTATAATATGTTTGTATTTACAACAAAAAAAACATGCGTGGCAGTCTTTGGGGACTGCCGGTAGAAGTGAAAACTAAGTAACTTGTCATTTGCATCGTCGAGCTGTTAGATTATTATTTTTGAATTTTAAATGCGTTCGGTGACGATCATGCGAGTTCCATGATTTTTGTTCACTCAAAAAGTGCTCAAAGCTGCTAAAGAAGTTTTCATTTCAAAAAATGTATATATTAATATTGTATGTATGTTTATCCATTGTCTAGTACCCATAGTACAAGCTCTGCTTAGTTTGGACTAGATGTTGTGTGTATGTGGTAGAATATTATTCGTTTGCAGCTCTGTATTAGTGTATGCTTGACTGATCGGTACAAAATGTACAGTCAATTTGCAACTTACTTATCGTAATCAAAATCTTAAATTATTTATAACTTATTTACCATAACTTATATTACCTGAATGTAATTGTATAATGATGGCTAATAATCTATATTAATATTATAAAGCTGAAGAGTTTGTTTGTTTGGTTGAACGCGCTAATCTCAGGAACTATGGGCTCGAATCGAAAAATTCTTCCAGTTGGATAGCCCATTTATCGAGGCTATAGGCTATATAAGATCACGTAACGACCAATAGGAGCAGAGCATAAATTATTGCAAAAACGGGGAAAATTGTCGTATGTGAAGCAGACGAAGTTGCGCGGGTCAGCTAGTATTATATAAAAGTGCCAATTGTGAGTACCCTGTTAGTAACCTTTAATTGGCTTAGCTGGTGTACCACCATATACCTCATGTAGGTACATATGTTTCATTTTATTTAAGGTTTTGGACCTCCAAAATAAATGAATAAGTTAAATACGTTTACTTAAATTTTAGCATTGCTTTGAATTACATAACATTTATTAATTATTAATCAATAAGTATACTTATGTTTTTATTTCATATAATTATTGTGCTATTAAATTTCCAAACAGCGTTTGAACAATTGCTAAGAAAAAAACTCGAATATTCGATATTTGTAAGATTTTGCAGTCGAATATTCAAATTTCAATCAATTCGTCAAACGATTCGAGTCATAATCGAATATCCCAAACGATGATCAATGATTTGATTGATAGGTCGTGATCGATTCGATCAATCGAACAATCGAACAATATTTCGTATTTGTCTCGGTTGATAGAAATGTAATTTTTCTAAGTTTCGTTGCGTTTCGACCTGGTGACACCGGCTGTCGTTATAAGCTGTCTGTAGTAGTAAGTATCAGAGATGTAGCATCGGCCATTGTTATGTATGCGCACGCGCAAACGATCAGTCGCTAATGGGACGGCGACTGATGGTTTCCTGGTCCATACACTTTATTATAATAATTATAACTTTACTGTGTCGTTCTTTAAACGTAATATGTGCTGATGAAAAATATTACAGTACTTAACTTGACGGAAATGTATGCAGTTTCATTGTTATCTAATTGATATAATAATGTCCTCCAGACTGAATTTCGGTCACGGCGGCAAATATTAACGGAGACTGGACATCTGCGCAGGAGATATTATAGTGCACAAGTATGTGCGCAAACATAAGCGCACTCTCTGTTCCCTAACTCTCATGATCCGATGGGACGGATAATCCGGTATACAGCGTGTAACAGAAAGGTGTGGTCATAAAAGTATCACGTCATAATATAGGCCCTGTACAACGATAAAACTGTGTCATACAAATTCTTATACGATATTTGCATTAAGATACAGCATTTTCTTTTATTGATTTATCACAATCGCATACTCGAGTCGATACTTAAACAACACAAGCAGCTGACTCGGCTAATCACTTAATTCGAAAATTACCAGGCTCTCTTTCGACAGTGATATAATAAGTTTGTTTCGATGTTTTGATAAAAATATATGAAATGTTGAAAAATTTTATAAAATTTGCAATTGTTTTTTTGATTAGTTGGGATTAGTGCACAAAGGTTATTTATCCGATTTACATCACGGCTATAAAATATGACCACACCTTTCTGTTACACGCTGTATAATATTTTCTGCCTAGCTCTTCGGGTAATAGGCGTAAATATATTATTATACATACATAGCCAGCTGTTTTTGGATCCGACGTGAAAGGCGGTGAGCCTATCGCCGTCTACTAAGCACCCTCAATTAGCAAATTCCAAAGAAATAATCCTTCAATGGGTTTGAAGGCAACGAGATAGTAGATACGTTGGCAAAACAGGCGTCTAGTGAGGGCATACCTATACAAAGTCCATTGCCTTTTTCACTGATTGTATTCATCTTGTTCGTGGACATTGTCGTGATCTTTGGAAGACTTACTTTAACGAGCGATCACTGGAAAAAGGCATATGGTACAAGACGTTACAGAATGAACCCTGGAAGTCGCCATGGTTTGATGATTGTACACTGAGCCGACAAACCTTAGTTATAGCTTTTAGACTGCGATCCGGGCAAGTTCCACTTAATAAATTTGCTTATATGATGAAGGTTCCATCATCTCTCTGTTCCAAGTGTGGCTTATTAGAAGATGCGTTGCACATTATGGTGGAATGGGTCCGGAACGAGGATATTAGAAATGAAATGTTACTCATCACTAAAGTTTTGAAGGACCTGGGCACTTGTGTGTTCTATTTTCATTTTTCATAGTTATTTTGATATATTGTATGTGTAGACCTAATGGAGTGAAGAAGTCCTCGAGACTAAAGCTTCTTAAAAAAATCTAAGATGTTCTTGATAGAAAAGTCACAGATTGCCTGATCCGGGAATTGAAGCTAAAACCACGCTCTGCTGATGGTGTACGCACTGCTATGCACGAGGGTCCGATTCTCAGGTCGGAAAAATTGTTATTGTTGTTGGTCTGTTAAGAAATTTATAGTAGACGGTGCCCGGTAGACGGCAAAAGTGTCGCGCCCGTTTACGTGGGATCAAAACATGGCTGGCAAGATGTGGCTGTAATATCTCTGCCTGCCCCTAAGTGTGAGACTATGTATCTTCATATTTTTGGAGACATCTTCCTCACAAGTCGTGGCTCCTGCATCGAAGAGGATTTTACAAATAACAAGTGAGAATCGGTAATGAATTGCCGTAAATCTTAGAGTTCGAAAATATGGTTCAAGTAATATGCAAAGGTCACGTGATACCACGTGACACTGAGGTCAGAGGTCAGAGATCAAAGGTCCTATGACCTATGACCCTGAAATGACTGTTCATTTCAGGGTATATCGACTATGCTGAGTGGAATGGTATTGACCGCGAATCTCTAGCTCTTACGGTTCTTGAGTTGAAAGATGGTATCACGTGACCATGAGGTCAGAGGTCAAAGGTCATAGTCATTTCGGGGGTATATCGACTATGTTGAGTCGAATGGCGTTGACCGCGAGTCTCTAGCACTTACGTTGGAAGTTGTATAACGGACAGACGGACGGATGGACGGACGGACGAAGCTGTTGTATAAGAGATTTTTCGAACTCTATAAAACAACGGACACCAAAAACATACAGACTCGGCACATTTCAGGCTCTTTTTTGTCCCATGTAGTATTCGAGCCCACAACATTCTGCGCAGTAGCAGCGGCCATTTAGGTTTGCAATGACGCGGACGTTTCAATTCGAAACATTTATTTCCTTAACCCGTAAAATGAATATTCACAATTAAAACGAAACATTATCATTACAAGTTAACATTGTTGCTCTTTGAAAGTAAATAGCAATAAATATATTCTATATTATTTATATTCTTGGCGCCATAACTTCATACCGACGGCATTTTAACAGGATGGACAGACATTGTGAACACCTGTACAAACGATATAAGAGTAATATACGTCGATTCGGACATGCATCGGTAGAATGGAACATCGATTACATTATATAGAATAGTTATTAGCTTTAATAACTAGTCTAGTCTATCGAATAAGAGACAATTTAATGGGATATTGGATAGATGAAAGATATAGTATTCAATATATTGGATTCGATTATCTTTTATTATTTATTATATTGGATTAATATATAAGGAAGATTATTTTCTTAGAGATAACTTCACTATAAATATTTTTGTATCGCCGAGAACTTTACAAACATTTAAACAACGGACACAAAGAATAATCAAGCTCGGAAAAACTATTTGTGGTTCAGACAATTTATTGTTGTCCCACTACTGAGCATGGGCCAGTTTAGGTTAGACTATAGCATTAGTTCCCAAAGTGATTCAGGTGGACCTCCTGGTGTCCATGGGAGACTCGAAGGTGGTATAAGTTGGTGTGACAAAAAATAAGGGGTCCACAATTCGTAAGTGGGGGTCCACGAAAATGTATTTGCTTTTGATAGTGAAGAACTAAAATATCTGCTTGACTTCACCTATCACTGTCGATATATTGCAGATAATATTTTAAGAAGCTTAGCGACTGTAAAAATCTTGCATATTCCATATTCAGTACCAGTGATCTAAAAAAAATGTCGTGCGGTAGTGATTTGATCAAATATAAATACGAATGCCAAAGAACATGCTAGAAGCTGCAGAGGGTCCACTGAATCCTGTTACATTTTCAAAGTGGTCTGTGAGAAAAAAGGTCTGGGAACCTCTGGACTATAGTGTAGTATATAGTATAGTATAGTATGGTAGCCTAGAGCGGGTTGGCAGATGGCACACATCTTCGAGAACCTTATGAAAAACTCTCAAGACATGCCTGACTTCCTTACGACGTTATCCTTCCTCATTGAGGGGTCGATACTTAATCATTAGTGTTAGTGGTTAACTAGCAGTACTTAACCATTATGTGCGTATGCACATAATCTTGAATAGTCGAGGTGTGTGTTATTGCATAGAACGAGACCTTTACGTGGTAGTACAACTTACTACCACTAGACCATCGCGAAGAAAATTCAGCTGCATATTCGGTTCTAGTGTAAGAATTAACTTTTAAAAACATGCATGTAGATTTTGGTTAAGATCTTCATAACTAATAAAATTATTGGATAGAGAGGAACCCGCCACGCCACCCTCGGATTGTCCCAACTATAGCAATAGAAAAAGATTGACAATACCGAACTCCTCTGGTTAAAGACAGCCGCGTCGTGGGTTTTGGGCGTACTTCAACTTGCAGTATTCCGCTTCGAACACAATATATTCGTCGACACGTATTTAGTAACGACTAATTCGATTCGATATATATTTATAACTATTGAGAAGGCTTTCCTTATCGAGGTAGCCTTGATCTTATGGAATGCTGATAATATACTTGCAAGGCTTACGTACCTGTTCACATTTCAGCCAGAGTATAATAGTGGCACCAGGTCTTCGAAGCTGACCCTCGCTTAACTTCTGCTCAGCCAGGATCTCGCTGTGACGTCGTCCTGTCTTCAGCCATACTTCGATAGACCTGGGAACAAGAAATATATATATAAGGTCACGATTTTTGGAGTTTATTTATATAAATCTACTAGATTTTGCCCGCGGCTTTGTTCTTGTTATAGCACATTTTGTCCAAATTGTATATCTCTCGGGAACCTTTTCCTAAATAAAAGCTATCCTATGTCTTTTTTGTATCTCTGACAAAATGTATACATTTCATGGTGATAGGTCCAGACGTTAAGGCTTGAAAGCGTAGCAAACAAATAGACACAATCGCATTTATAGTATTACTAGCTGATCCGCGCAACTTCGTCTGCTTCACATATGAGAATTTTCCCCGTTATTACTCATTGATGCTACGCTCCTATTGGTCGTAGCGTGATGTTATATAGCTTATAGCCTTCCTCGATAAATGGGTTATCCAATACTAAAATAATTTTCAATTCGAATTAATGGTTCCTGAGATTTTGGTAGTAGTAGAGCCTCACTGGTTTCAGCATGAATGGGCCGGCTCAACCGAGGATGGACTACCCTCTCACAGAATATCGACGTGAATTAGCAGTATTCCTACTGTTGTGTTTTGTTCGGTGAGTGAGAGTGCCGGAGGCCCAATCACTCTCTTTTCCCTTCCCATTCCTTCTCCTTCCCACTCCTTCTCATTCCCACTTCCCATCCTAAAGGGTCGGCAACGCGCAAGTGATGCCTCTGGTGTTGCAGGCGTCCATAGGCTACGGTAACCACTTACCATCAGGTGGGCCGTATGCTTGTTTGGGACCTTAGCAGTATAAGATTAGCGTGTTCAACCAAACAAACAAATAAACAAACAAACTCTTCAGCTTTATAATATTAGTATAGATAAGTTAGGATGCAGACTTATGGATGCCAATGGAGATTTTAAGAATTTTCGCATACTAATATTAATTTTCTTCTAGAGAGAAACTTTCTAATATAAATATCCAGTAATATTTGGCTTAGACTGGTATAAAACTCGCAACTTGCGATGGGATAATATAATAATAATAATAATATTCTATCACATACACACAACACCATCTAGCCCAAACTAAGCAGAGCTTGTACTATGGGTACTAGACAATGGATAAACATACATATATACTTTCTATTTTTGTAAATACATACATATTATAATATTATTATATTATATTATAATTATATACGTTGATTATATTATAATATTATAATATAATCAACGTACCAAACACTCTTATTTGTTTCTATACTATTAATGTTATTTGCGTAAACGTTAGTAAAGATATCTGTATGTCGTTACTCTGTCTCGCATAAACTGTTGAACGAATTTGGATAAAACTTAGCACACTTACTTACTTACTTACAGGGAGAAAACACACACTGGATTATTAAATAAGACTTTCTATCTTGGTATATATTATTTTATGCCATGAAATTGACGTAGACGAAGCATAAATTAGTTAGTATATAATTACATAGCTTAAGCTAAATACGTTACTGCTATAACAAATGAGGACAAAGAAATAGCACCTGCTTTTAACTCATAATCTGAATACCACACGACTTCGTTCATAGAAACGCGTATACAAGAGAATTCCAAGCATCTGAGTCGTTTGTTCCCATGGCCCAGTAGCGTAATGGTCTTACAGATGCTAGTCGTATAAGTAGCAGGTTATGTTCCTTTGTTCGTATGCATCAGACAACTTTACTTAATTAACATAAATGGTTGTTACAGTTATGTTTGCAGGGATGGCGCAGTGGTTTAAATGGGGAGTCGTGATACGCTATGTGGATTGATACCCATACTTACACGCTACAATTCTTTTAACAGATAAGATTTTTCTTCAGTTATCTCTTTCACTTTAATTAGTCATAAGATATATTTTATGATATATTTTAGTGTAGTAGAACCTCGCTTATTTCAGCATAAATGGGCCGGCTCGACCGGGGAAGGACTACCCTCTCACAGAATATCTACGTAAAATAGCAGTATTCCGACTGTTTTGTTTAGTTCGGTGAGTGAGAGTGCCGGAGGCCCAATCACCCTCTTTCCCCCTTCCCGCTCCTTCTTCTTCCCACTTCCTTTTATTCCAAAAGAGTCGGCAGCGCGCAAGTGATGCCTCTGGTGTTGCAGGCGTCTATAGGCTACGGTGACCACTTACCATCAGGTGGGCCGTATGCTTGGTTGCCACCTTAGCGGTATTAAAAACAAAAAAATTAAAACGTTCATCATGAAATTCGCCAAAACAACGTGTATCGTTGTCAGGAGTACAGAAAAAGACATAGGTACCTATCATCTAGAAAAAGTTCTGTACCTGAGGGTTCGAAATATATTGACAAATCTCCATTAAGGCGATCAAAACAGCGGGCAGAAGCTAATGAGACTATCCAAATAAAATCGCCTGTTCTAGGTCCATTTGCCACCCATGTTGTTTTAAAAAAGGGCTAATTTATGCCAATAGGCGAACGAAGATAATCTAATACTGTTTACGTATTATCCAAAACTCTATGCGCTTTACAATGATGTTTGATTGTATGAAGACTGATGGAACACGCTCCCGACAGCACAATCTTCGAAGATGAAGTAAACAAATATCTGATGACTGTGCCGTCTTACAATGACATGAAAACGCCAATAAAACGCCTATTTTTAATATCGGAAGTGTGTATTGATCTTTTTTTAGGACTCCGTAACTTTAAACGTCGGCACGAGTGGCGTATTGGTTGCAGCGGTCGCTTTGCCACTGCCACTATGCCGAATGTTGTGGGTTCGAATTCCATACGATTACAAAATATGCGTGATGCACAAGCGGCTGTCCCGAGTCTGTGTCATCTTTGGGTCCGTTGGTAAAATGGTGTGTAATGTCCGGCTACACAGGAATTATTACTAGTATAGAAGTTGTCATTTTTAATAATAATAAGTGAATAGTAAACGACAAAGCTAAAAGCTTCCATTTTGTTGATATATCGAATAGAAAAGATGGTTGGTATATACGGTAGGAACCAATAGTCCAGTTGTTCAAATACAAGAAGAAGGCAAATTATACAGCATTACTTAAATATACTTCGAGCTTTTTCTGTGTAAGTGACCCGATCATTATTGAGTTATTGGTATCATTTATTATCAGCCAATAACTAAATAATGATCGAGTACTGTGAAATAATTTAACTGAAAGATTAAGTCGAATTGCCACCTTAGTTGTCCCGTGACCATGGCTGCTGAAAAGCAACCGAAATGGTGTAAACTTTATACGTACTTCAAAGAAAAATATTAATTTATTTGTATAATAGGAACATTAAGAGAGAAAATATAATATAAAATAAGTATTTGGCAAATAGGACCTAGTTCAGCACTTACCAGGACGCCTAGGGCTTGTTTTCAAATAGATCCAAAGATTGTAATTCAAATAAAAAATATATTTATACTAAATTCTCAGAACAAGAGGCTTATCCATAATGGTCCACCATTTCTATTGTTTACCTACTTTTTGTAGCGTTTTGCCTGCAAACATAGTTACAAATTATATGCGAGTCAAAAATACACCTACTAATCAAAACCGCTTAGAAAGTCATTCAAATATACGGATAATGAAAAAATTATGATGCTATTTTAACTGGCTTGTTTACTCAAATGTGAAATCGTAAATATTCCGGGAACGGGGTCAATTGAAAACGGGCGACGCAATCAACAGCTAACAAGCAAATCGTTGTCCAAGTGTCAAACACTTTGTAGAGATTCTCACGAACTACAATAAGGGTGTCATAGTGACGGGTAACTATCAGGTTACCTAACAATTTCGTGTCATCAACGGCGTGGAACAGAAAAAAGAAGTAAAATTGTAGTGACACCATATCCTGCAAGACGTTTGATACTTTAAACTTGGAGCCGCATTTGTCTCAGACGAGTTACTTGCCCGATAGCAGAGAGTAAACACGGACAGGACGATTAGTCATCTTGAACTAATTGAAATCAATAAAGACAAAAACAGGGGCTCGAAGGCAGGTTCTTTTTCTTAGTGATTAATGAGCTACAATGTGTGCACGTTATTGATGTTATGTTTTATTTTGACATTTGCCAATTGCATTTCTATGTTCGTATTACGGTTTCCTTTTTGAGCGTTATTTTGATTTTATATGCATGATGGTAAGCGGTTATTGTAGGCTATGATCGCTTTTAATAGCTGAGGTATCACTCGCGCATTGTAAAAAGGTAAATAAAGATGGGTTGAAAAGAAAGGTATTGGACAAGCGGGTATGTCTTTGAAACGCTTGCTTACCAAGCGAAATGAAGTATTAGTATAACTGCTCTTACAACAGTTTTCTTTAAATAAGTGGTACTTTGGACGAGCTAGCACATTCGTACAGTCACAAAATAATTGGCAAAGGCTGGTTCTTCCACTCAAAATGTAAGTAAGTAAAGGAATCTATCTAGGTGATAATTGTTTTAATGTGTTATGTGACTACGTCATTTAATGAAGTGCATGCTGGGCAACGTGATCGTGAGGACTGAAAGTTTAGGAGTAACTTAGGTAATTCTTGGTAGCAACACAACACTTCCAAGCATTTTGTATCCATTCGATAACAATATGTTTGTCGTCGCAATAATGCATAATAATCGTAGCCTAACCGACGACTTATAGAATGTGTCTTATTTCTACATATACACTAGGCTGGCAAATTTTTGAAAGAAATTTAGGTATACTTACGTAAAAACACCAAAGTGAAAAAAACAGCCAGCCCCTTTTGGCAATTATTTCTAAAATAACTTTATATATTCTTATAGATAAGACTTAGGGTCACTGACTCTAACGTCAGTCATTAGAATTGCGTTCGCAATATTATGATATCTGTATATAATATATATTATTATGATAATGTAATACGATTTTAATTGTGGTAACATCATAACTACGTCAATTAAATACTCATAATTTAATAAAGCTACACGCACGGATAAATTTTAACAAATAATTGAAATAACACATGCGTTATTACAAAGGAAATACGTTTTTTATTGAATCTATTTGAATTATTTAATTATTAAATAATATTGTTAGATAAAGGGATATATTATCTGATAAAGAAACAATCCAGAAAAACAACGACTGTCAATGATAAATATCTAAAGCGAGTGATTAAAACAAGAGATGTGCCAGGATTTTACCAAGTAAAATCCCGTATCCTCTGTCCTGTAACTCCGGGAAACAGGCGTGACTCTATGTATATCTAAAACTGAATAATGAACCATCTCCATCCTAAGTAAGATATAACTTCTAACCAGACCAAGACAGGGGCGAGCCAGCTAGTAACCGGGCTATCGACACAACAACTAAAAGATTGTAACAACAAATTTTAAATCATTCAAAATATTATTAGCCTGGCAGAGATAAGGTTGCCGATTGTACGTTTTTATATTTTTCTAAGTTCGCCATAATTTATGTAAAAATAAGCAAATAAGTATATACAGTCAAAGAAACACAAAAGCTAGCCAATTCAAACGCAGCACCAAACATCGCCGTACACGCTGCCGTGGCCTCAACATAAAGACATTAAGTTCGGCCTTCTATCGCCATAATGGCCACTTAAAAACTCATAAAAAGTGAACTCTAAGTCTCGCCACTGAAGCAGGCGTCGATCTAAGAAGATCATGCTCTCAGATACTGGGATGCTCTTTAAAAACTAACTCTTGAAGACACCGCGGGCTTTATGGCAGTAGCAGATTATCGTAGCGTTCCGCAGCGCAATAAAAGCTTCGCTTCGGTTAAACTTCGAAAAAAACCGTAACACTTGTGTTTATTACGGCGCGCGGCTGTGGGAAAGCGTTAACTAAATAATGGAGTAGTGAAAAAGAAATCGAGTGATACACAATTATTCGATTACGCATTCGATTCATTCGTGTTATATTTAGTACAAGCAAAGTGCCAACTTGCGAACGGTTTGATGGTAAACCGTTACAAGTAGCTTATAATCGTTTGCAATAAGAACCAAAGGTATCGCTTGCGTGTTGCTCTTATCAAAAGAGATTAAAGATGGGATCAAAGGGAAGATATGTGAGAAAAGTATGTAAGCATCGATCTTACTTAACAGGCGAATTACAATAACATGTTTGCCTTACGCCGGCTACATGATGTAGGCACTAAAACCTTGTCCGCATCGCGCGAATTCAAAATGATCTTTTACCCGTAGTACAGTTCAGTTGTCCGGTCAACCGGACTATGGATAAAAGAAATTATCCACGGTACAGTTAACCGGACCACGTAAAATGTTTTATTTTTTTAGTGTCCACACTGAATTTGTATTTTTACAACGTATATCCACGGAAAATAAATATTTTCCGTAGTCCAGTTGACCGGACAACTGAACTGTACTACGGGTAATAAATCCTGTACATAAGTGGTGCTCGTTTGTATTGAAATAATTGGCAACACCAGGCTTTTCCATTCAATAACTACTATTCGAATAACAATAACTATATTTATTGAAACGGCACGTTTCTCGTCTTCTTATAGTAATTACTCCGAGATTATACAGGGATGCTACAGTCTCAAGCTTATATCTCTGAAAGACTAAGTAGAGTTATATGAGACACGTATTTAGCCAGCTATGGTTTTAAGTAGCACATAACAGGGAGCGATCTCATTAACGTCTATCAAGCATAGCTTTCAAGTCCGTATTAATACTATGAATTTCTTGAAAATCGGTTAATAATCAAACTTTGTCTGAACCGAGAATTGAAGACCTTACGCATCGCTTTGCATTTACTCCTAAATAAATATATAAATTATGATATGGTTAATGAATTCACTTTATATTTAAAATCATAGTGTTGTACATCATCCATCATTATGACTGGCAGACTTGTCTGGAGCTAGTGTCAGTCACCTCTATCGTAGGCTCCCGCGATGCTGTCACGGCGTTGTTGGGGTTATTTTGGCCTAAACGCAAGACGGCACAATTGGCAAACGATTATAACATTAAATGTACAATGTAGTTTTTTGTCTAATGAGGGTGGTATTTGGTTATTTTAATTAATGGCTATCGAATAATAAAGTGTAACCCTGGGCTTAATGGGTATTTTATACATCAAAGGTAGCACACAAGTATAATATGATCCGCGTGGTGGGAAGCTGTTACTGAATACAATTGCTTACACTAACTAGGGATAAAGAATAAAATATAGGATGAAAAGAAAGGAATGGAAGAGTGAGTGTATGTAAGCTGTCAGCACTCTCACTCACATGGCGCAACGCAGTAACCGCGTTATTACTCTTACGATAGTTGCCAAAAACACATCCTCTGCCCAGCTGTCTCATACATACTACCATCAAAATCACATAAAAAAATTTTCGTTGTAGTAACTATCTAGCTATCAATAAATTAATTTTTTATCAAAAGCATGCCAAGACAAAATATTTTCTTGAAAGTTCTGACATAATATCACTACGAAAAGGGTAAAGGTCATCGCATTTGCAAATAGTTTATGTATTTTCTTGCCTCAGATAAAACCATGAAGATCAAACGGCACTCGTCAAAAAGTTTGTTTTTATATTGACGACACACTTCCAAAGTTTTGCGCACAGCTAAACCGGTGAATCTATCTATACATCGAGAAACTTCCAAATCCCCTTTTCATGGGGATCGGGATCGATTCCCGCTACAAACCCCCGCTTTTATCTCTCTAAAGCCTTAAACTTTTCTTTCAAATCCCGACGTTTGAGACGCGCCGAACTTTTACCTTATCTTTTTAAAAACAAACTAAATTTTTTCGTGTTGTCGCTGGTAAGCATTGCCAAAGTATACTACAGATTTTTGATCTTACTTCAAAAAGAAAAAGAAAGTAAAAGTTTGAGGACTTCGCAATTTGTTGATAGCTCTTCAGATATTAAACTGTATCTTAAATAAATATGTACCTATCATAATTTCAATAGTATATTATGCTTGACGTTTTTACGCACGTACAACATTCTACATAATGCCATCTATGATTTCTTAAAGGAAAACTACAGGGCTACGTTTACTCGCGACCACAAATCAATAATCAACTAAGAGGTTGCAGCAAAAACTAAGTGCTTAATAGACGAGTGTCCAGTCGCAGACAAGAAAAAAAAAACATAAGCAACAGGTGTTGGGGCGTCGACCCCGCTTACATCATTGGCGGGAAAAAATGGCGGCAAAAATGTTAGTGTTAAGTAAGATTCGGTCGTTGAGTATGAATTAACCGTTTTTTGGGCGCTCATTGAGTTTTTAGACGAAACGATTCGTTAAAAAAATGTCTGAACTACTAAATTTAAACAGTGTGTTTTGTTTATTACTTTGTTTTAAGATGTTTTAAGACATCATGATTACTCTGTCTGCTGCCAAAAGACTTCTACAAGGTCTTTCCCATAGCATTATTATTGTAATAATATCTTAAAATAAATAAATGTTATGTCGACATACGACATAATACGACACAGTCGTCGTCTGTGTCGTACGTCTACAGATTATGCTTAGTCGATTATGTTTCTATAATTATATAATTATATGGTTCATAACAGCCGCAATGTACAAAGCTTAGTAACTTATACTTGATTAAACAACTGTACTTGTCTATTGTAATATAAGATTTATAGACAAACATGACTAGATTTAGTGTAGAATATAATTGTGCGGCACTGTTCGTAAAATTTAAAGAGGATCCGTGTGTTGCAACGTCTAGAGAAATAACAAACTAATGAGACCGCACTCAAGGCCGAATGGGAGAACGTGTTGTGGTAAAAATATTTACGATTTTTGATTATTCTTTTTTCAAAACCTGATGTGTAAGCTGATTAGAACTGCATTTTACATTAGACTAGCTGTCGTCTGCTGTGCTCGTGTGGAATGTCGACAAAAAGTTACGCTCGACAAAATATCTGTTTATTTGTGTTTACATTACATGCAAAAGATATTCGCATTTATTATTGAAGCGGTGAAGACACTTGGAATCATACTTTTTATAAGGTCGCGTTGCATTACTATTTTATTTGTCTCGATGATTTTGATTTCACACTAGACACACAGTACAATGAATCATGTCATTAGTGCCTTATATATTTCTTTATTCTAATAATACGCCATGTTTCTGATTTTTTGTATAGGACTGATTAATGAGATTTAAATTATGAAAAGGGCTTAAAATTGCGTTAACTATTTAAATATTTAAACTGTCAAGTCTTAGTATAACAGACATAATTAAAAATCTATAGTGTCTAGTCGCCGGTGTGCTGCAGGTGCTGCTGCGACTTAATAGGTTAATAGATTGGTGGCCAGTCCCACATGATTTATCTTTCGGATAACTTTTACTTATTTTTTCGTTATCCGAAAGATAAACGCATGCTGTCTCACTCTTGTTAGGTCAAGGAAGAGAGATTGCAATAATTTTATCTTATAGATAAATGCTATTTGGACAAGCCATAATATATGATAATTATAAGAGAAGTGCCTGTCTAGTGGGTAGTCCGTTGGACTGCCAGGCAGAATTTGATATTTATGTATGCTTACATTCAGTCTATATTGTGGAGAGAGTAGGCAGAGTTGTATTACGTCTACATTTCGGCTATTAATAGGTTTGACGTAATAGAGGACTTGTGTATTACTAGGGGTGCTACTGAGATTTTCTAGACAGAAACATCAATAATACTCATGCAAAGTAGTCGCGTCACATACATCACCGCTGCAGCTTCGAGGCAGTCTACCTTTACTATTAAAATAATACATATACGGTCTATCACAGTGATACGAGCTTGATATGATGTCTAGTTGTCCTTCTTGTTTTAGTGTTTTTAAAGTCCGCAGGGACAAAGGAATTAACCTAAGTGCGCGCGGTGGCCCATGGGTATCTAATAAGGGATTGAGATCTTCTTTCTAATTTTAAGGTAGTCTTAACGGGCAATATTTTTATTGGAATATATGGCTGCAATGTTTTCAACTATAGCCCGGCCAGTTCAAAACCGAATGCAAAGTATTGATATGTATTTTATAATAAGAGTGTTATTGCCGTCACGTGGGGTTAGAAGCTGCCTTTTTTTTTACATGGGGGAATTCTTTGACGCCTACCTCTCCGCGGGGCGGAGAGGTTATGTCGGGCTCACCAGGGGAAAGATACCCCGGTAATACCGACTAAACCTACCACGGTGTTCCTTGACATAACCATAGACGGCCGCGCGAATCGCTTTCACATGCAATCGCGACCCCGCCGTCGTTTCGGCCCGCCGTGTAAAACGGCAGGCCACTACACAGAAATACTTCCTCCACCGTCCCCCTGGGAGGGACAAAGACACGATACAGAGGCGCACGTGGGAACACGCACGTTGCCTCTCGGACCTGGTGCTGATCGGGTGGCGAGCAGGTCCACGCAGCCCACCACCCCCAGGTCAAATCTCAGGGTGGCTGGAGGTCATCTCGCGGTTTAGAAGCTGCCTTTTTTTTTTTTTTTTTTTTTTTTGACCCAGGAAAATCTTTTATGGATACCCCTTCCCCCGGGGGGGGGGAGGGTGGTTATGTGAGACTCTCCACCCCTGAAGGGGGTCGGTATACACACTAAAAACCTGGGGTGAGCAGTCCCTCCGCCGACGGAGTGGGGCGGGATGGGGTCGCGTTAGCAATCACCATCCCGCCCCGGCGGTTGGCCCGGCTGATGGTGACCGGGCCTCAGCACCTATGGAGGGAAGGCCTTGCTCACCAAGGCCATCCCTCAGACGTGTGGGGCCGTGCAAGCCGGTAGAGAGTCCCCCGACTCTGTACCAGTGACCCCACTATACAGGAGCGAAAAGTCGGGCAAATCGCCTCCTTCTCGCTCCCGTCCGTCTGCGCCGGAGAGGGTCAGCGAGGAGGTTGTTCTCCCTGACCCTCTCCGCGGTCTCCTTCTGCGCCATGACAGCTTCGCAGAAGGAGACCACTGCCTGCCACGACCTCTCGCCGCCGAGCATGGCGTCGATCACGCTCGGCAGGGAGAGATCTCCGCCTATTATGGCCGAAAGCATGTGCCGCTGCGGCCCCCACGCGGCACACGCCTCCAGCGTGTGGAGCGCCGTGTCTTCCGGCGCCCCACACTCGTGGCAGGCCGGGGTCGCCTCCCGTCTCGCGATCTGGTGCAAATACCTTCCGAAGCATCCGTGCCCGGAAAGCACCTGCACCAGTCGGAAGGTCAGCGACCCGAATCGCCGCCCTATCCACCCCCAGAGGACCGGGCGAATGGCCTCCACTGTCCACTGGCCCGGGGCCGGTGGAGCCAGGTCCTCCGTCCACCGCCTCAATAGGGCGGCCCGCGCCTGTCGCCGCATGCGTGCGACCTCCTCCCACCCCGGAGGCTCCCCGCGGGATCTCCTCGCCGCCACGAAGTGGTAAACTTCGGCGAGGATCGCCGCTTGTAGCTCCCAGGGAGGGTCACTGGCCAGCACGCACGCCGCCGTCCAGGACACCGTCCGGTAACCGCGTATGGCCCTCGTCGCGACGACCCGCTGCGGACGTCGCAGCAGGGTTTTATTGTCGCGACTAAGGGCGTCCGCCCAGACGTTTAGAAGCTGCCTAATGCAACTGAATTTAACTACGAGTAAAAGTCTAAGCTTGAGTAAATGAACTAGCACGAGCTTCGAATCCCACATTAATTAGTAATCCCTTACGCCCTCAATAACTTGTTGAATTATCGCACAATGACTAGATGTGCCAGCTTCATTGATTAAGCAGGAAACAGTTCGTTAGCCACACAAAGCGATGACTTCATAACGATTTTGATTAGGGCTTGTATTAACTGCACAGATGGCACAGCGGTAAGTGGTACCAATGCCACTGCGCAGTATAGAGGGTTCGAATTACACGCGAGACAATTATATGTGATTAGAGAGAGATGCGGCATGAAAGTGGATATAGTGACAAGAATAGAAAAGGGTATGTTAAGCTGGTTTGGGCATGTAGAAAGAATGGACGAGAAAAGACTGACTAAGAAAGTTTATAAGGCTAGTGTGAATAGAACAGTCGCAAGAGGATGACCTAGGCGAACGTTTCTTGATCAGATCGGAGGCGTTCTGGACAAAGGCCAGGTTAAGAGCATCTTGAACCGGCGGTCGTGTATGAGGAATGTGATGAAAGTGAATGAAGCCAGAGAAGTGTGTCAGGATCGTAGCAATGGAAATCCGTAGTCTCTGCCTACCCCTCTGGGAAACAGGCGTGAATCTATGTATGTATGTATGTACAATTATATGTGTAATCCGTAAATAATAGTTCTAAGTCTTGGTAGTATTTTTTGTCCGTTAATTGTAGATATTTTTATACAGTGGGGTACTTTTACTTTCAACTTAAGGGTACCTAAATTCCTATACCTATGTATGAATTTATTCCTGTGTCGTGGAAGATCTATTGAGTCAAGATCTTCCACGACATAGACTCCGATAGCAGTGGTACAAATACAGACAAATTATCTTGGTCGAATTATGAGCCTTGGGTTCGATGCTGATTCGGGTAAATCGTTATTCGCCAGCTATGGTCCCACGTAATCGACGAATCTGTTGCCGTCAATCGGGAACTTTCCTAGGAGAAAAAGCCAATAACATTTTACCTGACCTCAGCATCAAATCTGAGACTTATTATCGCTCGCAAACGACGGAGAGAGAGACGGAATCATTAAATTCATTGATTTTAAATTTATAGTGCAGAAGATCATTACCTATAAGTCTATAAGCTCTGGGTGTCAAACATTAAGCATGATGTATGATATTGAGTTTTAAAAGATTCGCCAAGCAGTGGGTATCTTTAAATCTTTTAAAACGATTCTTGATATGGCGTCGTTATCGAGAGGGGTGACGAAATAATCTTTTGTGTGTGTAATGATGTTTTAGTTTGTACGAATGGCTTAGTAGTTAAATGAATGCTGTAGGTTTGATCCCCAGACAGTTCATTGTGTCTGTTGTTTGAATGTTTGTACAATCTCACCTGTGCCTTTGAGACTTTACACGAAGAATAATTCCAGTGAATTATTTATATTTATATATTTAGTTACTAATAAATAAATAATTATATTATTATTATTACTTCAATTGTAATGGATCTAATGCCTTGTGTTTGACCATTTAACCTAATAAGTAGCGCTTTATATGGAACGAGCTTAAGTAAAAGAGATGATTATGTTTAGAACAATTGCGCTTTTAAGACTGTACCGAGCGTAAGACAGATAATGACAGAGCTCGTGCGACGATGGTCAAATCGGCGCGCGGCCGCCATAGTAAAATTGTATGGAGGATTTGAAGTGCTTTTTTGATAAATATGTATCTTTATTGTCAACCAATAACTTAAATATTTGGGACTAACAAATTGTAATATAACTATTTATGTTTCGTTTAAGCTGTAAAATAGGATAGATTAAAACTATTATAATCTAAAAATCACGTAACACGAGCTTACGTTTGCAAATTTACGTAATTTTGTAAGCAAAAATATTAATTATTTTAAGTTTTTTACACGGAGTAATTGTAAACACATTCATTGTTATGGTAAATATATATTTTATATTTGTATTAAACAACAAGTGTTGATTTTATTTACTTAACTGTGACCGCCTGTTTTGGCACATTTCGCTCGGTGCAGTCTTAAATGATTTGCAAGGAATTTTGTTGAACCGACTTTGTTTTGAGACCAATATGATAACGTTCCAATTTGGACGATCTTGAGTTTTTTTTGTATATAATAGCATTGGACGTGTCTTACTAATGCTACTTATAATATATATGTGAAACTGTGTAAATATGTTTTTATGTTTATACCCCTATTACGCATAAACGTTTAAACAGATTTGATTGAAACTTGGCACATTGGCAGATTACTTATTGGAGTATTTATCTGCATAGTCACACACCTATAGATCCAAGGTGTATTACAATCACATTTAGACAGCTATGGTTTTTGGTTTCACGTAATAGGCGGCAAGCAAGAATGTTAATACATTATAGGGCAATCCCTATAATGTATTAACATTCTTCAAAGCTAACAATTACATACATACTTCACAAACCAATATTTTCGAATTCGTTATATTTTTAAGTTTCACGTAAAAGAGGGCGAAGTCATCTTCCGGGCACAGTTCTAGACTCCGTGCTGCTATTGAGAATTCTTTGACAGAAAATGCCATCTACATGGCATAGCTCTAGACTTCGTGCTGCTATTGATAATTCTTTAAGAGAAATTGCCATCTACATGGCACAGTTCTTGACTCCGTGCTGCTTTTGAGAATATTTTTAACAGAAATTATCATCTGCTGGACACAGTTTCAGACTCCGTGCTGCTATTGAGAATTCTTTAACAGAAAATGTCATCTGCATGTTCTAAAGTCCGTGCTGCTATTGAGAATATTTTAACAGAAAATGCCATATACATGTTCTAGATTCCGTGCTGCTATTGAGAATTTTTTAACAGAATATGCCATATCCCGGGCATGGTTTCAGACCCCGTGCTGCTAGACTCCGTACTGTTAGACGCCTACGACCTAGACGTGTTCCTACTAAAAATTCTATGGCTGAAAATTTCTGTATCACTTTGCCTGATCCTCGAATCAAACCTGTATAAGGTAGTTAGACCAAAACACATCATTAAAATTCACAAGACGGTATTTGAAGGCTAAATTACTGCCTGCATTTACGCACGAATGGCGAACGACCTATTCATATATTACAAAGATCATTATCTAGATGTTATCTAGACCGAAATTCTTTAGTTTATTGCCTATCTGCTAGTTATTTAGATTTATTCAAATCACATTAAGCTTTTTGTTGAATGGCTTAAGGATATAGCGCCATTTATACGTTTTAGAAGAACATTAATATCAACTTGATGGCTCGCAGTCATTGCACTCGTAAAATAGTATTGTAATTTTTATGTAGGTAACGATTATAAAGTCGGTGACTGCTTCTGTGGTGCAGCAGTAGTGAATTCATGAGGGGTGCAATACCCGGGTCAGGCAAATTATAATTAGGGTTTCCAATCGAATAATTCTTTGTAGCAGCACGGAGTCAGGTGCTATATCCGTAACAGTAAAAAAAGAAAATAATAGGTAGACCCACACGTTCCCTTTATTTTATTTTCATTAACATAAGAGGTCCAGCAGCTTATTCTTGACTTTGACTTTACATTCGATATATGACTGTACGGATGGCGTGATGGTATAAGTGGTGGCCTCACCACTGCCGCCGCGTCAAATATTGTGGGCTCGATCCCCAAACGAGACAATAAATTGTGTGATCCACAAATTGTTCCGAATCTAGTTGATTTTTGTGTGCATTGTTTGAATGATTGTAAAATCCCCCGCAACACAGGTAATGTTCCGAGCGCGGGAGATCTTTTTAAAAAAACCTATGTATTTGAAAATGATAAACGGTTTGCAGTTGTTGTTGTACTTTTACGAGTTGCAGTACTTTTAATTCTATATGTATGTATACATATAAGTATTATATTATATAGATACCAATATTATTATTTAGTATGAAATTACTTTCTGCCATCCACCTTCTGCCTAATTTATTTAAGTTACTCTTTTTTTGTTTTTTGATATTTTGTTTTTAATTGAGTTGTATGTATGTATGTTACAGCCTGCATGCACCGAAATCATTTAGGGTCTGCGAGAATACCAGCGTTGTGGATATACTGCAACATTGCTGACGCAGGACCTTATTTGTTCTATATGTACTTTTGGTTGTGTTTTCTGTTACCTTATATAATGAGCGTGGAACAAATAAAATTATTTTCTTTCTTTCTTTCTTTCTTTCAGTTCAAATAAATGAAGCAATGTGCAAAACAGGCGTACAAAGCTGCTACCGGCAAAAGAACAATTTTAGCTAACTACTTGTTCACTCATTCGTCGTCTCGCTATTGGGACACTAGTGCAAAATAAGTTTAGATGTTTGAAAGCTGTTGCTGCCACGGTTAAGAAAGACATTCAATATCGGCAAAATGTCTTTCTTATGTAACTTTCGAACGCAATACATTTTCCCTATAGACGTGATTTCATTACATTTTTTTATCAGATAATCTGTTAAATATTTGTAATCCCATAGGGCATCAGTTGGAATTTCTGAGTAAACTGACACATTGAAATATGTAACGTGACGAAAGCTTACCGGCGCCCGCGCATCGGATCCCATAGCGAGTACGCAAAGGTATGCGCACGCGCTGGCTCTACGGTATCAGTCGCTCCGAGAATCTTTGTACTACGGATGCCATTGTGCCTAATTATTGTATTTGAATACAAAAAGGGTATAGCAACTTTTGATTAGATGATGACTATAGTAATTTAAGAAATTAGTCTTACTTATTGAAATATAATAGAAAGGTCATATAAACGTATCGCCATGCACTTAGTAAAGCCTTGTGTTACTGGTAATAAGTTGGGCTACAATGTTTCTTGAAGAAGCGCTGAGCAGGATCTAAGTAATTTATGCTCCCTACGCTGACAACACGGGACGCCTTTTACACTGAGTCGGCAACTCGCGTCTTGCGAGCATTAGAGAGTTAGGGTAATTGTTAACAATCAGGAATGCCGTGTGTATATAACCTTTTTGCTACAATAAATGAAATTAAAAATTTAAAAAATCTTTCTCAAATTTCATTCTATACTATTTGTATAGTTTACAAAATATTATTTACAAGTTTCTACCAGCCGCCTCACTGTGGGTGTCCCACGAGAACGCAAATAGGGATAACATGTATCCTACGTATTAGTATTCCAGAACATGGTCTATATGTGTGCCAAATTTTATCCAAATCCAGCCAGTAGTATATGCGTGATTGAGTAACGAACTCTAAACATTTTCATAAACTTTCACATTTATTAGTAGGATAAAATATGACATAGATACCTATTTACATTCAAAGGCCGTTCTCGCATTAAGACTGCATCGATAGTAGGTTAGGCAGATAGGTGTAACGTTTATGTTTCGCCGGAGAGCTATGTTCATATCACACGTGATAAGGATAAACGTACTGCATATCTAACGGACATGGACCGTATTCCATCGAGAATTGCCTTTTCATAAACTGACTAGCTGACCCGTGCTACTTCGTCTGCTTCACATTAGAGAATTTGCCCCGATTTTGCAACATTTTTCATTGATGCTTAGCTCCTATTGGTCGTAGCGTGTTATATAGCTTATAGCATTCCTCGATAAATAGGTTATCCAACACTAAAAGACTTTTTCAATATGAACCAGTAGTTACTGAGATTAACGCGTTCAACCAAACAAACAAACTCTTCAGCTTTATAATATTGGTTTAGATTAAGTATGTTTTATGACTGTACGAGTGGCTCAGTGGTTTAAGAACTTTGCTATTCTCAATGTGCCGCTGTGTAGTCGATTCTCACAACATTTGTATGACACATAAAAAGTTGTGTCATGTCTGTATGTTCCTTATATCCAGACTTTGAAATAACGGGTTCAAATAATACCTAGACTGTCTGTGATGACCTGCCTAACTTAAAGAGTATAGCCAGAGGAGAAGTTTCTTAAAGATGGAATATAATAAGTGTTCAATCGAAACAACTTGTGTTAAAATGTTTAACCCTAAGCTCGATAGATGGTGTTGTTAAGTGCTGAACCGCGCTATTAAGATTCGCCGCGGCCACTATATAAGCCCCGGCTAACTCAATAAAATTTGTCCTCGCTTGGTTATCTGAGTTTCATTTCTAACCCGCACTACTAAAGGCGATTTTTGGGATTACGGTCCAATAAGTCTGCATATTAAATATGACATAAGCCTTTGGCATAAGGGCCAGGCAACTATACACAGTTGGCAAAATATAGGTATTAGTACAATATCCCAGAGGTATTTACGTCACTATGACAGGCTTCAGTGGAAGACCAGTGCCTGGTTTTTGGGACCAGGCGAATGCTAATCTGGGGTCTTGACTGCTGCAGCTGTGGGACGCATGTGTCACTAGACGTTTCTTATTCTTTACTTTATTCTGTTTTAGTTTGATTTTTTTCTACTTTTCTTGTAATTATTATTTATTTTTATTCTTGAACACATTGTGCCCACCTAAAAGCTTTAAAGCAATAAATATTTCTTTCTTTCTTTCATTTAAGTTAAACAAAGTTTATGCAATAAATGTGTAATGTGTAGGGAAGTTGCCTGATTTAATGTTTGCATGGATGGTTTAAGTGCTCACTGTTAATGCGCCGAGCATTGTAGGTTAGATCTCTACATCGAACAAATATTTGTGTGATGCACTATAATAATAAATAATAATAATAATATTCTATCACATACACACAACACCATCTAGTCCAAACTAAGCAGAGCTTGTACTATGGGTACTAGACAATGGATAAGCATACATATATACTTTTTTTTTGTAGATACATACATATTATGCATAGAAACACCCAGACCAAGACAAACATCCATGTTCATGCACACAAATGTTTGATTTGTGCGGGAATTGAACCCGCGACCTCAGGCGTGGCAGTCGGTTACACTAACCACTACGCCATCGAGTCGTCAAATATAATAAGTGTTTCGAGTTTGGGTGTCCCTTTTTTGTATGTTAGTAAAATTCTCCAAGACACAGAGACTGTCACAAGTGCGATATTACGCTTTCACGCCTTAGTTACTCGACAGATCATCATGAAATTTCGTATACATTTTGTCAGTGGTACAAAAAGGCCATAGAGTACTTTCATTAAAAAAACATCTGTTTCCGAGCGAAGCCACGGGCAAAAGCTAGTTGTCTATAAAAAGCAATAACATTATGTATTATTGGTAAGTATGTGAATCATCTTCGATTTAATCAAATACAGCGTCAATATAGTTAGTAAAATATGTGTATCACTGCCTATCTTAGCTGAAGCTACAAGTCGTGAAGCTATAGCTATGTACGATGTAAAAAAAAAGGTAAAATACGACTAACTGTATCTAATGTTATTGGCATGCCGTGGTGCATTTTAAAGGTTGCAAGATATGTGTAAAAGACTACTCTGCCTATCTTAGCTGAAGTTACAAGGCTTGAAGGTACACAAGATAAACAACATTTTGGTAAAATATGTTTAACTGTACGTAATGTTACTGGCATGCCGTAGAGCATTTTAAAGTTTAATTAAGCACTCATATGGTCAAGTGAAAGGTCCAAATGAACGGTATAAGACAGCGAGAATGCGGAATGCACGTTCACTTGCATTGTAGCTGATTTCTTGTCTTTCACAGCGGAATCCGGGATATAGAATGGAGACACAGTGATGGAATGCGACTACTTTGCCAAAGTTCGCGGGTTAGATGGCCGGGTTGAGTAGAGTGTTGTTGGATTTGTGGTTTAGTACTGTGGCTGGTTGATAGTAATAGGATCACTATTTATGACGTGGGACCTAGGACATAGATGGCGAAATGTATGTATGTATTATACCTCTGCTTAATTCTTCGGCAATAAAGACGCGAGATTGTGTATGTGCATAAGGTATATATATTACACTAAGTACTAGACTTATGAATTTACTAGCAGACCCACGCAGCTTCGTCTGCTTCACATTAGAGAATTTGCCCCGTTTTTCCAACATTGTTCATTGCTGCTCCGCTCCTGTTAGTCGTAGCGTGATATTATATAGCCTATAGCCTTCCTCGATAAATGAGCTATCTAACACAAAAAAAATTCAATTCGAACCAGTAGTTCCCGAGATTAGCGCGTTCAACCAAATAAACAAACAAACTCTTTAGCTTTATAACATTAGTCTAGATTTATAGGTTTTACTTAGACTAGCAGCGATAGCTCAGTGGGGAGACCAACAGACTGCAATGCAGAGGGTCTCGGGTTCGAACCCACGTCGCTCACCTCTGACTTTCGGAAGTTATATGACTTTTCGAAATTATGTGCGTATTGATTGACAATTATCGCCTGCTCCGTGCCTCGGAGAGCACGTTAAGCCGTCGGTCCCGGCTGCCATGAACATCTATGGCAGTCGTTATTGGGAAAGTCAGTACCCTCTAATATCCTGACACTGGTCTAGCCTTAGGGTATCGTTAGCCTTCGGGTTGCGGAGGTCAGGTGGCAGCCGCTCCGTGTAAAAACTGATATCCAGTCAAATCCGGTTAGACCAGAAAAGCCGACCCCAAGTGACTTGGGAATAATAAAGGCTAAGAGAGAAGACTTAGACTGTTCCAAGAAAACCTTTATAAACTCACTAACCGCTAAAATTTTACGTTAATAAGTGTAACTTTGTGATCTAAATGAGTTGTTTTTGTTTAACAAATTATCGTTATCTGTTTCCTGAGACTATTAAAATATATATTGGCTACCGCTGCCGGGATATTCCCGAAGGGGTAGGAATAGGTTTATTAACACTACATTTCAGCATATTTCGCCAGTTGCCTACGAATCCAAAAAAAATTTGAGATGTTTGAATATTTCTTATTCAGTCACGCGTAAACTACTCAATTGATTTGAATGAGACTTGGCCCGCAGATAGAGCATATACTGACTAATACATATGATACTCCTTATCCCAGTATACGTCACAAGATACACGCAGGCGAAGCCGCTAACTGAAGATAGTGATAATCCTAACTAATATCATAAACGCGAATGTGAGTTTGTTTGTTACGCTTTCAAGCCTTAAATAATCGACCGATCATCATAAAATTTCGCATACACGTTGTCAGGAGTACACAGAAGGACTTAGAGCTCGGCTTGTCATCCTGAAAAAAATAATGTGCCTGAACGAGCGAAGGCGCGTACAAATCTAGTAGGTATATAATAAATTTGCAAATAAATTAACGCTCCCACTTAGAGTTTTAACTGTGAAGTGTTACTTCACGCACATACGCATATATTAATTACCCAGCCATAATTAATGTAAACAATACTCTATTATATTAATTATTTCTTGGAAATGGACAGAAAACCGCGGTCAACGTCTTTAGGCTAGGTAAAAAATATTCTGCGTATGAAAATAGTCCTTCGCATACTCCTTAATAAAAGGCGATAAGGATCATTTTTGTATGTGACATGTCAAGATTGTCACACGCGTTTCGAAGTGGGAGATAATTGATGAGATGTCGCTCTGTCAACCCCGTGACAGTGGAGCCGTGGAGATAGAAACCTTACTTGTTGCTATCGGACAGTTTTTTCGTGTAGATGACGTCATAGGTTGGAAAGCAACGGGAATATTAGTGCTAGATTCAGTAACGGTTTGTTAAGATTAAGTTTTTGATTTGTACTAAAACAGGCAAAACTTAACGTAACAAAGTGCTTTGCCTCGTTAACATACGATGCCACTGAAAACCTTTTTGTGCACTTAGTGTAAATTTTAATGTTGATAGAATACATCTTTGATTCATCTTTCAGTAATTATAAAACAATGGTGTTATTTTTTTTTCGGCTTCGATGGCGTAGTGGTTAGTGTAACCGACTGCCACGCCTGAGGTCGCGGGTTCGATTCCCGCACAAGTCAAATATCTGTGTGCGTGAACATGGATGTTTGTCTTGGTCTGGGTGTTTCTATGTATAACATGAACGTTATTACAAAAAAAAAATATATATGTATGTTTATCCATTGTCTAGTACCCATAGTACAAGCTCTGCTTAGTTTGGGCTAGATGGTGTTGTGTGTATGTGATAGAATATTATTATTATCATACAATATACATACATACCTATATATTTTCGCACATACCTATATATATAAATATATTATTAGTTGTCAAAATACTGTTTTAAAGCTATTCCATATTATATTACGTAGCAAGAAATTATTTTTAATTCGTTATTGTGAAAGTTAAGATTTAGTTTCATTTTCAAGTAGGTAATCTTTACGACCGAACAAACATGTAAACGCATTGTAAATCGTCAAAGGTACCCACAGGACAGGCTGGTCTAGTGTGGGACCAAAGGATACTACGTAAATGTATATTTTATTCGTCATTATTTTATTTGTCGGCCTCGATGGCGTAGTGCTTAGTGTAACCGACTGCGACGCCTGAGGTCGCGGGTTCGATTCCCGCACAAGTCAAATATCTGTGTGCGTGAACATGGATGTTTGTCTTGGTCTGGGTGTTTCTATGTATAATATGTATATATTTACAAAAAAAAAGTATATATGTATGTTTATCCATTGTCTAGTACCCATAGTACAAGTTCTGCTTAGTTTGGGCTAGATGGTGTTGTGTGTATGTGGTAGAATATTATTATTATTATTCTGGTAATAAAAGCATTTTGATTTGATTTTGATTTTGTATGTAGTTTTATTGGTGTCAATAGTGCGTGCTTTCTGCTTAATAGTACTCCCTCTGTCTGATATTATAAATGTACTAGATGTGCCCGCGGTTTCACCCGCGTTTATGATAACTGCACCGCCCCCGTGGGTCGTAGCGTGATGTTATATAGCCTATAACCTTCCTCGATAAACGAGCTCTTTTTCTCCCTTAGCCTTTATTATTCCCAAGTCACTTGGGGTCGGCTTTTCTAGTCTAACCGGATTTGACTGGATATCAGTTTTTACACGGAGCGGCTGCCACCTGACCTCCGCAACCCGAAGGCTAACGATACCCTAAGGCTAGACCAGTGTCAGAATATAGAGGGTACTAAATTTCCCAATAACGACTGCCATAGATGTTCATGGCAGCCGGGACCGACGGCTTAACGTGCTCTCCGAGGCACGGAGCAGGCGATAATTGTCAATCAATACGCACATAATTTCGAAAAGTTATATAACTTCCGAAAGTCAGAGGTGCGCGACGTGGGTTCGAACTCGAGACCCTCTGCATTGCAGTCTGTTAATCTCCCCACTAAGCTATCGCTATACCTCGATAAATGAGCTATCCAACACTAAAAGAATTTTTCAATTCGGACCAGTAGTTCCTGAGATTAGCGCGTTCAAACAAACAAACTCTTCAGATTTATAATATTAGTATAGATTATAATATTTTTAACACATGCAGTGGAAGCCTATAATTAAGGCAGCACTATGTAATGTTTCCCTATTTATGTGTTATCATAATGCTTCAGTGTAAGATTGTTGGTTGTCCATTAATAAATAAATGTTAATGAATATTGGGTGTGATGTTTGTCACTTTTCCCCATAACAGATGACAAGCCTATTATCATCCACTGGACACATTTTCATATCTCATGTACCGAACCCGTGACCTCAAGATCTACTACATACATAAGCGTAAATTTATGCCAGAGGACTGACTAATAATCAATTGGTTTTAATAATGTTAATGGATCAGTTATTAGACCAACTAATTAAACATGGCTTTAACTTTCATAAACACTAACAGCTAGAACTATGTCGGTACTAAAGAGAAGACATTTGTATTTTTGTTAGTAATGAATAAACTCCAAAACTTTTAGACTAACTTGAGCAGCGATAGCTCAGTGGGGAGACCAAACAGACTGCAATACAGAGGGTCTTGGGTTCGAACCCACGTCGCGCACCTCTGACTTTCGGAAGTTATAAGACATTTTGAAATTATGTGCGTATTGATTGACAATTATCGCCTGCTCCGTGCCTCGGAGAGCACGTTAAACCGTTGGTCCCGCCTGCCATGAACATCTATGGCAGTCGTTATTGGGAGAGTGTTGACACAAAAGATCCCACTGGGTCGAAGTGTCACCGGTCTGCACTGACTGGCCCCACATAAGATAAGATTAGACTAACTTTGATAGTTCTTTCACCGTTAGAAAGCATCTTTATCTAGAAGTATCGTAAGCTGTATAACACTAGGAGCCACGAGAGCGAAGCAGCAATCATAAAAGTAGGTGAACCCGTGGGAGACAGCTAGTCCTAACTAATATTATAAATGCGAATGTGAGTTTGTTTGTTACGTTTTTACGGCTTAACTACTCGACCGATCATCGTGAAATTCGCATACACGTCAGGGGTACAGAAAGGGACATACTTAGCGTACCTTTCATCCAGAAAACCGTTCTGTTTCTGAGGCTAGTAGCATATAAACCTAGGACCATTTTGCCCGACTCATATTCGAATCCGGAACCCGAACGAACACGTAACACACATACTTGTACCGTTCCGCCAACAAGTTATTCAAGTAACCAATAATTTATTACTTTAACATGCGCTAAATACATCTGGAGATAGTTTTATTCTGAGTACTGGCCTCGACTCACCTTTCACTCTGACAATGGTTTAAATCATTTATTTTGTAACTATAAATTAAACGCGCCATTTATTACGAATTGAAACCGTCTGTATCCGGGTATAGCATATACAATAAAATTTACTATACGAATTATACATAGAAAGCCTTACTTCTTAGATCGCTAACTAAAACTTAGCTACCTCTCACCTGAATAGCTCTCAAGTTCTTAATCCATGATTAACTTTTGATTACCGGCCCACTGCTGTTACTTAACTATTATTCAATAATGTTAATATGTGAGTAATCTTATCTTTGTTATTTTCATAATTAGCGACGTTAGTTAATTATTAGCAACGTTTTGCTACAAACTAAACGATATATTAATGAACAAGGATTAGGAGATCCATAACCAAAACTGACTATCTCAGTGGCGCAGTGGTGAGGAATGTGACTCTCATGGGCTGTCGTGGCTGAGGTCCTGGGTTCAACTCCTGGATCGGGCAAACTGTTATTGGGTTTGATGTCATGAAATTTAGATACATACATGTCAGTAGCAGCGCGGCGTCTTTACCCATAATTGGTAAACGGCAATTAGCTGGCTCTCAATTATGTATATGTATAATAGGGCGAGCTAATTACGCCAGTTCGTTCCCGTGGGACCTAAAACTATTGTTAGCAAAATGTGGATGTAGTCATCTCTGCTTACCCCGGCGAGGATATACTACGACTATGTATGTACCTATATCATACGCTCACGAATGTTACCTGCATGTAATACATGTACGAAATAATAGCAAATATAAATTAGTTCAATCGTTACAGAATAAGCCCGACTGAAAGCGATATACTTATATATAGCTTTCAGTCATTTTCAGTTTCTTTCAGTAAGTATACTTACATGCATAGTCTATATATATCTATACTTACATGCATATCTATCGGCTATATCCTCAAATAGGTAAGCGGAGGTGTATAATACTCACAATTTTCAGCTATATTTTGGTTTCATATCATAGGAATCGAGCCTATTCATATGTACCGGACCCAGTTTCAGGCTCCGCGCTGCTATTGAGAATCTCTTTAAACGGCAACCAGTATGAAACGGTTTACTTAAGACTGCGCCGAGCGAAATATGCCAAAACAGGCAGTCACAGTAAACTGAATAAAACCAACACTTTTTGTTTAATACAAAAATAAAATATACATTTACTTACCATAACAATAAATGTGTTTACAATTACTCCGTGTAAAAAACTTAAAATAATTAATATCTTCCCCTATAAAATTACGTAAATTTACACGAAAAATGCAAAAACGTAAGCTCGTGTTACGTGATTTTTAGATTTTAACAGTAGAAATATATCCTATTTTACAGCTTAAACGAAACATAAATCGTTATATTACAATTTGTCCGTCCCAAATATTTAAGTTATTGGTTGACAATAAAGATACATATTTATCAAAAAAGCACTTCAAATCCTCCATACATTTTATAATGGCGGCCGCGCGCCGATATGTATATGCGCCGCACGAGCTCTGTCATTATCTGTCTTACGCTCGGCGCAGTCTTAAACAATAACTTTTTACAATTTTCATTTTATTTTAACAATCTATTTATTTCACTCCTTCTCCAACGTTTTAACTAGCTTTTCAGCAGCCATGGTCACAGGGAGATCATCTTGTCTCTGACTACCAAAACGTAGTAGTTTAGTGAAAAGCAATTTAGTTTTAATGTGACAGAAAACTCCAATACCACTTTGAACCATACACCTAATACCATAATCGTGATCACTACCACCATGCCACCAAGGCAGACCAACGTATTATAAGTATATCAAGTACCGGTATCGAAACTACATCAGTGTTTCAATGAACAGGTAATTAAAATTCGAATTTGATCAGCATCTAACGAGATACTGAGAATACTGATACGGCCATACTTATTTTTTATACTCGTACTTATCTCAATATCGATCTAGAATTCTAGAACACAACTCATCAAATGTTTGGATGTGGAGCTGAACGAATGGTTTTTAATTGATAATGACATATTAGAATATCATTCAGCAAAAAATTTGGTGGCTCAAAGAAATTTGAACAATAGAACTATATTTTTTATGTCTGTTATGGATTGGGGCCTTTGAGGAGGTTTGTTTGAACTTACTGTCTGAATAACGGACTAAATATTGGTAGTTTATAGACTGAAGGCGAATGTAAGACCTCAATGGGAAAACAATAACAAACGAACACGAAACATGGATATAAAACAGAGAGATTGTTAGAGGGCTCCTATCCGTTCCCTTCATATATATAGATATATGTATAGATATATAACTGCCTCCGTGGCGCAGCGATAGTGAATGCGACTGCTGTGCATGAAGTCTCGGGTTCGAATCCCGGGTCGGGCAAACAAAAAGTTATTGGGTTTTTCTGTTAAGAAATCTCAATACGAGCCCGGGGTTAGGAAGTTGGCGGTGTTAGACACCCCCGTGCCTCGAAAAGCACGTAAAGCCGTTGGTCCTGCGCCTGATCTCCCTACGGTCGTGTTGGATTGTCCGCCCCATCGGATCATGACAGTTAGGGAACAAAGAGTGCACTTGTGTTTGAGCACATACTTCTGCACTATAATATCACCTGCGTAGATGGCCAGTCTTCGTTAAGATTGGCCACCATGACCGAAATTCGGTCTGCAGAACATTATTATTATTGACTATGGTAACCTGTGCGCTTGTTTACACATATTAATATGTCATTTAAAGTAGGCAGCGACTTGAATTACAATTTCCTTGGAGTTGCTTCTGTGATATCAAGAACATACCGCTTCTCATCAGGTGAGCAAGCACAAAGGCCTCTGCCTACCGTTTCATAAATATATAAGCGTGATTGTATGTACGAAAGGCAAAGTCAAAAATCATTTATTCATTTAGGTCACAAAGTAACTCTTATAACCGTCAAAGCTTATGAGTTAGTGAGTTTAGTGAAGTTAATGAATTTACATCTTGGTTAGTTGCTAGGTTCAGGCAAAGGGTTGAGCCCTGTAAGAGACGTGCAAGAAACCCAGAGCCCCTCTTTCAAATCGCCATTCAATTATAATTTCAGTATTTTACAACTCATCTGTATGGTACTCAAGGTGTTGCACTCATTACACCATTAAACACTGATTAATTATTATTAAAACAAAATAAAAATAAAAATTGTAAATGCAATAATATTAACGGAATGAAGCAATTCAGCTTCTGCAATAATAGTAGTAATTTATAACATGACATCACATAGTAGTGAGTATATGCGCCCGCATATACTTACTATTTATGACAAATACAAAGGTATAATGTAGTTAACAATTATAACGTAATAATACTAATTTAAAAGAAAGAAAAATAAAAGAATGATACATTAACATCTCGTGACATGATCACGATGTATCTTTACATAGCCATAAGAATAATTAGTCCCGAAAATTCTAGCCCCATTTTACTAACGAGCACAATCATGTTTTATTAATAAATCTACATCTGCGCGCACTATTAATAAATCGTCTAATCTCAGTTATTAATGAACTTTGCGGGGAAAGCACTCCATTGAGAATATCATTCAAGAAATAGTTATTTTTGCGAAAAATATTTTTACAGTTTGAATATTTGAATGTAAAAAGTAATAAGTGTGGACCAAGCCGGAGTATTAGATGTAATAACGATAATTAATCGACATTAGTACTGCCCGTGTGGCAACGACATTATATTAAAAGATTTGTCAAAGAATTGTTGTGCGTGTCCATTGTAACTAAGATTTTTGAGTGATTTAAATAGTAATGTGTTAGGTTTGTACGTAAGCAATGACTTTGCAATCTTATTTATCAATATTGTATATAAATGGCTGTTAACTAAAGTTTTGTTATGTCCCCTATTTTCCCTTTTATAAGGTCGTAATTATCGCATATATCAATTTCATCCATTTTGGCGCAGTAGTTTTGATGTGAATGCATAACATGAAGATCTAGATGTTCTGGTATTTATTACATTAGTATGGATAATTTTTAATAAATACTTTTAATTATTTAGTATTGTTTATAAGTACCCAAGTAATATCCCTAGAGAAGAGCTGTGATAGCTCAGTGGGGAGACCAACAGACTGCAATGCAGAGGGTCTCAGGTTCGAACCCACGTCGCGCACCTCTGACTTTTGGAAGTTATATGACTTTTCGAAATTATGTGCGTATTGATTGACAATTATCACCTGCTCCGTGCCTCGGAGAGCACGTTAAGCCGTCGGTCCCGGCTGCCATGAACATCTATGGCAGTCGTTATTGGGAGAGTGTCGACACAAAAGATCCCACTGGGTCGAAGTGTCGCCGGTCTACACTGACTGGCCCCCCACATAGGATAATATCCCTAGAGAAGGGAAAATCGTGAGGAAGTCTGCATAGCCGATAGATCTCCATAATGTTCTCAAAGATATGTGAAGGCGTTATAAAAGTCCATAGACTATATGAGTGTTTGCAATCTAAGTAAAATAAAAATCTAGTTTTTTTAGAAGATACGGCTAGCAACAAGCAAAAACAAAAACTCAAATAATTTCAATCGATAACAGTTAGGAATGTCTAGACAGCTACAGTTTATTCACATATCACAAAAACTAACGCAAGTAATAATAACTATGAGCATTAAACCATGAGGGATTAACTGCGATGCCTTCGATGAGTGACAGAAGTGGCAGTTTCACTTGACGTGCGTTATATCTAGAAAAATTGCACGTACATATTAATGATATAGAGGTATCTTAACTTACGTTTGTTAGTACTATTAACTGTTTACTAATTTTAATAATGCATGTAAATGTGGTGCTGGTGACGAATGGAAAAGATTAGCTGGACAGAAATGGTTAGGAACGAGGACGTCTTGGTAAAGATCAATGAAACCAGAACGCTACTTAACTCTATTTCAGCTAGAAGACATAAAATGGTTGGCCATCTCTTACGACATGACACTTTTATTAAAAACATCATTGAGGGAAAGGTAGAAGGAAAGCGCGGAAGAGGAAGGCCAAGAATAAGTTACATTAGTCAGATCAGGGAAAAGTTAGGTGTCATGTCGTACAGAGAAATGCAAGAAATGGCACTAGACAGACAGATATGGAGAGACAAGCTACACCGACGACACGAAGTAAATCTATGATAGTAACTAGCGGTAGCCTAATTTGAAGCTGTTGGAGTGCCACGTAAAGGTCTTGAATTTCGAATCACCGAGTTAAATAGATAAATGTCATGCGCTTTAACGGTGAAGGAAAGTATCGTGAGGTAATCCACATGAGTTCTTATTTGCCAGTGCAAATAATAACTAAACTAAATAAAAATATTTTTATTTATATTAATAATATATCTGTATACATATTAAAAGTTAAGAATTTTGAATGGAATCACTCATAGTTGCTAATTACGAAACAATATCAATCTCTAATTGAAGTGTCAGTTGCTAATTACGGAACAGTATCAATATCTTACTGAAGTCTTAGAGTAGTATGCGAAACTCAGTAACAGAGTTATTGTGTATGAATATTGGCAACGCCCTTATTCATTTTTACACCGCTTTACTAGATGAGCCGTAAATTTCCTATTTCACATGAAACATCAATGCCGAGACGGCAAAATTATCGAGCCGGGAAAAATCTCGTGCCGTATAAAGCATAGGAATACTGTCACTTGGCGGAAGTAAGCACATGTTGTCCCCGCATGTGACAGCGAAGCAGGTGGCGACCATACACGAGTATTTTCTATAATTGCCTATCATTACCACCAGTGGGTCTACAGCGTTAAAATAATCCTAAACATAAAATAGTTCTAGACATCTTGTTTAACCTAGTTTTGATAGTTTATGATGAATATAATTATAGATGCTGTCATGAGATTTCTGTATAAGGATAGATAAATGTGTTTGAATGAAGATTTTGTACTAGATTTTGTATATATGGCATTTTATTTGTGTTCTATGTGTGGGAGCTTTTTTTTGAGTGTAAGGTATTTAGTGAATCATGCAAGATAAATTTGCAGATGAAGGATAAGGGGAGATTGCCCTATTTCACTCTAATAGGTTCATATATGGCTATAATGTTTTCAAAATGTTGACTCTCAAAACGGATATTCTATAATATGGCTCTTACTGACGGCCTTATTTTATTTATTTGGGACTAGCAAGACATTGCAGTCTTTACAAATAATTATCATTTAAATATTTAAAACGTATAACCCACACTATAGTCCATGAAATTACGAGTGGAGTAGCAAAGATAACGGACGTGTATTATGCAATAAAAAAAGGGAAAGTTGTATAGTTACAAGATAATTTAAAAAAGTAGTATTAGTATATTGCCGACACACATTGTATTAAAATAATACACTTTTTAAGAAAATAAATAATTCTCTATAGTTTTGTCTGTTTTAGTACTTACGTGCTATGAAAAATGAGAACTAAAATGTTTGGTTGTCTTTGCCCGATTTTGACATTCTTACGCTCCATATTATCGGTTCGAGTATGAAATACAGACATGATCTTCTTTTTTGGATTTTTTAGTATTGATTATATAGATAGCCTAATGGTATAAGTAGTCACTTAATCACACTCAAAGTGGTAAAAACAATAGATAACTTAGTGGTTTCAGTGATCGCCTCGCCACTGCTAGTGTTATGTGTTCGATTCCTACACGGAACAAACATTTGTGTGACCCACAAATAAATTGATGGTTCGTGTCTGAGTGTTCTTCGTTACCGTTGTTTCAATATTTTGTAAACCCCAAT
The DNA here is from genome assembly GCA_930367265.1 of Catocala fraxini. NCBI lineage: Eukaryota > Metazoa > Arthropoda > Insecta > Lepidoptera > Erebidae > Catocala > Catocala fraxini. Next base: position 23,029,067 of record OV884039.1, on the reverse strand, counting down.
GCGAAACAGAAATATTACTGTAGTCCTTTCCAATCCATTCAGATGAAAATGTATACAAACCAAATTTTGTTTAATTTATCATAATTAGTTACTTAATGGAATAAGTTAGTAAGTTTATCCGTAATTAATTAATAATTTTCAAGCTTTTCACATTATACCACAAGGCATTTTAAAGCAATTGCCGTTTGAATAATAAATTATTATTTAATTTGAAAAATCTTAGTCGAATGAGGTTATTTGACAGATTAAAAAATATCTATAATTTATGATTGCATAGGGCTGCACGACAAACAATACTTCGTTCAAATCTTAAGATTTTAGTAATCGATTAGTTAATCGAAATTTGCCATGCAAAAAGATAGTTATAATTAATTTGCAATTAAATATACTAATATGTTTATTACTGCCATTAAATCCAAGCAAAAGTAAGTACTTACGTGCTACAGGAAAGTTCACTGTTGCCGATACCGTGAATAGAAAAAGAAGTTGTTAAAAAAGGTTGATTATGCTATAGGTTCGAATCACATACGGGACAAACATTTGTGTGATCCACAAATAGTTTTTCCGAGTCTGGGTATTTTTTAGTGTTCGTTGTTTGAATGTTTGTAAAGTTTTCTGCGACACAATATTTAAACTTAGTGTGAGAGTTAAAAAAGCGAAATGTATACTACTGGCCACTGCAAGGTGATAAGCAGCCGTAAAACCAAATTAAATAAAGAAATTTAAATATATTTAGACGATTCTAAAATAAATATATTATCCTGACTGTCAAGTAAACTGCCATTTTGTTGATTGCTCTATTACTTTTGTAGGCTTTTGCTGCCGACTTAGCTTACTTACGGAATATTAATTACTGATTAGTGGATTGTGCTTCTTTTTGAAGCGACAACATTTGGCTACAATAATTTGACGAATAACAATAATAATTACCTACAATAATATTTAACTAGCTCACTATAATAACCCTTGAAGTTCATGAGTGTTATTTTGTGGCCTAAATGAATACATATTTTTTGACTTTCATAACTTTTATTGTAAGTGGTAAAGATCTTTGATTACTAATAATTACTAATGACCTCAATGGCGTAGTGGTTAGTGTGACCGATCCCCACGCCTGAGGTCGCAGGTTCAATTCCCGTACAAGTCAAACATTTGTGTACACGAACATGGATGTTTGTCTTGGTCTGGGTGTGTCTATGTAAAATACGTAATTATTTACAAAAAAAAATTATATTATATGTATGTTTATCCATTATTGAGTACCCATAGTACAAGCTCTGCTTAGTTTGGGCTAGATGGTGTTGTGTGCGATGTTATAATGTTATGTTATGTGATCCCCAGTGCCGGGCACGCCACGATCGTGGCGGTAAGTCCCGTGTTTGAGGAGTGGCTGGAGAGGCGCCATGGCGCCCTCACCTTCCGGCTGACACAGGTAATGACTGGCCACGGTTGTTTTGGCCAGTTCCTGTGTCGCATACGCCGGCAAGAGACGCCCGGTTGTCACCACTGCGGTGACTGCCGCGACGTTGTTGAGGACACGGCGCTGCACACTTTGGCGGTTTGCCCCGCCTGGGCATCGCAGCGCCGTGAGTTGATCGCGGCAGTCGGATTGGTTGCCCTCTCGCTCCCGGCCGTAGTTCAGTCTATGGTCCGGAGTGAGAGGTCGTGGAACGCCGTCGCCTCCTTTTGTGAGGAAGTCATTTCCATCAAGGAGGCGGCGGAGCGGGAGAGGGAGCGTTTGAACCCTCTCCCCAACCGCAGAGCCGGGCGCCGGAGGGCGCGAGACGACCTCCAGCCACCCTGAGGTTTGACCTGGGGGTGGCGGGCTTTGTGGGCCTGCCCGCCATCCGTTCAGCACCAGGTCCGAGAGGCGGCGTGCGTGTTCCCACGCGCGCCTCTGTTGTTTCGAGTCCGTCTCCCCTCCAGGGGGGACAGTAGGGAGTGATAGAAGTGCCATTAGGGTAGGTCTTTCGTGTAGTGACCTGCCGTTTCATACGGCGGGCCGAAACCTCGGCGGGGTCGCGACCGCATGCGAAAGTGATTCGCGCGGCCCCGTCGATAGTGGTTTTGTCGAGGAACACCGTGGTAGGTTTAGTCGGTATCCCGGGAGGTACATTTTCTTCTTAACATCTTTCTTTTACCCCGGCGAGTCCGACATAACCCCTCCGCCCGCCCCCGCGGAGGGGTATGCATCAAGCATTCCCCCACGAGAAAAAAAAAAAAAAAAAAAAAAAATGTGATAGAATATTATTCCTTAGGTTATTTATTTAACAATGAAAAATTATATAGATACCTTGCAAATGTGTTTTTACTTAATTTTTTACTGTATACTTCTGTTTGCTTAACTGCGGACATCGATTGATGGGTACAATTATAGCCCGACAAGATATAATTGTAGCAGTGTTTATGTCATTTTTAACTCTTTCGCTGCATCAAATCGAATGATTCGATTAGGTAATTAAAGAGGACATCACTAAAATGTCTATGGTCATGTCAATGAACAGTTTGTGTACCTTTTTATTTTATAAGATTGAAATGGAGTATAGATAGAGTATAGTCTATTTAAAAAAATAGTGACTATAGACTATTTCTCATGATCTAAGACTTGACTTTTTGCCAGTATTAATTATTCAAAAGAAAAAAGAAACACTAACATGATATATGGGCGAGAAAAACTGACTAAGATAGTTAAAAAGGCTAGTGAGAATGGTACAGTCGCAAGAGGCAGACCTAGGCGAACGTTTCTTGACCAGATCGGAGACGTTCTGGACAAAGGCCAGGTTAAGAGCACTTTAAACCGGCGAGCGTTTATGAGCAATATGATGAAAGTGAATGAAGCCAGAGAAGTGTGTCAGGATCGTAGCAAATGGAAATCCATAGTCTTTGCCTACCCCTCTTGGAAATAGGCGTGAATCTTTGTATGCATGTATATATAAGTAAACCTTATAAACTAAGTAATAAATACCATAGTCTAAGAGCTTTATAGCATAAGGCATTCAACGTTATTATTATTAGCTTCAACATATCCGTGATTGGTTATAAATTAAACAAAATATTAGCTAACAGTCGTACCTTCCAAATTATCGAAAGCTTAACATTATTTATGTAGCTGGCGTTTCAACGTATTTTTTGCATGAATGAGTTCGCCGCAGTTCATTTAAATTCATCCTTATCGCGGTATTTGCATAAGAATGCACTTAAATTTGACATAAGTAATGTTTTAGGATTAAAAAGAAACAAAATTGCAGCTTAATTGAACTTCGATAAGTAGCTTCGTTTATATTTTTCGTTTAGATTATACAGTGTGTAGCTATAACTGGAAGGCGTAGTTCTATTTAAAGGTTGCAATCAGGCAAGGCAGGCTTAAAAAAAAATTGTGGATTTCCTCTTGGAGTCTATTTTTTTTTTTCACGAGTCTTATTTAGTAAACAGATATAGGCAACTGCTAGCTAGAGATAAAAAATAAAATCTTTCTAATTGTTTTTGTCGTCTTTATTTGTTAGGGAATGTATATATACATACATTCCCTAACAAATACAGACGACAAAAACAATTAGAAAGATTTTATTTTTTAAGTATATACATACTTACACTTTTAAGTATATACATACTTACACTGAAAGCAGTAACTGAATTATATTATAATGAATTATTTGTTTAACTGAATAAGAGAAGTGTGTACATGGGTACAAATTCTACTTATACATAGATAGTTTGTATTACATAATTTAATTACTTGCTACAATGCAAATAATTAAATGATGTAATGCTAGATTTTGGCTTCGCTCGCGTTATGTAAAGATAAATTTTTAGTAGCCTATATGTTATTCTGATGGATAAACAATAATACTGTAAAGTTACATCAAAATCCGTTCAGTAGTTTGTGCGTAAAAGAGTATCAAACATCCATCCATCGAAATTAAACTACTATATACGGATTTTATCGCGTTGTTTATTTGACAGGTTATTACATAATTTTGAAAACTGTTGCACTACTACTACAATTAAACTTTACTAATTTTTAAGCTAATTAAATTATTATTAAAACTATTAAAACTATTTAGATTCAGCAGCCATGGTCACGGGAAGACTAAGATGGTAGTTGTCTCAATGTTCCAGTGTCGTTATTTCAAAGTACCCGAACATAATTTAATCATTGGTGTTTCTATTTACGCAGAATGAGCTCAAAGTATCATGAAGTCTAGCTGTGGTTTGCTTCTTCTTGGGTTTGACTATTTGAATGACTGGATCCCAAGTTGGTGGTACATTCCAACCATCTTCTCTATTAAAATTAGGATGCTTTTTTATTTCAATAGCCTCGCGAAGCATCCTTCCATCCCCACAAACTTTCACATTTATAATATTATTATTATTATTATTTATATAAGACAACTATTATTTGTAAGTTTCATATTTATTGTCTTATTAAATTTGTAGATCTTATGATTGTGAATTTACTTTTATAATTGACTTTATAGCAAGTTACGAGCAAGTCTTGAGTCTTCATTTGTTGGCACAAGCAGTTCATTATCAGGGATCTACGTACATATATTATTCGGTAACATGACGTAAAGTATCGAGATTAAACAGACTTGCCTTCTAACTGAAGGGCTTGGTTAACTTTCCTTCTTGTTGTTCCACAATATTAAACGCACACAGGCTTGTCCGTGAGTGGCAGCCATCTATTGCATGAGTTTGATGGACCGGTATAATAATTATTTTGAGCTTTTCCTTATCCTTTTGTCCCACTGCTGGGCAAAAACCTCTCCCTTGGGCTTCCAAACCACTCTGCTCGAAGGTGTTCCCTGTCAATCTTGTCAGAAAACGTCCGAGTCATCCCGCCAGATCCGTTTTGGTATGTCCCGTCGCCGTCGACTGTCTTTTGACACCCAATTGGTGTCATACAGGACGTTTTCGGGGGAGACTGACAGTGGATACCTTCGAACAGAGTGGTTGGAAGTCCAAGGGAGTGGGACAGTAGTGGGACATTACAAAAGGATAAGGAAAAGGTAAAAATAATAATAGTGGTATTATACGGCGGCTTCACTTTGTGCCCAGCTCTCTCACTGTGTGGTCGTATTAATTAATATGACCACAAATTTCAGAGACACGCTGTATATTTTTCGTTATTGTTGATAACCGTATCCGGTGTGTTTTTGTTATGTTTAATTAAATTATTCTTGTAATTGGTTCGGTTGCCCAAACGGCGCAAAACATAACAAATATGTTGATTGGTTTTACGAGCCGACGACTTTGGAGGTTTTAAATTACAATAATATGTTAAAAATACATGGATGGCACAGTGGTTTTAATGGTCACCTAAATTTACAAAAGCACCGAGTGTTTTAGGTTCGATCACCCTTTTAGGCCATATTTTCTGTGGGCTACTAATAGTTGTTTCCGAGTCTAGACGTTCCTGGTCATAGAACTGTTTCGCGTCATGAAGGCAAAATTTAATTTATCATATTAACCTGTCATGTCTAAGAATGTGTGTCCGGCCGCCGGAGTGCTGCTTCGCCTCAGTAAATTAAAACTAAATTACTTATTTAAACGCACGTAATCCGAAAAAGATGGGTAGCGGTGTATTAGGTCACCTACATTTTGTCACAAGAGTCGAGCCTATTGTCGCCTCCGTATTGATACTGAGAATTTCTTAATTGAAAAACCTTATAAACGCTTTGCTTTGCTTATTAACCTTATTAAAGCTTGCATAACAATCCGCAAACAATCTCAAACCACGGGACCAATTAAATGAATTATTTTGCATATTGCGGGGGGTTGTCTCGGTAACAGAAATCATATTTAAACCAACGTATTTTATTCATTAGAACATATTATGTTCTTACGTCGGTACAAATCAATCGTATAAACCAAAAACAATACGTACAAACCATAGAGCATTAACATACCGTGCGCTTATTACCAATGATATGATCTGACACTCGTGAAATCGATGTCTCGGGCGTAAAAGTTTTATAACGATTGACTATATCGATACTGTGGCGATGCTTCGATTCTATTACCTTTATTATTTTAAAATACAAAAGTTTATTAATTTAATTTGGTATATTAAGATATCTAGATATTATTGAAATGTGTTGAAATAAAGGCAATTTTTTATTTTCTTGCTATGCCGTCAAAATCAAAGCTGATATGGGCAGATGATCAGTTTCCTCGTAGCCATAATTGCTGAAAAACAGTAAAAACTTTGGGTAAAGTGTAATTTAAATCGATTTAAAATATATAAAAGATATGTTTTTAAAATAAACCACGCAAAAATCCGTATATTGTCGTCTAATTTCAATCAAAAATCTTTATTCCCTAAATATTATTAAACATTTCTTAGACACGTCAACACATTCACACGACACGACATTTAAGATATTATTGTTACAAAATAATAAGAAAACTATTCAAGTATACACTAATAAAAAAAAATCTTCATTAAGTTTTACACTGTCAGGTAAAAGCATACATGCCTCATAGCGTTTATCTTTTTACCCGATTGCGTTAGGATAGTAACGTATTTCGGTGTTCGTATGTATGTGTAATGGTTTGGCAAGTTTTGTAGTCTAAACGGCTCGATTGGTTTTGATAAAGGAGATGTTTTTTGATACGTGTTAATAGTGGAAGCAGCGTAATGTTATGTTATTATAATTAACATTGTGGTTATTTTTACAGCAGTCGCCTTGCATACGCGTGTTTTTCAGTTAGGTTTTTGTTTGTACATTTGAATAATTTACAAGTTCAAGCAATCAATCAGTCCACCGCAGTCCACTGCTGGACATAGGCCTCTCCCATTTTACGCCACAACATCCGGTCTGCCGCTTCCGCATCCAGTCTGACCCAGCTACCTTTTTCAGGTCATCGGTCCATCAGGCCGGAGGGCGTCCTACCTCACGTTTACCAAGTCGCGGTCTCCACTCTAGGACTAGCTTGCTCCAACGGCCATGGGTCCTTCTAAAGATATGGCCAGCCCATTGCCACTTCAGCTTGCTTATTCTGCGAGCTATGTCGGTAACCTTGGTTCTTTGACGGATAACCTCATTTCTAAGTTTATCCCTCAAAGAAACTCCAAGCATAGCTCGTTCCATAGCCCGCTGAGTGACTTTCAATTTTTGGACTAGCCCTACTGTGAATGTCCACGTTTCGGCACCGTAGGTCATAACAGGTAGGACGCACTGGTCAAATACTTTGGTCTTCAGGCATATTTATAAATTACTGTACCTATTTATAAATAAATTGATTTGCTACGCAAACCCAAGTAGACAAGAACTCACCCTCATTGTTTGTACTTACGTTTTCAAGATCTTCTATAGCAGGTACGTCGCTCGAAAGTTAAACAAACCAACTGGAGGCAAATTCTTACATAGTAGACATTTTTATCTACTATGTAGCTGTCTAAAAGACGTTAATTAAATTAATTTAAGCATTTTAAATCAAGTATTTCAGTGAAATTTGGTTAAGTTTCTTAAAATAATCCATTATAGGCTGAATATAGTTTAAATTATCCAGTTTTCAGTCGGCGATATTTCTATAGCTGTAGCAAAATGTAGAACTGTAGTTTACACACAGTCATGGCTTTGGTGACGCAATGGAGTTTATGCACCGTTGACTGCTATCCATATGATCTCATGTACGATTCCTTGAATAGGAACGTGATATTGGGTTCTTGTCAAGAAATTCTTAATAGGACCACCAAGTCTGGAGCTGTGCTCGGGAAACGGCAATTAGCCTCCTACTTGGGACTTCAAAAATTTGCAGGGTAAATATATTAAATAAAAAACAGATAAACAAACAAATCCTCTACATATATAGTTACAATATCATGACATAACATATCGAGAGTCGGACATAATCGATTAATCGTGAAGGTGTTCTGACACGGCATCGATTTTATTGTTCTGGAGAGTCTATCGATTGCTCATTAGGTGTTGTGGCTATCGCTTTAGGAAGGGACTAGTTCTAAAAGTTTTGGAAGATGGGAATTATCATGTAACAACCGTATTGATAAAGATAGAAAAACGTGATTTACATAATATTGTCTTCTATTTACGCGAATATTATTCATTGAAATTAAACTGCTATATACGGATTTTATCGCGTTGTTTATTTGACACTTTAAACGTGATTGTTAAAATTACCAATGGTTTAAAGCAACGACAGGGATGAACGTTAAACTGGACGAGGATGAAAGGTACCCTATGTCCTTATCTGTACTCCTGACAACATGTATACGAAATTACATGACGATCGGTTAAGTACTTGAAATTGACTTTACTTGAATTTACTTGAATAATTGGTAGCAGGGAGTTGTAGCTTACAGGAGATCGCCGACGTCGATTGTTGAGTGGTTCGGCTGACCTATCACGTCATACTGTAGTCTTCGTTATTTTGCGTGCGTTGGTAGGTATAGGAAGGTACTAGATAAAATCGCCTAAGAGTCGTCGCCCGCAGACCTTTCCTGTCTGCATTGGGCACTGCTGGGTGGGTCTCTGATGTAACTATATCCTATCACTTTGTATGGTGGATGGGTCGTTGGAATTGTTTATTTTTTATACTACAAAAGTGGCAAACAAGCTTTCGGCCCACCTGATGGTGAGTGGTTACCATACCCTATGGCCTGCAATACCAGAGACATCATTTGCGCGTTGCCGAGCTAAAACCTTTTAACACCCTTTTTGACGAACCCCATACTGTAGTCTTGTGGGAAAACCTCGAAAAGATTCAGTTCCAGTAACCCAGCCACTATACAAAGCAGCGAGTTGGCACACCGTGGAGGTTTTAGTCGGTAGGCCCGAAGTCTTGGGAGAGCCCGACATAACCCTCTCGCTTCTCCATGTTGCGAGGGAGTAGGCATAAGGAGCATTTCTCCACGTTAGAAAAAGAAAGGAACTAGATATAGTATGTTCATTATTAAGACACCTCCGCGGGATATTATGCTTAACATTTTTTTTTTGCAAACATGGCATACCACGAATGGCGGAATGGTTTTAGCGATCGCCTCACAATGACCACTGCGCCAAGTGTTGTGGATTCGAGGATCCCTATCCATTAGCATAAAATTTTAAGACCTAATATAACTTAGCATAATTTTGTTTGGCATAATTATATTTTCGCATAATATAATTACGCATAACAGCTTACGCATAATTTTTTAAGCATAATTTCTCTAACCATAATAATGATTAAGCATAATATTCTAAAGCATAAATTTATTAAGCATAAAGTTCTAAACCATAACTTTTTTAAGCATAATATCAGCATGCAGCAAACAAGCAAGCATGCAGCAGGCAGAGTTTCTGTCACGGCTCCGGCGCTGCGGGCCTCCGGCGGCCCCACGCGTGCTAATCGTCGCAGCCGCCTGCTCCTCAGCCCGCGGGCCGCCTCGCCCCTACGCTTCTACACGATTTTAAATTACACTCTAGGGGTAGGACAAAAAAGACTACGTAGAGTCGGTTTTTGCAGCAATTCGGTTCTGCCATTAGGCCTACTAACGTTATACTAATAGTCATTAGGCCTACTAACGTTATGCGAATCAAATTTATGCCAAAACAAATTAGTCTTTAAGATGATTACGCCAACATAAAATGTATGCCTAAAAAAATTATGCCGAAGTATTATTATGCCAAAACAAATTGTGCCAAAATCGTTATGCCGAAGTATATTAGGTCAAAGAACATTATGCGAAAAGAAGGGATCCCGGATTCGATCCCCACGCGGGACAATAATTTGTGTGGACTAAAAGTAGTTGTACCGAGTCTAAGTATTCTTTCTTTGAATGTTTGTAAAGTTACCCGCGTCACAGGAATTATTCTTAGTGCAGGAGCTGTCGTTTAAAACGCAATAAAGCATTTTTTCGGCGGTCAAACCGGTCAAAAGTATAGACCGACGTTTTGTATACTACTAAGATATAGGGTAAGCTTATGATACAAATGCAATAGCAACAGATATAAGACTCAATACAGTAATGTTGTTTCACGCCTATAATCGCAAAGGGGATAGGTAATATATCATATCCATTTTTACAGTCATATTTTTTAAAATCTTTATTATTATAAAAGGACTTGGTTCACAAAAAAGAGTTATATATTTAAGTATCACGCAATAAGCTATAGCTCAGTGGGGAGACCAACAGACTGCAATGCAGAGGGTCTCGGGTTCGAACCCACGTCGCGCACCTCTGACTTTCGGAAGTTATATGACTTTTCGAAATTATGTGCGTATTGATTGACAATTATCGCCTGCTCCGTGCCTCGGAGAGCATGTTAAGCCGTCGGTCCCGGCTACCATGAACATCTATGGCAGTCGTTATTGGGAGAGTGTCGACACAAAAGATCCCACTGGGTCGAAGTGTCGCCGGTCTGCACTTATTGGCCCCCACATAAGATACATACATCACGTAATAAGCGAGCATATTATTGTCTACCAAACATAGTTCCAGACTCTCTACTGTTATTGAGAATAGAACTTGGGACCTCAAGCACAACAGGAACGTTCACCAACGCTACGAAACTGGTTTAAAAATGTTTTGTGACAGCACTGAGTCAGTACACAGGCAATAGGTTGGCCCATGTTTCGTAGCACCTATAACCATAGTAGAAGAAATCTAGGAGTATTGCACCACTGCCTACCTCTTCACATATACCTACAGGTGTGAAGCTATGTATTTTATATAAATATGTACGTACTATTATCGCGGCGGATGCTTTCGCATTAATAAATATTTATATTAAGACTAGCTGTGCCCGCGCACCCGCGTTTATGGTTACTGCGCCATCCCCGTGGGTCGTAGCGTTATGTTATATAGCCTATAGCCATCCTCGATAAATAGGCTATAAAACAGTAAAATAATTTTACATTCAACCAGTAGTTCCTGAGATTAGCGCGTTAAACCAAACAAATAAACAAAAATCTCTTCAGCTTTATAATATTAGTATAGATAGATATTTTAGTTGCCTATATGTTATTCTGAAGTATAAATAATAATAATAATAATAATAATAATATTCTACCACATACACACAACACCATCTAGCCCAAACTAAGCAGAGCTTGTACTATGGGTACTAGACAATGGATAAACATACATATATACTTTTTTTTTGTAAATACATACATATTATACATAGAAACACCCAGACCAAGACAAACATCCATGTTCATGCACACAAATGTTTGACTTGTGCGGGAATCGAACCCGCGACCTCAGGCGTGGCAGTCGGTTACACTAACCACTACGCCATCGAGGCCGACTTATTATATAAATAATAATACTGTAAAGTTACATCAAAATTCGTTCAGTAGTTTTTGCGTGAAAGAGTAACAAAAGTCCAACCACCCATCCATCCACAAAGTTTCACATTTATAATATTAGTAGGATAATTAACTCCATTATACTTCAATAAAGACCAATACAAAAATAAATAAACGACAAAATAAACCAAAATCCGTTAATTCACAACGCCGGGTATAAATCGCCGATTAATTAAACCCGGGCTTAACTACAGCTTAACGTACCTCGACACGACAAAGGTGGACCCTAGCGTATGATAGGTCATTGTTCCCACAGTTTACGGAAAAAATACAAAGATTAACTGTTGCGGTTAAGAGTGTAAAGCTTTTGTTTTTGCCTATTTAGTTAGCACTTCATAGATTCTTTGATGCCTAATTATAGTGACAATAAAACAGTTAACTAATAGCAAACTTCTAGAAATTCTATTTTATATAGGTAATATACTTGAAAATATCTTGAAATGTTTGTAACTTAATTATGCGTGAACTGTTGCTTAGATTTGAATGAAATTTGGCACATACGATATTTAAGACTGCGCCGAGCGTAAGTCAGTTAATGACAGAGCTCATGCGGCGCATGACGAAATCGGCGCGCGGCCGCCATAGTAAAATTGTATGGAGGATTTGAAGTGCTTTTTTGATAAATATGTATCTTTATTGTCAACCAATAACTTAAATATTTGGGACGGACAAATTGTAATATAAATATTTATGTTTCATTTAAGCTGTAAAATAGGATAATTTCTACTGTTATAATCTAAAAATCACAAAATCAAATTTACGTAATTTTGTAGGCGAAAATATTAATTATTTTAAGTCTTTTACACGGAGTAATTGTAAACACATTCATTGTTATGGTAAATGTATATTTTATATTTGTATTAAACTAAAAGTGTTGATTTTATTCACTTAACTTTGACCGCCTGTTTTGGCACATCTCGCTCGGCGCAGTCTTAAGTTCCGTTGCGAATTTGCGATTCACGCAGGCTAAGCCGCTGACCGAAGCTTTGATTCCCAAATAGTTGTTTCGACTCTAATTCCATTTTTTTTTGTGCCCAGAAGATTTGTAAGGTCATCGTCAATGTTAAAAATCATTTAATCGTGTAGTTTACAAATTAAGACTTATGAATGTGAAAGGGGTAAGTAAGTTTATTAAATTTGCGTATATAATTTACATTTATGTTAGTTGCTAGGTTCAGGCAAAACGAGCTTTCATAAGCTGCCATGTCTACAATAAACTCCGAAATTATACATAATGCGAGCGTTATCTCTTAAAAAGAATACATAAAATTACACACATAAGTAAAATTCACAATCTTCATAAAAGTAATAGGCACCGTAGAACACAAAGGCATCGCATCTACAAATTCGCAACCCTGATCTATGCCAACACAAGTCCTTTCACTTAACCCGCATGCAGTGTTCGATTTCAATTACCCTTGAAGGAAAACTGGGAGCGAACAAGACGGAGGTATTACCTGAGCATAAGAGTGAAAGAGATGGTATATAAACAAATCGTAGGAGCGTAAAAACGCCATATGTCGTTGGATGACAGATGGTTCGACCGCAAGCGTCTTGAGTTCATTTACTTGTGTTACTGTTTATTTTTGTGAGGCGTGTCACCTGACTTCGCTTCCAGGTAGTAACCTTCAGACCTTTTTTTAGGAATCATTATACTAATATTAGAGCGGCTCTATATCAGTTCACGCAGATGGTGCCGTGTTATGATACGATACTTAAAGGGTTTAGGGAGATATTTCTTTGAGTTTGTGTTGATCACGGAGTGGTTTAAAGCTCATCGCTACCAATGCGCTGCAAGTAGTATTACGCAATTTTCAAACAGTAATATTTTTGTGTGATACATGTAGTTTTTCCGCTTTATTTAGTAGCAGCGATAGCTCAGTGGCGAGAGCAACAGACTGCAAAGCAGAGGGTCTCGGGTTCGAACCCACGTCGCGCACCTCTGACTTTCGGAAGTTATATGACTTTTCGAAATTATGTGCGTATTGATTGACAATTATCGCCTGCTCCGTGCCTCGGAGAGCACGTTAAGTCGTCGGTCCCGGCTGCCATGAACATCTATGGCAGTCGTTATTGGGAAAGTCAGTACCCTCTAATATCCTGACACTGGTCTAGCCTTAGGGTATCGTTAGCCTTCGGGTTGCGGAGGTCAGGTGGCAGCCGCTCCGTGTAAAAACTGATATCCAGTCAAATCCGGTTAAACCAGAAAAGCCAACCCCAAGTGACTTAGGAATAATAAAGGCTAAGAAAGAAAGAAGAAGACATGTAGTTTTTCCGCTTATGTGTTCTTTGTGTTGTGTCCGTTGTTTGTAATAATAATAACAACTTCATTTCCAAGAATATGGTGATATACATGTTCTCATGTGCAAATATAGATTCAAACATCAAAATTATTTATTACTTTCTTATTATTAACATACAATTTAAAAATAATACCAAGCATTTATTTAAATATTCCACAGTTAAAATATCGACAGAGTCATCCTATTATATTGATAACGTCCAAAATTAAAAAGTTATAAATATTGAAAAATAATACAGGATATGTCCTTCTAGTTTGTCTGTCACACAGTTATAGTATTCTATATAATTAATTGTGAAGTCCTCCATGATACAGTAAACTGACCGTCGTTCGGGTGGTGTCTTAAAATATTGGTTTATTCTTTGTACCGGTGAATGAAACAGAACGGGCAGACATTTAACATATTTAAGTCTGTCCGTTCTTCAAATAAATAAGTTTCTTGCCAGATACGTATAATAAGAAAATCGTTGTAAATGCTTAATCAAAGCCAAACAATAAACACCCGAAAAGCGAATACCTGGGCGAAAGTTCTTTGACCAGAACAATAACGTTCATTACCACCGTTCATACAGGTTGTCCGGTAATTAATGGATAACCTTGAAATGTCTTATAGCAGAATTGAAGGCCGTTCCGAAAAATATGTAAAAATCTATCCTAACTCATTGAAATTAAACTACTATATACGGATTTTATCGCGTTATTTATTTTACACTTTATTACATAATTTTGAAACTGTCACACTACTACTAGATATTATTGAACTTTACTAATTTTTAAGCTAATTAATTTATTAAAGCTATTGAATCTATTTATATTTAAGTTTACACTTTCCCCGACGTTTCGGTTGCTTTTCAGCAGCCATGGTCACGGGGAGACCGGGGAATCGGGGAAAGTGTAAACTTAAATATAAATATAATAGCTTTAATAAATTAATTAGCTTAAAAATTAGTAAAGTGCAATAGTATCTAGTAGTAGTGTGACAGTTTCAAAATTTTGTAATAAAGTGTAAAATAAATAACGCGATAAAATCCGTATATAGTAGTTTAATTTCAATGAATAACATTCGCGTAAACAGAAGACACTATTATGTCTATCCTAACTACTACCTGAGATATGATTTCTTTTTTAATTACTATATTTAACTTTCTTGTACACTACGACCATAAGTGAATTAATTCCATCGGTTTTTGTTTTTTTATTATTAAACACTAAATATGCTAATAGATAGACAGTCAAAAGTATGACTAGCCATCGCACTTTTTTTTAATACATTTATAATACTTTTTTATTTGATCGGCTATGATTTCTACTATAAGACATCTCAAGGTTATCCAGTAATTACCGGACAGCCTATATATCCACATATCCTGCCGCCATTAAGGATTACTTAACAGAAAATTCTTATAACAGCCCGACTCGATAATCGAACCTGAGACTTAACACAACAGATGCATTCACTATTACTACCGAGGCACTTTAATAATAATAATAATAATAATATTCTACCACATACACACAACACCATCTAGCCCAAACTAAGCACTAAGCTTGTACTATGGGTACTAGACAATGGATAAACATACATATATACTTTTTTTTTTGTAAATACATACATATTATACATAGAAACACCCAGACCAAGACAAACATCCATATTCATGCACACAAATGTTTGACTTGTGCGGGAATCGAACCCGCGACCTCAGACGTGGCAGTCGGTTACACTAACCACTACGCCATCGAGGCCGACCATTACAATCCCGACCACTTACAATAATAGTATGTATTGGCTAAAGAACTCTCTGCCCATACCGTTCCATTATAGACTGAAGCGTGACTCTGACAGTCGAAGAGCAGTGTCCATAGCGTAAGTCCAGGTTCCACACTGACGTAACAACATAAAATGTCTATACATTACATATTTCAATGTTATCTCCACCAACAGGCCACGATACTTTTTCACCACTCTAACAAATGTAATTAAAACTAATACTTAATTAATGTTACTATTTGAACTCTGAAAGTGTTATATGAAAAAAAACCAAAACAATTAACTTAATTATGAAGATAATGAAATATTTATACGTATAGTTGTGTAGAAAAAATGTTACGCACACAAACTTTAATAGGAACAATAAAAATTGTTACAAAATTATTTAAAAGTTTAATAAGCTACTAAATGAGGAGCGTTTAGATACTAATCTTTATAAGAGAAGACAATTGAATGGGTTTTGTGAGGTCGTTGAACCCTGGAGTACACACAAGGTGAGGTCAGTTTGTATACAAATATATATAGAGTATATTGTTTGCCTTTTGATACAGTTTTACTTTTGAAAGAGACTGTACGTACGTACGACCGTAGAGAAATGAATGTACATGTATACTCAATGGGTTAGGCAGATGTGTATCGAAACTAACTATGCTTTGTCCCCATAATAATAACTCTCATTGCAAGACACATATAATATGGACTGTTTATCTTACTGCTTTTATAAATATATTTTCTTTAAGATGATTGTAAAGGACATTGCCCAATGCAGTTTCTTCAGAAAAGGAAAGAGAAAGAAGAGTATGGTCATGATACATTATGTATAAATCATAACGCATTTTTATACTTTCTATGAGTAAAATTGATCAAAATCATATGTAGAATACTTATTTTGTACATAATTAGTTACTTATTCGACTTTTTATTCAACTTTAAAATGTCGCTACAGTGTTACCAACGTACGACTTTTACCCAGTCCGATTGATGAATCGAAGATAAGGTCAGATACTGGTACAACCGTTAAATAATTCTAACTGTCATATTTCATTGCATAATAAATAATGATGCATGTATTTAACGTATTACGTCCGTTCACAATACAAATGACTTATCCAGCTCTTCATTTTACTCAATTTACAAAAAAGCAGTGGTATTTTAAAATATTTGTTGGCAACGCTGGTAAATTTAGTGACAAACTGACAACACTGATAATTGTCAAACTGAAACTATTTTTGGCCGAACGACGGTTTGTTTCAAAATAAAAACATTGGTAATCGTTGAGATTGTTGTGCTGAAAGTTCCTTACAGCTTAAATTCGTGTTCAGTTGAGTCTCCGGATTCCTGCACGACTTTGTACTAGTCGAGAACCCTTTATTGTGTCTGTGTTGTCCTCGTGGATTGTGTAGAACGTTATTACGACTACGGTCCGTGTTCTGTGCTGCAAATCACATAATAATAACGGTTTTGCTAAAGATGTCACGCTGTGTGAACTGTTCCCTTTTTTTAACACATCCGCTACCCCGTCATCAAGTTGGGGCGGCAACGAATATTATGCTTGGAATATTACGATCTTGGATCCACCCAGTAACTGTAAGTATCTTCTTGACAGGTTAATTAACTAAGCTCAATATCTAATATTGTCTTTTGTTTACGCGAATGTTATTCATTGAAATTAAACTACTATATATTATACTATATATTCGAGGCTCGAGCTTTACAGACTGCCCCCATCACACCCAGGATTTATAAGAGGTTTGTAGATGATACTTTTACAATATTACCAACAGATAGTGTAAATGTATTCCTAGAACATCTTAATCCCATTAATAACAACATCTAATTTGCTATGGAATTAGAGGCAAACAATTCATTAGCTTTCTTAGATGTACTTGACATCAGGAATCCTGATCATACTTTGAGACACACTGTGTATAGGAAAAAGACCCATACAAATAGGTTCTTAAACGGTGAATCTCACCACCATCCTAAACAGTTAGCTACCGTGGGAATGTCTTTGTTTCAGAGAGCCCACGGGATCTGTGACAAGAAACACCTGGACGCCGAGCTTCAACATATCAAGCAAGTACTGCAAGACAACAAGCTCCGACAGCCGCGCCGCTGTCACAGATCCCGAGAAAAGCCAGCCACAGTCGAGCGCCAGCCTGCTATACTGCCTTATGTAAGGGGTGTCACTGACAAGATTGGCTACATCTTGAAGCGAGCTTCAATCAACACATACTTCAATCCGCCAACGAAGATAAGTCAATTTTTACCATCCGTCAAGTGCCAACTACCTTTACAAGATGCAGGGGTCTATAAAATAGATTGTGACTGCGGACTCTCATACATTGGTCAAACCAAGAGAAGCATAGGCACCCGCATGAAAGACCACATAGCTGATGTTAAACACCAACGCTCGTTGAAGTCTGCTGTGTGTGAACATGTGCAACAGGGGACCAACCACTACCTGAGATTTGGCAAACCACAGATACTCGCTAAAGAACACAGATTCCTACCAAGGATGCTTCGCCAGGCTATTGAAATCAAAAAACATCCTAATTTCAATAGAGAAGATGGTTGGAATGTACCAACAGCTTGGGATCCAGTCATTCAAATAGTCAAACCCAAGAAGAAGCAAACTATAGCTAGACTTCATGATACTCTGAGCTCATTCTGCGTAAATAGAAACACCAATGATTAAATTATGTTCGGGTACTTTGAAATAACGTATATCCGTGTAATGGCCTGCCGTTTCATACGGCGCGGGCGGGCCTAAACAATGGCGAGGTCGCGATTGCATGTGGAAGTGATTGGCGCGGCCCCGCCGACTTTGGTTATGTCGAGGAACACCGTGGTAGGTTTAGTCGGTATTACCGGCATATCTTTGCCCCGGTGAGTCCGACACGACATAACCTCTCCGTCGCCCCGCAGAGAGGTATGCGTCAATGAATACCACCACGTAAAAAAAAGGGTCTGCTAGAACCGTATAGTGCACCTTAGTCATATATACTGGATGTCTGTATAGTTTGTCAAACCTAGCCCCAAAACTGTAAAGTAAATTACAAAACAAAAATGAACCCCACAAAATATAAGATTTGTTTTTATTTATTTTGAAAGTACATTATAGCTTCTCTTATATATCTAATATTTGCTGCCATACTTAAATATTGATTGATTGACAATTATCGCCTGCTCCGTGCTTCGGAGAGCACGTTAAGCCGTCGGTCCCGGCTGCCATGAACATCTATGGCAGACGTTATTGGGAAAGTCAGTACCCTCTAATATCCTGACACTGGTCTAGCCTAAGGGTATCGTTAGCCTCCGGGTTGCGGAGGTCAGGTGGCAGCCGCTCCGTGTAAAAACTGATATCCAGTCAAATCCGGTTAGACTAAAAATGCCGACCCCAAGTGACTTGGGAATAATAAAGGCTAAGGGAGAAGAAGACTTAAATATATGCTGCGCAACGGTAGCCCTAAGAAAGATGGGCAATCTCCTTTGATACTCAGTCACGCGTAAACTGTTGAACGGATTTGGATGAACTTGGCAAAGAGATAGACCATGTCCTACATTAATACATAGGTGTATCTGTACGCGGAATCACGCGGGAAAGGATGCGGGCTTAGCCTGGTGAGATGTAACTATTTGCTGGTGCAATCGAATATGGAATGTCTAACAGGCAGCTCAAGCCAATGCATATACACTAAGAAGCATATTTAAAAGAGTTCATAACTGGGTGATTTTAATACTAGTTATTAATTTGGATTATAAAGACCAGGGTATTTAGGTTTTCTTTAGTTAGGTAGTTACCTAATTAAATTAAATATGATCGCGGAATATAACCGCGGTACTACTGATGCTAGTTGTGAATTCAAATGGAACGCACTTCTAACTTTTTCATCAATTAGGTACTTTGGCAAATAATATAGGAAACGTAAATATATGGAGACAGGCCCAAATTAAATGAAACTTAAAAATAACTAATGAAAAAATTTGAAGATTGCATGATCAGTATGGAAGAGTAGTTTTGTCAATACCAACTAAATATTTTGCAATTATTTTGAGTTTAGGTCGGTTAGGCTCAACTGGGGTCAGACAACGAAACTATCGTATGGATATCAAGATTTTGACTATCCGATCCGTCCATTTACCAGATCATCTGCTATATCTTTTGCTTATAACATTCTATCCCTCTAAGTAAGGTCTCTTTACGACTCGGTTCCAAAATATTGCTATAAAGTTTAACAGGAATTGACGTGAGAACACTATTTTTTAGGTTAAGTTCATGTGGTGGCAACATTAATAAAAAATTTTCTCTCTTTCTAAACACCGAATAATTTAATAAATGACTAATAAACACTTCTAAACACCTACTTAAACACTTAAAATAGCAGTAAAAAGGAAATAACTTTTATTAAGTTTCAACTTACAAATGCTTTACTACTTACGAACTATGAAGTTTTATATATCCAAGAGTCGCTTTTTACACACAATTAGAATAATAAAATTTTAAGTTTTATGAAAAATTTAATGTTCTATGACATATAAAATCTTTGTTGCACACACACTAACTTAAATTAAGTGCTATTTCAACGCAATAATAATAAAAAATTATATAAAAAACGTAATCTGTATATACAGGAGGAGATATAATTACAGTTTCGTACATAGAGGTCGTCCGAGTGGCCAATAAAACAGTCATAAACTTTGAATCAATAAAAATGAGCGTTAGTGAGTTATCGCCCGTCACGGTTGTGATCGTGTTTTTGTAAATATAATTATTTTAATTAATTATCACTTACTTATACAGGTTGGTGGTAATTAAGACAAAGAAAGGTGTTAGTTGTGTGTTTAATGTGAGTTTGCATATGCAAAGGGTTAAAATATAATCATAAATATGAATAAACATAAATAAACTGATTATGATCGCCGTATGATGATTGTTTTAGAAATTAAGGCTTTGATTTTATTTTGTAACCGTTTGAATGTATGTAATGACTGTAACGGAAGGTTATATTTAATGTAGGAAATAAATTGCTTTCTTAGGCTTCCTTAGACGAATAATTAAAAAAATGAAATTACAATTAAATTACTCTATTCAGATTTTATAGTGTTTCTTTTTGTATAAAAAGCTAATATTTCAATGTGTAACATTCGCGTTAATGTAACGCAATTAGTGACTTTAGACGATAGATATTGGCTAAAGGTTAAATTAATAACACCTTTTTAAATGTGTAAAAGAATGGCTTTTGCACTAAAGTTACTGCATATATCATTTGGGGTCTAACAATAATTAAAATAACAGCTACAAAGGACAACTAGATTTGGGTCAATTATTCTTATACCTAAAATGTCCCGTGCAGGACTCCCAATTCGATGCATTGGTTAGCAATAAGACCATTCAGCAACTGCACCTACGCAATCAAAACTTGTAAATTTATACGCATTCTATCTTACAGTAGCACTTTTATTACGTGCTTAGATACCAGAACTAACAATCTTTATAATAGAGTTATAAATATTTCCTATTGAATATCATTGTACATTGCACCTAAAGATGCAATGAAAACTGTACTAAACGAAGAAACGAAAAATTAACTGAGCTACATTTGTTGAAATCGGTTCTATTGTTCGGGTGTTGATACCGCGGTTTAAGTTTGAATTTAGAAGTATGAGTTTACGCACACACATGCATAGGCATACTTGCGTGTGATCGGAAGGTCCTTTGGTCGATTCGCGCGTAGAACAAAGTGATAATGAATCTTTCTATTAGATAATTCTCATTTGCAATACGGAGTCTGGCAAATTGCTGGCAGATGACAATTAATTTGCCCTCTACTACATAGCATCTAAAATATAGCTAGCGATGTGTGAGTTTAATACGACTTTGCCTACGCTTTAGGGGATTACAGGTGTGTTTATGACTGGTACCGCACTTTACGCTTTTAGAAGTGACAAACTATCTTACATAAGTGCAGTAAGATTTATAATCCTTTACCGTACGTAAGTAGATGAGATGTAGCTAATAGGGAAACCCGTATGCCAATATTTTAGCATATTCAACCATCATTAGGTATAACAAACATTTAGGTGGTCTTTTTTCCTATGTAGTTTTTTCGTATGTTACCTAGACTATAATCTGTGCCACCGATACCATGCATGCTTGGTAATTTTGGTATTTTTAACTAATTTTATCACTTGCGGTTCAGGGATTTTCCAACAGCCCTTTTTCCTGCTAGAAGGTATTTTACCTATTGGTATCGGTTAGAAGAGTAATGACCTGATTAATAACTGTTATTATTTATTGTGATTGTCTGTCTTTGTTATACTATTATGTATTCTCCCAGTGACTCATGTATGCGGTTATATAAAATAATAATTATGTACGGGGAAGTATGTGCATTACTTTATACCTACGACGAGGTAGGTAATACTAGGTAAAAAAAAAAAAAAAAAAAAAAAAAAAAGGTAATGCTAGGTTAGGTGAGGTTATGATGTTCAGAAATATAGAACTACCTTCTCTGTCATTTTGAATTTTATTATCGTTTCTTGATCTAACAAATCTTCCACATGAGATTTAGCTACTTTCCACGAATTATTTATTGTTAATTAAAATAGACTATAATAAGTAAAATATAGATTATAAGTCCGTAAAATGTAGCTTAATTTCAACGTGTCAACTTTTGCGTACAGTAAGACATTATTATAATGTATAGCTCATGTCATCCCACACGGTGGTAGAATCAGCCTTTCTGCTTTTATTCTTCCACTGCACTATATCCTCGAAATTGTCTTCAGAAACCTCGCACTCCCTTATACATCTTTGTAGTATAGCCTTTCAACTCGTTTTGGGTCTACCTTTGGATCTACGACCAGGGGCAGCTGTTGACGCGTCTGCCATTAGAGTCAGTCAAAAAAGACGCTCAAAATATCGAGCGCTGTGAAAACAACAGCCTGTATTTGAACCAAAATTAAATTTAGTTCAAAAAGTTTAGAATAATAGACACCTGATACAGCGTCATCTGTTGTCATTTTTTGTTTTATTCGTCACCTAGAGAACGGTACTTGTATTGTGTGACCGACGCCGCCGACAAAGGGGTATTATGTTGCGGCTAGCTGATGTATTAATTACAGTTTTTGTCCAAATTATTGTGCGTATCGATCGCGTTTCAAGTGTTATTGCATCATTGGTATCTGGGATCATCGGATGCATGAGAAATCTTATATATAAGACATGTATTAAAAATAAGTGCGTTTTACTTTTTATTTGTAACTTGTAGTCTAACGTAGTAATTTTATATTATACGTTGTGTCTGTAATTATATTATGCTGCTGTATTTAAAAAGTACATACCTACTGTACCTATCGTTTCACGGATATATGCCTGGAGGGGTAAACAATGTTGTTATTACACACACATATCGTCAGGTATGATTTTCAACTTTTATCTTAGGAAGCGAGTCAGACTGATTTAGGCGTTTTTTTGCGTGCTGCTACAGATAATTTCTTGGCAGAAAAATCGAGTAACATTTTGGCCGACCCGTCAATTAACGGCAATCACAACAACACAACAGAGAAAATATTACAAACATAATATTTGTCTTAATCTCTAAGCCAACGCTCGCACCCCGGGGCTAACGCACAATACTTGTTAATTTTCGGCTAATTGATGAAGTCAATACGAGCCGTAATACTACTATTATAAAACGAATTAACCATAAATAATATATAAATGAATTTGTCTACAAAAAAATATATTTCAACACAATAATATTGTATCTTTTTCCTGTTACGACATCTACCGCCCAAGCAGAAACAACAGACGAAAATATTTGTAACGTCTGTCAAAAATATGTGTCTACCAAAGATACAAATCTGTTTAGAGCCAAAACTTATGAGTTTTAGAGTTTGGGCCAAAGTAGACATGGCATTTTAGACACAACATCGATCTACGCAATGCTACGTATCTCGAGAACCTGCCTGCTTAATAGGTAGATTCATAGTTCAGCTTAACCGTTACCGTTCACTACCTGCAGTTCACATGGGTACGAGATAGCTAGCTACAACGAGTATCTAATTCTTAGATTTGGAGACAAGAAGAGTCTATAAATAATTGGTCTGAAAAAGCACTGGACGTTATAAGATATCTTTTATTTATTTATTATAGGACACAAATGAACAACATTACAGTGTATACCAAATCGTTGTACAGTTTGAACTTATATATAACATTATATTACATTACCATTTTCATACATAGTATAGGTATTTATCACAGTATTTATTAGTTATTATTGCAACTCCTTGCACTAGTAAAATCATAAATTCATAACATCAATAATTAACTTAACATTAATTATCTCACAAGATCTCAAACATCTACGACACACATCCATCTTGAAACAAATAGGTCACACTCTGATTCATCCCGGTAAGGATACCTGCGGGATTGATGCAGACAAAGCCATGGGTAAAACTATCTAAGATAAAATAATAAGTCCAAAATACCACATCCTAAACTTAAACCAACTCAAGGAGTTAGCAGTGTATACTTAATTCTACATCTTTGGTAGAACCTAATTCTCTTTATAGTTTGACCCAAATATTCCGGCGGCGGTAGACATAGTTTTAAATATAGATATACTAGCTATTCCTCCCGGTTCCGCCTCTCGAAATAGCCGCGCTGAATAGCGATGACTGGATGAAATTGCCATTACTGCAAACATATTATCGTGGGTTATATAAAATGTATGAAACTGTATATTTTTATTTACTGCAGTGCGTCAGGTAGTGTCATATAAAATGAAATATATAGGTTGCTATTTGGTAGGGGTATAAGTTATAGTCTACGCTGGATGTTCAAGGATTGTGGGTTTGGGATATTTAAGATAATCATAGCTATTATGTTAACTAGCCTTAAGGTGTTTGTTTTGCTGTATTTCCTTCGCAATCCGTGCAGTCTACATTAGGCAAGTAATGTGCGGTTAAAACAGTTAATTATCACTCGCTTTAACAGTGAAGGAAAATATGAAAGTTCTCCTAAATATTCTCGAAGATATATGAAGTTTGACAAACTGCACTAGGCTATCGTGGTGAACTATGCCCCAACCATTTTTATACTGAGACGAGGTTACCTCATCACTGCCAATACGTCGAGTGTTGTAGGCTCACGCGAGAGAGATAAAATGTACAAGGCTGAGTGATCTTTACGTTTTAAATCCTGATTCAATAATAGTCGGCCTCGATGGCGTTGTGGTTAGTGTAACCGACTGCCACGCCTGAGATCGCGGGTTCGATTCCCGCACAAGTCAAACATTTGTGTGCATGAACATAGATGTTTTGGTCTGGGTGTTTCTATGTATAATATGCACGCATTTACAAAAAAAAAAGTATATATGTATTTTTATCCATTGTCTAGTACCCATAGTAGGTACAAGCTCTGCTTAGTTTGGGCTAGATGGTGTTGTGTGTATGTGGTAGAATATAATTATATTATTCTAATTATACCTAATGTCCTGCAATAAGAATGAGATCGGGAAGAATTCAAATAAATATAATACATATTTTGAAAATAAACGATTTACGGATGCCATATCATTAAGCGGGCTGTAATATAACCATTATAACAACTACTATTTTACTTAATATAATATAATACATATTTTCCGCGATACTTCACTCAGAAACACACAGATCGTCATTATATATAAAGATGCAACGGAGCTACGTGACCGGCAACTGTCTCGCCGACACATATTTCATTTTTAAAGCTAAACGTTGAAAGATACATAATTTTTTAGCTATTTAAAAGGTGGAAATACACAGATTATACTAAATGATAAATTGCGTCTGTTGTTTTGCCCTAAATATATGACTTTTACATGTGACAGTTAAGCTAATAGAGAGAATTTATAGTGGCGACCTACTAATATATAGGTACCGATGAACAGATATTGGATAAAATTCGACTATTTCCTGGATTAACACAAAGGACTAATGTTTTCTCATGCGTATAGTGAGTGTAGCCACAGACATAAACTAGTAAATAATAAAATAAAACTATTGCACCAAGCAGTTGCGCTCATGATTAATAAGAACCCCGATTGGTTTAGAAATTAGTCAAGCAAACCCGAATAACAAACTGTGAGTTTAAACATTTTATAGATAACATTTATACTTAAAATAGAGTTATGGAAGAGTTATGGAAGCCAAAAATAATATATTTTGAAATTTTATCTGTCTGTATGTACACACGGCTACACATCAAGTTAGACACCCTATATGTGCAAACCTACGCTACATACGAAACAGAAAATTGTTGGAAGGGGACAATGCATAGTGGTGTCGATGTAATGGTAAGGATAGAGCGTCGCATCCGGTTCAGCGTGAAAGAGACAAAATAACAAAAATATAACGCACTCTCTCGCACGATTCGCAGCGGTCAACTTCTAATAGTTCAAAGTCCAAACAGCTTAGGATGATATGTCGCTGTGTGTACCTATGTTTAAACGCATATCGCATAAAAACTACTGCACTTAATTGCACAACAACAATAAACAGTCAGGTATCCTAACTAATATTATAAATGTGAATGTTTGTCTGTTACGCTTTCACGCCCAAACTACTCGACTGATCATTATGCAATTTCGCATACGCGTTATCTTGATTACAGAAAAGGTAACAGGATAGGTTGCATCCAAAAAAAAAGTACTGTTCCCGAGCAAGCCCGGGGGCAAAAGCTATACCTTATAAAATAAAAGTGTTACGATAACATTGAATCGTAACATGTCGAATATTGAAATTAAACAGCTTACTATAAACATAACCTTACAGAGTAATTTGTTTTAATATTCTTTTTGTCTCGTCCGTCTCGTCGGTACGTTTGTACCGAGTCATCCTTTCACGCCCTTTCGCCTCCTTCGTCCTACCACGATACCCAGTCTGGACTAATCGCGAGATCATTTGTAACAATTAAAGGTCAAAATTTATTATTTACGTTTTTTGTTAAGTGTCGGTAGTTAAAGATTTCATTGAGGGTATTAAGTGCACTAACAATTAAAAATATTAAAATAGGTTATTTTGAGTTTTATGAACGTATATACAGCAATAGTTATTACATAGCAAAAATATAGTTACGAGCCCGTTCACCCCTCAAGGTTCGTCCCCTAATAGGTATTAGTTAGGTTTCTTCTTAAATCCACCCAAAAATAGGAACTCCGTCGATATAATGAAAGGGGCGAAAGTCAAGGGGCGTACGGGCTCGTAGCCAAAAATATCTGCATACAAACGGTTACAATATTATTAATTTTAAAATGGGTAGGATGAAATCTGTAAATCTTAATGTTCCTGTCTCTAATTATTATTTAAGCAATCTTTGAATAAAGAAGAAAACGGGCGGGCTATATATGTGCGTCCGGCGCTCTTATACTTACTGGAAGAAATCCGGAAATAGAACTGGCTTAGTGGAGCGAGCCGGTTCATTCTCTCTTTCTCTTTAATCATACTTAATATATACAATGAATACATAAAAATTGTTTTAATTTAATCGATAAACTGACTAGGTTATCACTATACGCAAACTTTTAAAAAAGAAGTTCCTCTACTAAGCGCAACCTTAGAAAATAACCGTTGCTCCTGTTTAAAGAAAGCACTTTTGCGTTTTCATTTAAGGTATATTTCGTTCGATCCAAAGTGTTTAGATCAGGAAACCTTACTTCTCCAAGTTACTTTAGCTATCCCCAACTTTCACTACCATACATAAATGTAGGCTCCAATACTCCATACCAGCCAAGCGTGTCTTTTTCAACACCATTCTGCTCATAAAAGCTGAGATGCACATCGCTGCCTGCATTCACACACCTTTCAACATCTTCCTCAATTTTACCATCTCTCGTAAACATAGTACGTAAATATGCAAATGCTTTTACTTGTTTATTCATTCGCCATTAATCTTAATATTAAATGCTTTTTTGAAAAACCTTTGCCATTGGTACAGATTTAGTTATATAATATTGTCTTCTGTTTACGCGAATGTTATTCATTGAAATTAAACTACTATATACGGATTTTATCGTGTTATATATTTTACACTCTATTACAAAATTTTGAAACTGTTACACTTCTACTAGATACTATTAAACTTTACTAATTTTAAGCTAATTAAATTATTAAAACTATTAAAACTATTTATGTTTAAGTTTACACTTTCCCCGACGTTTCAACTTTCCTTGACGGTCACGGGGAGACTAAGATGGTAGCTGTCTTAATGTTCCAGTGTCGTTATTTCAAAGTACCCGAACATAATTTAATCATTGGTGTTTCTATTTACGCAGAATTTAGTTATTTTTCAAAAGTTGTATGTAATGTAATTATCGTAGGATTTAAATGCTAAATTGTCAAATTCAATACAACGTGGTGTCACTTGCTATCTGACTGTGTGTTGAACCGACTGTGGACTGAACATTGTAGTTGAAATATGCATATTTGGGATAAACAGTTGTAGCTCTATTATGTTTAAAAGGAGAAGTGAAAATGTAGGCTGACGGTGAACAAAAAGAAAATTATATAAAAAAGCAAATGCTTGTAATATTTGAAATGTCTTGTTAAGTATGATTTCTTCGTACAACTTAAGAAAATGATTTCAATTTATTTGAAAGACTTTTTTATTCGGGCGTATCTGGATTACGAGTAAACACCAATGTTGACAGTTTTTGAACATATGATGTTATAATCTTGTCATCATATATTTAGAAAACATCGCACAGAAATGCCAGAATACCTTATACCGAAAAGCGTCCAGGACAACTGTAATATTCGATAATGGAACAAAAGAGATGTGGGAGATCCTAGTCGTTAAGTGACAAACCTAGCCATATACGCATGCCTATCCCTTCGGTAGTGAGGCATGCGTATATATCTAGCCTTTTATTTAGTATTTTCCTTAGTAGCAGTTATCACAAGGCCGAGGACGTAACTCAAGACATGACCTTCGTAAGTTATTACATTAGGAGCGTGGCAAACAGAATATTAAGTATATTATACTCTGAAGCAGATTCCTCTTTAAATAATAAGATGTGTAGTTCATAGTTATTCATGCTGAGGGTATTTGAGAGTGAAATGATATAGTGCATAAAAGGTTTTCTTGATATTAGGGCGGGAAAGGGCATTGGAGTTCAGTACTCGTGCACTCACGAGACGCGTCAAAGAAAATCTCTTCTTCAAAGTTCTAATGCAATATTTTGTCTTTATATATTAGTCTTCATCCTTGGCTTATTATACCCAAATTCCGGTGGTCCTGCGTTAGGACTAGTCTCGGATTCGATATCCGGATCGGGTAAAATTTTATGGACTTTTTCAAAGAAATTCTCCTCATCAGCACGGTGTCTGGAAACAGGCCTCATAGACAGCAATGTGCTATGTCAAGATTGTCCCATCCACGCAACAGACCTTTATGTCGTAAAACATATCGTATTCTAGAGAATAGATATATATATAGCTATAGATAGCGCCAGCCGTTAGAAATTTTCAAGGCGTCAGAAAAATCTGGTTCGTCTTAACCCGAGGCTAATTGTCAAGTTGTTTTCACTCTATTTAAGTACACATAGTCATCGCTTGTGAGCTCCATATGCTTCACCTGCTAGTCTGCACGTCTTGTTATGAAAATATTTACTTAATTAATGAAGATGAAAGTTTAGTCTAGACCGCTAGATTACACAAGTGACAATGTTTTGAAAGTCAGGTTCAGTCTCAGACATAAAGAGTATTAGATTTAAACTGCGATTCTATAAAAGATTCCGATCGTTTAATTTAGAATATTAGCATTTCTTTTAAAATAAAATGGCTTATAGCAAATTTTAATGTATATAATTATTGCGAAAAAAATCCTTGAAAGATATATATTCACACTATCTTCAATTGCTATTGCGGACATAACCACCAAGATATTTAATGTGTAAGCGTAAGACAATATAAACATACATACATAGATTCACGCTTGTTTCCCAGAGGGGTAGGCAGAGACTACGGATTTCCATTTGCTACGATCCTGACACACTTCTCTGGCTTCATTCAATTTCAAGTAAGACAATACTAACTTGAAATTTTTATTTCGAATATATCTAAATTGTTACCGTTGTTAAAACAGACAATTCACATAGATAGATATCTAATTATTTCTAATATAGCTGATCATGGAATGGACGTTATTAAGTACTTGTATAATTATATAATGAACACCTGTATATAACCCATGTATTACAAATAAACTATTTGATTAGATTTTAAATTATATTTGCAATAATTCTATGACTAAGTCTAAAATAGCATATGCTACGCGTAAAAACCTTGACAAAAAGAAAATACCTATATTTCAGGCTTTCAGTCAACTTTATAGCGAAAGCCGTTTATTACAAAGAGGAAAGCGCAACAGCTTAGCACAGAGATCGATGTGATACCAAACCTCCAGTTTGAACCCTCCGAATGATCGAACATCAGACAAAGGAGTTAGTCACCAAATCTCAAATGAAACTTAATAGACAGCTAACAGAAAGAGTAGTAGAGCCTCGCTGATCTCAGCATGAATAGGCCGGCTCGACCGAGGAAGGACTACCTTCTCACAGAATATCGACGTGAAATAGCAGTATTCCTACTGTTGTGTTTCGTTCGGTGAGTGAGAGTGTCGGAGGTCCTATCACCCTCTTTCCCCCTTCCCGCTCCTTCTCCTTCCCACTTCCTTTCCTAAAGGGTCGGCAACGCGCAAGTGATGCTTCTGGTGTTACAGGCGTCCATAGGCTACGGTGACCACGTACCATTAGGTGGGCCGTATGCTTGTTTGCCACCATAGAAGTATAAAAAAGCTTAGTTTTCAAAAACGGCTGAAACAAAGAGCTTCCCAAAATAGCTTAGTTGGCAGAGACGACAAGGTTCGTCGAGGTTCAAGTTCTGTCTCATAGATAGTCCTTTTCTTTACACACCCATAACACTACCCTACCTAACTACCATAGCTAGAAAATGCTTATAAAACAAATCTTTATATATTAACTATCAAAAAGTTAAGAATACCTACCGTCAATACCAATTTATCCGTCTGTATCAAGCAAACGGTGAATGACACACAGACGTGAGAAGTATCCTACTGTAAGGGCACGTAAGGGCGCCGGGGAGCTCGGTGCGACCGCACTCATGGCCAGACGGCGCAGAAAAACCAACTAAGTAAATGTCAAAAAGTTATAAATATAATGGTACAACATGACCTATAGTAAGATCGGGGTAGTTTTCGTGCCTCAAACAAAAGAATAACGATTAAAAAAGTGGTCCGATGACGTTTAGATTTTTTTTTACATCTACCGGTTGGTTATTAATTCAAGTCTTAATTCACATCGTGATTTCTATCGAGAAGTAACAAAGATCAAAGAGAATTATGATATATGGATAGTTATGCCGAGTTTAGGATTACTTGGAGTTCGTAGTTTAATTACTATATCATCGTACGGAGATTAGCGCTCAGACACTGATGCTTTTTCTTTGTGTCATATGAATCTAGACACAAAGAAAAAGCATTATATGTTTGTATCCTTCAAAGTCAAAAATCCTTTATGAACTTCAGTCATAAAGTAACACTTATGAAAGTCAAAGTTTAGTGGTTAGTAAGTTTACTGAATTCTTATTAAGTATTCC
Organism: Catocala fraxini; assembly: GCA_930367265.1. Taxonomy (NCBI): domain Eukaryota; kingdom Metazoa; phylum Arthropoda; class Insecta; order Lepidoptera; family Erebidae; genus Catocala; species Catocala fraxini. The sequence continues at coordinate 22,998,009 of OV884039.1, read as the reverse complement.
TAGTATCGCGTCTGTTGTAAATACATTAATAAAAAGTAATATATTGGAAATCGATAGAGTAACTAAGAGGTGGTGGATATTACTAACATTTTTCTATTGAAAGATTTGGAGTTGACAAGCTGCGAGAATGCGATGATCTTGACATTATTTTACAATAAGTTTTTATTAACCGTCGGTTTGAAAAAAATATTTTTCATTATAATATCACTGTCACAAAATCATTAAAAAGCATATCAGAGAAAAGAAAATTTCCAGCTGGTCATACGCGTTTCAGCTTTTGTTATTGGTTGACTATATTAGCAATAGCCAATCGAATCACTAAATATGACTTTAATTTTGACTTCATTGATAAGCACTGTAGAAATCGTGGGTAAGTATTGTTGTTGTCGTCATAAATTCAGTACAAGGTCACCGTAAGGGCGCTTTGAACTTTAAGTTCGCTCGCACTCATTCAAGCCAAAATCTCAGAGCCCAGATCTGCCCTTAGATACCGTATCTTCAATTTATCTACAATTTATTTACCAAATAGTTAGAGCAAAATGCGAGTGTAATTATTCGGCAAAATATTGTCAATACTAAAAAAGATCTTCTCTTCTGTTTAGACCAGAGGATCCCAGACTATTTTTCTCATAGACCACTTTCAAAATTTAGAAATTTAGCAAGTTCCGGTGCAGGCTCAGAATCAACTTTTATTTTTAAGTCTCGTGTCTGTAGGAGAAATTCTCTACCGAAGAATCGTAAGGTTCGAGACCACTGGTACTGAATATGGAATATGCAAGATTTTACAAGTAGTAACAGTCACTGAGCTTTTTAAAATAGCAAATAAATTTTCGTGGACCCCCGCTTACGAATTGTGGACCCCATTATTTTTGTCACGCCAACGTAGTCCATTGACAAGTCTCGCGTGGGCCCCTGGGGGTCTTTGGGACACTTTAGGAACTAATGGTTTAGACTATGAATTTTATTTTTATTTAAACAACAACATTGACAAAAACTCATAGGATCCGCTTGCCTATGATCGCTTTCAATATTGCAGATACCTCTTTGTTTTGCAGACTACAGTAACTGCTTGCCTTCAGGCTAGCCGTTTGCTTTGTCTTCTATACAAAATAAAAGAAGCAAATTATTGCTACCTTTATGTCTTTAATAATAATAATAATAATGTTTTATTTACGAAATAGTGATTGTAGTACAAAATGAGAATTATACATGGTAGTTCTTACAACTATTTTACATACAATCCTATGGATGAAGTTCTGTTATCCTTGATAGGTTAGTTATTAACCTGTAGTAAGGATTAACAGTCGTCTTCCCTCCGGTTTGTATTATAATTAAAATTACAATTTTTCTAAAGTATAACCATGTAATGTTTTTTATTGCATTCAAACTATAGTAAAAAGTTAAAACATTTTAAACAACTCATGCAGTGAAAAACGTAGTAAGTGTATTAGTGTGTGGTGTGTGTGTGTGTGTGTGTGTGTGTGCGTGTGTGCGTGTGCGTGTGCGTGTGCGTGTGCGTGTGCGTGTGCGTGTGCGTGTGCGTGTGCGTGTGCGTGTGCGTGTGCGTCTGCGTGTGCGTGTGCGTGTGCGTGTGCGTGTGCGTGTGCGTGTGCGTGTGCGTGTGCGTGTGCGTGTGCGTGTGCGTGTGCGTGTGCGTGTGCGTGTGCGTGTGCGTGTGCGTGTGCGCGTGCGCGTGCGCGTGCGCGTGCGCGTGCGCGTGCGCGTGCGCGTGCGCGTGCGCGTGCGCGTGCGTGTGCGTGTGCGTGTGCGTGTGCGCGTGCGTGCGTGCGTGCGTGCGTGCGTGCGTGCGTGCGTGCGTGCGTGCGTGCGTGCGTGCGTGCGTGCGTGCGTGCGTGCGTGTGTGTGTGTGTGTGTGCGTGAGTGGTGCGTGTGCGTGAGTGTGTTTGTGTTTTGTGTAATGATTTAAATATAAGAATACTCATACTCATTACTCATTTTAAAGGTTATGACAGGAATGCCTCAGTTTCATCATAGGATTTGTTTCGGAGAAATGATCGGACACTATTTTTACATAGAAAGTCTGATGAACCATATACCGCACATGTTAAATGTATTTTATTATATAGATAGGGGGCCTTTAGACGACAAAGAACATCCAGGCTCGAAACAACACTGATATATCAATATAATTTCGTTCCGGACAACTAATGTCACCCCCAAGTATTGCAAAACGCAAGAACCTACCTTAGAACATAAAAACAAAATATCAAAACAATAACTTTGTATTCTCTTTGACCCCAGGATCAAAGCGTTCGAAAACCTCAGACTTCATCCAAATGCATATTTCTTATAAGTACATACGTAATAAATGGAAATTTCTGCATGAGTTTGATTCCCTAATCCGATAAATTGTTATTGAGTTTTCTAATGGGCAATTTTATTCCATACTAGATGTTCCCGCGGTCTCACCCGCGTTTATCGTTACTACGCCGGCCCCGTGGGTCGTAGCGTGATGTTTTATAGCCTATAGCCTTCATCGATAAATGAGCTATATAGTTTCTGAGATTAGCGCGTTCAAACAAACAAAAAAACAAACTCTTCAGCTTATAATATCAGTATAGATTAGCAAGGAGTTTGGCAATGTGCCTGGTAAACAACATACGCTCACGTTATTAAGTGAGTCCTAAAAATACGAGTATATCACTATTTCTTTGAAACGTAGGTACGTAAGTATTCAGTAAATTCTCCTTCATATATAAAGCTAGCTGTTACCCGCGACTTCGCATGCATAACTGTAGGATAGGTTATGTTAGTAAAAGTACTTGTTCTAGATTAAAGGTATCCTATGCCTTTTCTAGTTCTCCTGCCAACATGTATGCAAAATTTAATGATAATCGGTCGTGTAGTTAAGACCCGAAGGCGTAAGAAACATACAAACTCACATACACATTTATATTAGTTAGGATATTATACACTGTCCCAATATAATTAATATTTTATGTAAACAATCGTTTCATGCCCAATTAAATATAAAGTCATTTAGAAAATTCAAACTCTCTTTGAAAAGTAGTTAATTAATATAATAAGCCGTATGAAAGTCCGTCTTTTGATAAATAACCATAAATTTATTTTACAGAGAAATATTTTATGATAAAAGTCACTAAAAGTTGTTTACCTTTTTCTCCAATTCTATTGGGATAGACTTATAGTATAGTATTGATTATTTTGCTATTGTTAGAAAATACTGGCATAGCACAAACTCGAGCTAAATGTACTACGATTATCCACTTGGAACTCGGGATGATAGTACCTTAAGCTAAACGTACTACGATCGTCTAACACGGGGCCAATAGTCTCCTTAAATTATCTGATAATTACACTTTTATCTGTTGAATTCGCTGGTAACTCGTTAATCTCCCATTTGGCGAGGGCTTGTGTAGACAGCGTTGGGTATCCTGGTATAAGGGCAGGGTAAGGGCGCCGGGCTTGCTCGGTGCGCGTGCACTGACGCCCGGCGAGACGCTCCTTCATAGAATAGGAGGCGTGGGCGGTAGACGCGTCAACTAACATTTTACCTGCTTCCACGGATAATTTAATAAGTTGTAAATAGTATATTGTTGTGCCTTACTTTGCGTGTAAATCAATTTTAATTCCGATTTATTTCATCATTCAAAGGGCTATAAGCACTATGGGATCGTATTACTATTAGTTACACGATTAATTATTTTTGGAGTCATCAAAATATTCATTGCCTCGGTGGCGCATCGATGATAATACGACTGCTATGTAAGGTCTTGGATTGCCGGGTCGTGCAAAATGTTATTACACTTTTCGGTTAATTCGAGTAGCAGCGCGGAGTCAGAAGATGTGCCCGGTGGAAGGCAATAGGCTCGCCTCTCATTTATTTGCGATATTATATCCATAATTAGCATAAAAAGGGTCATATGCACATTTGCCTACCCCTTTGGAGGTATAAGCGCAACATTATGTATATATTGAAATTAAACTGCTATATACGGATTTTATCGCGTTGTTTATTTGACACTTTATTACAAAATTTTGAAATTTTTTTACACTACTACTACTATTAAACTTTACTAATTTTTAAGCTAATTAAATTATTATTAAACTATTTAGATTTAATTTATTTTTACACTTTCCCCGACGTTTCGGTTGCTTTTCAGCAGCCATGGTCACGGGGTGACGGTGGTCCCCGTGACCATGGCTGCTGAAAAGCAACCGAAACGTCGGGGAAAAATTATACACAAATAACAACCAGACTCGGATGAACTAGTCGCACACAAATATTATTTTCGACTGGGGATTGAATTCATTCGGCGCAGCACAGTGCCAAGACGACCGCTTGAATCTAAGGTATTTCGAATTACTTTTAACAAAGTATGATAAAATTATGTCGAGCGCGTACGATCACCCGCGTAAATTCCGCGTGAATCTGACGGAAAGCACACCCGTCAAAAGCTGCACCTTGTGTAAAACCAGAATGTAGTCTATAAATGTGCCAAGAGTCAACCAAAATCCGTTCAACAGTTCAGACATATTTACCTAACAAACACCCAAGCATCTTGACTCACTTTCACATTAATATTATAAGTAGGATGTGGTAATACGCCCCCGTTTATAGGTCAAAACATAATCTTCGCGCCAAATTTGATCGTATCTGCGTAATAAATCAAAGTTGATCTTTGACCAAAGGGCAAAGGGCGTTAGGGCTAGGGCGCAGACAGGGAGGCGTCTGCCCCCGCACGGCGTTTACTATTCTAATCGAATGTCGAACTGCGTACTTAGGGAACTTGCGACGAATTAAAAAGTTTGCAATATAAGTGCCGTTGAGTTTTATACGCGATTCTGTGATTCAACAAGGTGATTATAGCCGAATATTTCAATCGTAGGCGTAGATGCGATCAAGAAACAACATTTTTGTTTGAAAGCAGTTACTGAATGGTTTATGTATTGAGTTTGTTGTTTACCTAGTAAGACCTGGATCCTATATTCATGTAACAAGTCGCTTTACCCACGGACAGTTAATTTTTGACACTTATATATAAAAAATGGCGCATCATTAAGAAAAATATGTATGTGTTCATAAGATATCAAATATAGACGCATTTAGACGTTTAAATATGGCTACCTTTCTGGACGCTAAGTTGTCATGCAATGCCAATTAAGCATCTGAATTCTAAATATAGTAATATCATGCTTACTCATCTATAGAACTGAACACTATCGTTCTCGATCACGTAAATGTAATGTGTAAAGCTCATTCTTCTTGGTGTGGACAATTTTTCGTACGGTTTATGTAGGTACGGTGAGGGCACATCTCTGATTTTCAAATTTCATTACGGTTCGGTTTTGTGTAGAATATATTCTTAGCAATAAACGTCATTTAGTTTATTAAGATTTGTTTGCTTAAAATGTAAATTATAACGAGGAAAAGACAATCCATAAAGCAGGACTTTAATCCTGCGACTTAGAGAAACCGTGTCGACGCTTTGCTGACTAAGCTATTCATAGTCCTACGATAGGGAAAAGAAAAGAAAGTTGCTCTGTTTTTAGGAAGCATAGCATCTAAGGAGATGCTTTGCGTTTTTTATCGTATAGTTATGGAACTAATAGTAAATTTAATAAGATATATGTTTAAGCATTCCTCATGCAAAGGTAGAGTGTAAATAAATAAAAGGATCCCTATCCATTAGCATAAAATGTTAAGACCTATTATAACTTAGCATAATTTTGTTTGGCATAATTATATTTTCGCATAATATAATTACGCATAACAGCTTACGCATAATTTTTTAAGCATAATTTCTCTAACCATAATAATGATTTAGCATAATATTCTAAAGCATAAATTTATTAAGCATTAAGCAAGCAAGCATGCAGCAGGCAGAGTTTCTGTCACGGCTCCGGCGCTGCGGGCCTCCGGCGGCCCCACGCTTCTACACGATTTTAAATTACACTCTAGGGGTAGGACAAACAAGACTACGTAGAGTCGGTTTTGCAGCAATTCGGTTCTGTCACTAACTTTTGTTGCACAGTTTTGTTTTATGCCAAAACAAATTAGTCTTTAAGATGATTATGCCAACATAAAATGTATGCCTAAAAAAATTATGCCGAAGTATTATTATGCCAAAACAAATTGTGCCAAAATCGTTATGCCGAAGTATATTAGGACAAAGAATATTATGCGAAAAGAAGGGATCCCTAAATAATATACAAGGATAGATACATATATGTATATATTAATATGTGATTTTTCTCGTTCGTAATTTAATAGTTTAAAACACCACGATATCCATACGCGACTGAAATTTGTGTGATCAACAACTAGTGTTGAGTGACATACTCGTACATACACATTCTCAGTATACGTAGATCCATTTTTTTTAATGCACCTATGGTGTAGGGATCTGATTGGTCGATTTGCCACTGCCACTGCGTCGAGTGTTGTGGGTTCGATCCCCATACGGGATAAAATTGTGATCCGCAAACAGCTGTTTCGAGTCTGGGAGTTTTATGTCCGTTGTTTGAATGTTCCTAAAGTCGCGACATAGGAATCATACTTAACATGGGAGTAGTCTTTGAAGAAGAAATTATTGTAAAATCCTCACGACACAGGGCTGTAAGGCGAGCATGCCGTTTAAATGAAAGAAATAGTTTTTTGCCAACCCCTTTAAAGTAATTATAAAGAATAGCTTTAAATAATGCAAATGGTGGATTCAAACATGCTATTTTCCAGTCACAAGTCCAATGCCCCAGCTACTGTCGCTAACAACATAAATACAGTACTCGATAAACAGTAATTTAATAATACATCAGTCGTCCGCCATTTTCACAAAACAAAATACTTACATTTGAATAATAAATTACATATCAAATAAAAGTTCGGGAAAATAAAATTTGACCGCAACGTTTGATCCGATAAAGAAAGTTACGGTTTTAACAAAGTTGCGTTTTTTCCGAAGTTTTTTTACGGTTTTCCTAATATGACTATGGAGGGTCAAACTCAGGCGGACGTCAGGGGGCAATGTGAAAAGTTTTGGAGCTGTTACTCTGACGCATGGAGCCGCGTAATGTGTTGGCACATTATAGGGTTGTACTGTGAAGTATAGTGGAGATGAATGCGCTTGTCGACCGTCAAGATCAGGATTCTATGCTCGGTATTGATAAAATTAAGCGCGTTTTAGTTTTGGTTAAGTATGAGCAGCGATAGCTCAGTGGGGAGACCAACAGACTGCAATGCAGAGGGTCTCAGGTTCGAACCCACGTCGCACACCTCTGACTTTCGGAAGTTATATGACTTTTCGAAGTTATGTGCGTATTGATTGACAATTATCGCCTGCTCCGTGCCTCAGAGAGCACGTTAAGCCGTCGGTCCCGGCTGCCATGAACATCTATGGCAGTCGTTATTGGGAGAGTGTCGACACAAAAGATCCCACTGGGTCAAAGTGTCGCCGGTCTGCACTGACTGGCCCCCACATAAGATAAGATAAGATTTGGTTAAGTATACTTCTAGAAATGGTAATAGAATTATTATGGTAGCAAATGAGAGGTTACTGGTTAGATTTTCGTGTTGGATAATAGGTATGTCATTGGATTTTCTGTCCGGTAGATGGCAATATGCTTATCCTCTTTTATGAGGCACCTAAACAGATAACTCGCTTATAAATGAACACGTGCCAGCGTAATATAATATACATCTGTGACTACCCCCCAGGGATGTATAGAAGTGAGTCCGAAGTCATTGAATCAGAACAAAATACACAAGAGATTTTAGCTCAGCTGTGTAATGCGTACCAAAATTATGAATAAACACAATTCTAGGTATGATATTAATTTACCAAGAGAAAATTATTTACATTCTTTTATAAGAATATCCCTTACTACGGTCTACTTTAAATACTACTAGTATACGCCCGGCGACACCTAAAGACCACAATACAAAAATAAATAATAATAAATGTCAGCTCTGTATAAAATTGTCCCACTGGAATTGGGTAAGGGCCTTTTCTCGGTATGAGAAGGGTTAGGCAAAGACAACCAACTTGGCGCAGTGCGGGATGGTAGATTTCACATACATATCTTATAGAACATTATGGAGAGCTCTCAGACTTGCAGGTTTCGTCGCGATGTTTTCCTTCACCGTGAAAGCGAGCGATAATTAACTATTAATGCACACACGGAGGTGCCTGCCTTGGTGTCGAACCTGAGATCTTTGCGAGGCAGTCCAACGGACTCACAATAAGCTATCGCTACTCCTTTAATAACAATGCTCTATTTTATTATATATACATATATACGTGAAGCAAAAACTTTGTACACCTTTTTACGAAAATTGCGCGGACAGAGGAGTATGAAATTTGGCACAGTTAAAGTTTATATGGAGAAGGAGGGGCGATACTTATTATTTTTATAAAATATGCATTAGAAATACATTAAATTAATGGAAAATCACTATACGCACACATCCATACATTTGACACACGCAGTCGAATCGCGTTCGTAGTATTTCGGCATTGTTCGTCTGACGTCGTACAATTCTTTGTAACTATGGTTACCTATACCTTATTTATATGTAATAGAGAAAAACAGAAAACAAAGAAGCAAGCTTAGGAATTTTGGTCGAGTTTTGACCACTAGGCGACCGCTAGTCAATGTAATTGTTTATAATATTACATCTAGTAACATCGACATGTATGTGAAATCCAACTATATTATAAACTAGGATTAGCCCGCGGCTTCGCTCGCGTAGAAGTAGCTTATGTTAGGTCATATTAGTAACAGTACCTTTCTTTTAAATAAAATATACCTTATGTTACTCAGTGATAATATAGCTTTCTAGCGGTGAAGAGTTTTAAAACTCGGTTAAGTAGTTTTTGAGTTAGAAATCTAATCTTTCCTCTTTATAATATTTTGAAGATGGGTAACGTTATAGCTAAGCGATAAAGGCATAAAAAGAGATAAAAAAAAAATTTGAAGGCAATTTTGAAAAAGTTCTTATGTTTGTTACTTCTTCAGGCATAAACTCTTTGACGAATTTGGTTAAAACTTTGCACATAGATCATGACATATACTTGTCAAAAGCTGCGGGCACAAACAGTTAAAGAATAAAGGGAAAAAGAGGGATTAATAATAATAATAATATTCTATCACATACACACAACATCATCTAGCCCAAACTAAGCAGAACTTGTACTATGGGTACTAGACAATGGATAAACATACATTTATTATATACTTTTTTTTGTAAATACGTATATATTGTACATAGAAACACCCAGACCAAGACAAACATCCATGTTCATGCACACAACTGCTTGACTTGTGCGGGGATCGAACCCGCGACCTCATTTATACTTGCACTTCATTTACAGATTTATCATATCACTAGTGGGAAGAGAAGAATTTTTGAAGGTAATAGCAGTCCTTGCTCGTGTTTAGGAACGAGCCGAGCGAGCTTACCGCGGCAACGGTCGTCAGGTGCAGGAACCGATTAGTTATTTATATATAATATGGATCAGTGTCATTATATACAGCCCAATATCGTATGACATTAATATGGCAGACAAATTGCTGGGTTAATTCATTTCTGCCTACCGCTCTAGGGATCAACAGGTGCAGTACTATACCAAAGGCGGCCTCGATGGCGTAATGGTTAGTGTAACCGACTGCCACGCCTGAGGTCGCGGGTTCGATTCCCGCACAAGTCAAACATTTGTGTGCATGAACATGGATGTTTGTATTGGTCTGGGTGGATGTACGTATTTACAAAAAATAGAGTATGTATGTATGTTTATCCATTGTCTAGTACCTAAAGTACAAGTTCTGCTTAGTTTGGGCTAGATGGTGTTGTGTGTATGTGATAGAATTTTATTATTATTATAAAGATAGATTTTCACACAAAAATATTGTGAAAATCCGATACAAAATATTGACCACCCAAAAAGCTAGAGTATTCGAATCTCGTTCGGGTTTAAAACACTTGGTAACAGAAATCCTCAGACAACAAAGAGTTGATGTAGACGGTATCGTATCTACAGTGTTGGGTTGCAGGTGGTTCACCTCGGACTAGTATAGCGCCTCCATACTGCTTACGACACGGGCCCGGCACGACCACGATACGGAAAGATTTCGATCTCATTACAAATGTATATAAATATCACAGTTTGATACTAAGAGAGTATTGAAATAAGATGACAATTACTTATGTCTATCCATTACAAATATTCATATTACTTAGACAATAATCCCTGTGTGGTGCCAGAAATTACAAATATTGCAAAGAATACCTAGATTCGAAAGAAATATATGTGGATTTTTTCTGAGTCGGCTTCAAACGTACAGCACTAGGCGCAGTTAGCAGTGGCGAGATTACCAATCAAGCTTTCCGTATTGTGCAGTATGTTTAAAACAAATAATTATAAGAAAATTATTGTCTAGGTGGTGCAGCAAATAAATGTGCCCTCACCGTAGTTAGATCGCAAGAAAATTTCCACATTGTAAAGATTGAGCACATTAGACAGACAAGGATAATGTACAATTGTCAATCTATATATATATAAATCAATTGCTGTTCGTTTGTCTCGCTAAAACTCGAGAACGGCTGGGCCGATTTAGCTGATTTTGGTTTTGAAATATTTGTCGTAGTCCAGGGAAGGTTTAAATGGTGAGAAAATATAGAAAATTCGTTAGGATAGGTGATACGAAGTACACCGGGCCATCTAGTATTATTATTTATAACTCAGATTTGAATTGGCATTGTGCGTCAGATGACATCATTCTTTAATATCTTTAAAAAGACACCGTAGGAATTATTCCTGTGTCGCGAGGGGACCTTAAAACATTCAAACAAAGGACACGAAGAATACATAGATTTGGAAAAACTATTTGTGGCTTAAACAAAGTTTTGTCCCGTGTGGGCATCGAACCCATAAATAAGGTATGGAAAGTGGTTATTAAGGGGCAGATCTTCTCTCTTAGCCTTTATTATTCCCAAGTCACTTGGGGTCGGCGTTTCTGGTCTAACCGGATTTGACTGGATATCAGTTTTTACACGGAGCGGCTGCCACCTGACCTCCGCAACCTGAAGGCTAACGATACCCTAAGGCTAGACCAGTGTCAGGATATTAGAGGGTACTGACTTTCTCAATAACGACTGCCATAGATGTTCATGGCAGCCGGGACCAACGGCTTAACGTGCTCTCCGAGGCACGGAGCAGGCGATAATTGTCAATCAATACGCACATAATTTCGAAAAGTCATATAACTTCCGAAAGTCAGAGGTGCGCGATGTGGGTTCGAACCCGAGACCCTCTGCATTGCAGTCTATTGGTCTCCCCACTGAGCTATCGCTGCTATGTACTAATATTAAGGATTTAAGGATGATTCTCGCATTGCTGTCCGCCCGTCTGTCTATTATACATCTTTCAACTCAAGAACCGTAAGAGCTAGAGACTCGCGGTCAACGCCATGCGACTCAGCGTAGTCGATATACCCCCGAAATGACTATGACCTTTGACCTCTGACCGTGATACCATTTTTTCGAACTCTAACATTTACGGCAATTCATGGCCGTTTCTCCCTTGTTTTGTCATCTGTTTACATAGATACCCATCCTGATGGGTTTCTATGTGTTGGCTCTAGCTACCATATCCTGCCATATTTTTATACTATAATATAAAAAATAATACATATTTACGACACGTCACAAAACGGCAGCCATTTTAAGTTCATTAAATTATAAAAGTAAGAAAAGTTACAACGCTATGTATAATAAGTAATAACATATAATTACTGTGAAAGTTAATATACTTGGTTTAAAACGACATGAATGTGTATTTAAAATAAAGTATACACCAAGTAATTTTTAAATTGTACGTCATTGGTAAAACAATTATTTAATTAAACTGAACAACTTTTTTTAAGGCTTAAGGTCTGAAATCCCGTTCAAATTGCGTAAGATATTGCCATTTTCTATACACTAAAGCCGGTATCACATATTTGTATAAGCATGTGTGTTCTTGGTAGTGAATACGATTGCTTTGCATTAGGTTGTGGGTTCGATTTCCGAGTCAGATAAAGTGCTATTGGATTTTCTGACAAGAAATTATCAGTAACAACAAGGTGTCTGGTATTGTGTCGGGCTAGGTTATTAAAGAAAAAGGCCTTTTAAAAATATATATCCCATGTTATTCGGTGATAATATAGCATTCCAATGGCGAAATACTTTTTAAAATCGGTTGTGTAGTTCCCGAGTTAAATCCTTACAATAATAGAAACAAAAAATCAAATCTTACCTCCTTATAATATTAGTGTATATAGATCTAATATTGCATTATGTTTACGCGAATGTTATCTATATATTAATACGAGAAGCAAAAACTTTGTGCCCCTTTTTACAAAAATTGCGCGGACGGAGGAGTATGAAATTTGGCACAGTTAAAGTTTATATGGAGAAGGAGGGACGAATCCTAATATTTTTATAAAATATGCATTAGAAATACATTAAATTAATGAAAAAACACTACACGCACACAACCATGCATTTGACGCACGCAGTCGAATCGCGTTCGTAGTATTTCGACATTGTTCGTCTGACGTCGTACAATTCTTTGTAACTATGGTTACCTATACCTTATTTATATGTAGTAGAGAAAAACAGAAAACAAAGTAGCAAGCTTAGGAATTTTGGTCAAATTTTGACCACTAGGTGACCGCCAGTACATTGAAATTAAACAAACTTTATACGGATTTTTACGCGTTGTTTATTTTTCTATAAATCATTATTATTACATAATTTTGAAACTTTAAACTACTCTTGTTAAACACTTTTACTAGTTACTGTTTACTTCAATTTATGCTATTTAAATTATACCACTATTTAGATGGTCACGGGGACACTCCCCGTGACCATGGCTGCTGAAAACCAACCGAAACGTAGTGGAAAGTATAAAATTAAATCTAATGTAGATTTGATACATTTCTACTTAATCTTTGAGGATCACAACCACGATCATACACATCAAAGTATATTTGACTGTTAATTGCCACACATGAGTCAGTGGTTTAGCTGAAAGCATTTGTTTTATCGGTGCTGCTGCCCTCTGACACAAAACATAGTAGTACAGAATGTACAGATGGCGTTTCAATACAGCGTGAGTAAACAGATGTGAATACAGCGATTTTGAGTAGGATACTGATTGACACGTATCTAAGATCGACGCAGGGCGCAACAGATTAATTAAATCGATGCTAGCCCAATAAACGAGGCTGATAAGGCATTGGACTTGCAATCGTGGGATCGTGGATTAGAATCCCATCTATTGCAATACCATCGTGAACCCACTGCTATGCAAGTATATATTTAGCCAACCCTAATTACCAGGACTGATTTCTTGAAAATAGTGTTGTATCGCTCACTTTATCGTTGAAAGATGACATATTTTATTATCTTACAGGATGACATCAATGGAAACCCACATGCCCGAAATTCCAAGATATGTGAAGTGTGCCAACCCGCACTTGCTCAGTATGTTAAACATACTTATATTGAGTAGAAGCCATTTCCAGCAATGGGACAGGATTATAAATTATCCCATCCATGTCACATTTTCATCTTGGAAAAGAACAACTGCATTTAGTAGTAGAGCCTCGCTTTGAGCATGAATGGGCCGGCTCGACCGGGGAAGGACTACCCTCTCACAGAATATCGACGTGAAATACCAGTATTCCTACTGTTGTGTTTCTTTCGAAGAGTGAGAGTGCCGGAGGCCCAATCACCCTCTTTCCACCTTCACGCTCCTTCTTCTTCCCACTTCCTTATCTAAAGGGTTGGTAACGCGCAAGTGATGCCTCTGGTGTTACAGGCGTCTATAGGCTACGGTGACCACTTACCATCAGGTGGACCGTATGCTAGTATGACAGATAAGTTGTAAAAAAAAAATTTTAAATGGATTTTACAAACATACAAACAACGTACACAAAGAACACCCAGACTCGGAACAACTATATGAGGATCACTCAAATGTCCCGTGTGGGGATTAAGCCTACAACGCAGTCATCCACGCAGTTAAAAAAAACTGCCGCGTCAGTCTGTATGTTCGCGATTAACTCAAAAACTACTGAACGGTTTTCATGCGGTTTTCACCAATAGTCTTTCTTTTATATTTCGTGTGGTTAGTGGCCAACCTGTTGTCAAGAGTTGTTCAAGCCGCCCGTAGGCCTCTGACATGGCTTAACGACTCCTGTCAATTTGGCAACAGCCGGGCCCGACTTTTTACGTGCCCTACGAAGCACGGAGACGCTCAGATGAAATACCACTAAGCGGTCACCCATGAATAGACTGACCGCACCCAACGTTGCTTAACCTCGCTAATCATTTACTGATCAGTGAGTGCAACTAGCTATGATCACCAATAGTGATTATAATTGAGTGATTCATGCGGAATGTTCAGGTGTACTGTTTGTTAAGGTTTTGTACTATCCGTGCGACGCCGGGCCGGATCGCTAGTATTTTATAAGTGAAAAAGCTCGCCGCTAGCATACACCGTCATACTGAAGACTGGCCTACACCAGTCTTGGCTCTACTATTAGAGCTAACGTAATTATTGCACGCCCGGTAAATGTTCCGGAGCTCATTCATTTCCTTTCGCTCCACCTTTAATTATTTTTACTTCAAACGGTGACGCGTAAGTGATACTCCTGGAATCGCAAACGATCATACTTACCATCTACGTCAGCATCGATGGCGTAGTGGTTAGTGTAACCGACTGCCACGCCCGAGGTCGCGGGTTCGATTCCCGTCCGACATTCCTGATTCTCCTCAACACAGAAATTATTACTAGTGCAAGGATTCATTTATCATTCGAGGAAGTGTCGTGGTGGAGCAAACAGTTCGGTAAAACAGTTTTGTCGGCCTCGATGGCGTAGTGGTTAGCGTAACCAACTGCCACGCCTGAGGTCGCCGGTTCGATTCCCGCACAAGTCAAACATTTGTGTGCATGAATGCATGTTTGACTTGGTCTGGGTGTTTCTATGTATATATGTATGTATGTTTATCCATTGTCTAGGACCCATAGTACAAGCTCTTCTTAGTTTGGGCTAGATGGTGTTGTGTTTATGTGGTAGAATATTATTAGTATTATAAGAGGACATTCTTCTTAGGAACTTGAGGGAGTGAGCACGCGCTCATTGTGAACCAGTTGGATGGAGTTTGTTGGCAGTTGGATCGTCATCAACATCAGACAGATATTGATGAAGATTCAACTGCCAACATAATCAAGACGCGGTTGAAAACATAAGCACCATAATCATAATTTTTTTCAACTTTTGTACTTTTAGTTCCTATGCTTTTAAAACGTCCATCTGTACTTACGTATTCTACGACTCAGTCGTCAGTAATGGCGTTAATGGATAGACAGTTTACGTTTGAGAATAGAAATGTTACACTAAATATATCATTGTTCTGTGTCTGATGCTTTATTTACGTTTTATAAAAGCTTACTAGGAAAATGAATTCAACGGTGACAATTGTAACATAATGGACTGGGAAAGTGTAATGATTGAAGTGTCCATCTCGCTTTTAACACTGCGCCGATTTTTAGATTTGAATTGTTTCCCATCTGGGACAACAACATGAGTAATTTAAAAAAATGCAGTTTTATTGAGATGATTCTCGTACGGAAAAAAATTGTTCCATTTACAGATAGGTGTTTCGAGTAGGTCACTGAATAGTCAAGTTATACTTAGTGCACATGTTTACATGCACATAGATTCTGCCAAAAAGGCTGTATTTTACGTAAGCCTGCTGTGTAAATTCGCCACATAAAACTGACACACACATTAATCGAACTTGTAAACTCGCTATTAGCCCAAACGTCAACACAAACTTACGCCATAAGACCAACGAATGAATTAACCCCCGAAAATTATTCCCTAATAAAGATTTAACTCTTAAATGCCCATCCCTTCGACATCCGCATAAACCTAATACCCAACAAATCCGAAACTATAAAACCGCTGTAAAACACATAAAACGAACATAATTACTCGAACTCCTCACCCGAGTGCTTAACATAATCCTTATAATCGACATATCGAGTCGGTAAAACGATTCTCGATTAATTTCATCTCGTTTTAAATTCCGTCCATGCATTATGCAATATCTCTATTCGGTATAACAACCCCTAGGTTTTTCCGTTACTGGCACGTAGCGGGCCCCTAATCCGAGTGGCGTGAAGATATTTTCGCGACGGTTGCTTGTGGCCATATAATAAGCGGAAAGAGAAAGTTCATTATTTACCGACTTCATAAAAGAGTAGCGAGTGGCGCCTATTTATTAGTACGGCTATCTTTATATATATTGCCTTTCAAACGGCTGGATCATTAAAATATATCTGAATGGAAGACAGTAATCTTGCAGTTTTCTATTAATGAAAAATAGTTTGAAATGGTTTAGTAGTTTCAAAAATTATCAACCACAAACAAACGAACTTTATCTTTTATAACATTAGTAGATAATTATGGTGACGAAGTGACCGTATTGAAACGTCCTTGCTTAGCTGTAGGATTTCACAAATGTACAAGCAGTTTGTGACTGTAAATATAGATCATAGTTGACTGTACTGCACGGATGGCAATTGGCATGAGAAGTCTGAGTAGCAGAGACTCGCTGATTTCAGCATGGATGGGCCGGCTCGACCGGGGTAGGACTACCCTCTCACAGAATATCGACGTGAAATAGTAGTACCTGTTGTGTCTCGTTCGGATTCGTTCATATTGATTGACAATTATCGCCTGCTCCGTGCCTCGGAGAGCACGTTAAGCCGTCGGTCCCGGCTGCCATGAACATCTATGGCAGTCGTTATTAGGAAAGTCAGTACCCTCTAATATCCTGACACTGGTCTAGCCTTAGGGTATCGTTAGCCTTCGGGTTGCGGAGGTCAGGTGGCAGCCGCTCCGTGTAAAAACTGATATCCAGTCAAATCCGGTTAGACCAGAAAAGCCGACCCCAAGTGACTTGGGAATAATAAAGGCTAAGAGAGAAGAAGTTGTGTCTCGTTCGGTGAGTGAGAGTGCCGGAGGCCCAATCACTCTCTTTCCCCCTTCCCGCTCCTTCTCACTCCCTTACCGAAAGGGTTGGCAATGCGCAAGTGATACCTCTGGTGTTGCAGGCGTCCATAGACTACAGTGACCACTTACCATTAGGTGGGCCGTATGCTTGTTTGCCATAGAAGTTGTATATAAAAAAATGTTTAGGCGATCGCCATGCTACTGCCAAGTGCCACTGTGCCGAATATGTATGTGTGTTTCGTGATGCCCATACGGACCAAAGAATGAGTGTGTCTACAAATAGTTATATCGTTGGGGTGTTATTTGTGTTTGCCGTTTATATGTTTGTAAAGTCTTGCGCGACACAGACTATAATTCTAGTGCGAACTTTGTACCCTTTTTACGAAAATTGCGCGGCCGGAGGAGTATGAAATTTGGCACAGTTAAAGTTTATATGGAGGAGGGGCGAATCCTAATATTTTTATAAAATATGCTTTAGAAATACATTGAATTAATGAAAAGCATTACACGCACACAACCATGCATTTGACACACGCAGTCGAATCGCGTTCGTAGTATTTCGGCAATGTTCGTCTGACGTCGTACAATTCTTTGTAACTATGGTTACCTATACCTTATTTATATATTGTAAGAAACAAAATAGCAAGCTTAGGAATTTTGATCGAATTTTGACCACTAGGCGACCGCTAGTACAAATAATTATGCCGAGTCTGGTTGTTCTTTGTTTGATTGTATGTAAAGTCTCCCGGCGTGTGCGGCACCTGTCTATTTAAGATTTCTTATAGTTTCTCGATTTTTACACGGAGTATTTTTCAGCGCTCGCCATTTCTACAGCCATACTTAAACAAGGAATCGATTTAGCTATAAATCGGTAGGCCACCAAGACGCGACGTGAATAATATTATAACATCCTATTTATTGCGGATTAGATCCCACGACCAACGGGACCACTCAAATACATACACGACTTCTTATTTCTTAATTTATAACTGCCAAGGGATAATATGGTTCGTAGAGGTAGCCGTTTATGGAGCATGTTTTGTATGAGTTTATGGTATGATTCTTGCTCAGGAGTATGTCTCACTGGGACGCTGTCTAATGCAACTCGGGTCACGCAATACCCGCCTGAATAATGGTGGTGGTGCATATGGAAACAGATTTGGAATATTAAAGATTAGAATCATAAAAATATAACTTTTAAAGTAGGGGTGGAAACGGAGATGTTTCTGGAATCTGGCCGAAAATCAGTAGCGATCTGTAGAAACCAGATATACATACATACCTAGGTAGTCTCTCCGAAGGAACAGATCGAGGTGCATTAGAGCTTCATTTCCTAAGATGCATAATTATATGTAATGTTAGGTCTCACGTTATAGACTCAGTACAGCTACGAAAAAATTACGTCTTTTTGCTGTAGGCGAGAATAGTTAATACTAAAACTTGTCCGATACCAGGAACCAACCTGAGATACCACAATCGGTACTAACTCTGTCAATGCTTTGTTTGCTAGACATAATTGCAAACCTATTGTATCTAGCCACCGTTGTGCCGCTGCGACTTAATAGGTTCACTATAAAATAAGCGTAAGCTTATGCCGGAGAATTAACGAGCCAGACAAGTAGGCAGTGGTATTAAAATCTTCTTCTTCTCTCTTTGCCTTTATTATTCCCAAGTCACTTGGGGTCGGCTTTTCTGGTCTAACCGGATTTGACTGGATATCAGTTTTTACACGGAGCGGCTGCCACCTGACCTCCGCAACCCGAAGGCTAACGATACCCTAAGGCTAGACCAGTGTCAGGATATTAGAGGGTACTGACTTTCCCAATAACGACTGCGATAGATGTTCATGGCAGCCGGGACCAACGGCTTAACGTGCTCTCCGAGGCACGGAGCAGGCGATAATTGTCAATCAATACGCACATAATTTCGAAAAGTCATAGTCAGAGATGCGCGACGTGGGTTCGAACCCGAGGCCCTCTTCATTGCAGTCTGTTGGTCTCCCCACTGAGCTATCGCTGCTCTTGTGTGTGTGTGGTAGTGGTATTAAAATATACCTTGCAATATACACAATAACACTTTTCTCTATACAAATAAATAAAATTAAAGTGTCTGTTTGTAATGTCAAAATAACAACATTTTACTTCATGCATATGAAAGTATATACGGTTTATTTTTGTCTTTCTGTCGTTCTGTTTGTTCCGGCTAATCTCTGAAACGGTTGGATTAATTTTGACGGGACTTTCACTGGCAGATAGCTGATATTATAAGGAGTAACTTAGAATACTTTAATTTTAGTATTTTTTTTGTTATAGTCCACGCGGATAGGAAATATTATTTAACTTATGCTACAGAACGTACGATGTAGTATTACATGACTATTAAACCAGTGTATCACAAGTAACAAGAATATTTTGTTGCGAAAAGTAACTATTTTGTTGGCGAGTAAAGTGCACAAGTTGTTTTCGACATAAACAGTATTAACTATGAGACGAGTACAAGTTTTATTAAATGAGTAAAACTAAGTTTTTATGTACGCTTACATTGTATATGTGGCAGGATAATCGGATACTCCGAATATTTGAGAAAATTCTAGGACGACTGCACATTAAAATTCATAATTTAATCTTTCTTTATCTATTTCTCTTCCTTTATGATTAAGATTTATAATTTATGGATGATTATATAATTCCCAACATATATTTATTCACATAATTCCTCAAGGAACTCCTTTAATTTTAATACCTTTTATAGTATTAATTAAAACAATTAGTAATATTATTCGCCCAGGAACCTTAGCTGTTCGATTAACAGCTAATATAATTGCAGGTCATTTATTAATAACCCTTTTAAGAGGAACTGGACCTAATATAAATCATTATAACATTATATTTTTAGTTTTAATTCAAATTTTATTATTAATTTTAGAATCTGCTGTAGCTGTAATTCAATCTTATGTTATTGCAATTTAACCTATTAGCTATTATTATGTCAATTGGAAATTGCCATTCCGATTATGGCATGGCAACATTGCCATACCGATAAGCTATAACAACTTAATGCCCGATCGTCAGAAGACGGCTATTGATAAAGGTCTATTTATAAGAATTAAACTTTAAGATGTTGAGGCACCCATATATCAGTAATAAGGTCCGCTTTGGTAGTTCAGAAAAAGAAGAGGAGCCGACTATGTTACGTGTTTACCGAAGCACGGGTAGAAGCGCTACCTTTCTAAAACCAGGCTACTGAGAATTTGTTGACAGAAATAGGTACTCAACCACTTTTTGACAGTCCGATTCGGTATTTAAACCAGAGGTCACATGCGCAGCAGATGCATTTACTACCGCTGCGACACCGAGCCACAAAAGCTTATTAGTTTTTCAACACTAGTTCCCTGGAGGGGCAGATATTACTAATTGCCACTAGCTTCACTTACGTTCTACAGGCAAGCCTGTCAGTGTAGAGAACTTTAAGCCTGGCCTTTCATTAGAATGTTTATGATCAGACCAAAAGTCCTGGTATATCTTTCCCTTCCCACTATCCTATTTATTTTCATTATGCTAGCCTTATTCAGATATACTGTATTCAGTCTTCGAAAGAAAGGTCTCAAAGATAAGATCACGCTTTAAGATGCGGTCTCGGATTCTATTACCATGTCGGGGAAAACTTTTATACTAGGCAATTTTCAGCACGGTGAATCCGGTGGACGGCAATTAACTTGCCACCTATTCGACCTAAACTTTTTTAGTGTGATACACCTGTGCCTAGACCTCTGGGGGCGGGAATCTATATCAAAAACTAATCAATATAAGGGTTGAATTCTTTAACAAATTTTTTGTTGATGCGTAGCCGATGTTCGTCTATTTGTGGAGAATGGCCGAGGGTTTTGATGAAAAGGGGTGAGCGAATCATTTAGAGTCCTATTCGCCTATTTAGATGTATTTCGATTTTGGCCAAATTCATCTAGAAGGGATCAAATACGATTTGAACATGAGCTGTGTATTGCATTAGGCTGCATATGTTATTATACGAAGTAAAATGAAAAAAATAAAATGGACGCAGGTCAGGGATGATTTTGGGATTTTGTTTACATACACGGCTTAAGTTACACCGAAAATAATTATACGATATTATTTGAAATAAATGGATTGACGATGATTTACATTCGGAGCAAGCTTATTTCCTACATAACTTCGTGCTGCTATTAATAGTTTTTACTAAGTGAACAAGAGAAAATAAACAAATGTTTGTGTTTCAAACCTATATATTAATACGTGAAGCAAAATCTTTGTACCCCTTTTTACGAAAATTGCGCGGACGGAGGAGTATGAAATTTGGCACAGTTAAAGTTTATATGGAGAAGGAGAGGCAAATCCTAATATTTTTATAAAATATGCATTAGAAATACATTCAATTTGACGTACATTTGACACACGCAGTCGAATCGCGTTCGTAGTATTTTGGCTTTGTTCGGCTGACGTCGTAATTCTTCGTATCTATGGTTACATACCTTATTTATATGTAATAAAGAAAAAAGTAAACGTAATAGCAAGCTTCGGAATATCGTCAATGAAGAAGTATAGTTAAGTAAATAATAATTTATTTGAAAAAGATAGGTAAATTAACCTGTATAGCCTTGGCGAAATCTAAATGCAATGTGATTGTAAGGGTATAAAAATTTAAATCAATTATGGTCGAATTTCGACCGCTAGTATTAGTAACTAGGCATAAATACTATATCTCGATGGACTACACACTGTACAAACAATGAACGCAAAGAACACTCAGACACTGGGCAAATTAGAGAAAAAAATCCGGCTTATTAGGCTTACTGCAGCTTAGCGGATATAATTGAAACTATTTAGTGGCGAGATAACAACTTACCTATTACATCAGCCGTACCCTACCAGGTGCTGGTAGTAGTAGTCAAATAATTTGCATTCTATTTTTAATTATTGTTATTTAATAAAAAATAATAATTAAAAAAATTACACTACTACTGTTAAACTTTACTATTTTTCTTGCTATTCACATTATTAATACTATTTAGATTTAAGGTTACATTTTCCTCAACATTTCGATTGCTTTTCAGCATTAATTAAGCATACTTTAATTAAATCTGCTATTAATAAAATTCGTCGTGTCTTTACCTTCACAAACCCTTTTCCTTCACGAAACGACTTCCACAGAATGATATAATGTTCTGCTTTGACTCTGAGATTAGTGCGTATTACATTAAATTATATTATATTTTGTTCAACATAATATATTATGTTCATATGTTGAGATGCTGAAAGGAGTTATAGCTACAAGCGGGATACAATATGTCACTATTATTTATATGGTTTGTTATTTATTTTGTTTGGAATAACGTCGTATATACCATATTAACGACGTTACTATTTGTATAAAATAAAAATGGAATATAGTTTGTTTGATTTCAATTATCGTATTTTTTTAAAGATAACTCCCGTACTAACAATAATTACTGTGTCGCGGGGACTTCACAAGCATTTAAACAGGCACAAAGAACACCCCGACTCCAAACAACAATTTGTGGATTAGACAAATTTTTGTTCCGTGTGGGATTCGAACCCACAACACTCGAAGCCATTGTCAACACTTGACAATGGCGAGACGATTTTGTAATATTGTGCCTATATTTGCGGCCCATTGTGGATCTCGAATTCCATTCCTGGATCGAGCAGTGTTTTACTGTTTTTACCATTAATTTTTACCATTGCAGCACCGAGATTAGAAACGAGCCCAGTAGACGACAATAGGTTTAACTCTATGACGTTGTTGTCAATTAATTGACTGCAACAGCAAACTATTGCTGTCCATGAAGTCTAGTGTTCGATCCCTGGGTTGGACAGTACTATAGGGCTCTTCTGTCAAGAAAGCCAACTACAGCTAGCAATGTGAAACTGGGCATGTTACACGGCAATAGGTTTGCCTGACTTACCGGACTTATGGCGGCTGTGTGGCTTCGCTCGCTTGATGTAGATTCTGTCGATATTTCAATCCTCGGGCACAGGACTGTTTCCTAGACTCTAAATACCTTATGCTCTTTTCTCGCCGCGAAATTTCATGATGATAAGTCGAGTAGTCAAAGCGTGAAAACGTAACAAACAAACTCGTATTCACAATTATAATATTAGTTAGGATATACGTTCTTAAAAACGGCTAACATTCGCCTCTGTACCGTATGTGTTCCTCCGCAAACGACGTCAGATCAGACATCGATTTAATTAAATATAGTTCTATGACCTCAATAAAGAAGTCTTAATTGTCTATATTAATATAAATTTAATTTTGTCGATAATTTAGCTAAGCATATATAATATGTCATATAATTAAATAAGCATGTAGTGTTTGCATCAAGTAGGATGTATCTTATGTGGAGGCCAGTCAGTGCAGACCGGCGACACTTCAACCCAGTGGGATCTTTTGTGCCGATACTCTCCCAATAACGACTGCCATAGTATCTAGTAGGATACATCTTAATGTACGTTTATTAAGCTAAGATAAATACCATTGTACTATCGTTTTTTTTTACTTTATATACTTTAATTAAATTTTACATAATTAATTTTAAAATGTAATAATCTAATAACCTATATTTACAAACGTACTAAAAAAGATAACATAATTACAAAAACACAAATAATTATAATACTAAATATTTACAAAAAATCAAATACAAATTTTAAAAAATTTGTATCCAGCTTCGCGAACCAATAAAAAAAATAACAACGAAGTCAAGAGCATTAACTAGTTATTATAATAAACTGTATTCGGCTTTGTAGTAAAGCCAAAATGATGATGCAAGTATAATATATGTATGTATATTATTGCTCGAAGTAGAAAATTATTATAAGGTATCTATATATTAATACGTGAAGCAAAAACTTTGTACACCTTTTTACGAAAATTGCGCGGACGGAGGAGTATGAAATTTGGCACAGTTAAAGTTTATATGGAGAAGGAGGGACGAATCCTAATATTTTTATAAAATATGCATTAGAAATAGATACATGTAATTAATGAAAAAACACTACACGCACACAACCATGCATTTGACACACGCAGTCGAATTGCGTTCGTAGTATTTCGACATAGTTCGTCTAACGTCGTACAATTCTTTGTAAGTATGGTTACCTATACCTTATTTATATGTAATAGAGAAAAACAGAAAACAAAGTAGCAAGCTTAGGAATTTTGGTCGAATTTTGACTACTAGGCGACCGCTAGTATATATTATTATTTAGAGTTTAGTAAGATTACTAGAAGACATAATTTATAGAAAGCTTGTTCAATTTATAGTGACCCCGAACAACAATACCTGCCTACAGGCACGATGAACGGTGCGACTATATTTTATCCTGCTTAGCTATTATTTAAGTTGTCTAGGAGGCTAAGATATATCATGGTTTAAGAAACTTAAAACTTAACTTTTAACTTCAAGTATGTTTTTAGGAAAGCCCAAGATGAAGGAATCCTAACTAATATTATAAATGCGAATGTGAGTTTTGTATGTTACGCTTTCAGGCATTAACTACTCGATCGATCAGCATGAAATTTCGCATACACGTTCTCAGTGGAACAGAAAAGGACGTAGGATACCTTTCATCCAGAAAAAAAGTACTGTTACTTTTTACGCAAATCTGACGTCATACTTGCATGCAAGAGTTGCCTAATGGAATCGCGCCTTTACGGGAGCGAAGCCGCAGGCAAAACTAGCGATCTTATAATTTTGAACATCTCTTTGATCTAATTGTGTAAGACTCAGTTCCTAGAGCCGTCAGACTTACGTCATTTAGCAATGCTGAGATGTCTACAGTATAATCAGTGTGTAGATATATAGACGACTGCACGCTAGCTATTTTAACCTACTGTGTAAGCAGCGGCATACCGGTGGCCAGAAACAATACATTTTTAGTTATGTATGGTCTTCTAAGACTTGATAGATTAAAAGTTCCTTATATTTTGCTTTTTATCTGTTCTCGGTTCTGGAAAAGTCTTTTAAATAATTACGAATACATTAGCTTACTATAAGGCTGAATTTGATGTTCTTTTGGTGATTTGATGTTTTATACATACCTACGTTATTTATCTACATATTACACATTTGTAAGCGAAATTTTGGTTTTATTTATTGTTTCTAATGGCAGACAAGCTAGTGACCCACCTGATAGTAAGTGTCAACCGCCGCTCATGGATTTCGGCAATGTCAAGGATACACACAGCCAAATGTACTTTTTGTCCATTGTTTGAATATTTCTGAAGACCCACCAAAGGAATTATTTCTAGTGCAGGTGTTATCTTTTTTAAAACAGAAAAGAAGGAGATAAATCTTGTGCCTCCTGTGACAGCTGTATTTCTTTTTGCTAAAAGTGCGTTTTTGGCACAAACGTACGCTTTTAGATTTTTTTAGCAAGTTTGACAATCTGAAAACGTTTTTCGTCAGCCATGTTCAAACAAATCTGGTGAAATGTGGGAGTGACATGCAAAGGTGTGTCATAATTACAACAGTTTATGATGCCTATATGTTATAGATAGATCAGATAAAGCTACTGATTTGGCAAGAAGACCGACGGTTGCGCTACTTTGCTATCGCTGATACTGTTGAGGATAGTCTAACAATTCAATGGCATGAAAAAAGTTATAGTTATAAGATGTTTTGGGCTAGTGGAAGGTATGAACTAACAAATATTGACCAAGAATGTCTATCGGGCGAATACGAATGAAGCGGTCGGGAGGGGAACACCTAGGTGAAAGTTTTCTGATTAGATCTGAGAAATTCTTGAAACAGAACAGGTACAGGTTTACTCTAGACCAACAAAAATGGAAGAATAAATCAGAAAAGGGACATTATGACAAGGTTCTAACAACTAGAAATTCGTAGTCTCTATCTACCGTTTCGGGAAAATTGCGACAACGAAATAGGTATATATAATATGTCTGAATAATAAGTGGTTTAATAGTTGCAGCTCCTTTCAGAAAATATTTATAAAATAAAAAATAATGTGAATTGGCGATTAAATAGAGCGGCCGTCAGTTCCTTACCAGCTCTTCTCATTGGCTTAACGCCCTTGCTTTGCTGAGTATGGCAACAGGTAAATGTAAATTCACATCAATAACTACAACTTTGATGTTCGTAAGTGAACTACATACATGAATAAACATATTCTTGATTCTGATTTTTCAATACTAAATAAAAGAAAGAAGGCACTTAATAATCATAGCAAATAAAAATCGCACTGTCTTAGAAACATGCACAGGAATGCAACTAGCTTCAAACTACCGTTACTGCGTTCGGTGAAGTTCTAAGAACTAGAAGCGAAGCCGATGTCTCGATAGCTATATTTGTACTAGATCAAGCGCCAAACGCTTTAAGGGATACCTCCCTTCAACCATTTAGAATTTAACTCACGTTGTGGGGAACAGAGCATAAAAAATTAACATTTCCCTCTCGGCAACAAACTCCCAACAGTAATGGACGCCCATAACTAGTGCTGTGAACACAGTTCACTTCCTGATGTCTTTAAATGGCGTTTTATCGATGTTCCCACATACGCCCACACTAGTGCGTCACGCGATTATCGATATCGCTAAATACGGTACGGCAGACGAATTTCGACGTGCTGTGCCAAAATAATAAAATGATAGGTAAGTATATTGAGATGCGTTTTCTAATGTTGCGAATTAGAAAACGAAACTGGTGTTGATTTTATGTGGCAGGTGTTACTTTAATTCGGTATTTTAGCGGGTTTACGCGAAATAATGGACTATTTTTAATTTATGTGGGTACTTCGATAGTATTGTTTACGATAATGCGAACGTTACAAATTTTAAGCGTTTATTTTGTTTACATTTTTTATATTTACGCTGGCCTTGATGTTGGGCAGCCGTGGCCGTGGTATTTACACAATTGTATACAAAATAAATAGTGGTATCATTAGATGAGTCGCATGTTAATATTAACTATGTTAGTTCTCTTACTTCCTATCTTAGCCTTTACAATATAATAAATAATAAGCAAATAGACTACCAGATCAATATTTCAGAAATATATAGATCTACATTATAGACGTTCTTATTACATACAATTTTAAGCAATAATATAGTCTGATATCGGCGCATAATAACTTCGCCGGAATATAGAACTTTTGAAAATAGAACACTCACATAACAATTAATTAAAAAATTCTGTCGTCTGCCATTTTAAATATAAAACTAAAATACAACAAACAAAAATATACCTACGCGAAGAAAATTATCCCCCAATGATTGCAATACATATATTTCACGCAGATAATGAGAACATAAATTATTGTTTAAACGAACTCACGACCTGATTTATGTTAAACAGTTATTATATAAAGTGCGTCAAGTATAATTTTCACAAATAAATTATTGTTACAAAACGGATAAATAAATTGTGAGTTAGTTAGTGTCAATTTCTTCATCAGCTAGGCTGGCCTACATTGAGGGCCCATTTCAATTAGAATAACGAGATAATAAAGACGATTTTTTTAAAGAAAATACCACGGGTTAGTAACTGTTATGGACGTGGCATAATTTAGCTGGCTTGTGCGTGCCACGGTTTGGGCAGCTGAACACGAGTTGAAGAAACCGGCGCAATCATATTATAATATAATAATAATGTCCTCCAGACCGAATTTCGGCCACGGCGGCCAGTCTTAACAGAGACTGGCCATCTGCGCAGGAGATATTATAGTGCACAAGTGTGTGCGCAAACACAAGTGCACTCTCTGTTCCCTAACTCTCATGATCCGATGGGACGGCAATCCGACACGACCGGAGAGAGATCAGGCGCAGGACCAACGGCTTTACGTGCTTTCCGAGGCACGGGGGTGTCTAACACTGCCAACTTCCTAACTCCGGGCTGCTATTGAGATTTCTTTACAGAAAAACCCAATAGCTTTTTGTTGGCCCGACCCGGGATTCGAACCCGAGACCTCATGCACAGCAGTCGCATTCACTACCGCTGCGCCACGGAGGCAGTAGTGTTATATGAAAGTAACAAGTCTTAGATTCTTTATAGATAACAATTTTGTCCAGCACCTCAGATATAGACGTTAAAAGTTAATGTGTAATACATTGGTTAGGATTATTGAACCCAATATAACGGAATTACAATAAATAAATGAAATACAATGTTACAAAAAGTTTAATTTCAAGTGTCAAATCTCTGTCAGAATAGAAAAGAAAAAGTGAGCCTAGGCAAACTTATTTGCAGACATTCTCGAGAAAGGCCTCTATATTTAGAGTACGCTTAGCCAGTAAGTGTACTCAACATTATGTATTGTGCAAAAAGAATGTGAATAAAACAAACAAGACATGTCAGAAGTTCAGATAGTTGCTATCCGTATTCCCTATCTGTTCTTTGAGGAAATAAGCGTGAGTCGCGTATCTAATTATATTTCTAACGTTACCAACCGCTGGACTAATGAAATTTACACGATTTAATTGGATGACTTTTTACAATTCCTTGAAATCACGACGGAAGCTCGATCTTACATCGCTTGGTAATGTGTACGTTATAAAACATACGCAGATCAAACGATGTTAGGATACGAGTGGGCGGGCTTGCGCCTGCGCACATATTTATGCGATTTTAAGACTAGTTATTAAGTTAATTTTAAAATTATGAAACTACATCATAAGGTATGTTTGATCATAAATATTTATGGTGTAAAATTAATATATTTGATAATAATTATGTACTCGTTAATATTGTAGACACATAAAATAAATTAAGGTTTAATGGAATACGAAATAAAAACATTATTTTTGATGGTGTGTGTTTTTTATTTATTTATGGCGGTTGATAAATTAAACGGAAGGTCAGTCTATATGTCGGAATAGAAACTCGGCACTTCTTGCTGTGCTATAAAAATCTGGAACTTATTACCAGTCTATTTCCTTCATTTATAATCTTAGTGAAACCCATTTAAGCTGACAAAGTTTGAGAACTCAAACTTTAATGAGGCATTGCAGGATCCCGACATAAATCAAAGAACTTACACCAGGAAGTAGACCGCAACAGAGAGCAACGTAGACCCAATAACTTCTGCAGTCTTCTCCTTTTCGGAGGAAGAAGAGAGGATGGGTAAGAAAGAGTAACGAGAAGTAATTCTTTTTCCTCTTGTTACACGTACCCTTTCTCATAGGCTACGTTATCTGCTTATTACCAAGTAAATCATGTGCTGTTTTGCATCTATGTGATTTACAATAGGTAGTGGCTTGGTTGTTTCGCTGGAATAACTTCTATGATCTCAAGTAGAAACAACCATGAGCAACGTTTGTTGCTTACCCCGCTCTGCGCTCAGGTTGTGGAATGAACTTCCTGCCCAGGTTTTCCCACGAGACTACAGTATGGGGTTCTTTAAAAAGGGCGTTAAAGATATTTACAAGGTCGGCAACGCGCAAGTGATGCCTCTGGTGTTGCAGGCGTCCATAGGCTACGGTAACCACTTACCATCAGGTGGGCCGTATGGTTGATTGCCACATTAGTAGTATAAAAAAAAGTTGGTTTGTTGTCTCGTATGCCAATAATAACAATGAAAAAAGAAATTCTAAATACCTACAGGTAGCAACATAATTAGTACTAGCGGTAACCCGTGACTCCGTCCTCGTGTAATATAGTTTTTTTTTAAATTAGTTTAATTAAAGTTACTTCTTATAACATCAGCTATATGCCAGTGAAAGTCCCGTCAGATCGGTCTAGTCGTTTCAGAGATTAGCTGGAACAAACTGACAGATAGACAGACAACAATTTTAAGAATTGTTTTTTTTATATATGTGTCGTATATACTCTCATATGCGTCTCGTTAAAAGCTATTACTTTAACATTACAAACAGACACTTCAATTTTATTTATTTGTATAGATTTTATCAATGTTTCAACTGACAGTATGCCGCTTCAAGCACAAATTCTTTGACACGACTTTAGAAACGAATAAGTTCAAAAATACTCTACTCTTTATTTTTCTACATTATTAAATCGGGCAGCACATTAAAACTAGAAAAGGATTAGAACTAGTTTACTAAGAAACTGCTACCAGAATATTAAATACTATTAAATAAAAAGATTTAGAAGTATTGGTTAGAGATAATGTCGGAGATATTAATGTGTTGTACGTGAGCTGTATGTTATTGTTTACATTAAACCGGGGAACATTCACAGAGTTTTACTATGAAAACTAATCGTTATGGGTAACATTGTATTGTTACGTATTTCTTGAGGTAATGATGGGTGCTCTTTCTTGTCATTCTTTTGTATATTACGTACTAATGCTATAAATACGTAGATTAGCCTTGTGTCTTCATGAAAATTGGCTGACTCGTGGGCGCATCGGTATTGAATGCGACTGCTGTGAGATTCACAATTCGGGCAAATTAAAACGGTTTTAAACTGCTATATACGGATTTTCACGCGTTGTTTATTTTACACTATATTACATGAGAATGAACTCAGAGTATCATGAAGTCTAGCTGTGGTTTGCTTCTTGGGTTTGACTATTTGAATTACTGGATCCCAAGCTGGTGATACTCTGAGCTCATTCTGCGTAAATAGAAACACCAATGATTAAATTATGTTCGGGTACTTTGAAATAACTACACTGGAACATTGAGACAACTACCATCTTAGTCTCCCCCTGACCATGGCTGCTGAAAAGCAACCGAAATGTCGGGGAAAGTGTAAACTTAAATATAAATAGTTTTAATAGTTTTAATAAATTTATTAGCTTAAAAATTTGTAAAGTTTAATAGTATCTAGTAGTAGTGTAACAGTTTCAAAATTATGTAATAAAGTGTAAAATAAACAACGCGATAAAATCCGTATATAGTAGTTTAATTTCAATGAATAACATTCGCGTAAACAGAAGACAATATTGAAAAACGGTTTTTTTTAAAAGACAACTGCCGCGTTTGTCTTCATATCCTGTATCGCGAGGTACTTAATAAGTACTATTAACGGTCACAAAGTACACCCAGACGCAGAACAATTATTTGTAAATCACACAAATAATTATGCCTGTATGGGATTCGAACCCACAACATTTGGCGTAGTGGTAATGGTGAGGCGATAATTTAAACTATTACGTGCAGAAGAGTTTTCTCTGTCAAATAATTGTAGGTTGCACGGAGGCTGGAACTGCGTAATGTGAGACCAACTCACTTGGCTGACAAAATGCATCTGTCTACCCATTGGTGGATTTAAGTGTGCTACCATGGATCGAGACTTTAACCTTCTTGAACATTCTTGAAAATAGACTAAAAAGTAATTTTATTTTCTTAACGTGGCTATCAAACCTTACCTGATTGTCTGAGATACCAGGAGTATAAATCGGACGTTGCTTACCTGTGGAACAAGGAGATAAACATGAGATGAGAGGACAACAATGAATGAGATAGTATGTGAGTCTTCGGAACTCACACTCACCGGGCGGAACGGAGTAACAGCGTAAATTCTTCGCAGATTTATCGTATGAGGTGGTACTTGTACTTGCCGAAACAGGCGAGCTTAATCGTATTATCAACATTTGTGAGTAAGTAGGTGAACCACGGAGACGGGTCCGCGGGCACATGTAGTCATAATACGATCATGCTTACCATTTACATACCTTTTTCAAACGCTTGAGGTTTATAGCCGTTTTTACTTACGTAAATCATACAACGTTAAAGTATAACAATGACTAAAATGTCTATCACTAGATGTTTCTAGATTTTATTTAACTATTGATGTATACCTATATCAGACATTCGCTGCAGATCTTCGGTAAGATATGCAAAACTGCAAAAGACTGCTTTGTCTCGTGCCATACTTATACTCATTATTTCGTGCGGGCGTCAAATCTTGGCTTTCAAAGGGATTGGATTGAGAAGGCGCTCAAAGGGATATTGATAGATTTTACTGTTAGAAAATTCTTAGTAGGCATTAGGCTCGCTTCAGGTCACGTGATATCGTCTTTCAACTCAAGAACCGTAAGTGCTAGAGACTCGCGGTCAACGCCATTCAACTCAGCATAGTCGTTATAACCCGAAATGTCTATGACCTTTGACCTCTGATCTCAATGTCACGTGGTATCACGTGACCTTTGCATATTACTTCAACCATTTTTTCGAACTCTAATATTTACGGCAATTCATTGCCGATTATCACTTGTTTATTTCTGTGTCAGCGTAACAAAATGATACGCAGTCGAATTGCTGCGGTCTATATATACCAGGCCCTCGCAGCCATAGGCACTATCTATTTTTAGTTGAAAATGTTTTATACGCGGCCTGTTTACATAAACACACTATATACACCTCATGAAAGAAAAGGGGGTAATTCTGATGTACATTAAATTGATATTAATGTATCTTTTTAGAGTTCGAAAATCTCTTATAATATAGCTTTGTCCGTCTGTCCGTCCGTCCGTCCGTCCATTCGTCCGTCCATCTGTCTGTTATACAACTTTCAACTCAAGAACCGTAAGAGCTAGAAACTCGCGGTCAACGCCATTCGACTCAGCATAGTCGATATACCCCGAAATACCATTTTTATGAACTCTAAGATTTACGGCAATTCATGGTCGTTTCTCACTTGTTATATTTATGCTGCGTTGCTGCATCAGTAACGCAGCATTAGAGAAGGTGACTGTTGTGTATGAGGTCTGGGTTTCGATTCTCGGATCGAAAAACTGTTATTAGGTATTTCTGTTAAGAAACTCGCATTAGCAACAAGGAGTTTGGAACATCAGTTGACTTTCTATTACCATAAATGGCGAAATTTGGGTGTGTAATACACCACTGCTTATGTCTTTAGAGATTTAGGCTCCAGACTATATAATTATGTAGGTGATCTACTAGCAACTTGGATAAAATATTGTTAGAATTATTATTTAGTGAGTTCATATGGTAGTGCAATGGGTGGGATCCAAAGTTACGGACCCTTGATTGCAAGTTTAATGAAGTGGAAGTTAACCGCTGCTTTCTTTTCAAAAATCAAATCTAATTAAATCGATTAATTTTTAATTTCATTGCTCAATAGGCTACAATAAGAACCTCCTTTAAAAAATAATTCTTAGCGTTTTATTCGGAATTACAATGAGCAATTTTACATTAGACCTATTTCCAAGTAGTGAGTAGTACATTAGTGAGTTTTAAGCCAGAAAGTCAATTTCTTCAAACAAAGTTCTGATCTGGTAAACGTCAAATATTAACTGAATTGAAATTTAATTTCAAATTTATTTACGAGAATATAATTTGTGATCCAGAACCTAGATCGGAACTCTATTATAAAGAGGATTTCCTATTTCTTATAAGAAATAAAAACGTAAACACCATATTTTACTACGAGAATTACCCCTGTGATATAAAACAAGAGAATCGGCACCTCTAGTTGAGATTTAAATTAGGTCACGGCCATATTTTTTGTAGTATAACAGTTGTTGTTTATTTATGAGGTTTCATTAATTACAGTTTGCTCGTGCGATTTCTTAAGAAATGTTAAGGAAGTACGACTTCCTTTCAATGATCGTTGTTTACATTTCCAAGGTTTGTTTTGTGTACTTAGTGAGTCGTTTTGTAATCATGTATCACTGGAAATAGGCTCTCTTGTTAATGGAACATTATGAGCTCCGGTATCTAGTTCGGTTGATTACAAAACTTTTTCGCGAGAAAAGCGTTTTAAGAAATAATTAGGTAATTAATGTTTGTTTATTTCGTCGGTATACACGAGGCTAAAGAGGCATGGCAGAACCACCTGTTAGAAAAAGTTATTTCTCTCTACCTTACATATAACTACTGCCTATTAAAATTGTGTTTTATATAATAATAATAATAATATCAGCTCCGTATTAAACTGTATATGTAGGATATATTATAGTCTGAACGCAAACACAAGAGCACTGGCCCTTACTCTCATACACCGATTGGACGACAACCGGAGCGATATCAAACGCAATACGAACAGCTTTACGTGCTTCCAAAGAAACGTTAGGACTTTGTTACTCGTAGGTTCGAGTTTCTAGATCTACCGATAGTTTTACGCTATCAATACGCCAACCAAGCATACGGCGTCTAATAATAAACGGTTATCATACCCTGTGATCGTTTGCAGCACAGAGCGAGAACATACGCTTTGCAGAACTATTTAAAAGTAGTGGACTGCCAGCTCGTGGTTTAAGGGTTAGACAGATAACGACAGCCTGCATCCTATTTGCCATAGGAACATGATTCAACCTTTTTTCCGTCTCTACGGATACAGGCTCTGCCTAGTTTAAGAGACAAAGTTCACTCATTTGCACTAGTAAACCAAAATATGCTTGTAATCTATAATAAACAATATAACAATATTATTGCATGTTTGTGATAATAAATATATTATCGCAAACCACATAATAATTTTGCTCGCGTAAGATTGCAGCTAAATAATAATAATTTGGCTGCGATCTTCTTTTATGGCAGAGGTACTAGACCGACTGTCTCAGTTTTAAGACTGTACCGAGCGTAAGACAGATAATGACAGAGCTCGTGCGTTGCATATTCAAATCGGCGCGCGGCCGCCATAGTAAAATTGTATGGAGGATTTGATAAATATGTTTCTTTATTGTCATCCAATAACTTTAATATTTGGGACGGGCAAATTGTAATATAACTATTTATGTTTCATTTAAGCTGTTAAATAGGATAGATTTCTACTGTTATAATCTAAAAATCATGTAACACGAGATTACGTTTTTGCATTTTTCGTGCGAATTTACGTAATTTTGTAGAAAAATATTAATTATTTTAAGTTATTTACACGGAGTAATTGTAAACACATTAATTGTTATAGTAAATGTTTATTTTATATTTGTATTAAACAAAAAGTGTTGATTTTAATCACTAATTGTGACCGCCTGTTTTGGCACATTTCGCTCGGCGCAGTCTTAAGTGTTATATCAGGCTTAAATATGTACCTATTCTTCTGTGTCAGTTCCTCTTTAAATCAGCAGGCAGATTATAGTCTTAGTTTCATATACTGGCATCGAAATGGCAGTGAAGTTAATAGAACAAATGAATGTAAAAACATATCCAATTTGCTATAAATTACGGCTTTTATATGACCTAGATTAAACAATACAAATTCGTCTCACACAGCAGTTATAGTTTTCGCAGGTGAGTAAAATAAAAACAAAATACAATTTATAAAATAACACATTCGCACTACTACGCACTACTTTACAACTTTCATAATTCACATTGAATAAAAAGCTTTTAAAATCGTTGTCACCGCGGCGGTATATTATATTTTAGTACTGAATCGTCATCAACTTGGCCTTGAATTATTCGCTATAATAAAACCACGATTAGTTTTTTTATCGCTAATATAATATTTATCTGTTATTTGGTCTTATTAACAAGAATGATGAATATTGTAAGGCTGTGAGATGAAATCTATGAGTTAGAAAGAGAAACATGAAGAGTGCAATTTTATTGTATACTTCTTATATAACGCAACTCCCGCAATTGGAATCAAGCCTTACGAGGGCGTCTTTTAAAACATACAATTATATAATTTAATAATTATATAGTAAGTAAAGAACCGGGTCACCGCAAGAGAAAAACCTTAGAGTCTGCAAGCATGAAGTCTGTATATGTGCCTGTGTGACACTGACATCAAAATCCTTCATAAAATATTGTTCTAATTGAGAGGCCTATGTCCAGCAGTGGACTGCAAAGGGCTGATTGATTGCAATCAGCCCTTTGCAGTCCACTGCTGGACATAGGCCTCTCGCATTTCGTGCCACAACATTCAGTCACCCACCTTCTTTTTTTTACCTGTGGAATTGCCATATCCTCTCGCCATAAGGGAAGGCGAGAGAGTTTTGTCCGGCTCTTCCGTACTTCGGGCCTACGGAACAAAACGCCACGTGTGCTTACTCGCTGCCTTGTATAGTGGATGGGCCGCTGGAAAAGAGACTACCTCAGCGATCTACCCAGCAGACTACGACTCCTGGGCGACGCCCCGGTACTACAGAGAGCGTCGGACCGACTCAATGGCTGCCGCAACCAGTTTAACCCAGGTACCGTCTTCAGGTCATCAATCTACCTGGCTTCGGTCCTGCTTTACATTTACCAAGTGGTGGTGTCGACTCCTCGACTCGTTTGCTCCAACGGCCATCATCATTGTTCCAATTATACACAGATGGCGTAGCGGTTTATGTGGTCGCCTCACTACTGCCATTACGACAAGTGTTGTGGGTACGAATGCCACACGGGACAGACATTTGTGTGATTCATAAATGGTTGTTCCAATTGTCCATTGTGTCCGTTGTTTGAATATTTGTCTTTCAATACAGGAATTATATGTAAGGCAGAAACTTTATATTTATGTCATACGATATTGGGCTGTATATAATGACACTGATCCATATTATATATAGATAACTAATCGATTCATGCACCTGATGGCGCGGTAAGCTCGCTCGGCTCGTTCCTAAACACGAGCAAGGGCTGCTATTATCTTCAAAAATTCTTCTCTTCCCACTAGTGATATGATAAATCTGTAAATGAAGTGCAAGTATAAATGAGGTCGCGGGTTCGATTCCCGCACAAGTCAAACATTTATGTGCATGTACATGGATGTTTGTCTTGGTCTGGGTGTTTCTATGTATAATATGTAAGTATTTACAAAAGAAAAAGTATATGTGTATATCCATTTTCTAGTACCCATAGTACAAGCTCTGCTTAGTTTGGGCTAGATGGTGTTGTATGTATGTGATAGAATATGTGATATGTGATAGAATATAATAACTACAGGCAACAGAATTTCAAACTCAACTTGATCTCTAAACAAAAATCGTCGCTTAAACCGCGCGCAAAAATTAAAGATTGCTAAAATAATAATATAACGTATATCTCGCATGGCGTAGAGTCGCCAAATCGACGATAAATATTCACAGTCTTCCTCAATTACGTAGAATGTGTCGCGATCATTAATGCCCTGTGTCTTGCCAATATATTACACGTTACGTGTCTTTATTAGCGGCACGTGGTTTCAGCTACGCTTGCCGTGAACAATGGACGCCGTCTTGTTCTTTTCAAGTATGAGAAATAGGAATCGCGTATTAGCCTCGTGTATAAAGATTACTATGTACTAGATTTTGTCCGCGGTTTCGGCGACGTAAATTTAGATTAGGTTATGTTAGTAACAGTACTTTTAAGAGTTAGAAAAAACTCTAATACAACAGCTTTCTCCGTCCGTTTGTTATACAACTTTCAACTCAAGAACCGTAAGAGCCAGAGACTCGCGGTCAACGTCATTCGACTCAGCATAGTCGATATACCTTCGAAATGACTATGAACTTTGATCTCAAGGTCACTTGATATCACGTGACCTTTGCGTTTTTTCGAACTCTAAGATTTACGGCAATTCATTGGCGTTTCTCACTTGTTTTTGGATGAAATGTACCCTATGTCCTTTTTTGTTCCCTTGACAACGTGTATGCGATATTTCATGGTGATCGATTGAGTAGTTAAGGCGTAAAAGCGTAACAAACAAACAAATTCACATTCGCATTTATATTAGTTAGGTTGTGTTAAGAATATAGGTAAGGGAAGTATTTCTGACTGGGTTTAATGTCTCGGGGGAAGGCCTCGGCTTCTATTTTCGCGTTGTGCAAAGTGGTACTAAGATTTACTAAGAACGCTATAAAGTACTCTCAGCCATGAAGGCTTTTTCACTATATTTTCTTTCAATTTTAAAGCGAGCGGTATGTAACTATTTAATACGCAATATATTTATATAATATTATTTTGCCCGCAGCTTTGCTTGCGTAAAGGATATGATTACGGTAAGGTTATGTAAGTTATAAGTTATAACAGATTTTTACCTGGATAAAAGGTACCTTACCATAAGTGTATACCGTGACATCGAACTCGAGACCTCTGCGTGGCAGTCAAATGGTCTCTTATCAGGCTATAACGCTAAACGTATTTTAATTAATTTTAGCTTACAGATAGACTATGACCTAGATTAACACGATCTTTACATCTTAGCAAAATTATTCAGTTCTTTTGTAAGATCTATTTATATTCAGCAACAACGATAAAACTGCGTGGCGTATGTATATAAAAATTTTATTCGCATTTAACTACATCTAGCCGGACGAAGCTTAGGTTAAAAGCTAGTAATTAAAATGATGGCAAGTGACTAGCGTGCATGAGGTCTCGGATTCGATTTTCGGATCGGATTTTTTAAAGTAATTGCTTCACATATATACATGCATACGCAGTCAGCTAACAGATCCACGTAAAAGGGGCTAAACGTATTTTCATTATCCCGGCACCGCTCCAGACTCCGTGCGGCTATAGTCATTTTCTTTACAGAAAAATCCATTAGCGTCTTGCCCGACGCAGGAAACAAAACCGAGACCTCATAGACATCAGTTGCTTACACTATCGCTGCGCCACCTTTGATGAGAACTTCTCATTCAGCTACTGATCTGGTACTCTACCATATAAATGACAATACGGCCACCCCTTACTACATACATACAGAGATTCACGCCTGTTTCCCAGAGGGGTAGGCAGAGACTATGGATTTCCATTTGCTACAATCCTGACACACTTCTCTGGCTTCATTCACGTTCATCACATTCTTCATACACGCCCGTCGATTCAAGGTTCTCTTAACCTGGCCTTTGTCCAGAACGCCTCCGATCTGATCGAGAAACGTTCGCCTAGGCCTTCCTCTTGCGACTGTTCCATTCACACTAGCCTTTTAAACTTTCTTAGTCAGTCTTTCCTCGTCCATTCTTTCTACATGCCCAAACCAGCTTAACATATCCTTTTCTATTCTTGTCACTATATCCACTTTCATGCCGCATCTCTCTCCTTACTCACTCACACTATTCCTTATTCTTTCTTTCAGATTCACACCACATATATTTCTCGGCGCTCTCATTTCTACAGCATTTATTCTGCTCTCATGCTTCTTTTGCCATACCCAACTTTCACTTCCATACATAAGTGTCGGCACTAATAGTCCTCTATGAACAGCAAACCCTTACTAGGTACGTGGGATCTTAAACCATAGCTGACTAAAAGTGGGTGTACTACCATAAATATTATAAATAATTACTTTATTTATACTATTAAACTTATGGTGATATACCTCACCTCTTCGACGATTTAGGCGCGACCTATATATGTAGGTACGTATGTATAGAATAAGTAATAATATAGTAAGCAGCGATAGCTCAGTGGGGAGACCAATAAACTGCAATGCAGAGGGTCTCGGGTTCAAACCCACGTCGCGCACCCCTGACTTTCGGAAGTTATATGACTTTTCGAAATTATGTGCATATTGATTGACAGTTATCGCCTGCTCCGTGCCTCGGAGAGCACGTTAAGCCGTTGGTCCCGGCTGTCATGAACATCTATGACAGTCGTTATTGGGAAGTCAGTGCCCTATAATATCCTGATACTGGTCTAGCCTTAGGATATCGTTAGCCTTCGGGTTGCTGAGGTCAAGTGGCAGCAGCTCCATGTAAAAACTGATATTAGTCAAAGCCGGCTAGACCAGAAAAAGCCAACCCAAGTGACTTGGGCATAATAAAGGTTAGAGAGAAGAAGATGTATATGGCAAATTGATTATATCGTAGCAATAATACATATGACGTCAACGTAGGACAATTTACAATCAGTAGAATCAGAGTGTATTGAAGTGCGATTGTGAGCGCCTTTAAACTCTAAAATGTTATCGTTTTTCGTTCTTTTGATGCATTTTTATACAAACATGTAATCTACCCATATTCGTACCGTATTGAGGCTTGGTTAGTCCTACAGGTTACTAACATTTTACTAATCGTACGTCTCTACATAGCAAAGTGGCAAGCTTGAAACCTGTCTGATGATAGGTCGTTGTTGTTCGTAGAAAAAGAAAATAGGGATGTGAACTTCTTGCTGGGAGAGTCGACAACTCGTAAGAGATACTTTTGGCAACACCAAAGGTATTTGTCATCTTAATCTATACTAATATTATAAAGCTGAAGAGCTTGTTTGTTTGTTGGTTTTGTTGAACGCGCTAATCTCAGGAACTAATGCTTCGAATTGAAAAATATTTTATTGTTGGATAGCCTATTAATCGAGGAAGGCACAGGCTATATAACATCACGCTACGACCAACGGGGGCGGCGCAGTAACGCTAAACGCGGGTGAAACCGCGGGCACATCTAGTTGTAAATAAATAAAAAATCACTCTGACAAATACTGTAGTTGAATCTAGAAAATTTTATAACAAGGCATTTGACAGTATTTTGGAAACTACTACATAGCTAATGCTATATTAGTTGTATTCCAAGATCAGCTGTTCCTATTTGGGTCAAAGAAGGCCTCACGCTGAGCTGAATCATTTTTATTACTTTTGTATATAATTATACTATAACTTCGTAAACTTGCTACGACATTTTAGTAATATGTGTTAAAGCATCGTAACATTTGATTTACGGCCATATTAAAATAAAGGAATGGTTTCTTTTTGCCAATTCGTGTTGACATGTCGTCACTGACTGGAAATTAAAAAAGTGGGAGATGTTTCAAGGCGTTTCCTGAGCCCAATTTCGTCATAGTAGACATATAGGTGGGCAGGTGGCAGAAATTGGTACTAAAAGAAATATATGACTTATTGTTATTTTACGAACAGATGTTTAATGG
The DNA here is from genome assembly GCA_930367265.1 of Catocala fraxini. Classification (NCBI taxonomy): domain Eukaryota; kingdom Metazoa; phylum Arthropoda; class Insecta; order Lepidoptera; family Erebidae; genus Catocala; species Catocala fraxini. Next base: position 22,957,242 of record OV884039.1, on the reverse strand, counting down.
TTACCACAAACAAAACCCCGGCTGAAGCTACATTCGTCGCACGAGATGAAAATTCTTGTGCTCCGTAGATAATTGATTCAATCGTTTTTAATTCCTCTAACCCACTTAAGTTTAAATAATAATTATAAAATAAAGATTTTCTTTGAATAAACAAAGGCGTATCACACCCATTTTCCACCAGTTATATTTAGGTCCTACGTAGCAGGCGAGCCTATCGCCGTGATTCGGGCAAAGTTCCAAATTAACGTAATTGTATCAATGATTACTTGCTACGACTGTGGAAATGAAATAACAATTAATTGTTGCTCGATTAACGTAATTTAAAGAAAACAGTCAGCTACGTCTCCTCTCAGTCGTTGTAGACAACGATTTTGTCAATTGCATATTTGAAGCAAGTCGAAAGCTCTATCGAAATTAAACTACTATATACGGATTTCATCGCGTTGTTTATTTGACACTATATTACATAATTTTGAAAATTTGTTACACTACTATTACTATTAAACTTTACAAATTTTAAGCTATTTATATTGTTATTAAAACTATTTAGATTTGATTTAATTCTACACTTTCCCCGACGTTTCGGTTGATTTTCAGCAGCCATGGTCACGGGCCCGTGACCATGGCTGCACAATATAATTAGCTTAAAAATTAGTAAAGTTTAATAGTAACAGTAGTGCAACAAATTTTCAAAATTATGTAATATAGTGTCATATAAACAACGCGATAAAATCCGTATATAGTAGTTTAATTTCAATGAATAATATTCGCGTAAACAGAAGACAATATTATCGAAAGCTCTAGTTTCTGCCTACTTTTACGTGAATCAGCTGTGAGTCTATGCATCCCAAAAAATACGAAATTCATGCTGCTGTCCACCAAACCGAGCGTGTCACCGAAAACGTCAAATGATTTTGACAGAATAATCTTTATAACATTTGATATATTTATAAAACTTAAAATCAGGTGATACCACGGACCAGTGCCAACACCCACAGACTCCAGGAAAAGAATAAGAAAAGCTATGATGTATCATAAATCACACCAACATTCGCCCATAAGGAAGTTCAAAACTAATATATTATTTGACGCAAAAGCTCTGAATTACCTTCCTTGTCACCATAACTTTGTGAACACATTGACAGCGAATTTGTTCGTCTGCGAATGATAATAATTCTAACAATGTGTTATTTAAGGGATTCCTAGGGGCTACGATAACCTCATTACTGACACAAAATGGCCGCTAATCTTTCAACACATTTTATCTCTATCTCTCTCTGGTTTTATAGTTTAGATCGAATTTCTCACTTGTTCGCCGGGCATAGACAAGAACTTGTGTGGGGTATAAAGATTTACCAACGATTGTAATGTTAAGATTTTGGATTAGAATAAAAGATGGAAGTCTTAATTTACTTGCATGTGGCATTTATATTTTATTGCGTTTTTTTTAAGTGTAGACGCTGCCAACACGGGTAATGAAACCATTTGATTCCAGTTATATTTCATATTGGACATACATGATTCGGAGCTATTTATTTTCTGAGATATGAGTCTGACTTGAGACATTCATTATCAACTGGAGTTGAACACTAGATAAATCTTAGAAAAACCAAAAAAATAGTGAGTGAATCTTATGGATGTGTCTGAGGAATGATGAAAATTTAAATGACAATAAAATGCGACAATAAATACTCAAACATTTTAATTTAGATAATTATTTTGAAACTACTAATTGTTTATTTATATTGTAAGTGGATTTAAAAAAAGAAGAAAATATTACAATTGCAATTGCAATTTACTTAATCTAAATGTCAAATATAAAACAGTTAAAATAAGAACACATCAAACTATCAAGACAAGACAGACATCCGTTGGAATAAGGAAACGACTTTGAAATAAGAATATTATCAAGCATCAATATCCTTCAGCAGACAAGGGTAACAAGTTTATAATGCCTAATAGCACAGCGCGTCATTGTTGGATAATCTTGGAACGTTAACCCAACAACCTTGCGCCCTTCCTGTCCTCGTCATTTGGTTCAAGTCGCTCTTGCGTAGATGTATTAGTGATGCGTATACAGTCCACTATTTTGCATACAACGACAATGTCTTTGTTTAGTTATTAGGTTTAGAATTTAGTTTTATACCCGACTTTGCTTGTATTTTTTATAAAACAGCTACGATTAAAATCGTAAAACCATTTTACGAAAAATTTACAAGAGATGAATAATAAATGTAGTGTTATTTATTTTAAAACCGTTAGTCGAGAATGTATTTTTATCAACTAAATATTTGACAGTTATGACCAAAACCGCACATTTCCTAAGATAATGAATATCCTTTACTATTACCAAATATTTAATGTAATATGCATTTTTATAATGTGTAGGCATATTACGATACGACAATGTATTTTTATTATTTCAGCCAGCTCTAATGCTGTCCAACCTTTTGATATTGACCTTATTATATTCAGTTTTTATTTAGACCTAGAGACTGGCTGATAATTATTAAATAATGCCAATTGAATTTAAATTAACAAACAGATAAAAATGTTGTCCATTCTATACATAAGGTTTAGTCAATAGAAAATTTGTATATTAATATATTCTGGCGTTGGTACCTTGTGAAACAGACTAAGGTCGATTCGGAAAATTTTACATACGTGTAAGGCTACGGAATAATAATGATTCCATCTGTTACTAGGCGGGTGTGCTGGTAGCCGTTAATTTAAACAACAGTTATTACTAAAAGCTTCTCATGCGCTATTCTTTTTCGTTACTGAATAAACCTGTTCAATAACGGCTGCTATTTAAAATCTATGGTTAATGTGAATTTAACAGTGATATATAAATCAATAGAACTGAAGGAATATTATACATCCTTTAAATTACTAGCACGCCTAAAATAACGATAATTATGTTATATAATATTACATATAGCCCAGTGGGAAACCGTTGTACTGCCACGCAGAGGTCTCGAGTTCAAACTCAAGGCGCGCATCTCTGATATTTCGAAGTTTTATGCGTATTAAATAATTAATTATCGCTTGCATTAACGGTGAAGGAAGATATCCTGAGAGAACCTGCATATCTGAGAGTTCTCCATAATGTTCTCGAAGATATGTGAAGTCTACTAGGCCAGCGTGGTGGACTATGGCCTAACCCTTCTCACACTGAGAAGAGGCCCGTGCCCAGCAGTGGATCAGTTAAATACAGAGCTGATATTATTTATTATTTATAATAATATCAGCTCTGTTATATTAAACTGTCCCTCTTCTCAGTGTGAGAAGAGTTAGTCCATAGTCCACCACGCCGGCCCAGTACAGATTGGCAGACTTCACATATCTTAAAGTTATTTTACTTCACCGTTAAAGCAAGCGATAATTAACTATTTCATACGCACAATTATGTTAACATTCAATTAACAACGTTATTATTAGTGAACAAAAGCAACGGCTATTTAAACTGATATGATTTACAATTAAATAACGTTGACGTAACATTCGCAGGTGACCGCAGTTACTAAGGCACGTTTTTGGTCATAAAATAGGGTATCAACACAATAGACCTATTTGGCAACCTTTGAGAAATTGAAAGCGGGGTGTGCATACCAATTCTATTTTACATTAACATGTGTAAGACGTGGCTTGCTCGTGATATCCTTAGTCTGGCCTATATAGTTTCAGCTACGTACGTTTCAGCTGTCATACTAATGTTCAGAGTGGAAAGTTTTGCAATTTTAATGTACTGGTTGACATGTGGCGATAGCAAAGTATAGTCGGATTGTCATAGTGGGTGTCGAAAAGTTACAAGATAAAACTGTTAGCATGTGTTTAGTATGTCACTGTGTTGCTATGCGCTTTGTTTATGCAAATAAAAGTTTTGTTGTAAATAGTAAATAGCGAATGGAATAAGTATTCTATGTTACATATTTTTATTTCAGTTAAAAGAAGTCTAAAGTTGTCTTTATTTTCAGTATTGTTTAACATAACGAGATATGATATGGATTAGTTTTAAAGAATACAATGTAAATACACAGTATTCTTTAACCTAATCCATATAGCAAATGTCTAGAAAAATCAAAAAGAAGTAATTATCCTAATTTCTTTTCTATCTAATATTATTTCTGATTTACAACATATAATTGCCGTAAATCTTAGAGTTCGAAAAATGTTTCAAGTAATTTGCAAGGGTCACGTGATACCAGCGGACCTTGAGGTCAGAGGTCAAAGGTCATAGTCATTTCGGGGGTATATCGTTCAAGCTGTTGTATAATAGTTTTTCGAACTTTAAAAGGTAAAATTGCTTAGCCATAGTACGTAATAAAGAGTATCGCGGTTAATAAGGGAGCCTAGAGACTCAACTCACGGTAGAGATGAAATACAAGGTTGTTCACGATACTACGAAGTTTTGTACGTTGGTACTTCCCAGTGGCCATACTACCCACTTAGATCCAAAATATCGTAATTTATTAGATTGTATACTACTAAAACCGTGAAAATATTCTAAACGGTTTTAATTGTTCGATTCTGGTAATATTTTAGCAGCTTTAGTTTAGTGAAATCGCAAATTTAAACTTTGATTACTCTGTATATAATATTAGCTCTGTATTAACCAGTCCCACTGCTGAGCCTCATCTCAGTTTGAGAAGGATTAGACCATAGTCCACCACGCTGGCCTAGTACGGGTTGTCACACTGCACTTATCTTCATGATCATTATGAAAAACTCCCAGAAATCCAGATTTCTTCACTATGTTTTTCTTTACCATTAATGTGAACGATAATTAACTATAATATCTTCTTCTCCCTAGCCTTTATTATTCCCAAGTCACTTGGTGTCTTGGCTTTTCTGGCTTTTTACACGGAGCTGCTGCCACCTGACCTCCGCAACCCGAAGACTAACGATACCCTAAAGCTAGACCAGTATCAGGATATTAAAGGGCACTGACTGCCCAATAACGACTGCCATAGATGTTCATGGCAGCCGGGACCGACGGCTTAACGTGCTCTCCGAGGCACGGAGCAGGCGATAATTGTCAATCAATACGCACATAATTTTGAAAAGTCATATAGCTTCCGAAAATCAGAGGTTTGCGACGTGGTTCGAACCCAAGACTCTCTGCATTACAGTCTGTTGGTCTCCCTACTGAGCTATCGCTGCTGTTATTAACTATTTAATGTGCACAACTTTAAAAAATCAGAGATGTGTGACTAGACATCGAACTCGAGACATCTATGTGCCATTCTAACGGTTGCCGGCTAGGCTATCGCTGTATTATTATTCTGTATACTATTACTTTAAGATGTCCTTAGTTATTCTATTCGCAGCTACCAAAGTAGTAGACCAGGCGAAACAATAACAGAAAAATTTATACAAACTAGCGGTCGCCTAGTGGTCAAAATTCGACCAAAATGCCTAAGCTTGCTACTTTGTTTTCTTTTTTGTTTATTACATATAAATAAGGTATAGGTAACCATAGTTACAAAGAATTGTACGACATCAGACGAACAATGGCGAAATATTACAAACGCGATTCGACTGCGTGTGTCAAATGCATGGTTGTGTGAGTGTAGTGTTTTTCATTAATTTAATGTATTTCTGATGCATATTTTATAAAAATATTAGGATTCGCCCCTCCTTCTCCATATAAACTTACTTGTTGTGTGTACTTAACTGTGCCAAATTTCATACTCCTCCGTCCGCGCAATTTTCGTAAATAGGGGCACAAAGTTTTTGCTGCACGTATTAATATATCGATATGAATCGCCTTCAACGTTACCCAGGAAATAACAAAATTCTACAATCCTAACAGGAAAGGGCACATAGCAATAGCCTTCAAACCAATCAATTAAAACGGACTCCTTTATTCGACAAACAACGTTAAAAACAGCGCTACTAATTTGGAGCGTTATCACAAATCCAATTATTGCGATTACAGAATTATTTAATAATTACGAAACAAACTAACGCCTATAAAATTATCAGTTTTGTGAACAGGCGGCCATGAAATTTTCCGCATGTCTGCCCTTGATCTAGCGCTAGGATTTGTTGATAAGCGCGACGCGAAAACGACGATAAAATGTATTCGCAGACCGCCCAAAAAATTACCAACAGACGCACACATACAAGATGGCTGCGTGTAATTTTAGATACGGCAATGGGTGAACACGATTGATGATGGAAATATTTAATGTAGGAAGAGATCTTTTTTTTATTTTTAACATCCAGGTATATTATGAGTTGATAGTGGAATGTTATGTGAAGACTTCTTAGTTGGTTCGCTGTTATGTTTGAGGGGGATTGTGGGGCCCTGGTTCTTATACCTTGGTGGAACAAAATTGTAACAATCAGAGATGCCTCTGTGAGATTCACGATTCACGCGGACAAAATCCCGTGCGAAAGCTAGTAGTATATTTGCGCATGTAATTTAATAAAAACACTACATTTTGTTCAAAGATTTTTTTGTCAGAAATCTTATAGTTTTTTATTGGTTCGACCCGGGACTCGAACCCAGGATCTCAAGCACAGCATTGACTACTTCTGCTACATCAAGGCGGTGACAAATGTATAAACACAGCGTCTTTACAAATTTATAATAATATGTAATAGATTCACGGATGACAGCCTTCGTAGGCGGTCCTAAGGGTCACAGCCATAACGTTAAATAAGATAAAGATTAACATATACTTAACATAACATTTAATGAGTATTGATTCCGTCTTCCTAACATAAATATTAACGGTTCAATTTTTGTTATCCGCCACACCCACAAGATGAGGCAATGACATAGAATCATACATTTGTAAAATCGCAGAATTTTCTGTTACGAGTATATTAAATAGTTTTTTATCTTGCATTATGTAATTAATGCTTTGGCATTTATTTTAATGGCATGTACTTTTAATTGTCTTGTGGTCGTAAATTCGGTTCTGTGTTGTGTTATGAAATTTTCTGTTAAGGCTGGTTCACACAGTGCGAGCTGCTGCCTAGCCAGTAGCCAGCTACTCGGTTTAACTACTCGTACGCCAGTAGCTTGGCTCGCCTTTGCTGTCTACACCACACCAAGTAGCTGCTGCCCAGTCTTGCGAGTTGTCGCGATGTCGAGTGAAGGTGTTTTAATTAAAAAAACGGTGATACGCTCTATGACAACAATATTATGTCAGGAATTGGAAAATATCTACAAAACTTAAAAAAAAAGAGCTAAATAAAAGGATTTGGATTAGAGATTGGATGGCTAGTAGATCTTTAGGGGCAACACATACTATTTTCAACGAGCTTTGCCATGGAGACCCCCGATAATATAAAGCAGTGATGAAAGTGACACCTGAACAAGTCAAAAGACTTTTACATACATACATACATACATAGATTCACGCCTGTTTCCCAGAGGGGTAGGCAGAGACTACGGATTTCCATTTGCTACGATCTTGACACACTTCTCTGGCTTCATTCACTTTCATCACATTCCTCATACACGCCCGTCGGTTCAAGGTACTCTTAACCTGGCCTTTGTCCAGAACGCCTCCGATCTGATCAAGAAACGTTCGCCTAGGTCTTCCTCTTGCGATTAAATTTGATTTTAAATTTGATAAAAACAAAAATAGAACGTCAAGACACATTGATGAGAGATGCCATACCAGCAAAGGTAAAGTTGGAAGTAACCCTGTGTTTCTTAATCTCAGGAATATCATACAGACTGCTATCAATATTTTTCAGGATTTCTAAAGCTTCTATATCAAATTTTATACCAGAATTTGATGACGCTATTTCTGTAGCTTTGGATGAACATTTTCAAGTAAGTAGAAGTGTGGTAAAAACTTCACGAGTAGGGTAGTGGTTGAAGTAACTCGGATGCGAGTTACTGTCCAACTTGCACGTGACGTGCAAACAGTGCAAGTTACTGCAGTGCAGCTACTCAGCAGGCTGACTCGTAAGCTAGCTTGCACTCTGTAAACCAGCCATGAGTATATATTAAAATGTACCCGGTAGGCGGCAATAATCTCGCCTTCTATTACGTAAGGTATAGAAAAACATTATAATATTGTGTTTTTGAGGTATGTATGTATCTTATGTGGGACCCAGTCAGTGCAGACCGGCGACACTTCGACCCAGTGGGATCTTTTGTGTCGACACTCTCCCAATAACGACTGCTATAGATGTTCATGGCAGCCGGGACCGACGGCTTAACGTGCTCTCCGAGGCATGGAGCAGGCGATAATTGTCAATCAATACGCACATAATTTTGAAAAGTCATATAACTTCCGAAAGTCAGAGGTGCGCGACGTGGGTTCGAACCCGAGACCCTCTGTATTGCAGTCTGTTGGTCTCTCCACTGAGCTATCGCTGCTCTTGTTTTTGAGGTAAATCCTAACTAATACTGTAAATGCAAATGTAAGTTTGTTTGTTTGTTCCGCTTTCACGCCTTAACCGCTCGACCGATTATCATGATATTTCGCATACACGTTATCAGAGGTACAGAAAAGGACATAGCATTCATAGTATTTCATCTAGAAAAAGTACTGTGCCCAAGGGATAGAAAATTGACATCACCTGTTACGCAAACGAAGTCGCGGGTAATATATACTAACAATAATTAGGCCTCGTAATAAACCCATTGATTGTTATTCATCATTAACATACGTTATGTATAATTACTAAAATACTTTATTTATGGTCTCCCCGTGACCATGGCTGCTGAAAAGCAACCGAAACGTCGAGGAAAGTGTAAAATTAAATCAAATCTAAATAGTTTTAATAACAATATAATTAGCTTAAATATTAGTAAAGTTTAATAGTAATAGTAGTGTAACAAATTTTCAAAATTATGTAATATAGTGTCAAATAAACAACGCAATAAAATTCGTATATAGTAGTTTAATTTCAATACTTTATTTACTTCGGCATATTTGTATGTCAAAACTTTGTTAACAAGATGGTGTCCGTAAAGTGCCTTAGTCAATGCTTGCTTTAGTTTTTTTTTCTAATAATATAGTTAAGATACCACAGATTTCGACAGAATAATATAATTTATAAATATATGAGGTCAACCTTGAACTCCATACGGTAATACTGAGCCAATGAAGAACTGGTCCAATAACGTTTGACATTTTTATATCGCCAGTTGCCAGGTGTAATAAATTTGATATAATGTTGCCATAAACCGTCGACGAAATATCAATAGTTCTGTCCGATAATTTGTTACGATAACATTTCATTAGTATAATAGTGCTTTGGATAGATTTTGTTTTCCGACTGCTGGCTCTAGTGCGGCTCATCTTTCAAAAGGGGGTTCATCTAACTCTGCTATCCTATATGCTGTAGCCCGATGGATGAGGCATTTGTTTTTGCGATCGACAAAACATGGCTTCCAACTTCCTATTGTTTCGCTCGTAAATCCTTGTATCACAAGAATACTACAAAATGGTGTAAAATGTTAACGTGATTTTTTTAATCCTCTATATGCAATACGACACAATGAACAAAGAGTACCGTGAGCATGCATGAAAATATAATGATAGTGAAAAAGGGAAAATCTATAGTCTATGCCAAACCCTCCGAGAACAAGCATCTATCTTTGTTTTTAAAAAGGGAATTCTTAGACCACACAAGTTATTGCTCCGAGTGGAAAACCAAACTATAACATTCGACGCTCTGAAAGATGGGAAGTGGCCACTTAATCTAGTTAAGCAACTACTAGATCGGAACTAGTGCACTTTACTGAAGCAGCTTGAATCTCAAAAAGTAAGTTAAGATGTATTACACCCACTCATCGTCAGCAATATTTAAGATCGCACGTAATTCAGGCGAGTCTGTTACCAGTAATTACGCATAGTTCCTGACTCTACTGCAACTGAGAATACCTTCAAAGATATACTCAACAACGGTTTGTCCGACTCAAGAGTTCAACATCAGTCTTGCATAACACTACAACCTAGTAAAAAACCGTTAGACTTCCACCTTGATAACAACGAATAAAAAATCAAATAAATTAATCTCCAAATATGACTATAATTTGATTGATCAGAAATAAAACTTATCTATCGTACGATGTTATTAAATCTAAAATTCGAAGGCTGATAGTGATTAAAATATTATATAACAGGTTAAGATAAAAGCAATCATCTGTTATAGTCACGTGTATGTGCTATATATTATAACATCGGTTATATAATACTAATATTATATATATAGAGATATAATAATCAAATCTGTCCTCTATATATTATATAAATAGAGGACAGATTTGATTTTTTGTTTGTTTGCAAGAATTTAACTTAAAACTACTCAACCGATTTTAAAGTCTGTCACCATTAGAAAGACATAGTTTGAGTAGTAAAGCCTCGCTGATTTCAGCATGTATGAGTCGGCTCGACCGGGGAAAGACTACCCTCTTACAGAATATCGACGCGAAATAGCAGTATTGCTATTGTTGTGTTTCGTTCGGTGAGTGAGAGTGCCGGAGGCCCAATCACCCTCTTTCCCCCTTCCCGCTCCTTCTCCTTCCTACTCCCCTTCCTAAAGGGTTGGTAATGCGCAAGCCTCTGGTGTTGCAGGCGTCTATAGGCTACGGTGACCACTTACCATCAGGTGGGTCGTAAGCTGGTTGGGCAGCTTACCGGTATAAAAAAAAATTATCCTCGCGTAACATAGGCCATATTTTAAATTTTAAGTTTTCTGCCCGCCTTTTGAAACGCTAAGCCTTTACACGAATATACCTACACAATTTTTTTTTCTTCTTTTTCTTTTGTGTCGGACGAAGACGAAAGGACACAGAGGCGCGCGTGGTAGCACGCACGCCGCCTCTCGGACTTCTGATCGGGTGTTGGGCAAGCCCACGAAGCCCACCACCCCCAGGTACTGTTACTTACATATCCTTTTTTTTTTTTTTTTTTTTTGTTACCCAGGAAAAATGCTTCATGCACTGCCCGCCGGCTAGGGGACGGCACCGGCGGGGGAGTGTGGGACTCCCAGCGAGACGCGCTGGTATACCCACTAAAAAACCTGGGGTGTTCCCTCTCTCATCCAATAGGGGGGGCCAGTTGGGAGCTCTTGAAGGATTCATCCATAGCAGGCCCCCCCATGTGGGTGTGGGCCGGGTCAAACGGACCCGGCCACCTCTCGTCCCCAGGGGAGAGCCTGACCGCTCTCCCCTTTCGACGGTAGAAGGCGCGCGGGAACACCGCGCGCGCCCTCTCGGGGTTCCTAATTTACGGGTGGCAGGGTCCCCTCAGGCCTTGCCACCCGGAACCCTTAAGTGGGGGGCAGGAGAGCCACAAAAGCGCGTCTCCTGCGCCCTCTCCTCCGGCGGCGGACTTCCGGGGCGTAAGGATCATCCTCACGCCCCCGTTCCGCCGCCTCCTTCTGCGAGATGACAGTCTCGCAGAAGGACCTCATTGCGCCCCAGCACCTGTCGTCGCCGACCATCCTGGATACGACGGTCGGTAACGAGAGGTCGGGGCCAATCACAGCGACCAGGGCGCAGCGCTCCACGACCCACGCCGGACACTCCTCCAGCGTGTGCTGCGCCGTGTCCTGGTCACACTCCTCACAATGGTTGCACCTGGTTGTCGGCTCCCTACCGGCTATCTTGCAGAGGTACTCCCCGAAACAGCCGTGTCCGGAGAGCACCTGAGTGAGCCGGTAGGTGAGCGGTCCGCGCCGTCTGTCCATCCACTGCCTTAGTACTGGACGGACAGCCTCGACGGTCCTCACCCCGTAGCGGGGCTGGGCCAGTCTATCTTCCCACTTCTCCTTGAGGACCAGTCGAGCCTGGGACCTTCGCGTCTCCACCGCACAATGCGTGGGTTCCTCGCCATGGAGCCGGAGGTCTGCGCGCCAGTAATACACCGACGCCTGGACCTCCGCCTCCAAATCCCAAGGCGGTGATGCCGCCAAAACGCACGCCGCCTCAAAGGAGACGGTGCGGTACGCCCGCGACACCCTGATCGCCATCGCCCTCTGCGGTGTTACTTACATATCCTAACTTAACCTCTACTACATTTATGCGAGCGAATCCGCGGGCTAGAGCTAGTCGGTTATGTATCAGCTGAGAATTGTTAACTGCGCATTATGTGTATGTATTGTGGTTAATAATATTGATAAGTCACCGATTACTATGAAATACGATAGTGAATAGCTGTGGTTTCCGCCCAAAAAAATGCTTCAACAAGGACATATTAATATTAATACAATAACTAGTGAGAAACGGCCATGAATTGCCATAAATCTTAGAGTTCAGAGAGGTCAAAGGTCAAAGGTCATAGTTATTTCGGGGTATATCGACTATGCTGAGGCGAATGGCGTTGACCTCGAGTCTCTAGCTCTTACGGTTCTTGAGTTGAAAGATGGTATCACGTGACATTGAGGTCAGAAGTCAAAGGTCATAGTCATTTCGGGGGTATATCGACTATGCTGAGTCTAATGGCGTTGACCGCGAGTCTCTAGCTCTTACGGTTCTTGAGTTGAAAGTTGTATAACAGACAAACGGACAGACGGACAAAGCTGTTGTATAAGAGTCTTTACGAACTCTAAAAATCTTGTATTGTAAGTTAATTGACCTTACAGATGGCGTAGTGATTTAAGGGATCGCCTTGCTGCTGTGCAGTATTTTGTGGGTTCGATCCTCACACGGGACAAAAGTTTGTGTGATCAACAAATAGTTGTTCCGAGGCTGGTAGGTCTTTGTGTTCTTTGTTTGAATGTTTGTAGACTATGTAAAATTTTAACTAACGGGAAATTTTACAAAATCCTAGCATAAATAATCACATGCTATTGCGGGAGCAATACTTTAAAATAAAAAACATGATCAATAATTTGGTTTATAAAAACGGTGTGATATAAGATTCGATCCAGCACATTTGCTATCAAAGTCTTATAGCATGCATATACTTATGTATGATGTGTCATAATATTGTGCAAGAGAACTATTATTCGGCTTTCCTTAAAGGAAATTCCTGAAAATTGCCTCCAAAACTAAACTCGAGAATCAACACCCACCTATAATTTTCATTGTTTTTCTTGTTAGAAAGACAACTGCCACACTAGGAGTTACTCCTTTGTCGCGGGGGCAGTACAAACATTCAAACACCGAACACAAAGAACATCCAGACTCGGAACATCCATTTAGGGATCACACAAATTTTTGTACCGTGTGGGAATCGAACCCACAACACTCGACGCAATGGCAGCGGCGAGGCGCCCACTTAAACCGTTACGCCATCCGTGAAGTCGACAGCGTGACTGGCAAGCAAGATGATCGTTTACTAATTGGCTGCGATAATGACATCTAGTAGCATTTGATATATTTAAATCTTAGAAGGGATCAAAGCCTTGCCCCTTATCAGATCAAACTGCTAGGATATAAAGGATCAGATATAAAAGGTCAGTAATTCATTTGACTAGTTTGTAACTAGTAATGTGAATATAAAGGTAAACTGTAAAGGAAAATCCGGCTTGAGGTCTAGATTGTCCACATTGCATAGAAGTGTGTCTACACTATGCAAAACGAGCATAAGTGGAGCATGTAAAGGACTTAATTTGCGAAGCTTAGAAGGCGTTAGAAGCCTAGACTTAAAGATAATAGATTTTGTACATTGTCAACTACGGTATGTTATAGCAGAGTCTTACTCTTTTAAAGCATTGTCATTGCATGCTCGAGAATGAGATAGCGTTACAGATTGTGTAGCTTTGCCTCGGTCCAGCGCATGCAATGGCAGTGCTTTAGGAACAGTGAAAAGCCCTTCAGTCCTACTGGTTTTAGATCCCACGTTACAGAGGCGAGCCTATGCCTGTTCCAGATATGGTTCGACTTAGAACAAGCACGAGTTAGAATATTATATATAGGTTGTTATTCTATTAATTGAATAATATAATAAATTATATAGTTATTAATTAAATATAAGCATTTTACATCATTTAAAATATTCTAAAGACATACTATGATTTAAAAACACATTATTTAAAATATAACGAGTAATTCAATTGACATCCTATGATCGCCGAGCAGTTGCAGTTAGTATTGCTATATAAATCGTTGCCGCGCTGCAACCGACACGATTTGCTCGGCGACCACGGGACAGTACACACCTACCAGTCAGCTGTAAACTCGAGATAAGTATATGTACTTCATATTTGTTATCTAAAATAATGTACCTATGTTAGTTTTTACATGACAATAGTTACTTACAAAATATGTTTTATTTCATTAAAGTGTTTACATCGAAAATAATGCCTGTTATTTAAAATAATACTCTAAGAATCCCTTAGTAACATACAAACTATCTTTAATAGTTTATATTAAATAAGTATACGTATATAAATATACACGTAAGTATACCAAACTTAAACATATATATATTAATGAATTGACACACGCTCACTCACTCACTCGCTCACTCGAATGTCGAGTTCGACACGCTTCGTCAATTATCAGGTATTTGACGAACGCATAATATACCCTTTTCTATTCTTGTCCCTATATTCACTTTCATGCTGCATCTCTCTCTAATAATAAAACAAGCTATGCTGAGAAACCTATGAGGCAATTTACTCTAATGTTAACGGTTATATTAAAATATGCACCGACGTCCATCGAAACTACAGTCCAACTTTATTTTAAATTTATGATCGACAATGGCCAAGGAATAATCAGAAGATCGGTAACACTATATCATATAGAAATTGATTGTTTGTTTACCCTACTGCGCAACGTGGTGTGAAGATATCAACAACACCGGAACGGTACCCAACACCGGGACACCATAAATAATTAATTCCTAATTGGGACATTCTCACGTCAATTATAATAAAAAAACTAAGTTCACTGAGCATGCATTTTATTAAACAATATCTAGTATTCAAAACAATTATAAAGGAATAGAAACACCAGTTGATATTGGCCTCCGACTCCCTACTAATGAAGAGTAATTATGGAAAATTAAATGAGATCGGGAGTTCTTGTTATGTTGGTGTTAGTGTGACTTGTGACTTCCTCAAAGATAAATCGGATTTGACGCCGTTGTGCGCTCGTAGTAAGGTAACCATGTTATAGCCCTAAGCGATAAAATCGTACCAACGTAACATTGGCTATAGAAACAACTCTACTACCCTATCTGGTTGACAACTGTTACACACGGTAAAGCATCAGTAATCCGCCCGAGTGTGAATCGGACATCTCAATTAAACTCTTAACCAATAAAACTAAATCATAGTTAGTAACAATGCAATCTAATATTTTACAAACAACTCATAGTGAAACAACGGAAAAGAGACCAGTGTTTTATATTGAGTTTTGTTTTTCGTCGTATGGATTAGTAATTCGCAGAATTGTATTCGAATGATAAATACAAGTAGGGAAAGAAAACAACGAGGTCACTCATAAGTGCGGAATGTCAATAAATACGAAACGACCACTGTTTATAGGAGTAGGAAAAGTCCTACGGGTACCAAAGGGTACTGGCAATAATGCGGCATCGATGGTTCGAGAAACTGCAGTCGCATACAAACGTCGCCTATCGTGGAATCAGAATAAAATTATGACTGTACTGTTTTCGTTGAGCATCTTGCGAATTGAAAATTAAAGCGAGACTGTCCTAAACTTATCCACCATTAAACCAAAGATTCTTTTCTTTCGTCAAGTTACCAACAATTGAGTCTAACAGACAAAATATTTATGAGCATCAATTGGTTTAACATCGCAATTGCTCCTATCACTTAAGCACTTCGTTCGAGCATCTTGTTTAAACATTTCGAACAAGCATATCAGTTGATTCTGACCCCATTAAACACATTATTATCCAACTTCGTTTCCGAGACTATCCTAAAATACCACGTAGTAATGGTGTACGTACACACCTGTACGAAAGAGCGCTTGTCGGCAACTTAGCGCGCGGAACTTTTAAAAGTCGCCTCGGTTTAGACGCGCGCGCATTATTGCATGTAACATACGTCATGTGTTATGTAGGGAACAAGCCACAAACGGTAGCGAGTTATTCCTATTGGAATATATTTATATAGTATATAGAAGGGTTGTGTATTAAGATGAGTGTGTCAATAGTTCAATTGAAATTGACAGTAGTGAACTGTAATAATATTATATGAATAATCTCTAAATTACTAAACTGATAATGCATACCCATTATTTTACTGGGTAATATTTGAATTACTAAACTGCTTTTGCTGATCGAAAGTTACACCAGGCTATGTTTATCTGCTTAGATGGAAAAAGCATCCGAAACGGTTGAGCCATTGTGCAGACACACACAGAGTAACAAACGATAAATCTACGTTTTCATGATGCATTAGCCATTATTCGCGAATTTTTCCGTATTTATAAACAAACGCGACTTTAGAACCATTAAGACAATGTACACGAAGATCACTCAGTCGGAACAACTATTTCTTTGCCCGTGAGGAATCGTATCCACAACAATTGCCAAATTGGCAGTGCCGAGGAGACCACTTAAAACACTGTGCCACGTGTATGTGAACCAGCTTTTGTACCCACGTATTTAGCAGCCTATTGCCGTAAACCGGGCACAGTTCTACCACTTAACAGGAAACCCCAATAAGTGACTTATACTTTGTCTGGACCGGGATTGAACTCCTAGAACTAATATACAGCAGTACTTTTCCCTATTGCTGCGCTACTCCATATTTATACAGTTCTTCTCATCGATTTTAATGATGGCGTACTCGGAAATGATGGTCCTTTTCTTTTAACCGCTTATATGGCTTGCTCGATCACATTTGTTCTTAAACAGCCTGCTACGCCATAACACTGACTTGAATATATCAAAACCGCTACCGCTCATGCCTTGAGAGGTACTCATATACTTATTAGGTAGCATCGAAAGTTCCCGTACGCGTAATAACGATGTTTCGCCGCATAAAGCACGGCGGTACGAGGGTGATTATTTTATTATATTTATATACGAAGGTGCATGAGCGAGCCCGGGGCCCGTGACGACGAGTTATCTTGTGTTTTGAACCACTTCGCTTTTTGTTTTAATAGGCTTTTTGCTCTTGTTGAATGTCTGTTTAATCATTAGGCTTTGCCAATGGGGATAAGCAGTGATGGTGTATGGTTATATATATTTCTCGTCGGGTGGGTTTCGGCGCAGGTTAAGCTCCTGGAGCCGAGGGCCCTGAGGTGCCACCGCTGCCTGGCGGAGGGGCATGTTGCAGCTCGGTGCACCGCGCAGGTAAATTGTACGGGCCGGTGCTACCACTGCGGCCAAGAAGGCCACATAGCCAGGAGCTGCACGTCCGCTGCACACTGCATCATCTGTGCAGCGGTGAACCAGCCGGCCGAACATCGGGCTGGCAGTAGAGCCTGCGCCGCACCCAAAAGCAGCAAGGGCAAAGCGGCAGGCCCACCCGACATTGAAGTCCCACTGGAGGCGGCCCCAGTTGATACCACATCCGATCCTGTGGGTGAGGCGGTAATGGAAACCCATTAATGGCTCCATACCGCTTCCTCCAGGGAAATTTAAACCACTGCGCCAATGCTCAGGATTTGCTGCTCCAGAGTATGGCGCAGTGGCAAATAAACATCGCCGTGGTCGCCGAGCCGTACTTCGTCCCGCCCAGAGGGGATTGGGTGGGAGACCTGGGCGGCTTAGTGGCCGTAATTGTTAAAGCTGGCGCCAGCACTCCGCTCCCTGAGAACATCACCAGGGCGTCAGGGTGTGCGGCGGTTTTCGTTGCCGGGATGGCCGTGGTGGGGGTTTATTTTTCACCCAACCGATCTCTCGCCGAGTTCGAGGTCTTCCTCGGAGACCTGGACGCAATCGTCCGTCGTTTCCACCCTCACCCTGTTTTAGTCCTCGGGGACTTCAACGCCAAGTCTACGGCTTGGGGTTCCCCGTCTACGGACGCGAGGGGGGAGGTGTTGGAGGAGTGGGCCTTAACATCTGGCCTGCTCGTCCTCAACCGGGGCAATGTGCACACGTGCGTGCGTCAGCGGGGCGGGTCGATTGTGGACATTTCGTTCGCAAGCCCCGCTCTAGCGCGTCGTGTTGTCGGCTGGCGCGTGGAAGAGGAGGTGGAGACCTTGTCAGACCACCGGTACATTCGGTTCGACGTCTCCACCCAGATCTCGAGTGCGCCGGCCCCTGTAGGCCCCGGTTGGGCAGGTCCGCGCTGGGCTTTAAGCAAGCTCAACAGGTAGGCCCTCTTGGAGGCCTCTATCGTGCAGGCCTGGGCTTCAGTGCCCGACAGGCCTGCCGACGTAGAAGCAGAGGCTGTTTGGTTTCAGGAGGGCTTGTCGCAGTGCTGTGACGCAGCGATGCCCAGGGTGAAGTCTCGCCCTGCAAAGCGTCAGGTATACTGGTGGTCAGCCGAGCTCGCGCAACTTAGGAGCGTGTGCGTGGCTGCCCGGCGCCAGTATGCCAGACATCGACGTAGGCGTCGCCGCGACCAGTACGCGGCCACTAGGGAGGAAGAGCTATACGAGGCGTACAGAGCGGCCAAGAAGACGTTGCAGCTGGGTATCCTGCGGGCAAAAACATCCGCCCGCAAGGAGCTGCTGGCGACTCTGGATGCGGACCCATGGGGGCGTCCCTACCTTATGGTAAGGGGCAAACTACGCTCCTGGGCTCCCCCGCTGACCCAGAGTCTCCGGCCCCAGTTGCTGGAGGACGTGGTGGTCGCTCTGTTTCCCGAAAGGGAAGAGCATGAGCCTCCACCTATGGCTGCGCCTCCTCTGGTGCCTGAAGCGGACCTGACGACGGACGACGATGTGCCTGAGGTAACCCGGGTAGAAATGAGGGTGGCGGTGCAGAGGCTGCAAGCCAAGCGCACCGCCCCGGGCCCAGATGGCATTCCTGGTCGTGCATGGGTCTTAGCCCTCAAGGCCCTCGAGCCCCGACTAAGGAGCCTATTCAGCGCGTGTCTGGAGCGGGGCCAATTCCCGAACAGGTGGAAGACCGGGAGAATGGTTCTGCTCCGGAAAGAGGGGCGCCCGGTAGACAGTCCGTCCGCCTACCGGCCCATTGTGTTGCTCGACGAGGTCGGAAAGCTGCTCGAAAAAGTGGTGGCTGACCGCCTTGTCTATCTGTCAGTATTGTCCATCTGGTCGGTGTGGGACCGGATCTGGCGGACAACCAGTTCGGTTTCCGTCGTGGGCGCTCCACGGTCGATGCGATCGCACGTGTAAAGGCTCTGGCGGAGGAAGCAGTCTCACAGGGTGAGGTGGTGCTGGCGGTGTCTCTCGACATCGCCAACGCGTTCAATACCTTGCCCTGGAGCTGCATAAGGGAGGCACTGCTTTACCATCAGGTGCCGACCTACCTCCGTCGAATTGTCGGGACGTACCTGACGGCGAGGGCCGTCGTATACCCGGATTCGAGCGGGTGGTCTCGGCGGGAGATGTCGTGCGGTGTTCCACAGGGTTCGGTTCTCGGCCCGCTCCTGTGGAACATCGGATACGACTGGGTGCTGCGCGGTGTGTTCCTCCCCGGCGTAAGCGTAGTTTGCTACGCGGACGATACGCTCGTCCTCGCTCGGGGAGCGACGCACCGGCAGGCGGCTGTCCTGGCGACGCCAGGGGTAGCGCATGTCGTGGGTAGGATCCGACGGTTGGGCCTCGAGGTGGCGCTGCACAAATCCGAGGCTCTGTTCTTCTACGGGCCTCGGAACGCGCCGCCAGAGGGGTTCCACATCGTGGTGGGAGGCGTCCGCATCGGCGTCGAGAAATCGATGAGGTATCTGGGCCTCGTCCTCGACGGCCGATGGGCCTTCGGAGAACACTTCCGAAGGTTGGTCCCCAAATTGATGGGTGTGGCCGCAGGGCTGTCGCGGCTGCTTCCCAATCTGGGGGGGCCAAACGCCTCCTGCAGGCGGCTCTTCATGGGGGTCGTGCGGGCGATGGCTCTATACGGGAGCCCCATTTGGGGTCACAACCTGACGGCCCGTAACGCCACCCTGCTGCGGAGGCCGCAGAGGGTGATGGCCGTCAGGATCGCGAGAGGGTACCGCACGATCTCCTTTGAGGCGGCAAGCCTCCTGGCCGGATCACCGCCCTGGGACCTGGAGTCCAGACTTCTCGCGTCGCTCTACCAGTGGCGCGGGGAGGCTCTGGAGCGGGGCTTTCGGCCGTTGCCGAGAGAGGTGGAGGCGCGGCGGTCGGAGCTCTGCGACGTCCTAAGGGCGGACTGGGGTGAACGGCTTGCGCGACCGAGTGCAGGGCACGCCGCAATAGCGGCGGTAAGTCCGATCTTGGAGGAGTGGCTGAAGCGGCGCCATGGCGCCCTGACCTTCCGGCTGACGCAGGTCCTCACCGGGCATGGATGCTTCGGGAGGTACTTGTGTCGTATAGGCCGGGCGGAGACGTCTTGTTGTCACCACTGCGGTGACGGCCCCGAGGATACGGCGCTGCACACACTCGTGGAGTGCCCAGCTTGGGAGGAGCAGCGCCGGTCGTTAATGGGGGCACTGGGTGTCCAAATCCTCTCGCTGCCGGCAATGGTACTGTCCATGGTCCGGAGCGAGGGGGCATGGGAGGCCGCCGTCACCTTCTGCGAGGCAGTGATGTCCGCGAAGGAGGCGGCGGAACGGGAGAGGGAGCTGGTCTCTCCCCACCCAAACCGCAGGAGACGTCCAGGGCGCCGCCGTAGGGCGCGCGCAGACCTCCAGCCACCCTAAGGGGCGGCCTGCGGGCGGTGGACTTGGGCAGTCTGCCGCCCGAGCAGCACAGGCCCGAGAGAGGGGCATAGGTGTTCCGTGCGCCCCCCTCAGTGGAGGGGAGGGCTGTACCATCTGGTCCTCCCCCAAACAGCTGGGGCCCGCCTATTCACGTGGCGGGCCAAGACCTATCGGTGTCGCGGTGAATGCTAGCGCGAATCCCGTGGCACCGACACTAGGTACCGGAGAAACGTCGTCAGGGGTTTAGTGGGTATGGGGCCGGCTTTTCTGGCTCGAGTTCCACACACCCGCGCCCTGCCCGGGCGCGGACGGTGCGTAAAAGCATTCCCCTGACGTTAAAAAAAAAAAAAAAAAAAAAAATGGTTATATATATTTAATGTTGTAACAATACGAAGATTTCGTGTCAAGATAATAGCATTAATACACATATTGTATATGTCGTTGTAAGGTTAAGACCAACAGACTGCAATGCAGAGGGTCTCCGGTTCGAACCCACGTCACGCACCTCTGACTTTCGAAAGTTATATGACTTTTCGAAATTATGTGCGTATTGATTGACAATCGTCTGCTCCGTGTCTCGGAGAGCACGTTAAGCCGTCGGTCAGGTACTACTCGTAACACACTTCCCTGGGTGCGAAGTGACAGAAAACCCAAACTGGGAAGACACGTCTTACAATCAACCAACCCAGATTGACTGGACAGTGGCCAAATCTATGGTCACTGTCGACCGAATATCATGGGCGATAGATACCTTCCAGCCCTTTAAATCTGCGGGCCTGGACGAGACATTCCCAGCTCTTTTGAAATGGGGACAAACAACAGTTGTGCCACACCTGCTTAACATATACAGAGCATCGATAGCGCATAACTATATACCTCGCCAGTGGAGAGAAGTCAAGGTAATCTTCCTACCCAAACCGGGTAAATCAGACTACACACAGGCGAAATCATACAGACCGATCAGCCTAACCTCGTTCATGCTGAAGACTCTAGAGAGACTCGTTGATCGGTATCTAAGGGAAGGTGCTCTAACATCTAAGCCATTGCACCGCCAGCAACATGCCTACAGGAAAGGCAGATCAACGGAATCAGCGCTGCATTCTGTTGTAGGAACAATAGAAACAGCACTATCAGACAAATTAATGACACTAGGGGCCTTCATAGACATAGAAGGAGCTTTTGACAAGACAAAATACAACAGCATCAGCCAGTCACTTAGCATGTTTGGCGTTGATAGAACTACTAGTGGCTGGATCGATCAACTTCTAAAGATGCGGGCGATACAATTCACGGTGAACTCTACGACGAGAGGCATAGTGGCGAAGAGCTGCCACCAAGGAGGAGTACTCTCTCCGTTACTGTGGAACATCACGATGTTCATTTGCATTTGCTGTTAAGGCATTCCAACAGATCATTCACCACGGTGAATGATCTGTTGGAATGCCTTAACAGCAAATGCTACTACACCGTTGGCTATGCGGACAACATAACCATTCTGATCAAAGGCGACTCAGAAAACATAATCTGTAATCGCATGCGATCAGCCCTCAAAATCATGGAACAATGGTGTAACCATCATGAACTGACGGTGAACCCAACTAAGACAGAACTGGTTCTTTTCACTCATAAAAGGAAAACTCAGTTAACTAATATGCCAAAATTATTTGGAACGGAGCTTACCCTAGCACAAGACGTCAAGTATTTGGGCGTAGTACTCGACCATAAGCTGAACTGGAGTAAGCACCTAAACACAAAAATAACCAAAGCATGCACAACATTCTGGCAATGCAGAAGATTAATAGGAAGAAAATGGGGCCTCAAACCATCTACAACCTTATGGCTCTACACGACTATAATACGCCCCATGATAATATATGGCGCCATAGTTTGGTGGCCCCGCACTCTTCTAAGCACAGTCATACACAAACTACAAAGCCTACAACGACTCGCCTGCCTGGCAACGACAGGCTGTATGAGAACAACGCCTACGGCAGCGCTGGAGGCCATACTAAATCTCAGACCCCTACACCTCATTATACAGCAGGAAGCTGTCACAGCTTCCATACGGCTTGAAAAGGTAGGGCTCTGGAAACGGGACAATAGAATAACTCATGCGCGCCTAAAGGAGTTAGTATACAACGAAATTCCAATGATAGTGGCGACATGCGATATCATCCCAAAAACCTTTGTCTTTGACAAAAAATACCACATCCAACTTCATGAGGAACCTAAAGATAGCTCTGGCATACATGAAATGAGAATATATACGGATGGATCCAAAACAAAATCAGGAACAGGAGTCGGAGTCTTCTCCCACGACCTAAACATCAATTACTCAACGACCCTGGGAAACCTCAACACTATCTTCCAGGCAGAATGTGTTGGGATTACCCGGGCCGCAACAGCGGCTACATCAAGAGGTATAAGCGATAAGTCAATACGCATTATCTCGGATAGTGCCGCAGTACTACAAGCTCTTAAGAGCAACTGCTTCAACAGTGGACTCATCCTGGAGTGTCACCGTGAGCTGCAAAGTATTGCAACAAAAAATCGGGTAACGTTGCAGTGGATACGCGGTCACAGCAACTCTTATGGCAATGATGCTGCAGACCAGCTGGCAAAGAGAGGATCGAACATCAAAATGGTAGGACCCGAACTGATTGTCCCGATACCCTTCTGCCAACTCAAAACATGGTTATGCGATAGAACCATGAAACTACACGAAAAACAGTGGACAGAAACAAAAGAATGTAGACAGACGAAGGAAGCCCTTCCATCCTTAGACAAACATCTGTCACGCAGACTGCTACGTTCCACAAGGAAAAACCTACGCCACGGGTATAATAACGGGCCACTGCTCACTTAACAAACACCTGTTCAACATCGGCATCACTGACAGTCCTTTATGTAGAGGCTGCATGGAAACCGAGGAGACATTGGCTCACGTGCTCCTACATTGTAAAAGCGTGAGCAACCAACGGACGAAACTCCTAAACAGTCCAGAAACGATGAAAGAGGTACTGCGCAACATCGGTCCCCTATTATCATTCTGGACGGAGCTGAGGTGGTATGAGTAACCGAACAATTCTTCGCGTCGGCTACTTACGCACAATGGCCCAATTGTAGGGCTAAGTGCGGATAACACACGTCCAAGTAACTTACTAACTAACTAACTAAGCCGTCGGTCCCGGCTGCCATGAACATCTATGGCAGTCGTTATTGGGAGAGTGTCGACACAAAAGATTCCACTGGGTCAAAGTGTCGCCGGTCTGCACTGACTGGCCCCCGCATAAGATAAGATACTCTAGCACATAAGTGGTTTAGTGTGTACAATACTGTAAGCTTATGTTGTTAAATAAATAAACATTATTTAGATGCATCGAAAATGTATTCGTGGGTGATTATAATCATACAATCTACAGACACAAAGCACACCAAGACTCAGAACAATTCGAGGATCACAATAAATGTCTTGTCCAATAAATGTGTGGGATTCCAACTTACATCACCCAAAGCAGCGGCAAAGGTATCCACTGGCTTGCTACGCCTTGCAGCTAGTTAAAGTAAGGAATCTAAAAATAAGGTCAGGGAGAACAACCTCCTCGCTGACCCTCTCTGGCGCAAACGGACGGGAGCGAGGAGGAGGCGATTTGCCCGCTTTCTCGCTCCTGTATAGTGGGGTTACTGGTACAGAGTCGGTGGACTCTCTACCGGCTTGCACGGCGTCACACGTCTGGGGGATGGCCTTGGTGAGCAAGGCCTTCCCTCTACAGGTGCTGAGGCCCGGTCATCATCAGCCGGGCCAACCGCCGGGGCGGGATGGTGATTGCTAACGCGACCCCATCCCGCCCCACTCCGTCGGCGGAGGGACTGTGCTCACCCCAGGTTTTTAGTGTGTATACCGACCCCTTTCAGGGGTGGAGAGTCTCACATAACCACCCTCCCCCCCCCGGGGAGGGGGTATCCATAAAGGATTTCCCTGGGTCAAAAAAAAAGTAATCTAGAAATAATCCTAAAGAATAGTACACGAGTAACAAACAAAAGCTCGTCTATAAAAAAAAAAGGGTAACGTTGAAAGAGCTACAATTTAATTTAATTGCCCTATAACAATTAAAAGAAATGCTGAATTCTTTCAAAAGGTATTCCGTTAGTAGAATTTTAACTATCACATTAATTCGAATTGGAACGGGACTTGCGTTGTATGGAGATGGTCTTAGAGCCAAAGAAGCTGTGTCTTAGTACCTTACGTGACGAGCGCGGCGAATTTTTGAGAGCCTATGGTCTATGGCATAATTCAAAGTCAACGATAAACGTCAAAATCTATTGGTAAGTGAGTTTATTAAGTTACTAAAACTACATTTAGGTTAGTTGCTAGGTTCAAGCAAAGGGCTCTCTCTTTTATTTTAATATGCCTGTTTCATGCAGGTATCTACCTGCATGTAAGAGGCATATTAATATGAAAGATGTTGCTGTTACCAATAATTTAGTTACAGTATCCGCAAGATGTTTTTCGTCACCGATAAAGTTAGCGATAATTGACTATTTAATACGAACATAACTTTGAAGAACAGAGGTGCGTGCCTTGGACTCTGCATAGCTGTCGAACGGTCCCACTACGCTTTCGCTGGTCATGCTTTAAGTAACTGCTAACAACTCGTTTACCTTCTTCGTTGTATAAAAAATATCGTAATGTTTTGTTTGAAATTAAGCAAGCATATTATACAGTTACTAAACACATTTCTTGTAATTAAAACGAGTGATCAGATGCGTCAGGTTACTAAACAACCCCCGACATACTCGACTATATTCTAGGGTGAAGATTTTAAAAGGTCGACTAATAGGGGTTGGATTTTAATTATATGATCAATCAAAGCAAGAAATGATTGAATACTGTTTATATTTTTTATGATATTTGGATTGAATTATGGATTAATACAACTACCATCTTAGTTTCTCCGTGACCATGGCTGCTGAAAAGCAACCGAAACGTCGGGGCAAGTGTAAACTTAAATATAAATAGTTTTAATAATTTAATTATTTCAAAAATTAGTAAAGTTTAATAGTATCTAGTAGTAGTAGTGTAACAGTTTCTAAATTATGTAATAAAGTGTAAAATAAACAACGCGATAAAAGCCGTATATAGTAGTTTAATTTCAATGAATAATATTCGCGTAAACAGATGACAATATTATTTAATACAATGATTAATAATGATAATTACAGTGGTGGTGGTAGTGAATGCATCTGATGTGCATAATGGCCCGGTGTCGATGCCTGGGTTGGAAAAAGTGTTATTTGTATTGTCTGTTAACAAATGGGACTGGTATACGATAATACGCTCACAGCTATTACGTGGGACTTAAAAACAGACCCGGGTGAAGGAACACCGTGATAGGGTTTAGTCGGTGGGACCGGGATGTCACCATCTTTTCCCGGGTGAGCCCGACATAACCCCTCCGCTGTCCTCCGGAACGAGTCAAAACACAATCCACGCTAAAAAAAAATTGTTTGTATAAGTAATACGAAATGTATTACACCTACATGCCTACCGCCTCACGTCGACGTGAGAACCTACGCGCACAGCAATTGTATTCACTAGCTATCATTAATAATAGCAAGTGAGAATCGGCAATGAATTACCATAAATCTTAGAGTTCGAAAAAATGGTTCAAGTAATATGCAAAGTTTACGTGATACCACGTGAGCTTGGAGTCAAAGATCATAGTTATTTCGGGGTATATCGACTATGCTGAGTCGAATGGCGTTGACCGCGAGTCTCTAGCTCTTACGGTTCTTGAGTTGAAAGTTGTATAACGGACAGACGGAGGGACGGACGGACAAAGCTGTTGTATAAGAGTTTTCCCAACTCTAAAAGTATACACGGATGGCGTGGTGCTTTAAGTGAACGCCATTGCCACTGCGCTAAGAGTTGTGGGTCCGATACAACACGGAACAAAATATGTGACTTGATCCACAAATAGATATTGCCAGACTGCGTGTTCTTTGTGTCCATTGTTTGAATATCTTTAAAGTCCAGACACGGGATTTATACATAGTGCGGAAGAATCGTTTTACAAAAATATTTAATACTAGATGTGCCCGCGGTTTCAACCGTGTTTATGCACCGCCTCCGTGAGTCGTAGCGTGATGTAATATAGCCTTTCTCGATAAATAGGCTATCCAACAATAAAATAATTTTTCAAATCGAACCAGTTGTTTCTGAGATTAGCGCGTTCAAACAAACAAACAAACTCTTCAACTTTATAATATTAGTATAGATTAATCTTTCCTTGACCCGGAAATCAAAGTCAAAGTCAAAGTCAAAAATTATTTATTCACTTAGGTTACAAAGTAACACTTATGAACTTCAAAGGGTTTACAGAGTTTATTACATTTACTGAATTTACATTTATGTTAGTTGCAGGGTTCAGGCAAAAGGTTGAGCCTATGAGAATATACCTGCAAGAAACTCAATTAAAATCAATCCCGAGACCTCACGAACGGTGGCCTTTTTCTTACCAATAAATTAACCTTTCCCGATCCGAGAATCGAACCTGGTACCTAATAGTCAAACACAATCGCAAACTTATCATACGTCACTAGCACCACTATCGATAATGTTATCACATCACAGCAAAATCATTTATCAAATCGAGCAAAGAAAAGACAGTCAATGGTCCATTACGCGTTGCATTGATTGATTATCATAATGACCACATACGGCAGGTGGTTTAACTCGCAGTGTTAGAAGACAGGTGGACCAATCACCCGGTTAATAGCTCAGCACACCCTACATCACCCATGGGATAGGGGGATGGATACACACTGACGCATCGCTGGTATAAACAAACAGAAATACACACACATGTGTAGCCACTCAAACATACATAGACACACACGGACACATTTACGGTGTAGTATTGTAAACAAATAAACGCACACATATGCGTATTCACTCACACATACATACATAGGTATGATGATATGTGAGTCTGATTTTCGGTAGACGGTCAATATGCATTATTTCTTTAACTGGGAGAGGTGCAATGGTCGTCTCGCTAATATCACCGCTTTGAGTGTTGCGAGTTCGAATGCTACGAGACAATTATATTTGATTTTTCAAATTTACAGATTTTTGTTTTGAGTTACGAAACGAAGTACACCCCGTAATTCGTTTAAAAAATAATGACCAAAAATGAAGTGTACCGCGAGGTAAGTTCAGTCATCATCAGGTCAGTTAAGACTGCGCCGAACGAAATGTGCCAAAACAGGCGGTTACAGTTAAGTGAATAAAATCAACAATTTTTGTTTTATACAAATATAAAATATACATTTACCATAACAATGAATGTGTTTACAATTACTATATTTAAAATCTTAAAATAATTAATATTTTCGCCTACAAAATAACGTAAATTTGCACGAGAAATGCAAAAACGTAAGCTCCTGTTATGTGATTTTTAGATTATAACAGGAGAAATCTATGTCGGCCTCGATGGCGTAGTGGTTAGTGTAACCGACTGCCACGCCTGAAGTCGCGGGTTCGATTCCCGCACAAGTCAAACATTTGTGTGCATGAACATGGATGTTTGTCTTGGCCTGGGTGTTTCTATGTATAATATGTAAGTATTTACAAAAAAAAAGTATATAAGTATGTTTATCCATTGTCTAGTACCCATAGTACAAGCTCTGCTTAGTTTGGGCTAGATGGTGTTGTGTGTATGTGGTAGAATATTATATAGAATAGAATATTATATCCCCTTTTACAGCTTAAACGAAACATAAATAGTTATATTACAATTTGTCCGTCCCAAATCTTTAAGTTATTGGTTGACAATAAAGATACATATTTATCAAAAAAGCACTTCAAATCCTCCATACAATTTTACTATGGCGGCCGCGCGCCGATTTGAATATACGCCGCACGAGCTCTGTCATTATCTGACTTACGCTCGGCGCAGTCTTAACAAACATATAAATGTTTGTAAAGTCCCGCAGAACACAGGACATAATCCTAACTGCAACAGTTGTCTTTACAAAATATTCAACTCAGATTCCTGAAGTTTGGCGGTTAAACTGTTCTATTCACATAAGACAACTGACAGATGGCAGGAATTGTTAGTAATCGCGTATATTGTATACGGTGACTATAAAATTGGGAGCGGTGTTTTACATGAACGTAACAAACTTCTGTATCTATCAGAGATTTATGCGTCGCGGAGGCCTTCAATCCCGCGTCTGAGACCAAGACCTGCGTCGCTGGGGACTTAAAAACATACAATTTAAAGGGCCTCTTACCTATATCAGTTTAGGGGACAATATTACTATTCCTTGTCTCTTTAAATTTTCGCAAGCACACTCTCCAAACACATACACACATCTAAACCCTACAAAAAAAATGACACGATATTTCAAGTCATACATCATACATTTGAGTAGAAGAGCCTCGCTGATTTCAGCATGAATGGGCCGGCTCGACCAGGGAAGGACTACCCTCTCCGACTGACTCTCACAAAATATCGACGTGAAATACCAGTATTCCTACTGTTGTGTTTCGTTCGGTGAGTGAGAGTGCCGGAGGCCCAATCACCCCTTCTTCTTCCTACTTCCTTTCCTAAAGTGTCGGCAACGCGCAAGTGATGCCTCTGGTGTTGCAGGCGTCCATAGGCTACGGTGACCACTTACCATCAGATGGGCCGTATGGTTGTTTGCCACTTTAGTTGTATAAAAAGACCATACCACACACATCCATAGTAATCTTCCAAGATTTCTGACACAATATGTCAAAGCACGCCTGACTGACTCCGAGGACCCTTCACGCACCCAACGAGTTACGACCACCATAGAAAAAGCCAAGATAAGTAACGACTTCCCCTAAAGATGTTAACCTTTAATTAGCTAAAGCCCAGCTCTCGTTTATTAATTTAAAATTATTATGTAAATCGTATAATTTTACACCCGACTGAGTGTAACATGTATATTTTTCCATGTTATTTATATTAATTAGTTCAGAGCGAAGGCAGATAGTTATCTTTTTGTATTGTTTTAATACAAAATGTTAGTACTGTAGTTCGAGCCGTCGCACAGTACGGAATACAGCACGCCATGCTCCTTACCAGAGACGAGAGTAGTAATAATATTAGGGCTCAGTAACGCCAGCACCGACAATACGAGATAGTAATGGGTGCAAACACATCCGATTAATGATTATTCGAATCTATGACAAAAAATCGAATGCATTTCTTGATTACATATTAATTTTACACAAATCCTATCCTAATCCTAACTAATATTATAAATGTGAATGTGAGTTTGTTTGTTTGTTTAGTAGTCTTCCACGCCTTAACTACTTGACCGATCATCGTGAATCAAATCAAATCATGAACCTTTCATCCGGGAAAAAGTACTGATCCTGAGGAACGCAAGCAAACCCACGCTAATACTGCGCGTTAATACCGCTATAGATCTAGAAAACGCACATTTAGGTTAGTTTCACCCAGGAATAAAACACAATCCATTATTTTGCTGAAGACAAATCCCGCATTCAAAACAACTCATATATCGTGTGGGACTTTATAAACATTGTAACTGCGGACACAAATCACCAAGACACGGAACAATTATTTGTGAATCGCACAAATTATCACCTGCAACTAGCCGTGGTAACTTAATCCATAACTCACATCTCTACAATAATGGACAAAATTTGAGACTATAGATCTCTGCTTACCCCTTCGCGAGATACTCTCAATGACCTAGTAATAGATGACGTCATCTGACATATAACCAAAACAGATGGTCTACTTACAAAGTAAGCGAGTCGAACAGTAGTGGAAGCTTATCTTAGTGTTGTATGCCAAGGGGTCAAGTACGGATATTGTTGTGTAAAAACAATGAACACCGCGGGGATAGAAAGGCTCCCTGGCACCTACTAAGCCGACAGGGCTGCCAACATTACTTAGGTCGGTTTGTTCCGTATTCGTCCCTAATGTTTCGTCCCAAGCGTAGAAATACGCATTCGTCCCAAAAAATGTTCCTTATACGTCCCTAAATTTAAATAAATATTTATTTCTTAATGTTATTCCTTTTCCGTCCCAGATTATGTTCCTTTTTTGTCCGTGTTTTTTTTGTACGGAAGTTATGTTGTACCGTTTGTCGAAAAATATTTTAAAATACCTCGTTGGTCTCTCAGTAAAACTTTGGGCTTATGCATGATATCACGAACCTGATAACGAAAGATTCAAAATAATTTTAAACCATATTTTGTTTTGTTAACCATATGTACAAAAATGTAGGGCGAAAAAGGAATAATTTAAAAAGAGGGGCGAATTTGGAACATTTTGGAATGTGGGACGTAATGTAGGGGCAAATGCGGAACAAACCCTTATGTCTATCTATCATACTTCGACATAAAAAATGTGAAAGGTCGTAGAAATGTTCAGAAGTTTGTTACTCTATCATTATTGTACCTGGTAGTGAAAGATCTGCTGCGTATAAGCTTTCCAGTTCGATGTCCGATAATTTTTAGTAGGCAGTCTGGCTAAGAAACAAGTCTGTCGAAATTGGACTATATTATGTATTGTTGAACATTTGAGGAAAAATACCTATATAAATTTACATCCATAAAAAACTATTTATTAGTTTTAAATTGTATCACTAAAGCTTTTCAATGGCCAATTGTGAGTCGGACTCGCGCACAAATGGTTCCGTACCATCTATAATTATTATATAAAACTCTTCCGTTGCTGAGTGACTGACAGACAACGCACAGCCGAAACTACTGAACGCAAGAAGCTGAAATTTGGCATGTATGTTCGTTGGAGAGTGTAGGGGAGCACTAAGAGAGGATTTTTGGAAATTCCACCCCGAAGGGGGTGAAAGGGGTGAAACCCGATATTCACACGGGAACGGGACTTACGCGGACGAAACCGCGGGAAAACTATCACGGTTCATGAGATACAGCCTGGTGACAGACGGACGGACAGCGGAGTCTTAGTAAAAGGATCCGTTTTACAATTTGGGAACGGCACCCTAAAAAGAAAATCGATTGACAAACAGATGAGAAAAACGTACTGAACTGTTTTGTCTTTGCCAATTCAGATATTAGGCAAAATGTAATTGTAATAC
Organism: Catocala fraxini; assembly: GCA_930367265.1. Taxonomy (NCBI): domain Eukaryota; kingdom Metazoa; phylum Arthropoda; class Insecta; order Lepidoptera; family Erebidae; genus Catocala; species Catocala fraxini. The sequence goes on along the minus strand of OV884039.1, from coordinate 22,925,469 downwards.
AACTCTGGCTAGCCCTTTCGAGGCAGGCGTGACACTATGTAAATAAGAAAATTGTTTATACGTAGTGGCAATCTCAGAAACTACTGAACCAGATCCGAAAATTAAAATTATTTCCAAATAACATAGGCTATATTTTGCCTACTGCCATCAATATTAAATTTTACTCGCAACATAAAATGAACTGTCGGCCTGATGGCGTAGTGGTTAGTGTAAGCGACTGCCATGCCTGAGGTTGCGGGTTCGATTCTTACACAAGTCAAACATTTGTGTGCATGAACATGGATGTTTGTCTTGGTCTGGGTGTTCCTATGTATAATATGTATGTATTTATAAAAAAATTGTATATCTGTACCTATGTTTATCCATTGTCTAATACCCATAGCACAGGTTCTGCTTAGTTTGGGCTAGATGGTGTTGTGTGTATATGATAGAATATATTATATTATTATTATAACTACACCGATAACATTAACCTGTTAAGTCTTGGAATGCCAATCTGTTAAGTGTGGCCGCCGGTGTGCCGCTGTGACCCTAAAGGTTTATTGGTTCACGATGATAATTTCATGATCTAGATAATGTATTGTTACAGGTAAATCAAGCAGGCGAAGACGCGGGTTGAAGCTAGTTACAAATACTACAAAATCTCGATAAAATCCCTACAAAGTACATAGTTTAATTTCAATTAGTACGTATGTTCATATTCTCTCTAAAACTGACGTAACCAAACGGATGTGCAAATTAATTAATGAGACACGCTATATAGTTTGAATTCTTAAGTCGTGACGTCATCGTCCATAACCAGCCGGAACATTGCAAGTAGCAAAGCTATTCACTTACTTGACAAAATGAACCAGTTTAAATAGACCCTTGGCTACTATACATTCGCGTACTTATGACAGGTCAAATTATTTTGACATTTTAAGGACAGATTACGATTACCGTAAGATATATTTTATACTAAATCAGTATGAAGGTTGATTCAAAATTTTTACTTTCTAGTTATAATGGACAAAACTACATTAAGAGGTAGGGATACTGGGACTAAAAATTCTTCCCTGGTTCGCAGTTGACTTATATTAATTAAATATTGATACAAAGAACATTACGAATCTAATTATAACAATAACAAAACATAACAACATTGTTTCTTTTTCTAGACTGTAAACATAAAATGAAGATGCCAGATAAATCCTGCATCCTACAATCTTCAGGACTAAAACCTCTTTACTGCCATTACATAATATTATCAAAAAAGAGCAGCGATAGCTCAGTGGGGAGACCAATATACTGCAATGCAGAGGGTCTTGGGTTCGAACCCACGTCGCGCACCTCTGACTTTCGGAAGTTATATGACTTTTCGAAATTATGTGCGTATTGATTGACAATTATCGCCTGCTCCGTGCCTCGGAGAGCACGTTAAGCCGTTGGTCCCGGCTGCCATAAACATCTATGGCAGTCGTTATTGGGAAAGTCAGTACCCTTTAATATCCTGACACTGGTCTAGCCTTAGGGTATCGTTAGCCTTCGGGTTGCGGAGGTCAGGTGGCAGCCGCTCCGTGTAAAAACTGATATCCAGTCAAATCCGGTTAGACCAGAAAAGCCGACCCCAAGTGACTTGGGAATAATAAAGGCTAAGAGAGAAGAAGACATAATATTATCAAAAGATACACATAATCAACTGTCACTAAATATATAACTACATATGTATGTATTGTAACAGTTGTTTTACAAACATATACTCGAACTATTGTTATTATCTCCCGTCGTCATAGTAAACAGAACGGCCACTATCAGGTGACTACGATACTAGTAAAATTATACAACACTAATAGCGTGACATAAATAATAGTATTATTACCGTGAATAGTATTCTTTATTCCTTTTAATTTTTTATAGCCAGACATTTTACATAACTATACTGATAAAAAAAACAAGTTTGAAAGTATTCTAAATTTGAAATATAAAGACTGCCAAATATGACAGTTTCGCATTTAAATGTTCTCAGGGTCAAGTTCGATTTTTGAATACCGGACATGTTTATTGTTAATATGAATTCATTTTATGTTAACAAATGCATATACTTTATTCCGTTACCTAAAATATTTTTATCAAAATTATCATAATTCAATTTTATAGCCAACCCTGATCCACACAATACCATATAACTTAAACATTCAAGGTTTCCGATTATAATTATCTGATAATTCTGATATACTATCAAAAGTTTATGATACTGTATACGCAATCAATTTCGCAACCATTATTGACACGCATTTTTATGATGATTGGCGATCAATACCCAATCAATCACATAGGAAACCAACATGGCCACTACGGAAGGCCGTGACATGAGAAATTTTAACCTACCAACACCATAATGGCAAATTTAAACAGTGTTATTATAAACTATGAATGGCGAACCACTCGATACTTAATATTAAAATAAACGGCAGGCACGCACCTAGCAACAATGTGACACAGAAAGATTACGATATTCCTAACATCTCCCTCTCTTTCTAACGCGTTGCAAAAAAAGAGAGGATAGACCACATTCATATAAACACGTCATAGATATACGCAAAGACGTGTGTTGAACTTAATATTTTATTTCGCCACTAGTAATAAGTGGCGCCGTGGCTTAGTTGGTTAAAGCGCCTGTCTAGTAAACAGGAGATCGCGAGTTCGAATCTCGCCGGGGCCTGAGTTGATCCAGTACTCATCTTTTTGAAGATTTTTATTTTTTATACATTTACTATTTTTTTTTATCATATATTTTATAAAATATAAAATAAAATCAAAAATTTATATTATAGGAATATAAATAATTGAAAACTACGTTAGTCAGTTATAAATAAATAATATTCTCATATTATTATTATTCCCACGTTTTACAAATTATTACTACTAAAAGAATTAATTAATCCTTAACCTAATGAAATGTCTTCCTCAACATTAATTTGAAATTTCTACATAATTCAACACAACAAAATGATTTCATCACCCGACGTTATTTTATCATACTAATGAACAAGTATCACATTATTCTAGAACGCCGAAGAATATGAATTAATAATATTGAACAACAAAATGTCACCTCGAACTCATAATGTTACTACTATAAACATTTCCGCGTATATTATTACCTAGATTTGTGTGATTTTTATACAAAATGTATAATAATCTTGACCTAGTAACAGTGTTTACATGAAACATGTTGCTATGAGATGTATTGTAAAGGTGCATTCCACACTACTACTTTTTATATATTTTTTACATTTAATATCTTTTTACCCGACGACGCGACGCCGACGCGGCGACGGTTTCGGGCAGAGTTTATGTCCTTCGGTTGTTTGTATGTATGTAAGTCGTATCGTTTGGGATAGTTTAACTGTAGCGTAGAATGCTTAATATAATATCAGTCCTGAATTAAACTGTCCCACTGCTGGGCACGGGCCTCTTCTCAATGTGAGAAGGAATGCTTAATAAATATTGATAAATAAAGTATTTGAACAGCGATACAGTATGTTATTTTAAAGAATATATAATTATCTATAATATATATAAAACTCTTCCGTTACTGAGTGACTGACAGACAACGCACAGCCGAAACCACTGAACGCAAGAAGCTGAAATTTGGCATGTATGTTCCTTGGAGTGTGTAGGGGAGCACTAAAGGAGGATTTTTGGAAATTCCTGAACTACGGGATCGATTTGAAAAATTTTTTTTAGTGTTGGATTGCTCATTTATCGAGGAAGGCTATAGGCTATATAACATCACGCTACGACCCACAGGAGCGGCGCAGTAACGATAAACGCGCGTGAAAACGCGGGAATATCATTAGCTTATAGAATAATTCCGGTGTTGCGGATGTCTTTACAAACAACCAAATATCGGACACAAAAATGGATAAAACAATTGTTTGTACCCTATAGCATACGAACCCACAACATTAATCTCGGCAGTGCCGAGGCAAGAACATAAACCATTGCGCTATCTGTACAATCTAAATTCCGAAGTAAAATTTTTAGTACTTTAAATAACAATAAACACTGTTAAAGTAAATTAAACTTCAATGTAAACACACGTTAATTACAAAGTTTCGTTACATCCCAGTTTTATGAACACACAATCTGGTCCACGGACGAATTTAAAAAAGCTACAAGCTATGCACCGAGGAAGCATAATGAACGATTATTATTGTACATTCGATTGCGCTTACTGCTTTTGTACTGTTGTAGGGTCAGCAGAACACACTGTAATATATTTAATTTCGAAATTCTAACTAAATTTTGCCCGCGACTTCGCTCACTTAAATGTAGGTAAGGTTAGGTTAATAACATTACTTTTAGAGGTCGATAAAACTTTTATACAACAGCTTTGTCCGTCCGTCCGTCCGTCTGTCTGTTATACAACCTTCAACTCAAGAACCGTAAGAGCTAGAGACTCGCAGTCACCGCCATTTGACTCAGCATAGTCGATATACCCTCGAAATGACTATGATCTTTGACCTCTGACCTTAAGGTCACGTGACCTTTGCATAATACTTGTACCATTTTACATTTTAACCATTTACGGCAATTCATTGCCGATTCTCACTTGTTTGTGGGTAAAAAGTACCTTAAGCTGAGCCTGAGAGATTAAAATTTACATAACTTACATTTACGCGAAGCCGCGGGCAAAGTCTAGTACAACATATTACTGACTAGATATATCTAAAATGTACATTTAATGTGACTTAACTTTCTTACTAAGACATTTCTTTCGGCACTTGTCTGCTGACCCTCCTACATGGTTCCACGTCAGGCATGGCGGGTTGCGTGGGAGTGTATCCCAGCATTAATTGCCAACACATTACGGCGCACTGAACAATGGAATATTAACATACTAAACGTGTGTCCAGCTATCGTATGTGTGACATACAGCACGCTTACTTTATATGCACCGGACATGATACATTTTAATTGGGAATTTTAGGTATGTGGGGATTTGACGAGGTAATATGGGACAGAAAGCTGTGGTCATGTATAGTCCCACGGCATGCCCACGGGAGGTAAGCAGAGATGTATTACGATGCAATTTGGTCAAGATTTCGAGTTTAATTGAATACATAGTGTCACGCCTATATCTAAAGAGATGGTGTGGTGGAATTTACAGATATTTGAGAACATAATCTCACTGGTGTGTGTATTAGAGTTCAATTCTGCCAGATATATTAGGTTCCAAGTAATAGGGTCGAGTCTGTTACCGTCTACCGAGTACAGTTTCATATGAAGCGTAGATTTTGAGAATATTTGAATGGAAATACTCAATAAGGTTTTGTCTGCGTCGGATACCAACTCGAGGCGCAATAGTTGCATTAATTACCACTACCGAGGCAGTTTAGCATTAGTCTGTCGCAGTCCCTTGCTGGACATCAGTCATGTTTATAAGCTACCTAACTGCTGGGCAAGAATCTCTTCTCAGTATAAGAAGACTTAGATCAGAGGTTCCCAGACGTTTTTATCATAGTCCACTTTCAAAATTTAGCTCGTTCCGGTGGACAGCTACAGCTACATTTCTGCCATATACATATATTAAAATTATTTTTTTTTATCATATCTCTACGGGCTGACCTTTTATTTTATATTTTAAAAATTCTGGGGACTAAACCTACCATGGTAGGCGGGTTGACTAATTTTTTTTTTAGTAATCTGTTTCTTTAGCGAACTGTTTTCCTCAAAATGGTGAAGTCAAGCCAACTTTAGTTCTTCACTATCGAAAGTTCGTGGACCCCCGCTTACGAATTGTGAACCTCCATTTTTTTGTTACGCTAACGTAGATCCCCGTCGAGTCTCCCGTGGACCTCTAGGGGTCCACCTGGACCACTTTGGGAACTACTGACTTAGATTATAGTCCAAAACGCTGGCCCACTGGAGATTGGCAGTCTTCACATACCTTTGACAATATCATGGATAACTCCCAGATATGCATATTTCCTCACATTGTTTTTCTTTGACAAAAACCATAAGTACGTGGGATCAAATTCCAGTCCTCAGGAGCAAAACAGAGCAAACCCATGGGTTAAGATCACAAAATCTAAGAACATTTGTGTAGTAGAGCCTCGCTGATTTCAGCATGAATGGGCCTGCTCGACCGGGGAAGGACTACCCTCTCGCAGAATATCGACGTGAAATACCAGTATTCCTACTGTTGTGTATCGTTCGGTGAGTGAGAGTGCCGGAGGCCCAATGACCCTCTTTCCCCCTTCCCGCTCCTCCTTCCCACGTCGTTTCCTAAAGGGTCGGCAACGCGCAAGGGATGCCTCTGATGTTGCAGGCGTCCATAGGCTGCGGTGACCGCTTACCATCAGGTAGGCCGTATAGTTCTTAGCCACATAAGTTGTATAAAGACAAATTAGCATGTTGTCTAGGATTCGATTCTGAGGCAGACAAAGAGATACTGAGACCTACCGATAAAAAAAAATGTAGTAGTACGGAGCCTGGAGCTGTGGCCAGTAGACATTAATAGGCTCCCCCCCTATAAGGTGGGACCTAAAACATAGTTAGCGTTATTTGGGCGCAACACACCTCTGTTTGCCCTTTGGAGGATGGAGCCGTGGGACTAAGTATACGTAACAATTGTTTACGAAATATTATGAGTAAGTCTGTTAATATTTGAAATCCATTCTACAATTTTAGGTCAATACACAGATAATATATATATAAACTAGTGACGTAACAACCCGGTATTGGCAATAGCGGGCAAAGGCGTTGACTGAACAGCCGTAGCGACTCATTCATTCGAGTGGTATGCTAAATGTAGGGTTGCCAGATGTCTTGTTGATTACCCACATTATCGGGTAAATAACGTTGCCTCAGACTGTAACTTTTGTTAGTAATTAGGGAGATTAGATTAACATAATATAGTATCACAGTACATTGTGAAGGATACGTCCTTGAGAGACTAGCTAGAGGTAAATTGCACCTATTATATAGTTTGATAGTTAGATTTAGGTCCAGTATAGTAGAGCGCCTCTACCCAACTATTTGACAAATTGCCTGAATTGCCAATATCACTGGTTATTTAACTACGTATATAATTCGCCTAGGTTTGATAACCATTCTTAATTCTCATTCAATCTATACTAATATGATAAAGCTGAAGAGTTTGTTTAGTTGAACGCGCTAATCTCGGGAACTACTGGCTCGAATTGAAAGATTCTTTCAGTGTTGGATAGCCCATTTATCAAGGAAGGCTATAGGCTATATAACATCACGCTACGACCAATAGGAGCAGAGCAAAAACGGGGAAAATTGTCTTATGTGAAGCAGACAAAGTTGCGCGGTTCAGCTAGTCATTTATATTTGTATCAGTACGAATTTAGGCAATGTGTCTGGGATGCTAAAAGGCATTCGAGTTTTTACGCATAAACCTCTGCCTAGTTAGGGAAAGTTATAATTATACGTACTTTCATTCGGAGATATGATATTGTGACTATGTATGAATGCATGTTTTGTAGTAGCTTAGCGAGATTCCAGTTCGCCTCTTATTAAAAACTAAGGCATAGCTTAAAAAGAGCAGCGATAGCTCAGTGGGGAGACCAACAGCCTGTAATGCAGAGGGTCTCGGGTTCAAACTCACGTCGCGCACCTCTTTCGGAATTTATATGACTTTTCGAAATTATGTGCGTATATTGATTGACAATTATCGCCTGTTCCGTGCCTCGGAGAGCACGTTAAGACGTCGGTCGTGGCTGCCATGAACATCTATGGCAGTCGTTATTGGGAGAGTGTCAACACAAAAGATCCCACTGGGTCGAAGTGTCGCCGGTCTGCACTGACTGGCCCCCATGTAAGATAAGATAAGATAAGACATAGCTTTTGTAAAATAACTTAATTTCACTGCCTAGCCTCCAAGGATACGTGAATATTAAACACACCAAAAAGTCACACACCAGCTTAATAATTAATATCTATCTCATTAATAAAATCACTATACAACAAGTGATAATAACACTAATTCGACTTATAAATTGGCTTATAAACATAATACATTACTGGCCACACCCATCAGCCGTGTAGTCATGGCTCCATCAATCATATGGTTGAATATATTACGACGATATCAATCTTTGCCTCATAGATGGTCAATACCCTGAAGAAAAAACGTACAAGTCTCAAGCAAATCCTTGGATTTTATGAATGAGAGAAATATATTGTTCTGGAATGTTCTATTGAGATTAAGAGCCTTCCCGTGACCATGGCTGCTGTAAAGCAACCGAAACTTCGCGGAAAAGTATAAACTTAAACATAAATAAATAGCATGAATTCATTTAAATAGCTTAAATTGTAGTACAGTTCAACAACAGTAGTGTTATAGTTTAAAATCTATATATATAAAAATCAATTGCTGTTCGTTTGTCTCGCTAAAACTCGAGAACGGCTGGGCCGATTTAGCTGATTTTGGTTTTGAAATGTTTGTCGTAGTCCAGGGAAGGTTTAAACGGTGAGAAAATATAGAAAAATTCGTTAGGATAGGTGACACGAAGTACACCGGGTCATCTAGTAACGAATAAAAGTGTTCTTAAGTAAACAACGCGACAAAATCAGTATAAAGTAGTTTAAAGTAGTTCAAAAAAAAATGTTGGCTTCGCAATGTGATTGTGTAGGACCTGATGGAAAGCCCAATTACAGTCCAGAGACAGTGATCTCGAGGAGAAGATAGATGTCTTCTAGCCGTCGCCAGTGTCAAGCCGGTCCGACCAGATGCTTCTTCACACTACGTTTCAAGGACCCAATGTCATAGAAGGGAGGGAACACATGTGCCGGCAGACTATTCCAAAGATTAATATTGTAAATGTGTTTAAATAAATAAATAAATAAATAATTTCAATGTTCTATTGAATGATATTTTAATATTTTTTGCTGTTGTTTTTGAATGATTTTACGGTTTAATAATATTAATTATTTCTCTAAGATTACCAATCACTTACAAGGAGAAATAAATTATAAATCAACAAAATTATTTGAGTTTCAAGAAGGCGCACACTTTTGACGGTATTCTTAAAAATATATTAAACATTGCCAGACGGGTATGTAGGTAGATCTAAACACTATTGTGATTTTCGCTAATAACGAGTTGTTTGCTTATTACTAGAGAGGGTGCCTAAAGTAAAATATTTGGGTCACATGCTGACAGATCGGCTACAGGATGATGAGGACCTGGAGAGGGAAAGGAGGGCGTTGGCAGTCCGCTGCAATATGTTGGCCCGCAGATTTGCACGTTGTACCACAGATGTGAAACTGTTACTATTCAGAGCCTACTGCCAATCCTTTTACACGTGCAGTCTGTGGATCAACTTTACGCGGCGGGCTTACAACGCCCTGAGGATTCAGTACAATGACGCTCTGAGGGCAGTGTTGAGGAAACCCAGGTACTGCAGTGCTTCGGCAATGTTTGCGGATGCTGTCATTGATGATTTCTTCTCCATCATCAGGAGAAGAACTGCCTCGATGATGAGCAGGGTCCGTGGTAGCACCAACGCTGTCCTCAGAACGTTAGCGTGCAAGATAGACAGTCCGTTTACTGTCTACTGGGCAGGTGTACACCTGCTTAGAAATAGGAAATAGTTTTTAATTATTTATTATGTGACATATTTTGTTTATTACATTACTAACACCTTATTTTTATTTTACTTCCGTGTGAACTACTAACCCTACTAAAGCTTTTCTTTTCTTTTCTTTTCATTTGTAAAAATGTATGGATCAGTCTGGTCTGAAATAAAGATAAATTATTATTATATTATTACAGTTGAGCGAATATAGGGACCGGTTTACATGTTTCAAGTTAATATTTTTGTAGGTAATAAATTATTTATTTTTAGTTACGCCTTTGAATGTGTTGTATTATTCTTTTAAATGACAAAAACTCTTTTTAAACATACTATTATATATCTCACTCCTATATCTCCAAAAGTAGGCAGATGATTATAACACCCACATATTGCTGCCAATGAACGATTTTTTAGAGGTCTTTTGTACTATAACTTTCTTACAAACATACTACGGTCTCACGCAAATATCTATGAAGGTAGGCAAAGGCTTATACATTCATATTCGCTAGCCACAGCTAAAAATCACAGCTTTTGGTCCTACATAATAGGAAACGAGAGTACAACTTCAGACTTGGTGCTGCTTCTGGGAATCTTGACAGACAACTCATTAACACTTTGCTCAAGCCGAGAATTGAATCTGAGCCCTCATGCAAAGCAATCGAATACACTACCGCATACCGCTGCGTAAGTGAAGAAATCTGCTTGCAGGGTAGACTTTTCAATCGAGAAATCCATACTGGGACCACACGACCAGCCACAAAGAAGCAGTATTTATTCACTATGTCATATACATAAACGAATCTATACGCCATTTGGTTAGGTACTTAACTAAAGGTAAACAATCTTGATGTGTCTTTTTATCTAAAAACTCAGTTTAAAAATAAAATGCTGCTAAAGATCAATGTAAATACAACAATAACGATTACTAAACCAATTGAACCGTTAGTTTAAGCAGTAGTTTATATGTTTAATATGTGTTTGTGTAAAAAGTCACATCAAGATTGTTTACCTTTAGTTAAGTACCTGACCAAATGGAGTAAAGGTTCATTATGCATTAATCTACAAAATATAATAAAAAGAATATTTCAACAGCAATTAGGCAGAATCACAACGTCATAATGGCAACACTACAAACCGTTCTCTGATTAATTCACACAGATTAGGTTGCACAAGGTCACAAGGTCCATTCCCGGCGGCAACATTATAATTCCCATAAAATACGGCAGTCGCCGGCACGCCAAACTTGGTGACTACACATGTTTACTATGATTATATAGCCTCTGCGGACTTGTGTAGGAGCTTCAACGATGAGTACTCGTAAAACTACTATGTATGTTTAGCGTGTGACTAGAAAGTGTGGTCATATGGAAGGAGCGTAATGTGTAATACCGATGTCCATTTGTGAATTATGGGATTACCATTAGACTTGATTTTCTGGTCGGTTGGATTTTTCTGACAAAAAGTTGTCGGTGATAGCACGGAAACTAAAGCTATTCCCAGTAAAGAAGACAACAATAGGTCTTATATTTTCGATGCTGCAGCAGTAAACGCATTTGTATTTAATGTCTTAGTCTGTCTGTCTTTAGTCTCTAAGAAATATAACAGGATTCCCAAGATAAAGATTAACTGGAATCCATAGCTCCTACAACCCCCAAACGGGCAGTCGGTCAGTAGATAACTAACAACTAAGGAAATATTTACTCTTTGTCCAACAAAATGGCGTTCGGCACCGAAGGTATGTACCGAATGTACCGCACTAATAAAACACTCACGAACATGGGCGGAAACATAAAAAATATATACATCCACGACTCTACGCACTATGGAGGCCTATTGTCAAAAAACGCCAAGGGCGCCCCTAGGGTTGTCGACACTTAACTTTTTGCACGTCAAAGCATTTATTATCTTTTCTAAATTATTTGCGTAGCCCCATATGTTAGTGAGGTGAGACAAAAACTCTGTAATTTATTATTTGTAAAAATAATGATAGAATTTATGATAGAAGAAGGCATGTTGTAATTAGCATTATATTTATAAGGCAGTGTTTTATGAATTATTGTTTTGTAAAAGGATTTATTAACATAATTTAGTTATTAATTAGATGTTGGAATTATGGTCTCTTAATTACTTAGGAAGTATTAAATAAAAGTTATCCTTTAGTAATAAAACGTAAATTATAATATAGCGAAGTTCAGAGTTTTATTTCCGTGTTGAGCAAAGGTTCTTTAAGTAAACTGATAAAAGCAGCATGAAGCGTGGAACTTGTTGTTGTTAACCCTGTTAATAGCATTTTTCACGTGGTACCTAAACTATGCTGGCAAATTATACGTGCGATACACCTCTATGTCCTTTAGAACATATGGGCGTACGGCTACGTCCTTGACAATGTAAAATAAGTACCGCGTTGCGCACTATATTCGAATATCATTCGAATGATATACAAGATACTTAAATCAACCGTAGGTCCGTGGCCCGCCATACGCAACCACTCAGCCTGGTCTGAGTACTCTCCCTTTATGTTGGAGGAATATCACAAGACATTCCACCACATGATACATCATGGCAACATCGCAACGGAAAAATACTTAAAGAAAATAAAACATTTTTTGAATGAAGTGCGTGTCAAGTGGCAACCCTGACCATACGACCAAATTTGAAGGGCGACATCTGTTATAACGTGGTGCGAATGATTATGTTATATTAAACTGCGTTTATCGGTCACGCTGCGAAATATACAAATATGGCGCCTCGCCTATCAATGGCGTCGATCAATCAAATATGGAACGATCTTATTTTAAATTCAGTTAAAATAAGTTTATGTGAAACTCGATGGCGTAGTGGTTAGTGTAACCAACTGCCACGCCTGAGGTCGCGGGTTCGATTCCCGCACAAGTCAAACATTTGTGTGCATGAACATGGATGTTTGTCTTGGTCTGGGTGTTTCTATGTATAATATGTATGTATTTACAAAAAAAAAAATATATAAGTATGTTTATCCATTGTCTAGTACCCATAGTACAAGCTCTGCTTAGTTTGGGCTAGACGGTGTTGTGTGTATGTGGTAGAATATTATTATTATTATTATTATTATATAATATTGTCTTCTGTTTACGCGAATATTATTCATTGAAATTAAACTACTATATAAGGATTTTTTCGCGTTGTTTATTTGACACTTTATTACATAATTTTGAAACCTGTTACACTACTACTACTAATAAATTTTACAATTTTTTAAGATAATTAAATTATTATTAAAACTATTTATATTTAAGTTTACACTTTCCCCGACGTTTCGGTTGCAGTCTCCCTGTGACCATGGCTGCTGAAAAGCAACCGAAACGTCGGGGAAAGTGTAAACTTAAATATAAATCGTTTTAATAATAATTTAATTAGCTTAAACATTAGTAAAGTTTAATATTAGTAGTAGTGTAACAGTTTTCAAAATTTTGTAATTAAGTGTCAAATAAACAACGCAAATAAAATCCGTATATAGTAGTTTAATTTCAGTGAGAATTATACTCGAAATTCATGAGTAAGTTAAGTTTGTATCTCAAGAGTTTGATTCTAGGGTCGGACAAACCGTTATTAAGCGGTTTTTTTAGGTGTATTTGGCAGTATGAAGGCTCGCCTTTTTTTACATAGGACTAATTGTAATATGTTTCATCCATTCTTGCAAGAATTTTGTCTATACTTTCGTAAATATGTTGGCGTACCTAACACTTTATATGAATGATATTCAAGTTACAATAGATTAGGGTCTCGGTTTCGAACCCACGTCACGCACCTCTGACTGTCGGAAGTTATATGACTTTTCGAAATTATGTGCGTATTGATTGACAATTGTCGCCTGCTCCGTGCCTCCGAGAGCATGTTAAGCCGTTTGTCCCGGCTGCCATGAACATCTGTGGCAGTCGTTATTGGGAGAGTGTCGACACAAAAGATCCCACTGGATCGAACTGTCGCCGGTCTGCACTGACTGGCCCCACATAAGATACATACATACATACAATAGAGTATCGACATTTTTTTATACGTTATCCTTTGATTACACTATTTTATCGTGGTTAATTTGAAAAACACAAAAGCGATATATTTCGTATAAAGTAGTCTAATGTCAATGTACCTATAATATACGCGTAAACGTAAGACAATATTAGTTACTAGTTATCTTGTTCATATCTGATGAGACAGCCCCAACACAAGTATTATCAATAACTTACTCGGGATGTCTCATTTATAATCAACTAGCTGACCCGCGCAACTGCGTCTGCTTCACATAAGAGAATTTTCTCCGTTTTAGCAACATTTTTCATTTATGCTCTGCTCCTATTGATCGTAGCGTGATGTTATATAGCCTTCCTCGATAAATGGGCTATCCAACACTGAAATAATTTTTCTATTCGGACCAGTAGTTCCTGAGATTAGCGCGTTCAACCAAACAAACAAACTCTTCAGCTTTATAATATTAATATAGATGTGACGTTTGATATTTTGAGACAAATAATTATTTTTAATTTTAATTTTCATATCTTCAGCTGAGCTATTATGCTTGTGTTAAAGGATTCACTTCAGCAGTGCAATGATTCGTATATGAACCTACAACCCCTTGAGCGCAAATCTGCTTTAACCATCGGACTACTGCTTTTTCAGATACCTTGGGAATTCTTTTAATGGCAATAATATAGAGGCATAAACTTTGAAAAATGTCATTGTGACAATAATAATTATTATTTTAAAATAATTGCTTCAGCTTAATAAAGCACAATAGGCGATATTTTATTATAAAATTCCCATGTTTAAAAAAAATCCAAATGTATGTCACGAATTCATAGGGTTTTTAAGTATTTGTCAATTTAGTTTGTCAGATTTGTGTGAGAAAAGCCTTATGAGAAGTGTAAAAGTGACTTTAAAACTACAAACTAGTTGCTTCACATGAATCCACTCGTGATTTTTATAGTTAAAATATAATGTGGAATTCATTAGTAAATTCGGGTCTTATGCACTATGCTTAGGGTTCGTTTCCCGAGTCGGTATTTCTGTTAAGAAAGTCTTAGTCGCAGCACAGAGTTTAAAACTATGCGCGGTTGACGGGCAAAAAAGCTAGCCCGCTATCATATGTGACCTTGAACCATAATAAAATGTAATAGATCTCTGCCCACCCCATCGGGAATATTATTACAAGCGATAAAAGAGTAACGGTGATGCCTCATTAGTGCGTTGCGTTGCGTCGTCGCAGCGGATCAATGCATTGTATGCCACACCTGCGCTGCGACGACGCATGACGTCCTCAGTCCGTAGTATACCTCCCTCTAGCAATGAAACACTGTCCGTCGTGGCACCGGAGCTCCGACAACGCTGCGCATCACTCTCCCCCTGCTACGTCTCTCGTCCGTCGATCCGTTGAAACGTCGCGTGCGACGACGCAATGCTATAATGTGGCATATCATTTAAAATATATGCAAAACGACGCAGCGCCGCCGCTGCGACGACGCAACGCAACGTAACGCACTAATAAGGCAGAGCTCTAAGTTGACCGCTTACCATCAGGCAGGTCGTAAGCATGTATATTGGCAGTATAAAAAAAGCCTGTTGTGGAGTTTAACCTATTCCTATACAACATTTCATAGAAATTGGCTCAGCAGTTTAATTATAAAATCGTATTAAACACTACCCTCGTGCGATTTACGTTTTTGTTGGCCTAGCCTCGTCGCGATTTTTATTCCGATATTAGTACTCTTGGTAATCTATCGTAACAAAATTTATACTAAAACCTAGCTTAATAAAGTAATTCCATACTAAAAAAGAATTATCTAAATCGGACCAGTAGTTCTCGAGATATAAACCCCTAAACAAACAGACAGAGACGTCGTATATATGTAAAGATATGATTACAAAGACCTATAAGTTACATTTTTATGTAGTTATTTATATCTTTAACAAGTATGAGAATATTTCAAATATTTTCGTCTCACGAAACAACTTTTGACTTTTTAATATACCACTAAGATAAATTACAACAATTTATGGAATTCTTTATTTAAGTAATCACCTATTGAAATGTCATATTCAGTAATTATTTACCTTTTATAGCTCTATTTAGTATGTATACAAATTCACTACTCTATACCGACGAAAGGGTGAGCAGAAATGTAAATAGTAGGTAATATCAGGCCTGTATTAAATTGTGCCACTGCTGAGCACGGGCCTCTTCTCAGTGTGAGAAGGGTTAGGCCATAGTCACCACGCTGGTCCAGTGCGGATTGGCAGACTTCACATAGGTATCTTCGAGAACATTATGGAGAACTCTCAGACATGCAGGTTTCACGGTGTTTCCCCTTTCCCACTAGGCTATCGCTTCTGTAAGTTTTCCATGATAGAGGGCGGGCGTACTGGCTTTTAGGGAACGCTTTTTCAGACTATGTGCTGAAACGAAATATTGTGTGGTATGAAAATTAGAGAATCGAACCCAGGACGTCTTGATTCACCACAAGCTTATGTCACAGTAATAACGTGACATACAGAAATACTGCTGCAGTCAATCATTATTTTAATAGTGTCAATGACATTAAGCAAATGTACATATAATCGACACAAAGAACTTTCCCTAGCTAAAACGTCTATTATTATATAGCACATACTTTTGTCTCATTATGGGATCGAACCGACAACACTCAGCGTACTAGTTACCACTTAAACCATTGCGCCATCCGAGGAGAGACATACGAATTAAAAAAATTAATATGTGCCATTCATTTATCTCATAAATTCCAATTGATGATAAAACAAGTATATAAAACGTCGATTAAAATATGAATTTTAAATTCATTGCCAACATTTAAAACTACAAGTAAAAATATTGTAATAAGCATAGTTATCCAAAGAGATATTGCTTTTATCAGCCATAAAATAGCTGTCAATTTTAATCGTTAGCTCGCTTTACTATTAATAACCTTGGAATATATATGTAATGGTATACGGATATACTATTAAAATTACATGTACCGAATATACCTTTGGCCGGTATGGAAACCGAAGCTGACACCTTATGTTTAAAAATAAGCGTAATACTTACGTTGCATGATATTTAAGCTAGTCTGAGTGCTCAGGCTAACATATCTTTACATAAACAGATTATCTTAAGGGGTAGGCAGATACACAATTGAACTTCAACATTTAAAATCTAAGGAATACCGACTACATTTCTAGACGCGATGCTATTATAACTTTTAAACTTTCGCGTTGCATGATATATGTATATATATATATAATATGTAACGGGTATTAACGCGAATGACATCACAGCACCAGTCAGCTTGTGACCACGGCCGGTGTAACCTGGTCGAAACGTCAAGCATAAAAAAGGTAAACATTATGCATGATCGCGATGCTATTACTGAGAAATTGGTAATAGAGAACTCATTAGCACTTTGTCTAAGCTGAGAATTGAACCTGCAAACGTACGGTTACAAACACATATTAGTGCGAACGTATGCCATTGAACTTACGGCGTCCCGAATCAGAAACCGACCTCATAACTGTTCAGTCCAATTCCTTTTTTAATTTTAAGAATTCCTAGCTACTTGTGTCACTAATTACTAATATTCTTGTTAAGCCTCCAGCTAAGCTGCTAATGCTTGTGTTAGAAGTGGGATTCGAACCCGCAACAATCGCAAGTCCAAAGCCTTATCCAGTGGGTTACCGCGGTTTCAATTCCAGTAGCTTTCCTGAATTTATTGAATAACTTGTCGGATCCTTAATCTTCTACTTATCTATATATGCACAATAACATCCATGTTCGCTCGCCATGACTTCAATGAAAGTCAAATCCTTACACGAGTATAACTTAGCGCCTACTGTTTGTGCGTCACTCAACAGAATAATAATAAATTTAAATTACATAAGAAGGCAAAAACCACACCACTTAATCGGAAACTCAATGTAAAAAGATCATTAATTTAATATAAACCAGTTTAGCAACAAAAGTAAAACAATCGAAATTATAAATTCCTGAACTCTAAACCAAGTAATTAACAATGTGCTAATTTCCTTAATTTGAAACATATGCCCAAGCATATCCTGTTTTTTACGATCTAGGAGCGCAGATATCTCATCTCGAAATAAATATTAATTATGAGAAGATGTGCCTGCAATCGAAAATGTACTTTAATAGGTTAGTGTTAAGGTTGAATGTGTATTAGGTGTAAAAGGCCCGAGTTTCATGAATGAACGTCTCGGCATGAATACGGCGGATATGACATCACGCGATGGCAACGAGGCGCCTTGGCGCGTACGCACCCTACGAACACTACATTATCAAACAGTAAATCAAATACACGACGTCTTTTAAATATTTAATTGAATTTAAAATACCGTGTGCTATGCTATGTCCGGCTTAAGTGATGTTTTATTGGTACAAACTTTTTATATTGACCTAATGTTGTGACATTTAGGAATTTGCTGTGGCTCACAGTTTGTTTGTTTACAACTAGTTATGGCGATGTTTTAATAACTGTTTTAGCGTCTGTAATTTCGAGAAAATTCTGGTTATATGTTCATTAGACGGCAACACACTCACTACTTATTACGTGAAATGTAAAAACAGCTGACGAAATGCGTTGCGAAATAGTTAGGTACGTGCGTTCGCAATTATTTTATTACAATAGATGTCTGCTAAAGAACACCTAATACGATTCTATAAGCATTTACTTAGTATGGAATCACGACATAAAATTGATACATTATGTATTTTTACGTTTTTATGATTGTCATTAAATTTGAATACCAAATCTAAACGTAATGGCTTTAGAACTAAATGGGAATAATATGGCGCAAGTTGAGGCACTTGCATAGATGCGAGTGTCTTGCGCATGTACCTCGCGCCTACTTGCATCGTGTACGAACACTTTAATGACATTGTGACAGGCGGTACTTATCACGATACGTGTTCAAACTTATAATACACACAACAGTTTCCTTTTGCGTACGTAGCGTCGATTTCATTGACAAGATCTGCGTAGCGATAAATTGTAAATCAGATTGTACCAGTCGAAGGTACATTGACATGCGCGTAGACTGTCTTACTGAATTACTATTAGTTATAGAATATTAATGAACTGCCTGGGTAAGACCGTTGACCTACTACATTACAAGTGGAGGCCTACCATTTTTTTTTAAAGCTCGGTCTCGCACTTTGCTTAATTCCTGTGTCGCGGACGTCTTTACAAATTTTCCAACAACGGACACTAGGAATACTCGGAAGATTCGGAACGACGACGAATTTCAACACACAAATTTTTGATCCATGTGGGGACTCTCCACTTGCTGCAGTGGCAGTTGAGAGGTGACTATCTAAACACTAAACCACCCGTGCAGTATATCATTGGCGAGAACTTGGAGATGGTACGAAAAAGGCGGCTGTACGAGACATTTAAATCATAGCTGTGCGTGCCCTCACCGTATTTAGATCAAACTGAAAAAAATTCCACACTAAGAAGAGACATACACATATGAAATTTATTATGTAATAGAGAACGAAGTGTGATAAAATTGGTATTGCCAGCGTTCGTATTTGATCGCTTACCATCAATCCTGACTTACAAGTATAGGGCCTGCCCTAGACTTGTAACTCACATAATTTTGATTAAAAATGATTGCTTGATGATTGACCGGTTTAAAAAGTAACTTGTTGTCAGAAACAAAGAGTAGACTAGTAACAGGCTCTGGATTTTGACTCACTTACAAAAGGTGGAAAGGTTTTATAAACAACTACTTTCAAACCGCGTGAATCCCACGGGAACACATACCGTGTCCTATATGTTAATCAAAGACGTGGCATAGCACATCTATTTATGCCAAATCTTATCCAGATGCCTTCTACGGCTTACACGTGATTCAATTTCAAACATCTAAACATCTTCACACTTATAATGGTAGTAGGAAAAATTCTTAATGATTTGATTATCATCTCATCATCATTTAATGATTATCAGTTTCGCTGATTTCAGCATGTATGGGCCGGCTGGACCGGGGAAGGACTAACCTCTCACTGAATATCGACGTGAAATAGCAGTATCCCTATTGTTGTGTTTTATTCGGTGAGTGAGAGTGCCGGAGGCCTAATCACCCTCTGTCCCCATTCCCGCTCCTACTCCTTCCCACTCCCTTTCCTAAAGGGTTACCAACGCGCAAATGATGCCTCTGGTATTGCTGGTGTCTATAGGTTACGGTGACCACTTACCATCAGGTGGGCCGTATACTTGATTGCCAGCTTAGTTGAATAAAAAAAAAAGAACTGGGTTGGTCCCCAGCTCCGCTAGCGTAAATGTAGGTTAGCTTACGTTAGATAAGTAACAGTTCTTTTTTTTTGGATGAACGGTCCCTATGTCCATTTCTGTTCCTCAAACAACGTGTCTGCGAAATTTCATGATGATTGGTCGAGTATTTGAAGCGTGAGAGTGTAACAAGTGCCTGTGTCTCGGGGGACTTAACAAACATTCGAACAACGGACACAAAGAACACCTAGGCTCGGACAACTATTTGCAGATCAGGCAATTCTTCGTCTCATGTGGCGATCGAACCCACAACACCCGGCGCAGTGACCTCTTAAACCACTACGCCATCCGTGTGTTAAACTGTATTACTGCACTTGCTTGTCAGTGTACACCATATTGTCAATATAACAACTTATTTACGATTCTCATTGTGTACAAATGCAATTTTTTTACTGCACCTCATGCTTCGAGTGAATCAGTATTTTTATGTTCATTATGAATGGAAGACTTAGTCACTTACAATAAGTATTGTTTTATATGCTAATCGTTTTATAGTACATGGGAATTTATTTCATTGAGAAAAACGTGCCTTGAGCTTTGCTTGAGGCGGTCTTAGTGATCTTTGGAGCAGTCCATCAGTGTCAGCTCATAAGTTGTGTTCGTTTACCAACTTAGTGGTACAAAATTAGAATTAAAATTGGTGATGAAAAATCGATGAATTGCTAAGCTAAGGCTTAGGGCATAGAAACTTGTAACCTTGCCTTGATAAAATGAAGTTGTATCCCCAGCAGCATAACAACAGGATGTTGATGGGGCTGCCCCGTTTCTGCAGTGCATCAGGTATGTTAGCACAAGCACACGTCGATGGCTTCCACGCCATCGTCAGACAGAAATCTGCCTCTTTGCTCTGCAGAGTGCGGGGTAGCTCCAACTCCATCCTGAAGACCATAGCGGGGAGGTATGATTCCCCTTTGTTAGGTGATGTTGTTCAAAGGTGTATTTTGAGCAACAGCCTGGTTTCCAAATAAATAATAAGTTTACTAACATAGGTATAAGTTATCTTTTGTTTACTAACCCATATGGATGTTGCTTATCCGAAATAAAGAATATTTTATTTTATTTTATTTATTTTATAACAAAATAAATTACTGATTGCTGAGAATCAAGTGACTTTATAAGTTTGATCCTTAAATCGGGAAACGCTAAGTTGTCAATACCACAGCAATCTTTTCGAAATTATATGCAATATAAATAATTAATACTCTGGTGAAGAAAACATCTTGACGAACCCTGCAAGTCTGAGAGTTCTACGTAATATGCCCAAAGATGTGTGAGGTCTGCGTTAGCGCATGAGGTCAGCGTATTGGGCTGAGCCCTAACTCAAATCATTATAAAAAGAAGTCGGTCTCTATCAGTAAGATATATTATATGGAATAATAATACCAGCTCTGTATTAAACTGTCCCACTGCTGGGCACGGGCCTCTTCTCAGCGCAAGAAGAGTTAGGCACATAGTCCACCACGCTGGCCCAGTGCTGGTTGGCAGACTTCATATATCTTCGAGAACATTATGGAGAACTCGGACAAGCAGGCTTTTATTAAATTTTCCTAAGGAAACCACTCCAGTACCAGGTTTAATTCCTGTATCGCGAGGGACTTTAGAAACATTTAAATAACGAACAAAACAGACACTCAGATTCTGAACAACGATTTGGGTATCACACTAATTTGTGTCACGTGTTTACCGAGGAACACGATTTTGTGAGATCCACGTTAGTCTATCTGTGTCCGAAGTTTTATAACAATCCGTACAATGGTTCACGCGTTATTAAATAACTGACACCCAAACATATTCACAAACTTTAAAACTTTCTAATTTTAGTAAGATTAGTTTTTCTAAGAAATCCTAACTAATATTATAAACGCGAATATGTCTTTGTTTGTTTGTTAAGCTTTCACGCCGTAACTACTCAACCGATTATCATGAATTTTCTTATAGACGTTGTCAGGGGTTCAGAAACGTGCATAGGGAACGTGCAAACGTCCAAACGTGCATTTTATCTATAGAAAGGAGAACTAAGGCATAATCTTGTAAAATTATAAATGCGCGGGAAAACTTACTTATTTTTCTGCGCAGTGTTATCTGTCATGGCGGCCGCGGCGCATTTCATTGATAGAAAATATAACGATACGTTGATTGTTTTCATAGAGCTACACCTTTTAACCCTGAAAGTTATCAACTTACTATTCACCTACACACATGATCTTTGACCTCGATATCTGTGTATTATTAATTAGTTAAGGTTATGTTATTATTTGTACGTGTTAATTACCGTGGGTGCTGAGTATACAGACGCGTAATGTCATATACATTATATGACATAATATTGGTAGTATAGCGGTTTTAACTCCGCAAAAAGGTACGCAGAGAAATGGTATGAATGTCACTGAGCTTATCTGCATCTGCAGATAAGCTCTAAATATAATGAGCAATAAGTTTATGCTATCGCCACCTACATTGGTGCCCTAAGTATGCTGACTGCCGTTTAGGGTCCTGTACCCTAACAGGTATAGGACAAGGTCATAGGATTAAATTGTTGGGAACCTTTAAGAAGCAATATGAAGTCAGACTATCTAACACACACTTCAAAATTTATACAATGTACTAATCTTATATAAAAATTCAACTTCCGAATGTCTTTGCCCATAAATCTCGAAAAGTCGATGGTCAGATTTAAAATTTTGACATGACGTTGCATTTCCATATTAAAGTGTTTTATATACTTACTATCTCAAAGTTCCCACAGAAACAGGATTTAAAAATATTTCTATGGCAAATTTTGACTTGTAATAAAAAGTATGAAAGCAAGGATAAAGAATAAAAATTATGTAAACCAAATCGTTCCAGAATGTACCAAAAAACCGGTTGCCAACCAAAAAAAACCGTAATGAAAATTAACTACGTAAAAAAGCCGTAAAAAAATAAACACAAGACGCTTTTACCTAAACTTGCGCGAATAGCACGTGTAGGAACCAGTTAAACGTGAAATGAAATGCGTGGAATTTTCTCATACACTATGTCATCACAACCACTAGTAGAAGTAATAGGTATAACGGCCTACTACTACCTAGTAATCGTCAAGGACAGACAGACATTTCTCATTCATTCTTATAGACACACTGCCTCTATTGTAAATGTGAGTGCTGTGCATGAGGTCACGGATTCGATTCCCGCGTAGGCTAGGCATTTTCGTCAAAAATAGTCAGTTAATATTAATCATTCTTGTAGATAATCTGCTTTGATAGTGTGATAGCTGAAGAATAGGTCTCGGATTCAATTTCCGGGTAGGCAAACTGTAATTGACTCTTCCAGTTAAAAAAATCTCAATAGCAGCACGGAGTCAGGCACTGTCTGATGGACAGCAATAGGCTCGGCAGCAACCATATAATGTGTCTCACAGTTTGCATCCTACCGATACGATAAAGTTGTAGAAATCTTACCACTAAAGAGCGAACTGTGCGTGCATTTGGCTGACGCATGACGTTTGAATTGATTAGCTATTATCAAAAGCTTGTTAGTTTAAATTCGTAATTTGGATCGTAGCAAACGGAAATCCGTAATTTATTTCTACACCGCTGGGAAACAGGCGTGAATCTATGTATGTATGTTAGCTTAAAGTATTATACTTTAAGCTAAGAAGCTTTGACTGACAAGCTTAGAGTGGTGACGTATTTGTATGATAAAAAATACTACATTCTCAGCTTGTCGGTTTCTAACATGAAGCTTAATAATTTATTTACGAGGAAATGTATTTACATTCATTTTTAAATAAAGTCACCCTTATTTGCCAAAGTCAAAGGCAGCTTCCTATGTTGCCACTTGTTACATTCCTTATTACATACTTATTGCTTTAATTATACTTAATAATTACTTAATTATAACTTGAATGAGCTCAAAAGGACAGGCAGAAGCCTATTACAAACTCACATTAC
This sequence comes from Catocala fraxini, assembly GCA_930367265.1. Classification (NCBI taxonomy): domain Eukaryota; kingdom Metazoa; phylum Arthropoda; class Insecta; order Lepidoptera; family Erebidae; genus Catocala; species Catocala fraxini. The sequence continues at coordinate 22,901,610 of OV884039.1, read as the reverse complement.
GCAAACATTATTTTAGCGTACATAATAGTCTACTATCGTCTTCCAGGCACGGTTTGGATTCCATGTTGCAACTGTAAATTTCTTAACAGAAGAACTTAACAACATTTTGCCTTACACAGAATTCAAACCCGGGACATCACGCAAAGCAGTCGCTTACTACCTACCGCTGCGCCACCGAGTTACGAAATCATTTCACAGTATCTACGCAATAAAACTATACAGTGTGACTGGTTAAACATTGTACATACTTAAGGACATGATAATTTATGGTCAGACGTAACGTATAATAAAAAAATAAAAAATAATCTGTGTAACCTGCAAAGAAAATCTTTATGAAAATTTGTAAGAAATATCCATAAAATATGGACACTGCGCGGGTCGCACACAGCTGTGCGCGCCGCGCTACCGAGGCTAATGATCTTTGATAAGAAAAGGACGGGCGAGGGTGCAAATTCGGGAAAGTGCGGTGTGCGGTAGCGGGGGGCGGGGACGGAGGTTTTCTTTAGCTTTGGTATTGCGCAAGAGTGTCCGCACATTAAGTTTTTATTGGATAACTATGTCAAATATTAAGTACCTATATTTTTTAGATATTCGGCTCCAGAATCGAGTACTGAATACCCTCCTTCAATATTTCCAGTCTTTACCAATCTGCCTGTATAGTAGCGGGTAGTTTGACACGTTTTAACTGTATATTCGTGGCACACGTGATGTTGGTGTACATTACATTACAATAAATCAGTCAATACCAGGCACATTCCAGTGATGGGCCAGTCTGCAAATATTGATTCGTCAAACACAAATATTGTTAGTACGTATTTAGCTGCTCTACGTTTGAGACAAAGATGTCACGATGTGAATTATGTTTATGATATTTGGACTGGCAAGATTTACAAGAGTATTTATTGGAATATTTATAAATTACTTAGGTAAAAAGTCCATCTTAGCCAATTGTTAGGTGATGGATGGATGATACAGGCAATCGGTGTAAGAGAGTAGTGTATTCCTTGGTTTCACCTGATAAGTAGTACCCATAAGTTCCGAAAGATTACCAACCTATCTTACCTATTTCTTTAACCTCTGAGTCTTCTTCGAAGAGGTTAATGAAAACACTTTGTAACGGTCTGTGTGTTAGTGACAGATCGATGTTAGTGACAGGCATAGCTCCGGAACCACTGGACCGATTGACTTGTAACTTGGTGTGTGTAAGACACCTCAAGGTCATCCCTCGGTCAAGTTTGAATATGGGCCCTGTGGGTCAAAAGACCCTCGAGATATAGGGGTCACAAGGTCATGAGGTCAGGGGATATCCACCAACAGAGTGATTTGGAAGTCCAAGAGAGAGGCTTTAACCCAGCAATACGACATTACAAAAAGCTGATGGAAAAAAAAAGATCACATGAAGTCGAAGATGTTGAATCCTGGGTTTTGACACCCATCTCGTTTTCATTAATACCGGTTCGGTAACGCGCAAGAGATATTAATAACGGGTATTGTAAGAATACGGTACCGATTATTCTCAGACAGAGTAAACTTGTTTGCCACCTTTGTGATATAAACAAAATACGCTTGACAACAGCGATTTTACTACACAAGGCATACATAAATACGTATATCTAAAAAATATATATGTTTAATACCAATTTCTACTACTGTTACGGTGGCACCGGGTTAACCATACTGGACATAGAGCCGGACAAGCAAAACGCTATAGCGTTGTCCTTTAAATTACTTGTAATTTAACCCCTGTAGCTATATTTAAGTAACATGTAAGTACTACTAGATAATACACTACCGGTATTACTGCCAGTCGTACTGCTGCGTTACTAACTTTTTTTCGCTTCTCTTTTAATAAATATTTATTCTTTGCTTCTAAACTCCTACGGCTTTTACACTAACTTACTAAATTCAGAAAATGGTTTTAAACTATTACTACACGACATAAGACCTTGACAGACTTTAACTCACCTAGCAACCCAAACAAACCGTCTGTAAGACCTTACTCTTCAAGTTTATAGAACAATTTGCATATTTCGGTATAAATAAATATTGAGGCATCATAATATAAAAAATAAAAGGTTAACTATGTCTGTCTGTAACGTTTGAATGGCGAAACTTTTGAATCGATTTTAATAAAGCTAGGTATCAATAATAATTTAGTAAGCGGCTGGCGTAGTCTATGGCTGCTTGCAACACTACAGATTATCTATCTCGCATCCGTGACCCTTTAAAAATACAGTCTTTCTTCTGCAGGAGATTATAATCATCACACACTGGTATCCTAACAACAGTAGAGCGCCTCCAAGGAGCCAGGAATCAGCAGCCTATTATTAACAACAAGAACACAATACAAGGCTGTGTATTGCTATTTTGTAAAGAGTGGATTCATAATTGAGCTTGGGCCTTACTCCCTAGGTAGACATTTATGTCTAGTTGATGAAATGAAATTGTTGATGTCGTTTGATATCGTTCTTTACAAAGATACCCGTCATTTTATTGCGTTATAGGTGTATTTGACAGACTACTTTAAGATAATAAGGCCTTTGCTCGTTTTAACTGAAGGTTCAGCTCTAAGTGGGCATCTCGCTTGCGGAAATGTAGGTTAGTAACAATACTGTTTTCTAAATGAAAGGAGCTCTATATCCTTTTCTATTTCCCTGGCAACGTGTATAAGAAATTTCATGATGTTCGGTCGAGTAGTTAAGGCATGAAAGCGTAACAAACAAACAAACTGACATTCGCATTTATAATATTAGTTAGGATGGATGAGTGAAGTTAAAGCGGCCGCGGCCAGGTAAAGTTATAGTTTAATATTAAAATACATTATAATCGAATATGAAGGATATTTGCCTATGACATTATGCAATCAAATTATTCATCGGTATGAAAATTAATAGACGAAATGGAGCCTACGATACGTCCAGATCAGAGGTTCCCAGAGTTTTTTTCTCAACCAGACCACTTTCAAAATTTAGCAAGATCCGGTGGACTCCCTGTAGCTACATTTCTACCATATTTCTTGGCATCAAATCTCTACAGGCTGACGTTTTATTTATTTATCTTTTCCTTGAGATTATTCTCGGGTCACGAGAATTATAAAGATATTTCACCTATCACGGTAGGCGGGCTAACCTTTTTTTTATACCACTAGTACTGAATATGCTAGGTGAAGTCAAGCCTTGCGTAGTGGCCTGCCGTTTCATACGGCGGGCCGAAACCTCGGCGGGGTCGCGACCGCATGCGAAAGTGATTCGCGCGGCCCCGTCGATAGTGGTTTTGTCGAGGAACACCGTGGTAGGTTTAGTCGGTATCCCGGGAGGTACATTTTCTTCTTAACATCTTTCTTTTACCCCGGCGAGTCCGACATAATCCCTCCGCCCGCCCCCGCGGAGGGGTATGCATCAAGCATTCCCGCACGTTAAAAAAAAAAAAAAAAAAAAAAAAAAAAAAGGTGAAGTCAAGCCAACATTTTAGTTCTTCACTATCGAAAAAGCAAATAAAGTTTCGTGGACCACCGCTTACGAATTGTGGACTCCTATTTTTTTGTCACACCATACCTCCTGTCGTGTCTCCCGTGGACTCCTGGGGGTCCACCTGGACCACTTTGGGAACTAATGGTCTAAATTGACCATATTAAATATTTAATAGATGTTTTATGTATTTACATTTGTTCAACCTATTATTGATTTGATCGTTACGAAACTAAGCTTTACTTGTAGAAATATTCTGTTTTATTCAAACACAAATGGCGCAATGGTTTCAGAGGTCGTCTGACTACCATGCCGTATCAAATTATGTGGGTCAGGTCCTCACACGACACAAACCTTGACCTACATTCGAATGACTAGACCTTGGTCTTAATTCTCCAACGTTCACTGTACTAAGCCATCACAGCTTTTTTCCAATAGGCTTTTACCAATTTCGTTTATATATGTAGTAAATTTTGAAAATTATTTACTTTTTATTTAATATATTCGAATTATTTTTTAGACACCAATTAAATTATTGATATTCGTATTCAGTATTCGTATGCATTGATAGTTAGTGTATGCTTGGGCGGACAGCCTGACGGCTCGAAACATTTCGGCGCTTCGTGCGCCACAGCGCTCCATGGCCGTCAGGTTGATTAGAGGTTACCGCACGATCTAGTTCGAGGTTGCAAGCCTCCTCGCCTGATCGATGCCATGGGACCTGGAAGCGGCGCTTTATCGTTAGCGCCGGGAGGCGCTAGCTCGGGGCGACGGACCGGCTCTTCCCGCTCTCGAAGTGGCAAGATCCGAGCTCTGCCAGGCCCTAGTGGCGAATTGGAAGAAGCGACTTGTGCACCCCAGTGCCGGGCACGCCACGATCGTGGCGGTAAGTCCTGTTTTTGAGGAGTGGATGGAGAGGTGGCATGGCGCCCTCACCTTCCGACTGACACAAGTAATGACTGGCCACGGTGGTTTTGGCCAGTTCTGTGTCGTATACGCCGGCAAGAGACGCCCGGTTGTCACCACTGTGGCGACTGCCGCGACGTTGTTGAGGACACGGCGCTGCACACTTTGGCGGATTGCCCCACCTGGGCATCGCAGCGTCGTGAATTGATCGCGGCAGTCGGATTGGTTGCCTTCTCGCTCCCGGCCGTAGTTCAGTCTATGGTCCGGAGTGAGAGGTCGTGGAACACCGTCGTCTCCTTCTGTGAGGAAGTGATTTCCATCAAGGAGGCGGCGGAGCGGGAGTGGGATCGTTTAAACCCTCCCCCCAACCGCAGAACCGGGTGCCGGAGGGTGCTAGACGACCTCCAGCCACCCTGAGGTTTGACCTGGAGGTGGTGGGCTTCGTGGGCCTGCCCACAACCCGTTCAGCACCAGGTCCAAGAGGCGGCGTGCGTGTACCCACGCCCACCTCTGTGTCGAATCCGTCTCCCCTCTATGGGGGAGACAGTAAGGTTTGGGGAGGGAGTTTTACCTAAAAGGTCTTCGTGTAGTGGCCTGCCGTTTCATATGGCGGGCCGAAACCTCGGCGGGGTCGCGACCGCATGTGCAAGGATTCGCGTGGCCCCGTCGATAGCGGTTTTGTCAAGGAACACCGTGGTAGGTTTAAGTCGGTATTCCGGGAGGTCCATTATCATTTCAACATCTTCCGTTTACCCCGGTGAGTACGACATAACCCCTCCGCTCGCCCCAGCGGAGGGGTATGCGTCAAAGCATTCCAACAGGTTAAAAAAAAAATGCTTACGTGTTTAGTTTAACATCAAATTAAAATTAAAATAAATAAACCAAATATAATGAATATTCTTATCGTTAATAAATGTATCTGTGTCATCAAATCTATTTTGAATAATAATCAGTAACAACATAAAAATCGAAATTCGAATGCGAGAAGATAAACTATTCGAATCATTCGATATTTCATCGATACTACCTAAAGCGCTTCACCATACGCAACCCGTATATCGTTATAACTTCCTTCAAGGAAAAACGGAACCATACACGATCACCAATAAAATATAATAACATATCGAATAAAAGAAGTCCCAATTAACATAATTGCATACAATATTTCCAATAGACTATCAGCATAACAGCCGTTACGTAGAATCTACAACCGAACTTCTATAGGAGAAACTGTGAGTGTTGTAGAGACTTACAGAATGGCCCAGCCCTCCGCACGGACAATTGAACACACTTCCTTATTGTAGGGCTTGCGTCATCCTACTGTATACTCCTCCCTCCCTTACCCCTCCCCGCTACCCTCTTGCGGGTTCCTAGCATACATCTGGAACTTGAATATGTGTGTCACGTATTTTGAAAGTTTGTGTGAAAATGCGATCGGGTAATAAATATATATTGTGACGTTTGTATTAGTTTAATTTGCTTCGGTGGTTAATGATACTGCTGTGCAAAAGGTCTCGGGTTCAATTCTTAGGTCAGGTAGTGTTATTAGATTTTCTATTGAGAAATTTTAGTAGAAGCACGTAATCTAGAAATTTTCTTGTTAATCGTCAATAGAGACGCCCTCTATTACGTTAAATAGCTAAAGAAAAATAGGTGCAATATATGTACCTATGCCTGTTCCTCAAAGATAACAGACGTTAATACCTTTTCCTTTCAGGACCACATCTTAAACGAAATTAAAAATCCTGGTATTGCAAACGATCATAGTATATTATATAGTACTAGCGACCGCCTAGTGGTCAAAATTCGACCGTAATTGATTTAAATTTTAAGTTTGTTCGTTATTAAGATTGCGCCGAGCGTAAGACAGCTAATGACAGAGCTCGTACGGCGCATATTCAAATCGGCGCGCGGCCGCCCTAGTAAAATTGTATGAAGGATTTGAAGTGCTTTTTTGATAAATATGTATTTTACTGTCAACCAATAACTTAAATATTTGGGGCGGACAAATTGTAATATAATTATTTATGTTTCGTTTAAGCTGTAAAATAGGATAGATTTCTACTGTTATAATCTAAAAACACGTAACACGAGCTTACGTTTTTGAAGTTTCCATGCAAATTTACGTAATTTTGTAGGCGAAAATGTTAATTATTTTAAGTTTTTTACACGGAGTAATTGTAAACATATTAATTGTTATTTTAAATGTATATTTTATAATTGTATTAAACAAAAAGTGTTGGTTTTATTCACTTAACTGTGACCGCCTGTTTTGGCACAGTCCAAATTGTTCGCTCGGCGCAGTCTTAAGGTTTTATTGTCTATAACTTTACCCTTCAATTAATTTAGATTTCGCCAAAGCTATACAGGTTAAATTTACCTATCCTTTTCAAACAAATTATTATTTACTTATCTATACTCTTTCATTGACTATATTCCTAAGCTTGCTACTTTGTTTTATTTTTTCTTTATTACTTATAAATAAGGTATATGTAACCATAGTTACGAAGAATTGTACGACGTCAGACGAACAATGCCAAAATACTACGGACGCGATTCGACAGCGTGTGTCAAATGCATGGTTGTGTGCGTGTAGTGTTTTTTCGTTAATTTAATGTATTTCTAATGCATATTTTATAAAAATATTAGGATTCGCCACTCCTTCTCCATGTACACTTTAACAGTGCCAAATTTCATATTCCTCCGTCCGCGCAATTTTCGTAAAAAGGTGTACAAAGTTTTTGCTCCACATATTAATATATAGAGAGTAGCCGCTTATTATCAGGCAGACTGTAAGCTTGTTTACCATCAGATAAAAATGTATAAGTAAACATTTTTATCTGATGGTAAAAAAAAACTTCTTTTTTAAAGATGACTCTGGCACTAGGTATAATCTGTATACCGGGTGAGCAAACATTAAACATCTAAACTCCAACTGCGGCTCCCACAATTTTTTATACCTTATTGGATCAAACCCACAATACTCGACGGCTGTGGCGAGACGACTACTTATACCACTACACCATCCGTGCAGTCATCTATTTGTGTATGTAAATCCAACTTATATTATACATTTTTTTAGAGTAGTAGCCTCGATGATTTCAGTATGAATGGGCCGGCTCGACCGGGGAAGGACTACCCTCTCACAGAATATCGACGTGAAATAGCTGTATTCCTACTGTTGTGTTTCGTTCGGTGAGTGAGAGTACCGGAGGCCCAATCCTCCCTTACCTCCATCCCGTTCCTTCTCCTTCCCACTTCCTTTCCTAAAGGGTCGTCAACGCGCTAGTGATGCCTCTGGTGTTGCAGGCGTCCATAGGCTACGATGACCACTTACCATCAGGTGGGCCGTATGTTTGTATGCCACGTAAGTTGTATAATTTTTTATTTTAAACACTTATATGTGTCATACTTTGGGATTCACAAGGGCAAAGGCACGTGCAAGTACTAGTATATAACATTCTAACTAATAGGTATTATAAATACGAATGTCAGTTAGTTTGTTACGCTTTTAAAGCCTGAACTACTTAACCGATCATCATGAAATTTCGTCAGGTGGAAAAAAAGGACATAGGGAAACTTTCACCCAGAAAAAAGTACTGTTACTAACTAACCTAATTTACGACAGCGAAGCCACGTGCATAAACTAGTAAATAACACACCACAAATATATTGATGTGATAAGCCGCTTCTGTGTAACAGTTAAGAAACAATAGTTGCCTGCTTTTAATAAGCGTTATCTTTCATCGCGGTGGTCCACAGGAAGCAGTAATTCTGTACTCGATTTCTTAGGCCCCTGTGTGTCCGTCATATATTTCTTCGTAATTTTTATAAGGCGGAAACAACGGCTATGGCTGCACAGCGGTAATGAATGCGACTGCTTTGCATGAGGTCTGGAGTGCGACTCCCGGGAAAGAAAATGTTTTCCTGTAAAGAAATCAATAGATGTATGGATTAAGGAAACCTCTATGACGCGGGGCCTAAATATGTTGTCTAAATGTGAGTGCAATACACTAGTTTTAGATTGCACATAATAAGGATCGAGCCTATTGCCTCTACCGACTACTTAAGAATTACCTAACAGAAAATCTGAATAACTTTCTTAAGATTCATCAAATCTAAACAAGCAACGTTATGTACCGCACCGATGATACCATCCCAAGCAAAATATTTTAGCATGGTCATACAATAACAATGTGCCTGACCCAAGGGACCTAAGAATCATTTTTTGGATCCCAGATGGTGCTAAGCGGCAACGTGGTAGACCAAACCGTCGATGGATGAATTAACTAACAACAGGAGAGGCTGGTGCAAACTAGCGCATAATAGGGATGTGTGGAGAAACGGGTGGGAGGTCTTTGCCCTGCAGTGGGACAATACAGGCTGAAAATAAATAAATAATAATAAGAATCATTTTCACATTCCCGTTTAAGCTACTGAATCTATGAACCGGCCCATCCTATACATATAATTAGATAAGCAATTCAGTTCTTCAATTAATTTTGTAATTACCCACACAAGAGCCCGTCTCCATAAAAACTGTTTAATAATCAAACATCTCCAAATAGGACACAAAAGATAGATAAATCAAACAAATTAGGGATGTAGCAATATCGATAAGATTGAACAAAAATGTAATAACATACAACGACTAAAGAAATATAAGAGTAGCAAAACTCAAGGTTGCCAGCTATTTAAGTGCCTTTATAATAATATTTTTTTTTTAATTTGTTTAGCCCGTTGAATGAAAATTTCGGTGACTCAACACTCAATACATGACCAACATACCTAGTTCCCCCATTCTTTTTCTTTTATTTCCTTCTTAAAGTCCTTTTACCTATAGCTGGTAATTCTAGTTTAATATTAGAAAACATCGTAGGCTACCTTCACCAAGGTAGGTCTTCGCTTGCATTGACACCTTAATTATTATTGTATAAAAAGTAAATGAAAATACCATACATTTTATTTAACCTACATCCCTGTCGACTTTATTAAGAAACATAATAAATAAATACATTAAACAGTTTACAAGTACGTAACAGTCGTAACAATTGTAATCAAACACAACTATTAAGCAGATATCGAATCGTAATTGGTTATCGTAACATTACGATACATCTTTCGTATCGATACCATAAAATCGTAATGTTGTTGCATCACTAGAATAAATCATAAAAAGCTGAACATCAATATAGAATATCGTAGTTTTCGTTTGTTAAATAGAGAGGGGACTGAAACCTACACTTAATATTAGTGATGGACCAAACTGCTTTATAATTGACTAAGAGCGCGGTATATCTTTATTCTCGGCGTCCCAACTTGCGCTCCAATGACATTTGAGTTACAGCTTTGAGTTATTGAGTCCATTCAAGGACAAATTTAGTCGCTGTAGAAGCTTGGGCTATCGTGTATTATATTTAGTACCTTTTGGTTTGCGTCGGTAGCGCAGCGGTATTAATTGCGACTGGTGTCCATAAGGTCTTGGGTTTGATTGGGTATCTTGTAAGATAACCTCTACCCGTAAAAAATATACTACACAAGAAGATAGTCTCACGCTTATATCCAATAAGAAGTACGAAGAAGTTTATTACATCTCGTATTTGATTGAGTATCTTATGAAGATAACCCCATGTAAAATAGGTAGTCATGCCTAGCCGGAAGAGGTAGGCTCGGTACCTATAGTTTTCGGTCTCACTTAGTAAAGAACGAGCCTGTCTACAAGGCAAAATTTATTTACAGAAACACCTAATACCCGGCCCAGGCATCGAATATGAGACTTCAAACACAGCAGTCGCTTTAATCACTTTTGATACCAATTAATTGTCTACAACGTAATAAGAGCGAAGTTATTGATGTCTACCAAACACATTTTTTTTTAAACTTCTATGCTGGTATACTATCATACGGCCTACGGCCGGAGCCTGATAGCAAGTTGTCACCGTAGCCTATGGACGCCTGGAACACCAGACGAGACCATTACTAAACGTAATACATTTTGTCAGACCCGGGAATTAAACCCTCATGCACAGTAGTCGCATTTAGTCTGACAGAATCAACCTTCAAATATAACAAACAGCTTTCCCAAAATCGATAACCAAGCGAAAGAACAGAACCAAGAATATACACCAAGCAAAAAAACTAATTATATATAACATACTCTCCCATAACAGCTATATCTGACAGTTGTAAATAAAATAAAAGACTTCTGTATTCTTGTACGCAAATATTATTTATTATGGTTCCCCTCGTTTCTGGTACATACTTGTGACGTAACATGGACGACAGTGGCAAAGCCCCGGGAATATCATTTCAGCGAACGCTCGTAAATAAAAATGCTAATATGGCGTCATAGTCAGATTTGAGTGACGTAGGGGTTGGATAGTCGGCAAGCTGGTAGTAAGGAGTTGTGGGTCACGGGTTTGATTTCCTGTCCATATAATAATATATAATAATATTCTATCACATACACACAACACCATCTAGCTCAAACTAAGCAAAGCTTGTACTATGGGTACTAGACAATGGATAAACATACACATATAATTTTTTTTTGTAATACTGTATGTATTACAAAAAAAAAGTATACATAGAAACACCCAGACCAAGACAAACATCCATGTTCATGCACACAAATGTTAGACTTGTGCGGGAATCGAACCCGCGACTTCAGGCGTGGCAGTCGGTTACACTAACCACTACGCCATCGAGTCGTCAATATCACGCCTATATCCCCGAAGGGGAAAGCAGATATATTACATTCTGAAAATTTTCAGTTAAGTTTTAAGTTTCACGTAATTGAAGCAGAATGGAGCAAACCTACTGTGGCCTATCGGGCTCATACTGAGAATTTTTGATAGAATACCGCAACGGAATTGCATCCGCCCTCATACACAGCAGTCGCATTTATTACTGTTGCGCCATCCAGAATGAGTCCATTGTAGCGATACTGCTGACGGTTTAGTTTTACGGAGTCAAACGCAAGTATGCAGTAAGTTATATAAAGTTATATGCTACTAAGTTAGGTAGTAGATCAACTATGTTTCATTTGTACTCCTACAAGAACACTTCTGATTGTTCCCTACACCATAAAATAAGTTACCAAATAGAGGCTACTTTCGTTTGCTTATTCAGCATTGAACTATGTGTTGTAGCTCAGTGGGGAGACCAACAGACTGCAATGCAGAAGGTCTCGGGTTCGAACCCACGTCGCGCACCACTGACTTTCGGAAGTTATATGGCTTTTCGAAATTATGTGCGTATTGATTGACAATTACCGCCTGCTCCGTGCCTCGGAGAGCACGTTAAGCTGTTGGTCCCGGCTGCCATGAACATCTATCGCAGTCGTTATTGGGAAAGTCAGTACCCTCTAATATCCTGACACTGGTCTAGCCTTAGGGTATCGTTAGCCTTCGGGTTGCGGAGGTCAGGTGGCAGCCGCTCCGTGTAAAAACTGATATCCAGTCAAATCCGGTTAGACCAGAAAAGCCGACCCCAAGTGACTTGGGAATAATAAAGGCTAAGGGAGAAGAAGTTTATGTTTTAGTTCTAAGGGACATGTTTATAGCCGTCTCCCGTGCTTCTACTCAGACTTAAGAAAGTCTAATTAGCAGAGGGTACTGAGAATGAACATGGTGGAGAACTGAGGATAAGAATCCTCGACGGGGCAGTTACAGGTGTATTACGCCTATATTGCGATCAACAGCCCTAAAATTACATTCTTAGTTTACGAAATCAGGGGAGAGGGTATAAGGGACAACCGCGTACAATTCCAGTCTACATTCTGCTACGAATTTCCAAACAGAAAACAATTCTACACGACCCGGAAATCGAGGTAACGAGGCAGTATATATAATATATATTACGAAATATCCATATAAAATATTAACAGGCAATTTTGCCGTCCACTTCACGCCTAAACGTATATTGACTCAGTAATTATGAGATGCGTGTGTATATAGTTTATTATATACCAGACATAAGTTACCGTAGGCAGGGTCTAAAAAAAGATTGTCAACGTCTAGACATTTACATCACGCGAATAATTTATGATAATAGTGGTAATGAGTTACGTGGTAAACAAATATGCGTGGCACGGCTGTGTAACGTGTTACTATGGTCATATGTAGTCCAATGGTTTTTTTTATGCCTTATGTCAAGAAATGGGCGAAAATAGGAGGCATTTGGCGATAGTTAGAGGTCTTAGTGAATCGAATCTGGAAGTAACATTCGTATTATAGGCTAGGTGTCCCCCTTGAACAACAACAACAACTTCGTCTGCGCCACATAAATTAATTTTCCCCGTTTTTGCAACTTTTTCCGTTGATGCTCCGCTCTTATTGTTCGTAGCGTGATGATATATAGCCTATAGCATCCCTCGATAAATGGGCTATCCAACACTAAAATAATGTTTCATTTCGAACCAGTAGTTCCTGAGATTAGCGCGTTCAACCAAACAATTTATTATTGGGCCGGCTCGACTGGGGAAGTATTACCCTCTCACAGAATATCGATGTGAAATAGCAGTATTCCTACTGTTGTGTTTCGTTCGGTGAGTGAAGAGTGCCGGAGGCCTAATCACCCCCTTTCCCCCTTCCCGCTCCTTCTCCTTCCCACTTCCTTTCCTAAAGGGTCGCCAACGCGCAAGTGATGCCTCTGGTGCTGCAGGCGTCCCGTAGGCTACAGTGACCACTTACCATCAGATGGGCCGTAAGCTTGTTTGACACCTTAGTTGTATAAGAAAAAACAGAAAAAAAACAAACTAATAAACTTTTACCTTTATAATATTAGTATAGAATGATTCGATTAAATTATAGTAAAATGTAAACATTTACAGTTAAGAAAAAATATCGACAGTCAATAAATAAATTAATTACATATTGTATGTAACTGTCTCGGTGGCGCAGTGGTAAAGAATACAACTGCTGTGGAAGTCGTTTCAGGTTTAAATCCAGGGTCGGGTGAAGTACTATAGGGTTTTACAATCTCCATTGCGTGAGACCTACAACCATAGATGGCGAAATGTGAGTGGAGAGTACTTATTATGTATATTTGTAATCAATCAATTACCGAAATTAATTCTGCGGCTGATTGGGACCACACAAGGATGCAAACCGTTACGAAAAGTATTCCATGGATTAATCCAGGAAACATTATCTCAATGCGCCAAGTTACATCTAAATCAGTTCAACGTGTGACTTAGGCAACAACCTCACAAACTGAAACATCCTAATTAATATTACAAGTACAAGTGTGACTCTGTTTGTTACGCTTTTACGCCTTAACTACATGACCGATCATTATAAAATTTCACATTCACATCGTCAGGCGAACAGAAAAGGACGTAGGGTACTTCCATCCAGAAAATGGTTCTTTTCCCGAGCAAGCAAAGCCGCAGGCAACATTTATTTTATAACACAAGTAAGATAAAACTGATAGGTATATATTGATTTATACGACTATCGTTATTACAATTTACTAGGCCAATAAATTGCCTTCAATCAAATGTAGAACAGCTCTACTATTTAATAAGCGCATAGCTTCAGAAAGTCAGAGCCGTGGGATTGCACTCGAGATCTCTATGTAAGATTGTCATAATTTAAAATAGAATGTAGAACATCACGCCTATTCAATTGATTCGATAATTAAACCGGCTACATAGTCTAGGATCGAACTTCTTCTTCTTCGTGTCAATGGTTCTTGTGCGAACTATATATTACTTGCATAATATTCGGCCATTCTACTTGCGTTAGGAGTGGCCGCACATCAGCACCAGGTCCGAGAGGCGGCGTGTGTGTTCTCTCGTGTCTTTGCCCCTCCCAGCGCGACGGTGAAGGAAGTATTTTTGCGTAGTGGCCTGCCGTTTCGCACGGCGGGCCAAAACCACGGCGGGGTCGCGATTGCATGTGAAAGCGATTCGCGCAGCCTCACCGTCTATGGTTATGTCGAGGAACACCGTGGTAGGTTTAGTCGGTATTACCGGGGTATCTTTTCCCTGGTGAGCCCGACATAACCTCTCCGTCGCCCCGCAGAGAGGTACGCGTCAAAGGATTACCCAACGTAAAAAAGAAAGGAATGGCCGCATGAAGTATCAAACTCCAGACTTCTATGTAATTAGTGTACTTAGCCAGTGTTTTTTACTATTATAGTAGTATACAATGACCAGCTGGTCCCTACAGTTTCACACACGTCTATGATAACTGCTAAGCTTCCGTGGCTCATAGCGTGATGTTTTATAACCTAAAACCTCCCTTAATAATTGGGGTATCAAATGCAAAAAGAATTTTCAATTGCGACTGGTAGTTGCAGAAATTAGCTAATTCTAACAAAAAACGGACCGACTCTTTAACTTTATCATACCGTGTATTTTAATATTTTAAATAGATATTACATTTTTAAAAAACATATACGTAAAATACACATTAAAATAATACAATATATGGTCATCGGCATCGATTACAGGGATCTTAGCTAACGGTGGTTAGGACTCCGAAAACAATAACCTCACATGCATGCCGTGTCTAAAAGCACTGTCTTCTGCATCAAACCTATTATTAGCATAGATTAGTAAGCAATCAAAATAACTCTTATATAACCCGAAAAAAATGCGCGCAATACGCTTATTACATAAAAAATATGCGCAACAAGAATAATGCGATTGCGTAAAACTGTTAAGAACAACGCAAAACATCTAAATATTCGACAGCGCTTGTATGTGTCCAACGTTGTATCACCGACTTGTTATTTATAAACACGGAATCACAGAAACTGGGTGGATG
Source organism: Catocala fraxini (assembly GCA_930367265.1). NCBI lineage: Eukaryota > Metazoa > Arthropoda > Insecta > Lepidoptera > Erebidae > Catocala > Catocala fraxini. Next base: position 22,886,462 of record OV884039.1, on the reverse strand, counting down.
GAGAAGGCCAACATATAAAGAGATTACGTAAATATAAAATGGCCGAGGGACTTCTTTGGGACTTCATTATAAGTCACTTCCTCTTTTTACGGTAAGACACTGAGTCATAGACTACGACTGTGTATTTCTGAAGACGTAAGCAGTGGTATTACGTCTACAATTAGAAATGTATAGCTCAATGTCATCCTGTAAGAAAACTTAAGATAAAAGAAAGTATGATTCATTTGGAATTATACAGGTAAAAATCCTTTGAGTGGCAACGGCACACCGGCGACCAGACACAACAGGTTTTGAACTATGTCAGGCATTCCAACAATTGACAGTAAAGGGGCATGCCAAGACGCCATAGTAATTCGGGCCCACAGTGCGCACCTATAAAAGCTAATGATAATAATAGTAAGCTTCTTCTCTCTTTGCCTTTATTATTCCCAAGTCACTTGGGGTCGGCTTTTCTGGTCTAACCGGATTTGACTGGATATCAGTTTTTACACGGAGCGGCTGCCACCTGACCTCCGCAACCCGAAGGCTAACGATACCCTAAGGCTAGACCAGTGTCAGGATATTAGAGGGTACTGACTTTCCCAATAACGACTGCCATAGATGTTCATGGCAGCCGGGACCGACGGCTTAACGTGCTCTCCGAGGCACGGAGCAGGCGATAATTGTCAATCAATACGCACATAATTTCGAAAAGTCATATAACTTCCGACAGTCAGAGGTGCGCGACGTGGGTTCGAACCCGAGACCCTCTGCATTGCAGTCTGTTGGTCTCCCCACTGAGCTATCGCTGCACTAATAATAGTAAGCAATGGCAATAATTAATTAGCATAAGAAGTGATTAACATAAACTTGGCATTTTAAAGTTATCAAATCTTTTTATATCTCATCAATACAATTTATATTAAACTAGCTGTCCCGAAAGACGTTGTACTGTAAACACGAAAAAAAAAACCAAATCTAAACCATCCTCGAATCCACATGAACACACACAATTTTTTTTATCAAAATCGGTCCAGTCGTTTAGGATGAGTTCAGTGACATACACACGACCAGTAGAATGATATATATAAAGATATGTGCTATATTATATTACACATTATTTTAATTTATTTATGAGTACAATCTATTAGGAATGAAACAAAAAGTTTTATTGCTTATAGATAAAAATCGTCAATATTAACCGCAATGAATAAACACTAACCGTCACAATGGAGTTGCAAAACAAGCAATGATATTGACATTTACGTTTTCCGTCGTCATACAAGTTACAGATGGTGTTGCCATAATAAACACAAAACCTCGATACATCGATAAAAGACATTACTTTACGTTAATTAAAGCAATCTTGCAAAGATAAAACTAATAATTATTATTAGTTTATGTATTATTTTTGTATAAAAAATGAAATGAACGATGAAAATAATAATTATATATAATATATTTTGTGTAGTGGCAACATTTTCACGTTAATGTACTTGCTTCCAAGTTCTATTACATAGTTTAGTCGTTTTCTTGTTTAATATTTTTAGAAAACATTACCGACTTGTACAGAATAATAAATACAAGGAAAAACTAGGATAAAGATTAATATATTTTTAGTATAGCCAATTTCTTGTGCACCTCTGGGCCTAATACTGGCATGCCCCTTGTATTTTATATAAGTACATGCCTTCCAAATTTAATTTTAAGGTGTCAATAAGCAAGAGGTATTTTTAATGAAAGGCGTAAAGAAATCTTTATCTATACTAATATTATAAAGCTCTCTCAGGAACTACTGGTATGAATTGAAAATAAAAATATTTTTGTGTTGGTTAGCCTATTTATCGAGGAAGGCTATGACCCACAGGGACGGCGCAGGTAGGTTAAAAAATATATTGTTAACAAATTTAAACTCAACTGATATAAAATGTTAGTTTGTAAGTACTTGTTATGTATGTTATAATTGTTTAGTTTCTTATATTTTAAGTGAACGTGTAATGTTCTTTATCAAGAAATAAATTCTTTAATACTGCTAACTGTATTTAAAATGTTTATACTATAGAATATTAAATGTTATGTCAAATATGATAAAGTTTATCATACTTATATTTCATTTATCTACTACGTGTAAATTTAGCTAAAATACCCTTTTTAGTGAATCAATATTTTCCATAAATCAGCGGTTAACAAGAATCCATAAAAAAATGTATAAATTAATACGTATGTAATAGTTATTATTGTTTGATTTTAATATTTACATCAAATCTGTTAAATCAAAAATCAAATAGAATTGCTCTCAAACATTTGGATAAACTAAATCTAATTAAATCAGCAAAATGTGAGTTTGTTTGTTACGCTTTCACGCCTCCGTCCGAGGCATGCAGAAAAGGACATATGGTTCATTTCACCCAGAAAACCTACTGTTCCAATATTGACATAATCTATATTTACATGAACGAAGCCGCGGCGAAAATCTATATATATTCACCTCTTCCGTTACTGAGTGACTGACAGACAACGCACAGCCGAAACTACTGAACGCAAGAAGCTTAAATTTGGCATGTATGTTCCTTGGAGAGTGTAGGGGAGCACTAAGAGAGGATTTTTGGAAATTCCACCCAGAAGGGGGTGAAAGGGGTGAAACCCGATATTCACACGGGAACGGGACTTACGCGGGTGAAACCGCGGGAAAACTACTAGTCTAGTATAATTCATTTTCAGATGTCGAGAAAACATTTCTTGAGAACAAATATAAGTTTATATTATGTCAATACATGTTTGCAAACAATACCATTTTAACACAAAAGTATATAATAGTAGATGTGGTGTCGCCACATAGCTGTTTTAGCTCATTGTGCGACCAGACGGGCGTGCGTAGCAACAACCTTCGTCACTGCGTATTATAATAATTGTTGGAAAAAACCGGCAATTCGCATGCCGTATACATAACTCCGATGATATGTGAGCATGTATATATAATTAATAGTTGAATAACCTAGTTTCGTATGAGTACATATTATATATGGACTGTTCTCGTACACAGACGTACAGAAAGATATATCAAGAGATGCGATATTGAGCTCTCTAGTTGTAATAGCAATAGAGATTGGAGTAGTAGAGCCTCGCTGATTTCAGCATTAATGGGACGGCTTGACCGGGGAAGGACTACCCTCTCACAGAATATCGACGTGAAATAGCAGTATTCCTACTGTTGTGTTTCGTTCGGTGAGTGAGAGTGCTGGTGGCCCAATCACCCTCTTTCCCCCTTCCCGCTCCTTCTCCTTCCCACTTCCTTTTTTCCCAAAGGGTATGCAACGCGCAAGTGATACCTCTGGCGTTGCAGGCGTCCATAGGCTACGGTGACCACTTACCATCAGGTGGGCCGTATGCTTGTTTGCCATCTTAGTAGTATAAAAAAAAAGTTAAACAGCTTTTTCATCAACCTATTGGCATGTCCTACTGCTAGGTGAAGGCCGGTATACCCCTTGGCGTATAGTAAATTATAATATATATATAACAGGCTTCAAATTCTAGTAATACTTAGTCGTTTGTGAGAAAAACTTTGAAGGACAGACAGACGGAAAAACTCTGAAGGTTTTGCTATAAATACCTATACTATTGTAACTTTTAGAAGGTTGTATCATAAAAAAAGGTTTAATAGTGCAGGTAAACCTCATTCTTAAATTAGTAATCGAGGATGTACTTATTCAGAAAATATTTACTTTAGTGGCCCCTCAACCGTATTCAAATTGCCATATCTTTGCCATTTCAAAATGCTTTTTATTTTTAAATAATTGTCAATAAAAAAGATATCTATCCAGCTCTGGTTTGAGTCTGGTATCTGGTATACGGGTGCCAGTAGATATATGGTCTAAATTTAGTTTGTGGGTGCGATACTGGCAATGGCATGAGAGAATAACGCTCATGTATATGAAACTAGAAGCCTAAGAGCACACAACAAACTCAGTACACAGACTTAAGACTGCGCCGAGCGTAAGACAGATAATGACAGAACTCGTGCTGCGCATATTCAAATCGGCGCGCGGCCGTCATAGTAAAATTGTATGGAGGATTTGAAGTGCTTTTTTAATAAATATGTATCTTTATTGTCAACCAATATCTTAAATATTTAGGACGGACAAATTGTAATATAACTATTTATGTTTCGTTTATGCTGTAAAATAGGATAGATTTCTACTGTTATAATCTAAAAATCACGTAACACGAGCTTACGTTTTTACATTTCTCGTGCAAATTTACTTAATTTTGTAAGCGAAACTATAAATTATTTTATATATATATAATCTATCCCAGATTTCTAATGTTATAATCTAAAAATCACGTAACACGAGCTTACTTTTATGCATTTACGTAATTTTGTAGGCGAAAATATTAATTATTTAAAGTTTTTTACACGGAATAATTGTAAACACATTCATTATTATGGTAAATTTATATTTTATATTTGTATTAAAGAAAAAGTGTTGAATTTATTCACTTAACTGTGACCGCCTGTTTTGGCACATTTCGCTCGGCGCAGTCTTAAAGATTATAGTAATTCATACAGCTTAACTGCGTAATATATAAGCGGCGAGAATCTATGCTATTAACTTGCTTAATACATTTAAGTATCGTTTATTTCATTTTAAATATAGTATATACGCAGTATAATATTTATTTCCTTTAAGGAGGAATTACGTTTAGGAAGTGTAATGTGTTTGACTGAAATGAGAGTATACATATTGCTTGTTTTCAGTTCTGAAAATATACATTTTAATTTGAAGACGTTTTATATTTCATATGGATACGTTAATATTTTATTGGCAGCCATCTTATCATAAACTCTAACCCCTTGCTTGAATGTAGCACCTATAATAAATTTGCATACATGATTAATAAATTCACAAATTACATGTTTAACGATTTATCACTGAACTGAATATATCAATATTTTTTGACATTGATTAGGCACCTATTTAGCTGTTCCGCTGCATGGCAAAGGCTTTTCATTATTTTCCTCATTACCAAGTCTATTTAATTCTGAATAATCCAGTCAAAATCTAATAGATACTTCCCAATCAATCAAGCAAGTTAATCCTTTCTATAAGCACTCCACGCACTAGCGTCTGATAAACTGATACAAATATTTTACTTAGTTGATTGATCGATGATATCAATAACCTTAAAATACTTCAACGTCTGCTTAACCATTTAAATATTGAACTAAATTTGAGGCCTCTTGAGGCCTTGAAAACTGCGACTTCTTATAACTGGAAAATGTAGAATATGTAAATAAATAATTATTTAAATACCAGACAGAGTTCATTTTCATTTGTCACGTCCAAAGTTAATGTAAAATCATAGGAACTGAATGTAGACAATTGGTTTTATTTTACATATTATTAAAAACTAACTGTACCCGTGACTTTATACGTGTTAACATGCATTATCTATATATTCACATAAAATTAACATATATTTTGTATCTTAAGTTAACCAGCGATAGTATAGTGGTAGAACTTTGGACTTCCACTCAAAAGAATCTATTTCGGTCCTAAAATACACGCCTCTGACTTTTCGAAGTTATGTGCGTATTTATTAGTTAACTAGCTGACCCACGCAACTTCGTCTGCTTCATATAAGAGAATTTCCCCCGTTTTTGCAACATTTTTCATTGCTGCTCCGCTACTATTGATCATAGCGTGATTTTATATAGCCTATCCTAGCCGTCCTCGATAAATGGGCTATCCAACACAGAAAGAATTTTTCAATTAAAACCAGTAGTTCCTGAGATAAGCGCGTTTAAACAAACAAACAAATAAACAGACAAACAAACAAATTCTTCAGCTTTATAAAATTAGTATAGATTCGTCAGGAATCCTGCATGTCTGAGAGTTCAGTCCTATCGTTAATGCCACTAGGGAAGGGACTTGGTTACTACCCCCAGACCTTATGGAGTCGGCGTTAGTGCCCGCGCTAAGAATAACTCCTGTCTCGTGAAGAACTTTACAAACGTTCATACACAGACATAAAGAAAACCAACTCGAAACTACTATTTGTGCTAAACTACCGCTGTTTATACTTCTTATAATATATTGAATGAAGACATTTAGAGGCGTGGAGTGAGTAGGAAAAAACCTTATTTATAGATTTAATTGACGTTCACACGAATGGCGGCGGCGTAAGTTGTAAAAAAAGTAAATGAGTATTCGACTGTCAAGGTTTTTGTTGATACTTAGTTACTGTAATGGGCTAGAGTAATAAAAAAAAATATCTTTATCTGGAATTATCATACTACTGTGTATTTTACTTTCACCCCTTTAATATTGACAAACAACGCTATGTATTTTCTAGGTAGGTAAATTGACGCGAATGTTAATTTATTGATATGGAACTAGTTTTCAGTTAACAGACCTTTGATACATAGGTATATAGACTGCTATAGGTCTTCGTAGGAGCAGGCGCAGATCAATTACGCCCTTATTTTCCACGCAATAGAGGACCTATTACCACCTACCAGTCATGATTCCAAACTTTGTTTACCGAAAAATTCAGTTACCCTTTTATCGAACCAGGAATTTACCCCGGGACTCAATGTCTGAACTAGAACTCTTGCTACGGCACCAACTATAATCTTCTCTTATTGCTAAGTCAAACAAAAGATTCGGGCATCAACATTTCAATGCGTAAGCAACCATAGACGCTGCCAAATAGACTAAAAGCATACAAAGCTTCAATGTGTAAACAAAAGTTAAAAAAAAAAAGCCCTTCAAACACTATGGAAAATTTACGAAAAATCATTGTACCAAAGTCAATTCCAAGTTTTATGTGCGCACTATGATAATTTACCATTTTATATATTGCGCCCGCGCAGCTCCGCCTTGCCGAATGTATAGTAATCACGTGATAAATAATTCGGGGTTATCGCGGGGCTTTATTCACGATACTGTGTACTGTGACCATGACTCCTCGCACCAGATACCGGACTGTTGACGAATGATCGTAATCTCCAGCCATGTTTGTAAACATTCATGGTGTGTATTTAATTTAGGCATTTGAAATAGTGCGACTTAAATAAAGTTAAACTATCGTTTACTGAATCCTAACTAATATCATAAATGCGAATGTGTGTTTGTTTATTTGTTACGCTTTCACGGCTTAACTACTCGACCGATCATTATGAAATTTCATATACACGTTATCAGGGGTACAGAAAAAGACATAGGGTACCTTTCATCTAGGAAATAGTTCTGTTCCTGAGGGATAGAAATTAATTTACAAAATCTACGTTAAAGCGAAGCCGCTGGTAAAATCTAACAGTTAATGATGTAAGTGCAAAGATCAAGAAGTTTGTTTGACAGGTTTTTGCGGCTTCACGGACAAAGCTGTCATGTCAAGTTAGGTTAGGTTAGTTTAGATGGAGTAGGCACGTGCCGCGTGGGGGCCGCAGTGGCACACGGCCATAATAGGCGGAGATCTCTCCCTGCCGAGCGTGATCAACGCCATGCTCGGTGGCGAGAGATCGTGGCAGACAGTGGTCTCCTTCTGCGAAGCTGTCATGGCACAGAAGGAGACCGCGGACAGGGAGAACAACCTCCTCGTTGACCCTCTCCGGCGCAGACGGACGGGAGCGAGAAGAAGGCGATTTGCCCGCCTTCTCGCTCCTGTATAGTGGTGTCACTGGTACAGAGTCGGGGGACTCTCTACCGGCTTGCACGGCCCCACACGTCTGGGGGATGGCCTTGGCGAGCAAGGCCGTCCCTCCACAGGTGCTGAGGCCCGGTCACCATCAGCCAGGCCAACCGCCGGGGCGGGATGGTGATTGCTAACGCGACCCCATCCCGCCCCACTCCGTCGGCGGAGGGACTGCTCACCCCAGGTTTTTAATGTGTATACCGACCCCCTTCAGGGGCGGAGAGTCTCACATAACCACACTTCCCCCCTCCGGGGGAGGGGTAAAAATAAGGCACAGTGTGGTAGGTTAAGTCAGTAGGACCCATACACTCCCATACGCGGAGAGGGATGCGTCCAGGCAAAAGTTATGAGTAAAAGTTATAATTTGATGAAAGCCCAAAATCTTTTGGGTGTAAGAAGTTATACATTCGGTACTTGCTGTCATGATGAACAATGTAAGGTGGTCACTTATATAATAATTAGTATTCGTTTTTCCTAAGAAACCTTAACAATGAAAAACCGAGCTGCAATATAAAAATAATATTAAGTGCAATATTAAGTTTATCATCCACACGAATTGTTAATAATACTCGAATTCTCTTTACCACTTTTAAATATCGAATTGGATCTTTGTTTAAACATAACTTATGCAAATCTAAGCAAATATCATCACAACAGCTGTCTACATTAAGAAGATCCTTTTCCGCATAACGACGATACAACGTCAATAATTAATTTACCAATTTGTCGCTTTGTAGTATTACATAACCACGATCACGTTAAATAAAAAGAATAATTAACGTTCCACAGCTGTTAACATTTTTCGAACATTTCGCATAAATTAAACATCGAAAACCAAATATAATGTTTAATTAACAAAACATAAGTTATTGGATACGTCATGGAAATTTTTGTAAGAAATCGTTTGTGGTGACATTTTGAAATGTATCGTGTCGCATTGACGGTGGGTGCGACCCAGTCCGCGAATTAAGTTCGCGAGCGTGGTCACACTAGCCTCGAGTAGTAGAGCCAAGGTCACTTCACTCACACATTCGCAATCGTCTACGAAATCCTTGGCAGCGGTTAAAGACCTACGGAAGTTGGACCGTCTGGTATAAGTTGAACTGCCGCCATTAATACACTTCCCCATTCAAGCCACCGTCTACGGTCAAGGAGGGGGTTCTTTGCCACTGGATTGTAGGTTTTATGTCATCATGTCATGCGGCCTTCAATTCCTATGTTTATATAAACCGCGTGAACAAGTTTTCGCGTCGCTGTTACTGGGGGGAAGTTTTTTTTCGGCTATGTCGATTTCGGTGATATAGATGTATCTACGCCTTATACGTTGTGCGTAGAGGCGGTAACTTAGCATCGACTCATAGAGTTATAGACATCGATGTTGTCATTTGTGTTGGCAGACGACTAAATTGACGTGTTTAAGTATTTTAGTAGGTATATATACTACCTACTTTTCAACGTTAGTTAAATATACTATAGTTCTACATACATACTTATTGTGAAGCCCGCATTTCCGCAGGTCAGGCAGAGGTGTATTAGATACACTTACATATCGCCAACTATTTTTTAGATCCCATGTGATAGGGTGCAAGCCTGTTGTCGTTTACCGGTTACAGGTCCAGATTCCATGCCGCTACTAAAAATTTCTTGTCAGAACAGCCCAATAACGCTTTGCTCGACCTGAAAATGGAATCCGACAACTTTTTCTTTATACATCAGAGGTGACAAACAAGCTACCTGATGGTAAGTGGTCACCGTAGTTTATGGACGCCTGCAACACCAGAGGCATCACTAGCGCGTTGTCGACCTTTTAGGAAACGAAGAAGACAAAGAGGAAGTGGGAATAAGGAAGAGCGGGAAGGAGAAGGAGCGGGACGGGAGAAAGAGGGTTATTGGGCTTCCGGCAATCTCACTCACCAAACGAAACACAACAGGTAGGAATACTACTATTTCACGTCGATATTCTGTGAGAGAGTTGTCCTTCCCCGGTCGAGCCGGCCCATTCATGCTGAAATCAGCGAGGCTCTACTACCTTATACACAGAAGTCGCTTACACTACTACTATATATTTGTGTGAAACTACATAATTATATAAATATTCCTACTTGGAGAAACTACTATCCATACAATTGTAATCCTGATGAGTGTGTTTAAACGAGTCAATCTCAAGAACTACAAGACTGTTTTGACAAATTCTGTTCGCATTAGATAACCCGTTTATTGAGGAATGTTATTGACTATATATTATCACGCTCCGACCCACAGCTGTGAATTAAAAACCATAAACGTTGTTTAACGCTGTTGAAACGGAGCGATACAGTTATCTGTACCGCGCCGTTTCAACAGCGTCAACACAGTTACACATTTTAATTACAATATTATTATTGTAATTAAAATCAAACTACTTAAGAGATGTCATCATATGTTTTTTCTAGGGAGTATCACTAGAGATCATAAAGGAATTTACAAGATTTTATACAACGTACAATCACATTTGAAACAAGTATTTGTGGATCACACATTCACTGTCTCGTGCAGAAGTCGAACCGACACTCAATGCATTCAAAGGCGAAGCTACCACTACCTAGTAACTTAGCTTTAAAGGAATTCCGAAACTCACACCATACACAGATCTAAGATATTATTATTTCAGATATTACTGTAAACGAATAATCATTCCGTTTTCAAATAAAAGGCGCATAAGGATTTAGTGTCACAGCCCAACAAAATAAAAATAAACACGAAGATAAATCCACTACGCAAACACACAAAGATGACAATGACACAAAGATGACATCCACTACTCAATACAAAGTAGAACGAACATCAAACTAAAGAAAGGAAGCGTCAAAAGCGACGATATCAAAGAAATAAAAAAAGTTTCTCTCTACGTCAATCACAGAAGCATCAGAACTGTAATTATGAAGCAGGAAGTTCTAGAAGTTGATGAGCTTGAACGAGATATCTTAATAAAACATTAAACGTAGGAAACCGACTATCTAAAGTAATAAAAACCAAATAAAGTTGATTATTCGTTCAAGGCTGTTAACTATTGAATTGGTATAAAATTCATTGTAATTTATGCATGAAAGGGACGGTATTAGAAGCTAAATGACGAGACCTTAAAATACTGGATGAATAAAGACATTTGGATTGTCTTCTTGGTAGCATGGAGGCAGTTTGCGCTTGTGGATGGGATGACATGGGGCCCGAGGTTCAATTCTTAAGTCGAATAATGTGTTACTGGGTTTGGCAATACATTAGCATGGCGTTTAGAAATAAGTATTATAAATGAATAGGTTCTTAAAATTTTAGAATATCGCTCACCCATGCTGGTCATAAGCTCGCCTCATATTACTGTCAGACTTGAAACAGTTAAGTACATACATTGTGGGTGTAAAACACCTCTAACTATTTCCTACCTTTTAACTTTAAAGAAAATAAAACGAGAGTTTTATAGATGAATAAATCAGCCAGTTGTAGTCCACTGCAGGATTAAGAACAGAATCTATGTACCAGTCATACCTTAATGACTATGCTATATACCTACCTATACATGGATATGTATATACAAATATTTTCTTTCATTTCGTAGCTTAGAGTTTTGAAGCCTTTTAACGTCACTAGTTTCCTTATATCCGAATTCAAGAATATGACTTAGAAATTCTCGACAGTGGGGGCCAGCTTTCTGCCGCTTCGAGAGATGGCAAAGTTCCAGATAATTTCCAAACAGAAAACCTATTAACGATTGCTCGACTAGAGACCTCAGCATTGCGTAAGCACGCATATGTATACCGAAGAGAAAATCATCCAAAATATCGAATGAAATCCAATGGAAATTATAATTTGTAGCGATTTGACGATAATAGTGAAAATTAAGGAACAATAATTTAAGCACATTGACGCAAATTGTCTGTTGTATGGTAATTTCATGCGCGTAGTTCTGAGGAACGTTCTGGTCAATGAAAGGGTAAAATTTACATACGAATTTGAATAATTTTATTACGTACATGTATACTTAAATATGAACCAGTGATTCAGAGAAAATACACAGAATTGGCAATTTTAATTTTGTGTAACAGCGTACTTAAATTTTTGTGCCAATCAGGCTTTATGGGTTTGATAAAGCTGTTGGTTATTTCAATTACGTTTAGAAGCCTATTGTCGCAGTATTATCGAATATAGTAGAGCAGCTGGGTTAATGATGACACAAAAAAAATTCTGATCGACCTAAGGATAAAACTCAAAACGACACGGTCGGCAATTGTCCACACACTTAAGGTTGCGTAACGAGACAGTAATTTTTCACTAATTTCATTTATAATGATGAGAACACATATTGAAACAACGTTTACAACGTTCAAAAACTTGATTTTTATCAGTTTCGCTAGATACCTCGAAGCTTAACCATAACAGATTCCCACCAGAATTCAAATTTAATTACCCACAAACCGTCCCACGGCAATAATCCAAAAAAACTTTACGTGATAGCCGAGAAACATGTCGTACGTGGCCAGATCCTCGCACCACCGACGTCTGACCAACCAACTTGACCTCTATTATCGGTGCACAAGGTCCAAGATAACGTAACACCTACAAAGCACCAGATTGATCAATTTGACACACTGCGTCTGAACTTTGACATTACCAGATAAAATTGATATAACATATTTTAGAAAATAGATTTGCCGTCGATAGAAGCTCTATTAGCATTTGTTAAAGATGATAATTGAATGGCAGAGGTTGGTTTACGTTTGGTAATGTGTTATTGATAGTCGTCTAACGATGGTTTCATTCATAAAAACCGGTCACACAGATTGCGTCGTCTGCGTTGTTTTTAAATGAATAATCTTGTTGTATGATTTATTTTTAAATCGTATAAAGATAGCGCAAAACAAATTAGTTGAGTCGCTAAGCTGTTGTAAAAACTAAATTATGTATGTTTAGTTAACATTAGTGGAAAATTTTACTAATGTTTGTTGGCTTAATGCAGTAGACCCTAAGAGCTGAAGTGTTATCGAATATTCAGACTCTGACGCAAGTCGGTTTATATAAATAAAATTATTGTTTTGACTAAATTATTAGAGCTTGAAGTGTTTAGATAGACGGCCTAGCATAATCTACCGTATCGGTTGAGTTATGCAAATGGCGGCTGACAACTAATAATTAGGAATATGTATATTAATACGTGAAGCAAAAACTTTGTACCACTTTTTACGAAAATTGCGCGGACTGAGGAGTATGAAATTTGGCACAGTTAAAGTTTATATGGAGAAGGAGAGGCGAATCCTAATATTTTTATAAAATATGCTTTAGAAATACATTAAATTAATGAAAAAACACTACACGCACACAACCATGCATTTGATACACGCAGTCGAATCGCGTCCGTAGTATTTCGGCATTGTTCGTCTGACGTCGTATGATTCTTCGTAACTATGGTTACATATACCTTATTTATAAGTAATAAAGAAAAAATAAAACGAAGTAGCAATATCTAACTTAGGAATATCGTCAATGAAAGAGTATATCAATAATAATTTCTTTGATAAAGGTAGGGAAAAAAACTGTATAGCCTTGGTGAAATTTAAATGAAATGTGATTATAAGATTAAAGTTATAGACAATAAAACCTTAATAATGATCAAACTTAAAATTTAAATCAATTATGGTCGAATTTTAACCAGTGGTCGACCGCTAGTATCATTAACTAGATGTGCCCGCGGTTTCACCCGCGTTTTAAGTTACTGCGCCGCTCCCGTGGGTTGTAGCGTGATGTTATATAGCCTATAGCCTTCCTCGATAAATAGGCTAAATTTTCAATTCGAACTAGTAGTTCTTGAGATTAGCGCGTTCAAACAAACAATCAAACAAACAAAGAAACTCTTCAGCTTTATAATATTAGTATAGATTAAATAAAAATGTGAATAAAATATTTGTGGTACGAGTATTTTTTTAACCTTTCTAAACCCAAAGCAAAGCTTAATTTTTTTCTGTCTATCCGTTCTGACATCACACGAAAATTAAAAAGATTTTCGTATGTAGCAGTCGTATTCATCCTAACTAATATTATAAATGTTAATGTGAGTTTGTTTGGTTGGTTGCTACGCTTTCACGCCTACTCGACTGATTATCATGAAATTCCGCATACACGTTGTCAGGGGAACAGACAAGGACATAGGGTACTTTTTATCTAGGAAAAGTACTGTTATCTACTAACCTGACCTAGGCTACATTTATACGAGCGAAGCCGCGGGCAAAATCTAGTAATAATATGTATTATAAATGTGAACATGGATTTTATTTGTTTGTTACGCTTACACGTCTTAACTACTCGACCGGTCCTCATGAAAAGTCGCATAAACATTGTCAGAGGTTCAAAAAAGCACATCTAATCCAATAATTCCCATTGTCAAAAATTTATGGACAAAATTTACATTAACGCAAGCGATGCCGCGGGCAAAATCTAGTAGTTAGATTATGAAAGCTAAATCATGTTTCATCTACATTCGTTCAGTAGAACAAACAATTTGATGCATACTGTGATTCACATACATGAAGCCACAGGCAAAAATAGATCACGAGACGAAGTGCCAATTATAATGAATTAGCATTCTTAATATTATTTTATCGATTAATAATATAATATTTCGATTATTATTGAATATAATAATATGACGGATATGACATTTGCCTTTATTAATATACTTATCTTTACTCGTGTTCACTTAAGACTGCGCCGAGCGAAATGTGCCAAAACAGGCGGTCACAGTTAAGTGAATAAAATCAACACTTTTTGTTTAATACAAATATAAAATATACATTTACCATAACAATGAATGTGTTTACAATTATTCCCTGTAAAAAACTTAAAATAATTAATATTTTCGCCTACAAAATTACGTAACTTTGCACGAAAAATGCAAAAACGTAAGCTCGTGTTACGTGATTTTTAGATTATAACAGTAGAAATCTATCCTATTTTACAGCTTAAACGAAACATAAATAGTTATATTACAATTTGTCCGTCCCAAATATTTAAGTTATTGGTTGACAATAAAGATACATATTTATCAAAAAAGCACTTCAAATCCTCCATACAATTTTACTATGGCGGCCACGCGCCGATTTGAATGTTCGTCGCACGAGCTCTGTCATTATCTATCTTACGCTCGGCGCAGTCTTAACAATTCACTCGCTACGGCATTTATGGGAGCTACCCTGTCTACCTTATTTCTATTTCTACAAAACGGTAGAAGAAGATACGTGAACTAGATTTGAAGCTGAACCTCAGATTTGATAGTTTAGTTTTCAACTTGAACTGTGCAAATTACATCGAAATATATTTAGAGGTTTTTGTATGATACCGGCAGAAACCAAACAGACGAACTTTGTTTTCAAAGGGTAACTGAATTGAGACTGTACATTAATAGTAGTTTATTAATAGTAAACTACTATACACAGCCATTATCATAAATCAACAACATTATCAAAAAAATCATTCTCTGATCGTGAAAAATCATCCCCATTTGAATGTGGGTTTGACCCTAAATCTTCAGCACGAATTCCTTTGTCATTACATTTTTTTTAATTACAGTTATTTTCTTAATTTTTGATGTTGAAATTGCATTAATCTTTCCTATTATCCCTTTATTTAAAATAGTAAATTTTATTTTATGAACTAAAATTAGTATTTTTTTCCAATTATCTTAATTATAGGTCTTTACCATGAATGAAATCAAAATATATTAAATTGAACAAATTAATTTATAATAGTTTAGACGTATTGACACTATCGGCCTTACTTATATTATACTCTCATATATTTGAGAGGTAGCTAAGTATTATTTTGTGAGTAATTTAAAAATATCTCACCCATACCCTGCTCACTATTGAGTATTAATTGAGTAAAAGTAAAATAACAGTTGGTTAACGGTTGATTAAAACATAATTAATGGTAAAAATTTAAGAGCTATTCAATTGAGAGATAACTAAATTTATTAACTTATCGATATTTGTATAAGTAAGGCTGTAAATTAAATAGTAACAGACATCAAATCCATCAAATAGCGTATTCGTTTGTGATTCACCATTACCAATGTGACGTACACCAATTTTGACTCTCACACGAAATAGAATTCTGTGTCCCTCAGACGGATTAGTTAATTCGACGTATCTAATTAATTCGAAGCGAGTTAGGGTTAACCTCTAGAAAACTGATATATGATTGAATATTAGTATTCCCACGGCACGAGTAACATTTGACCTCTAACTAGAAACGGTAACGTATTAAGAAGTCCTGATCAGTTATCTGAATATTTTATGATAGTGACAACCAATGTCGAAGATATTCAAGAAATTTAAGCAATGGCTTAACGTTTTCTCTTATATACAAGCGGGTAAACGAGTTGTGAAATGGCTACCTATCTATTGAGTTAATGTGATAAGGTCTTACAACTATGATTGGTATGGTGATAACTAAAGATTTACGATCAAGATTGAAATCATAGATGCTTCCTACTGTACAACTTTTAAATATGAAATGAAATGAAATGATTATTTATTTGCATGGAACATGGTAGGAAGTTGTTCAAATTGTACATGATAAAAAATGTTCACATATTTCGCTTTACGATATACCCGACATGCAAAGAATTTATAATAATTATAAGTAGCAACAAAAGTTTAAAATCAATAATTTTTCGGTGATACGTAGGTCCTAATATTAAGCATACATTTTAAAGTCATATCAAAGTAAGATTTGAATGCAATCTCAATAATTCATATTAATACAATCAAAATAAAAAATAAAAATGTATATAACGTCAAGTAAAATATCATTTAAGTGTCTCAAATCAAGATTTGTAATAGTTCATCTACCTTATAAAATCTATAATAACCAATCATTTAGTGCTTTCTTGAATTTCCCATTTGGCAATTCTCTTATAGATTTTGGGATTCTATTATATATTTTAACGGTCATAACATAACAATATGGCCACCTTTCTGGACGTTAAGTTGTCATCTGAAGCACAATGCAAACATTACATCTGAATTATAAATATAGTATTGTCATACTCATTCATATTAAAATTTTACGCTATCGTCCTCTAATGTGTGAACTCATTCTTCTTAGTGTGGGAAATTTGAGACTAGTCTGGTAATACGATTGTTAAATCTCCATTTATAAACAATTTATTTTTGTCTGCAGGTAATTAATTCAATTAATTATAATATCTAGACATCATTATTGTGATTGGCGTGGTGACCTTTAATCTTCAAATCTCCTAACACACACAATTCATAATAAATATAATCTAAAAGCTTTAGATGTAAAATTATATTTGTTTCTTATCTAATCTTATATCTAAAATAGATATTGGATTAGATTGATTTTTAATTTCGACTATTAGTGTTGACTACCAGACGAAGTGGAATAATTTCGTCAGGTAAATATATGACAAAGGTAGAAATAGATTCCTTATGTCTCTTTAAGTTTGCAAGATAAAGATCTATATGAAAACATAACATTAAACTGTTTTCTAAAAATTATATACTTTTCGTAAAGACAATCAGCTCTTCCGATGAAACTAAGTATACTGAACTTAGTTTTGTAGTCAAAAATCTCACGCTAGGATTCAGAATTAAACAGTATCTCTATCATCAGAAACGGCATGTAGAATGCACACACATGCACTAAGAAAAAATATCTTATCCAACTAACACTTACCTCAAAATCTTTCTTCTATTATTAACATGCAATCGCGCTGCCATCAGCGGGTCTACTGCTTTCAGCTTCTCATGAATCTCTTCATTGGTAAAGTTCTTTTCATTGTCCACATCTTCTTTCAATTTTTCTTTTATCATCATCATGACAGTTTCTTTATCTATGTCAGATTCGTCATCTTTCTCTGCTTGAGATTTTCCTGATGTATTTGGTGCTTCTTTTTCTTTATCATCGGTTTCTTTGGCTTGTTTCTTTACTTCTACTTCATCTATCTTATGAATGTCATCAAAATCTCTTTTCCTTCTACTCTTGTCCCATAGCAATGCCTCATCGTCATCCATGTCTTCGACTAGTATTTTGTAAACAATAGATTCTATGTAATAGTTTGTACCACCAACTATGATGGGCATCTTTCCTTCTTCAGTTAGGTTTTCAATCTGGTTTAAAAGTTCAGGAAAATATTGTAAAGACATGAAGGAAAATACATAATGGTTATTATTTAAAAGTGGCCAGTTTGTTAAGATATTGCAATTGTGTGATCGTAGATTTGGTCACCACTCATCATCACTCACTATCGATATTACAGCAAGATAAAAAGCGTCGCACGCTTTTGAGAACATTAACAAAATATGTATATATTTTAATGTTTATTGAAATATGTACATTTAAAACGAGAAGTGCTAATAGGTTGCTAGGTACTTGTGTAATGCACTGTGTCAAGAAGTCTACACGTCCCAATCATTTAGGCAAACGAATTTTCAGTCTTTCGATAGCTAGTCGACGCTTTCAGCCTTGTCTGACTACATCTAAACAATTTTAAGCTATTCTTTCTTAACTAGAAACTTAACAGACTTTTATCGATAGCGGTAAAGATATCTCATCAATAATCAATTCGTGTCAGATCTTTACCTGTGACGAATTGATCGAAGAAACATTAAGTTGCTTATAATCTTATTAGCGAGTTCATTTTTCTTAAATTAAATATTAATAAATCACGCTCCATAAGCTGTCCATATAGCAATAGTTTACAGTAAATAAATTAAACAGTTTTTGTACTGCATTATTCGAATTTGAATTAATATATATAATGTAGTTATTTTCTAATATGTATGATTGAAATTTTTTAGTCTCAGGTTTTTTATGCAATTAGATTTATTTTTAGACACTCAATGAGCATATAACATATATATATATATATATATATATATATATATAAATTAATATGTAAGAAAGGTGTATCATTTGTAGGCGATCCAAATAAATAAATAAATAAACTATTATTTATAATAATTCTATCAGACTTATATATAAGTGGAAAGCTATTGGACTGCCACGTCTGGAGTTCGATCCCAAGGCGCGCATCTCTGACTTTTCGAAGTTATTTGCGTATTAAATAGTTAATTATCGCTTGCTTTAACGGTGAAGGAAAACATCGTGAGGAAACCTACATGTCTGAGAGTAATTCATAATGTTCTCGAAGATATGTGAAGTCTGCCAACCCGCACTGGGCCAGCGTGGTGGACTAGGGCCTAACCCTACTCACACTGAGAAGAGGCCCGTGCCCAGCAGTGGGACAGTTTAATATAGGGCTGATATTATTTATTATTATAATCACATCCAACAACAATAAAATAATCGTCATAAAATTAAATAAATAGCTCTAAACACATAAATACAAAATAGAAAAGTTAAACGAAAAATAGAGATTCAGTCCAGTATGATATAATAGTTAACGAAGCCTGGAACCCAGGAATACAATGTTTTTTTCTTAAATCTAAAACAGTTATCACCAAAGATATCCAAACCTCCAGTCGCTGAAAACTATTATATGATGTGGCTATTCTTGTTAATGGTGAATTAAGACCTTGTCTTTGTCAGAAAGAGGAAACGGTTATTAGAGAAAAATATCTATGAACATGCTTACATAGCTATTTAAAATATTAACTATTCTATGTGTCATGGAAATGGTAAATTAAGACATCCCATGGAGGAAATGTGTAACAAGTTATTTCAACTAAAATATCAACATTTTGATGTTATACGATGATGATTTACAAACATCGTAAGAATTTTGTCTAGTTATAATTAATATTGCAGTTATGATTCCCTCGTTTCGTAAAAGTAGGTTGTAAATATTTTTCTTAATGTTTGATATAATTACGACATTTATGGAGAAAACATAACATAATCTTTGGCACCGCTTAAGTGTAAGTGGCTACCATATACCATAACTAGTACATAGAGCCTTCAAAAAACAAATGACATTGCTCGATTCAGGAATATCGGCATACAAATTTACGTTACGGGGTCAACGAGACAGTAAGGTCTCGTGCATCGATTCTTGGGTCAAGAAAAGGATTATTATGGACGTTTTGTCAACAAATTCTCAACAGCAGCAGCTCGAAAGCTGGAACTGCGCCTGGTAGACTGTTAGAGAGTAATAGGATTACTCCGACTATATGGCCGGTGAGCTGTGTTTTGAAGGTCCTACATAATACGTTTCTTCATTATAGCAGGCAGTATAGGTATTACATACATTATTATTACATTGAGCAGCGATAGCTCAGTGGGGAGACCAACAGACTGCAATGCAGAGGGTCTCGGGTTCGAACCCACGTCGCGCACCTCTGATTTTCGGAAGCTATATGACTTTTCGAAATTATGAGCGTATTGATTGACAATTATCGCCTGCTCCGTGCCTCGGAGAGCACGTTAAGCCGTCGGTCCCGGCTGCCATGAACATTTATGGCAGTCGTTATTGGGAGAGTATCGACACAAAAGATCCCACTGGGTCGAAGTGTCGCCGGTCTGCACTGACTGGCCCCCACATAAGATACATACATACATACATAGGTATTACATCTAAATTTCGCGAAATGTGAGAGTAATATACATTTGCCTACTCTATGCATCCATTCAGACTTGAATTTATGTATGTATGTCTTTCAAACTACCACAATGTGTACGTTAATTTGGCACGTCAAACGGAATCCTCAACACCCAGCGTAAAGCTGTCTTCAAACTGATGAAACTACTCGTTACGGTAATACAAAACTTATTATATAGAATGAAAGTCGGCGTACCGTATGTGTGTAAGCCACTTTGGCCATGGTAAGAGGATTATGTGGTGAATGGCCGACGTGAAAGAAGGTAAACCTTTTAAATACCTGTCACAGGTGGCCGGCACTTCTACGGATTGTCGAAAATGGAAGCCTAGGCCTCATCGAAATGATTTGTAGGTTAATTAGAATTTATTGTTGCTACATAACCATAAAACTTATAGTTTCATGCTTACATCCCCGCACTAGGAACATTTCCTGTACCGCGGGGGACTTTACAAACATTCAAATTTAAAACCAAAATAATTTCCAGACTCGGAACAACCATTTGTAGCTCGCACCAATTTTTGTCCCCACGCGGCGCAGTCGCAGTGGTTACATGACAAATTAAGCCACAACGCCATCCATGCAATCGATATATAATATCAGCCCTGTAATTAAACTATCCCACTGCTGGGCACGGGCCTCTTCTCAGTGTGAGAAAAGTTAGGCCATAGTCCACCACGCTGGCCCAGGGCGGGTTAGCAGACTTCAGATATCTTCAAGAACATTATGAATTACTCTCAGATATACAGGTTTTCTCACGATGTTTTCCTTAACCATCAAAGCAAGCGATAATTAACTAATGAATACGCACATAATATAAAAAAGTCAGAGGTCCGAAACCAGAGGAATTACATCTACATATTTATACACCGGCAATGGCTACTGCGCAATATTGTAAAGATATTGAACAATAAACGTTATTTTTTAATATACCTAAGTATAAGCCTATCTGCGGCTTATTCCCGCCCGCTCCGCTATTTTGCTCCCAAGCGCTCCAAGACTAAAATAAAATATTATTATTATAAAATCATTCCCAAGGGCTCCAAAAGCTTATGCAAATTTATTTCTTTAAAACCTCTGGTCTCCATACATTTATTCCTAGGAGCTCCAAATTATATTACAAATAATTAAATAAAGACCAACTTATTAGTGTGTTCTCGACAGCTCTAAAACAAACTGTATGGTTAGCAGAATTAAAACATGTGATAATATAATTATTATTTTTCTTTTAGAAATATCTTCTCAAAGTACCTAGAGAATGTTTTGGAGCTGTAGGTAATGAAATTGGTAAATAAGGCTTTATTTATTATTTTCATATAAAAATCTTTGGAGCTCCTGATAATTAGTGTATGGAAAAATGAATTTTGGACAACAATAGATTTGAACCGCACGGGAATAAGCCATCTGTATAATCAAAATGAAACTAAAGGTAACTTGATAAAAACCTAATAAAACTTTGTCCGATTCGAAACCTTATGTCCAGTCGCATTCACTACCGCCAATATGGCAGTCCTGTAGTATTTGTAATACCGTTACATTGTGGATAAAACATTGGCCTTGTGATGTAGGAGTCTTGGTTTCGAATCAAATAGCCGGGACACTGACGTGAAATCTCTTCAAACATTTAGCTACGCTGGTAGGTTATAAATATTACAAATAATTTGCAACTCAAATTACTAATAATACTACAGCTATTAATATTAATACTTACTTAAAATACAAAATTAATGTCAATATTAACATCATATAATACATAAATCGACTTTAATATAATATACTAGCTGTTCCCCCGGTTTCGCCCATTTATGATCACTGCTCCGATCCCGTAGCTCATAGCGTAACGTTATATAACGTACTCGATTTTGTCTATGTCTTCGCTTGCTTAATTAATCAATACTAATATTATAAGGGTGAAGAGTTTGTTTGTTTGAACGCGCTAATCTCAGGAAGTACTGAACCGAATTGAAAAATTATTTGAGTGTTGGATAGCTCATTTATCGAGGAAGGCTATAGGCTACATAACATCGCACTACGACCCATGGGGACGGCGCAGTAATCGTAAATGGGTATTAGACAATGGATAAACATACATATTACATACTTTTTTTTTTAAATACGTGCATATTATACACTAGATGTGCCCGCGGTTTTAATCGTTACTGTGCCACCCCCGTGGGTCGTAGCGTGATGTTATATATAGCCTATAACCTTCCTCGATAAATAGCCTATCCAACACGAAAATAATTTTTTAATTTGAACCTTTAGTTCCTGAGATTAGCGCGTTCAACCATACAAACAAACAAACAAACTCTTCAGATTGAAACACCCAGACCAAGACAAATTGTAAAATTGTAGGTTAGGTTAGATTAGAAGCAGTACTTTTTTCCTGGGTGAAGGGTACCCTATGTCCTTTTCTATAAACCTGAGAATAAGTATGCGAATTTTAATGATGATCGGTCAAGTAGTTAAGGCCTGATAGCGTAACAAACAAACAAACTCACATTCGGATTTATAATATTAAGTACTAGTTAGATATTATTTTTAATGATTTAAATGTAGCAGCGATAGTTCTGTGGCTCCCCACAGAACTATCGCTGCTACATTTAGTTTTTGATTGGTCTCCACCAACAGACTGCAATGCAGAGGGTCTCGGGTTCGAACCCACGTCGCGCACCTCTGACTTTCGGAAGTTATATGACTTTTCGAAATTATGTGCGTATTGATTGACAATTATCGCCTGCTCCGTGCCTCAGAGAGCACGTTAAGCCGTCGGTCCCGGCTGCCAAGAACATCTATGGCAGCCGTTATTGAGAAAGTCAGTACCCACTAATATCCTGATACTGGTCTAGCCTTAGGGTATCATTAGCCTTCGGGTTGCGGAGGTCAGGTGGCAGCCGCTCCGTGTAAAAACTGATATCCAGTCAAATCCGGTTAGACCAGAAAATCCGACCCCAAGTGACTTGGGAATAATAAAGGCTAAGAGAGAAGAAGACTAGTTAGATATTATTTTTGATAAAGTAGCTTTCTAGCGGTGAAATAATTGTTTAAATCAGTCCAGTAGTTTTTGAGTTTAGTCAGTACAAACAAACATACAGATTAACAAACCTGTTCTCTATATAATATTAGTGTAGACAAGATTTACAAGTTTTTGAATTGATTTGTATACATTTTGTTAATAGGCATTTTAAGTATGAACTTGAATTAATTTAGCTGAAATAATGGCGTGTAGTCATTTGAATATTCCGCCGTTTACGTGACGCATCCGTCTTCTCTTCCGGGTTGATTAGTCTGGATGACGGCCATTCAAATTAAATAATGGATACGCAACACATTATTCAATTTGTAACGAAATTCACCCATATTAAAGATAACTCTTGCAATCTGCTGGAGGAAAATGATATATGCTCCAAGTTAGGCATAAAGAGAAACTAATATTATAAATGCGAATGTAAGTTTGTTTGTTACGCTTTCAGGCTTTAACTACTTGATCAATCGTAATGAAATTTTGTATATACATATGTACGTTGTCACAGGTACAGAAAAGGACAGATAAAGTACTGTTGCCGACCGAATCCGTGGACAAAAGCTAATAGCACAATAAAGCAGTAGAGATCAAAAGTTTGACGCTCTTTAGAATGTATGTCTGTCTATATGTTTGTTCTTTAATAACTCGAGAATGGCTGGATAGATTTCTATAAAATCTAAATTACTGTACAGATGCTACCGTTACTTAAAATTTAAGGTATGTTTCATCTCATTCAGAATGATACAGCTATTCTGTCTTAAAGCAAAACCACGGCATCTGCGCAGGTTATATTATAGTGTGTGCGCAAATCCAAATGCACTCTAACCCTTAACTATGCAAGTCCTATGATACAGCAATCCGACACGACCGAAGTGTGATCAAGCGTAGGACCAACGGCTTTACGCGCTTTCCGAAGCAACACCGTCAACAATTTAACGCTGGGCTGCTAATGAAATCATCTATGTACACCAAAAACATCATTTTTTTTATACTCTAATAGGCTTGCATTTGACCGCGATCTCACCTGATCTTAAGTGAAGATGCAATCGACGATAGAGCACGCTTGCCTAGAAGATACCTATTCACTCGCGACTTGAAGACACCCAGATTGTACTCATCGGGAAACACAGACTTAGGTAGCGAATTCCACTCCTTAGCGGTACGCATTATAAAAGTTGAAGCAAAGCGCTTCGTGCGTAAATGTGGTATATCCACCATGTACCTGTGACGCTGGTCTGATTGTCTGTTCGTCCGATGGTAGATTACATCTACGTTTAGCCACCTATGTATAACAGTTGTATTAAAAGGAAGGTAGCCTATAATATTATCGTCTACCGGGAACGAGCAGCAATAGCTCAGTGGGGAGACCAACAGACTGCAATGCAGAGGGTCTCGGGTTCGAACTCACGTCGCGCACCTCTGACTATCGAAAGTTATATGACTTTTCGAAATTATGTGTGTATTGATTGACAATTATCGCCTACTCCGTGCCTCGGAGAGCACGTTAAGCCGCGGGTCCCGGCTGCCATGAACATCTATGGCAGTCGTTATTGGGAGAGTGTCGACACAAAAGATCCCACTGGGTCGAAGTGTCGCCGGTCTGCACTGACTGGCCCCCACATAAGATAAGATAATAAGATCGTCTACCGGGCACATCTCTGACGCCTGCTGCTCCTGAGAATTTCCCAAATCTAATCCAATAACACCATCCCGCTATTCTTGTTAGATATTGTTTAAAAGGATACGATCTTAAGCGCTCGGTTTCTGAAGTCGACTACAGTGAACATCTGATGTGGCTCCAAGATATCCAGAAGGTGGTGTCGTGCCATCTCTCTCTCGCGGGCAGAAGCCTTAGCAGTAACTACGTCCAATCCTTTGTAGATCTGAAACAACATAGACACTTTATATTAACACTTTTATTTAACCTATAATTAAAATAAAACACACCAGAACCTATAATTTTAATATAACACCGGTCATAATTGAAAACTTATTGTCTAGCCGCCAGTGTACCGCTGTCACTCAATAGACTAAGTCTACTCCGAAACAATTTAATCACATTTAGAAATTATATATTGTTTATATAATAGATAAGGGGTATTAACGCGATCATGGTCAATATTTACATTCCCCTTTTAAAAGGTATGACGCTTCGAGCAGATCACGCAGGTTTGCTTGTGCAACCCGGCCTTATGAATGATTATTTTAAAAATAACATAAATACCTACACTTACGCCTGTATACCCCTGAAAAGATAAACAGAAATGTACTACACCCGCAGTGTCGACTACGTTTTAAGACTTACGTAAAAGAAAAAACCTATCAATTGAGCCTATTTCAACATTTAATACTGCAGACTCATTGTTCCAACTGAGGAACTTTAATAGAAAAATCCAATTACACTTTGCTCAAACTGGAAATCGACAGTAACAATCAGCATTTGCCTATATAAAAATAAAAATTCGATTGACGTCTTAAAATAAAGGTAAAACGTCAAACTACAAATCATCGTTCAAAAACCAGCTTCAATTCTATCAACGTCAATGCTACGCAGTACACATAAAAAATAATGTCAAAGGTAAAGTAGGAACAAAAATTGGAAACACCTTGAAGTTTAAACGGATCGTGTGACAATTATGCAAATGCAAGTAAAGAGTATGAAATATATGTAAGCAGGGCGACAGACGAGCTGGCTGAATAATGCTTCTGGCAGCTTTCAATACCTATTAAAGAACGTTAATGGTTACTTAAATGGGCCAGCCCGTATTCAGAACGATTCTAATTTTAGAACTGAACGTGGTTTCCAGAATTGAAGGGTAAATTACCGGAAAAGCTGTTTAAATTTCGAATAGATATATGACGTCATTAGGTTTGAACAAAGACTGAATTCTTTTTTGTTTGTGTGATAGATTTTTTGTTTGAGGTTAGGTTCAATTTGATATTTGATTAAATTAAAAAATGTTGTATTTCAAACGTACCACGATAAAATACGTATAAAGTACTTAGTTTAAATTCGCCAAGAATTTACCTTTTTGTCTTTTCGTCGATATTTAAGCGATTCATCTAATTTTATAATCATTGTGACAGGTTATAAACACTTGTACGACGCACACAAAGATCACCTTGACTAAGCACAATTATGTTTTACAATATTTTTTGTATTGCGCGGGTATCATATTCACATTACTTCTTTTGCACCAATTAATGTGGACAGGATACCCGTGCTATACAAAAACTGTATTATGCCTAATACAGTCAGCATCATAGTTAGCTGAACATTATACAAATTATATCAATTCAAAATCCTAATTATTATTCTCTGTTTTTGAACTATGATCAAATATTTTTTTAACTATTACTATAAAACATTAAACCATCGTTGCAATAAATTTAATACAAAACATTATTTTATTTTATCTATTTTTTGCCGGCGTCTTAAGCTGCGTAAAAACCAGGAAAATAAATAAAATACATCCAGGACACAGTCTATTAGTGTACCTACTGATTGTCATCAAAATACATTCAGCGGTTATCGCGTAAATGTGTAACAAATACACAAACATCTGTAGAAAGTTTTACATTTAGAATAATACTAGCTTGTACCATGACTTAGCCTTCATTTTCAGAGATCCATAGTCCATGTCAATCTAGAATAAGGTACCTTTAAACCGTGAAAGACTTTTTTAAGTAGGTGCGGTTGTTCCGGCGATATATTGCCTCCACAAACTCTCAAAATTCGCAGTCTTCCTTTAGAATTTGAATATATTTAATATTATATTAAAGAGACAATAATAACCAAAAACTAGCCATAGTCAAATCAAATGATAAATCAGAATAGGAAGTAGCGATATCTCATATCGGAGGCCAAGCATTGGGGTCGCTGAGCCAGCGGCGTATTACCTCGACCAGAAAAATAATAGTCGAAAACTTCAACCTTTAATCAAGTATGTTAATATCAGCCCTGTATTAAACTGGCCTACTGCTAGGCACGGCCCTCTTCTCAGTGTGAGAAGGGTTAGGCCATACTCTACCACGCTGGTCCAATGCGGGTTGGCAGACACTTAAAAGCGAGCGATAATTAACTATTTAATACGCATATAACTTCGAAAAGTCAGAGGTGCGTGCCTTGGGATCGTACTCGAGACCTCTGCGTGGCAGTCCATCGTTTTCCCACTAGGCTATCGTATTAATCAAGTATATCAATAATAATCAGGTCAGGTAATAGCAGCGATAGCTCAGTGGGGAGACCAACAGACTGCAATGCAGAGGGTCTCGGGTTCGAACCCACGTTGCACATCTCTGACTTTTCGAAATTATGTGCGTATTAATTGACAATTATCGCCTGCTCCGTGCCTCGGAGAGCACGTTAACCCGTCGGTCCCGGCTGCGTTGAACATCTATGGCAGTCGTTATTGGGAAAGTCAGTAAGTACCCTCTAATATCCTGACACTGTGTCCGAAAACAGCTGAACGTGGTACAGCGCGGATTCGCCCAAAAGCTGTGCAAGAGCTATCGCACGGTCTCTTTGAACTCAGCACTAATCCTGGCTGGGTTGCTCCCTCTGGACCTCAGAGTTCGCGAGGTGGCCACGCTATACGAGGCCAAGAGAGGAGTGCCCCAGCCATGGATGGGAGACTGGGAGGTCGAGCGAATGGCTCCGGCTATAGAGGCACCTCACCCCGCAGAGCATACGACCCTGGAGTTCGTAAATCTGGTAGACGAGGAACAACTTCAGCGCACCAACAACATCGAGGTGCGCATCTTCACAGACGGGAGTAAGATTGAGGGCCGGGTCGGTGCCGCGTTATCCGTGTGGAATGACCGGACCGAAACCAAGGCCCTCAAACTTGCTTTGTCGTCACACTGTACCGTCTACCAGGCTGAGCTCCTGGCAATATGCAAAGCGGCCAGTGAGATCCTCAGGCGAGGCGCGTCCACGTTTGGTATCTTCAGTGACAGCAGAGCCGCTCTCCTGACGGTAATTAACCGTAATGCCCTCCATCCTCTGGCGGTGGAGGCCAGAAAAGCCATTCGGCAAGGCATGGCCCAGGGCAAGGAAATATCCTTGTTCTGGGTCAAGGCCCACGCAGGACTGGAGGGCAATGAGCGGGCTGACGAGCTCGCCAAGGAGGCGGCTCTGAGGTTGAAGAAGGCACCGGACTACGGTCTGTACCCTGTTTCATTCGCAAAGCGAAGTCTGCGTCAGGCTTCGCTTGGCGAATGGAACGAGAGGTATAGAGAGGGCGAGACCGCCTCCGTCACCAAGCTGTTTTTCCCGTGCGCGGTGGCGGCGTACAGCATCGTCCGTAAGATGAAGGTCGCCGGCATCACGACCCAGCTGCTAACGGGGCACGGTGGGTTCTCCGGATACTTGACGCGTTTCAAGTGTAAGGAAGACGCATCGTGCGCCTGTGAGCCGGGCGTCGAGGAGACGGTCCAACACCTGCTGGTGAACTGCCCAATACATGGCAGGGATAGGTTGGAGCTAGAGATAAGGACGGGAATAAGAGTGGAAACCGTGAACTTACCAACGTTAATTAAAGATTATACCAAGGAGTTTTATAAGTTTGCACACGTCATTGTAAAAATTGTTAACAATAGAAATAGGGTGTAATCGAGTTGTTAGTAGAGTAATATTAAATAAATGTGAATATGTTAAATATATAAGTAGATTTTATAAGAACTATACAAGTAAGATATAAATAATAGTGTAAGAAATGTTATATATATATATTTTGTAAAATATATAGAATATAGCATAGAATAAGATTAGATATATAAAATTATGTATTTAGCTAAGAAAATGGTAATAAAAGTATTTTTTGTAATAAATAAAACAGTAAAAAGGGCTCTGATCGCCATGTCAGAGGAATGTGCAAAACACCCTGTGATGACGGGTGCCGTTAAAAAAAAAAAAAAAAAAAAAAAATATCCTGACACTTCATCACCATGTGTCACCACAATGTCATAAATCCCGTATAGCAATTAATTCATTGGAATAAAAAGGGCATCGACTTCCATATCGATGGTGCGAAACTATTTAAAACAAAAAAAAAAAAAAAAAAAAAATATCCTGACACTGGTCTAGCCTTAGGGTATCGTTAGCCTTCGGGTTGCGGAGGTCAGGTGGCAGCCGCTCCGTGTAAAAACTGATATCCAGTCAAATACGGTTAGACTAGAAAAGCCCCCAAGTGACTTAGGAATAATAAAGGCTAAGGGAGAAGAAAAAACATCAATAATAATCAGGTCAACTTACATTTTTACGCAGTACGTTTGAAAGTCACTCTCTATTACGCAATATTATTGTCATAACAAATAATCAACGGAGCGTAATACGCAAATTGTCTTTTGCAATTGCGTAATTTCTCGTATCAGTTGATTCGAAATAGAATTGATATAAATCTATCTATAGATACTATTATGAAATTGAAACGAGGGTCTGTTTGTCTAATCTATATATATAAAACTCTTCCGTTACTGAGTGACTGACAGACAACGCACAGCCGAAACTACTGAACGCAAGAAGCTAAAATTTGGCATGTATGTTCCTTGGAGAGTGTAGGGGAGCACTAAGAGAGGATTTTTGGAAATTCCACCCTGAAGGGGGTGAAAGGGGTGAAACCCGATATTTATACGGGAACGAGACTTACGCGGGTGAAACCGCGGGAAAACTACTATTAAGATATATTTTGTCTTTGAAACTACTAAACGGATTGTGTCGCGTTGTTTATTTCAATTTAATTCTTTTTACTTGATATTGAAACTATCACACTACTTTTATTAAACTTTACTACTTTTTAACCTATTTAAATTATTTATATTTAAGTTTACACTGTCCACGACGTTTCGATTGCTTTTCAGCAGCCATGTTTACGGGACATCAACGTGTAAAGTAGGTTTTCAATGTATAACATTCGCGTAAACGTAAGACAATATTTCGGTCTATCTAGAACAATGGTACGGTACAGAACAGTTTACGTGAATGTTACACATTGAAATTAAATTACTTTCACGGATTATATTGCAGTTTGTTTCAATTGATACTTTGATCATTTTAAAATATTTTACGTGAATGTCGAAATATCCAGAGAAGTGTAAATATTAATACTTTTGATTTATTTATTTTATATACAATAAAAACATTGTTAAAAGTTGTTATGTATATAAGCAAGGACAAAATTTGTTACAAGTAGATTAATTTAAATCCAAAATGGTTCTCAGAATTTTTGTCCGTCTGTCTCTCCATTCTAGTATCCGTAAAAACCATTGAACCAATTTCAGATTTTAACCGAAAATCCATTTTTAATCAAGTGTCGTGCAGTAAAACGGGCGTTACTTTTCGCTGCACATATAGGGAAGTGGTTGAAATGGTCTCGCCAATGCCATTGCGCTAAGTGTTGGGTTCTATCCCCACTCGAGATAAAAGTTTTTGTGATCCACAAGTTGTTCTGGGTGTTCTTTGTGGGGTTAACCGTACTTACTTTAATGCGTGATCAAAGTATATTTACCTTCTAGATTTTAAACCCCGCTTCGCTCGCGTAAATGTAGATTGTATCAATCAATTTCAATCCCTCGGAAACAGTAAATATTTCTGGATAAATGATAACTAAGTTTTTTCTGTATCCTGACAACGTGTATGCATAATTTCATGATGATCGGTTGAGTAGTTAAGGCGTGAAAGAGTAACAAACAAACAAGCAAACTCACATTACCATTTATAATATTATTCAGGACGAAACGATATTATCATTCAGATCTCAATATCACACATTTAGAGATATGTCTTTTACGCCGAATAAAAATACATAGAACTGATAGCGTTTGATGTTATGATAAAACATTTGATATATAAGATAAGACGATTTTACGTAATGATATGCGATTCAATACAAATGTGAAATCTGAGAACGGATCTCGGTCGATTCACACAAATACAACGTCAACTCTGTTAAAAAATATATGAGAATTTATTTTGTAATTATGTCGCATTTATTTGTAACTGTGTTTTATAATTATTTTTATGTATGAATGTACTTTTGATTGTATTTGCGTCACCCTACGCAATTATGTTTGACTCAGAGACATTGTCTGAAGTATTCAGGTGGCCTGTGTTGTAGGGGAGGGGAGGGGATATCTTATTGTTATCTACTGGGCATAGGTCCATACTCTGTACTGCTACGAATTGTTTCTTTACCGAGAACCCCAAATGCATTTTACCAGAAGCGGGAAATCATACGCGGGATCGCAAGCACAGCCGTCAATTCTTTTTTTTATACTTCTAATGTTTCTAACTAGCATACGGCCCACCTGATGGTAAGTGGTCACTGTAGCATATGGACGCCTGCAACACCAGAGGCATCACTAGCGCATTGCTGACCCTTTAGGAAAGGAAGTGGGAAGGAGAAGGAACGGGAATGGGGGAAAGGGGTTATTGGGTCTCCGACACTCTTACTCACCGAACGAAACACAACAGTAGCAATACTGGTATTTCACGTCGATATTCTGTGAGGGGGTAGTCGTTCCCCGGTCGAGCCGGCCCATTCATGCTGAAATCAGCTCAGGCTCTATTACTCAAAAAGCTATAAGTGGATCACACACGTTTTTTCCTAAAAATCCGACGCGGCCTTTGTCTCTGCTAGTGAGCAGAGAAAAAGCGACATATTAACCAATACCAGTCCAGTTTAGTCAAGACTATAACAGAGCAGACTATAACTTCCTGATCTTTAAATAATCCTCTTTATAAGGTTTGATTTGAGAGTAAGGTACTAAAGTATCACGGAACCTGGTATTTCAAATATCAATTATATTAAGAATACTCATTCTATGTAGCTAAATGTGAAATAACTTTGTTCTATTTTCAGTCAAGGCAAATTTAAATTTATGGAACCTGGAGTGCACGCTAAGAAAATGGAGGGTAGCTGGATATTTTAGTACTAATACGAAAGCTGCAGTGAGTCGGTGCTTGGAAGAAGATCTAAAAATAAATTTATTACTTTCTGTTTAGTATAAAGCAGGTAAATGACGAGGACAGCAACGTGCAAGTCTAATTAATATAATAAATGCGAATGTGAGTTTGCTTGTTACGCTTTCACACCTAAACTACTCAACCGATTATCATAAAATTTCGCGTAGATGCTGTCCGGGTTACAGAATAGGAAATTTTCCAGAAAAAATACTGTTACTAATCTAAACTAATCTATATTTACGCGAGCGAAACCGCAAACAAAATATAGTAAATTATAAAGTGACGAACAAGTAACAACGATCAATTGTTTTCGTACTAATCTTACTAATATTAAACTCGCTTTTATGCGCGGTTTCTCCCTACGTGAATCTCACGGGATCGCATCCCAAGATAATCTAGGACATGGTCTATCGGTGTGCTAAGTTTCATCTAAATCCGTTCCGCAGTTTATGAGTGATTGAGTAAACATCCATACATCTTGATTAACTTTTACATCGTCCGCCCCTATTACGTAGGACGTAAAACTGATGCTAGCGTGTGGGTGGAATACACCTCTATCTATCTCTTGAGTAATGAGTCTTTGTATGTGTATGTGACAATATAAGTAAGATGAGGAAAATTAAAATATTTTACATTGTATCCTAATTATAATAATATTTTAAGAAAACATACTTATGTACCACATTAATAAAACAAGGAAACATGTCACCAATTATACAGTTCTAAATATATCTATCCCTTTCTTATTAACATTAGAAGAAAGAGAAGTATACAGATTCACAATATCTTATATATAAAATTCTCGTGTCACAATGTTAGTTACCATACTCCTCCGAAACGGCTTAACGGATTTTTATGAAATTTTATTTTTTATGTTATATGCATATTTAGTAGGTCTGAGAATCGGCTACTATCTATTTTTCATACCCCTTAGTGATAAAGTAAACATAAAAAAAGAAAAATTACTTTTGACAGAACGAAGTCTGTCCGGGCAGCTAGTAATATATAAGATGATATAAACTATCCCACTGCTGGACGCGAGCTTCTTTTCAGTTTAAATAGAATTCTTAGGCCATCATCTTTCATGAAAATTATGGAGTATTGTGAAATATGTAGGTGTATTTTCTTACGGTTTTTTCGTTCACCGTGAAAGCGAGCACAAAAAATCGAAAAGTCAGAGATGCGTGGCTTGGGATCGAACTCGAGACCTCTGCGTGGCCGTCCGACGACGGCAGTCTAACTCCCATTAGGTTACTGTCGCTTTCATATAGATTTTATTACCTACTAGCTGTTGCCCGCGACTTCGTCCGCGTGGACTTTAATTTAGTACCCAATAGCTACTTTTAATTTGTTATCTAATTTTAATATATAAAACTACAACTAAATAAATTAATAAGTCTAACTACACCTATATAGGTGTAGTTAGCTATATATATAGATATTACTTAAAAACTACCTACTATATCTAAGGAATTATATCTTTTGAATGAAAAGTCCGATTTTAATAATTTAAAAAGTATTTTATGGGTATTGAAACGGTCTTTAATAAAATATAATTAAATGGGATAAGGATTAATACAGAGGTATGAATAATACGGTTTGATTGTTGTCGGCACTTTAATCAACTTTTAAAATGTAAAAAAGTAGTTATAGTAGCATAACTACAGTAGTTGGACATATGGTATCCCGGACGTTTTTGTAGATATTGATACGTTCTATAATACTGTAGAACATTTTTTTGTTTTATCATCAATAGTTTCCGCAGCGCACGTGATGACAGATTTTTTATGACAAATTTTTTCACACCTTGGGTTAAATTATTGCATTTTTATTAAGGATCCCTACTTTTTTGAAAATGTAATATAAACTATGTCACTCAGTGAAGAGGCAGCTTTCTAATGGAGAAAGAATTTTTGAAATCGGTCCAATAGTTTTTGTGTGAAAACATTACAAACAAACATACAAAAACACAAATGTTTCCTCTTTATAATATTAGTTTAGATTAGATAAATTCTTGAATTGCCATTTGTGTATGGTATGCCACTGCGACCCAATAGCTTAACAAAACCAGTACTATACCGCCATTCTTCAAACTAAAGAATAATTCACGACTAATAATCTTAAAATAATGATGACATGTATACAAAGATATGTTATCGCATTTGCGTAAACGAACCAAATAAATACATAAGATGGTATATAAAAATCATAATTGGTCGTAGGGTTATCGCATGTTACACAACGTCCTTCCGTCCATCCATTCACAAGATCAAAGTCACATTGGACTTATCGCGGCTATCCGTAACAATGTTAATGAAAATTGTGTCATATGTATTTCGGTATTGTTATGACTAACTATTTCCCGGAATAATAGGGTTAGTTGGATTGGAGCAGGATTATTAGGTCTCTTTCTTTCTTTTCGTGTGGTTAGTGGCCAACCTGTTGTCAAGAGTTGTTCAAACCGCCCGTAGGCCTCTGACATGGCTTAACGACTGCTGCAATTAGGCAACAACCGGGACCGACCTTTTACGTGCCCTCCGAAGCACGGAGACGCTCAGATGAAATACCACTAAGCGGTCACCCATCTTTAGACTGACTTCCAGCGACCGACTCACTACAAAGCAGCGAGGTGACACACCGTGGCGGTTTTAGTCGGTAGGCCTGAAGTTTTGATAGAGCCTGACATAACCCTCTCGCCTCTCCTTGTGGCGAAGGGGTATGCATCAGAAGCATTTCCCTACTTTAAAAAAGGGAACATTAAGACTCAGGGGCAACTTAGTCGAAGCGATGCCCTTAGTCGTGCTGGGGCGTCGCCCAGGAGTCGTCGGTTGCACGCAGTAATTGCCTGCATTGGGCACTGGTGGATGGGTCGCTGAAGTAGTTTCAATTCCAGCGACCCACCCAACTTCAAGGCAGGATTACGCACACCTGGTAGGTTTAGTCGGTAGTTATTAAAAACTTAATTAAAGGGTTACGAATACCAGTCATTTGTAACACAAATTACTGGTAATCTTTCAAAACCTTCTGTATAATATACGACAAATAATTGAGATAATTTTAACAGAAGTTCATTAGTAAATGTATATTCTAAATGTAAACTGGTGTGACTATTAGTTAAGTGTCACGGTGTACTGAACTAAATTAATGTTTGCACTTTCGTTGCGAAATTAGACCACAAACCGGCATTACAGTAGCATATTTATAATACGAAGTGTATAAATTATAGGATTATTACATGTATAGTTATTTATATTTATATTAAAATAAGCCAGCCATACATATAAATGTTCACTGCTAGGCACGGGCTCTACTACACCGCGGTGGCCCAATGCGTGTTAGCTGACTTCACATATCTTCAAGAATTTTATAGGTAAATCGCAGACATGCAGGTTTCCTCACGATGTTTTCCCTTACAATTCAAGCGAGCGATAATTAGCTTTTTAATACGAACGTAAATTCACTAATGTGATTAGAGAGATATAGAAAAGGGTATGTTAAGCTGGTTTGGGCATGTAGAAGGAATGGACGAGGATAGACTGATTAAGAAAGTTTATAAAGCTAGTGTTAATGGAACAGTCGCAAGAGGAAGACCTAGGCGAACGTTTCTCGATCAGATCGGAGGCGTTCTGGACAAAGGCCAGGTTAAGAGCACCTTGAACCAGCGAGCGTGTATGAGGAATGTGATAAAAGTGAATGAAGCCAGAGAAGTGTGTCAGGATCGTAGCAAATGGAAATCCGTAGTCTCTGCCTACCCCTCTGGGGAACAGGCGTGAATCTATGTATGTATGTATGTAAATTCATTAAAAATCAGAAGTGCTTTAGGATCGAACTAGATTTGTATGAATGGCAGCCCAGCTTAATAATTCTGTATCTGTCTTTTACTTTTGATCATAAGAATTTCAACGTTAATAAACATACATAATCTCCAAACTGAGAGTTGGTATAAGGTGGATGTTTTATTTTATTTCCATTTTTGGCAGGACTACTCAGCGTTAGAATATTACTGTGTAATATGCGGGAATTAACAAACATACAATCAACAGACACAATAATTATTTGTGAACCACACAATAAAATGTCTCGTCACTCGAAACCTGAGCTGAGCACTGCGCATGAGCGCAGTTTTTCTTACAAGACAAGAAAAACCGTCTCTCTATTCATCCTTCGAGTACCTATCTATAAGCTTGAAGCTATATCATAAAAGTCAATCGAATATATCTTCAATACGAAGAACTGGAACAAGGACGGGTTCACTTTAACAAATGCACGCTCACAGTTTGCGTAACATTTACACTAAAACAACACATTTTCCTCCTTTCCCCGGTACTTATAACATCTCAAAAAGCCACCTAAAACCGTATATGTCGTAACAACATTTTAAGTTAATATCACAATATCAATTGAATATACAAAAAAAAAACACTGCAGTACGTATTTCATACAATCAAGGCTGCACAGGATACATTCAGAAAGACATTAAATATTCTTGCATATTCTTGCATTATGCAAGATAAACGCAAGTTTTAAATAAAGTTACCCTCACTGGTCTTGCGCATGACGTTGACGACGCCGACGTCAACACAATATCAATCATATGTATATGTAACACTAGTAGACTGCATGGACGGCTTAGTGGTTTGAGTGGTCGCATCACCATTGCCACTGTATTCATAGGGTAGGCACTGGTGTATTATACGCACTCACAAATGCCTCCGTGGCGCAGCAATTATGAATGCGCAGTCGCATGTGCATGACGTCTCGGGTTCGAATTCCGGGTCGGGCTAAAAAAAATTATTGGGTTTTTCTGTTAAGTAATCTCAATAACAGTCCGGAGTTAAGATGTTGGCGGTGTTAGACACCTCCGTGCTTCGGAAAGCACGTAAAGCCGTTGGTCCAGCGCCTGATCTCTCTCCGGTCGTGTCGGATTACCGTCCCATCAGATCATGAGAGTTAAGGAACAGAGAGTGCACTTGTATTTGCGCACACATTTGTGCACTATAATATCTCCTGCGCAGATGGCCAGTCTCCGTTATGATTGGCCGCCGTGACCGAAATTCGTTCTGGAGGACATTATTATTACTATACGCACTATTCACTGTTGTTTTAGACCCAACGTAATGGGAGGCCAATCTATTAAAGTCTACCAAGCACAGTTCCAGACTCTGAACTACTCCATATATCTTTGACAATAACGCTTAGTCCGACCTGTATTAAATGCAAGTCCTCGCGCACGGCAGACACATTATTTGCCGAGATTATCTTACTATATTCAATCGTCCATACAAATAAATATTTCTCGTCCTATTTTGTAATCTGACGCAATAATACCGAGATGCAGTCACACGGGCAACATTGTAGACTATTGCGGTAGGACATGTCGCACATATATCATATCTGCACAGCTTACCCTGACCTCTGACTAGCAATATA
The DNA here is from genome assembly GCA_930367265.1 of Catocala fraxini. Taxonomy (NCBI): domain Eukaryota; kingdom Metazoa; phylum Arthropoda; class Insecta; order Lepidoptera; family Erebidae; genus Catocala; species Catocala fraxini. The sequence goes on along the minus strand of OV884039.1, from coordinate 22,848,760 downwards.
ATGTGCCCAAAGAGGTGTCCTTCATAATTGGTCAACATAATCCAGTTTACGAGGAGCTACATCCTCAAACGAAATATTCACCAACAAGGGTCTTAAGCATATGGTTTATTTTTGAAATGCATCATATTTTCATAGACCTATGTTCAAAAGGAAATAGTATTACAGATTAGGTTTTATATATTTGGTTATGCAGTATCTAAATGTCAACGATATGCAACTGACGTAAACCCGGATTGATAACAAAAAATAGGTAAAATGCTTAATAAAAAAGTAATAAATTAATGTTATAGTTTTTATGTTATCACAAATGAGATATATAATAATTACTGAAGTAATATAAGATAAATTGATAAAAAGTGTTCATGCGTCAATCCAGAGACTATTAAATCGTTTTTTTATTGTTTATGCTTATTTTTAACTGATATATTGTTTGACATGTTTTTTTTTTTATACAACTTGTTGGCAAACAAGCATACGGCCCACCTGCTGGTAAGTGGTTACCGTAGCCTATGGACGCTTGCAACACCAGAGGCATTACTTGCACGTTGCCGTCCCTTTAGGAAAGGAAGTGGGAAAGAGAATGAGTGGGAAGTGCGAAACAGGGTGATTGGGCCTCCGGCACTCTCACTCACCGAACGAAACATAACAGTACGAATACTGCTATTTCACGTCGATATCCTGTGAGAGGGTAGTCCTTCCCCGGTCGAGCCGGCCCATTCATGCTGCAATCAGCAAGGTTCTACTACTCTGAATGTCCATGGCGCGTAATATAACTATAGTTAGTTAGTATATAATATAGTATACGTGGAAAGGGAATGAATGCTTTCGTTTTTCTTTCATTCCAAATCCAATGTATTTCTATTAATTTCAAACTCTTTACTATTACAATAGTGATAATAATTATCATCGGGATTAACATTTTGCAAGAAAAATACAATTTCATGCTGTATGATTACATTTGGCAATTTTTTATGTGGACTGTGTAGCTTGTCTGTATCAATTACAGAATAGTTACGATGGCGGTTTTACCGTGCAAGTTCATCCGAGGAAGAAGGTATTGGAAATTTCTCTCACACGCCGATTTCCTGTAAGGATTGGCTCTTATAGGAAATTGGCGGACTATTACTGCGTTTTGCACTGTGAGAAGAGTTCCGTAGACTCATATACATACCTATCTCTTTATACATTTGCCTTTATGCCATCTATTATTTCTACTTCAGGACGCGTCTGACACCCTTGCTTTGGTAACCCCATACCATCAGACGGGCCGTATGCGTGTCTGCCACCGATGTTGTTTAAAAATGACTCCTGTATGAGCAAGTTTAGCTTTCCTGAAGCACAAGATTAATTGCAGTAAAAATCACAACACAGCTTCCCAAATTATATGGAGCTAGGATATTATTATAGTATTTAAATGATTTACTTAACAACTGGACGTGCAATGACTGAATATAATTAGCTGCCAAGGTTTCGCTCGCATGACATGTCATCATGTATCTTCTTATTAGTAAAATGACGATAGCGTATGGTAGCGTCATCAACAATTAGATTTACGCCATTTCTTTTTCGAGCGATATTCCTGGCAATTCCTTTTTAATATGATTGTAAACCAAATACACACAATTATTCATAAAATTAGTTTTATCTATACTTTAAATAGGTAAAATTCATTTGTACGTAGATAATCTTTGGAAATACTAAACTTTGCATATATTTGACTATTTTTCGATACGCGAGTAGAATCGTCGGCTATGGTTACTGTAATTACATTAAAATATTCTACATTATCTCCGACAAGTTCGTTAGAAAACCACCAGTAAAATAAGATATCGAATCTCCCCACTTAACAAGTTTCCTAATCAAATCGTTTGTCAAATATAATCGGAAAATTTACTATATATAAATTACTAACCAGTTCTATTAAACTTGTTAGTAAATAGTAGTATGCATATACATATCGTAAATTGGATAAGCTGTGATAACTAAACCATCTTAACTGAACAAACTGCTCATACATTTTTCTGTTATCATTTAATGAAATTAGATTTGTTAATGAGAATTGAATTCGTTGTGAGTTATCTGGAGACAGATTTGTGACTACTTACGTATTAAATTTGATGTAAATTTGTGTATTATTTCTTTTTTGTTCTTCATTGTACATTATAAATTTTTATACAGTATATAACAGTAAGAGGATTTAATTATATGTAGTTTAATTTCGTGTAACACTATGATTCAAGTATGTATCTTATGTGGGGGCCAGTCAGTGCAGACCGGCGACACTTCGACCCAGTGGGATCTTTTGTGTCGACACTCTCCCAATAACGACTGCCATAGATGTTCATGGCAGCCGGGACCGACGGCTTAACGTGCTCTCCGAGGCACGGAGCAGGCGATAATTGTCAATCAAAACGCACATAATTTCGAAAAGTCATATAACTTACGAAAGTCAGAGGTGCGCGACGTGGGTTCGAACCCGAGACCCTCTGCATTGCAGTCTGTTGGTTTCCCCACTGAGATATCGCTGCTTATGATTCAAGTAAAGCTCTTATTATATTCATTACATTACATATATAAATAAAATCAATTGCCACATGATTATTTTTTATTGTCTTTGGTGACAGCCAAGCAAGTGGTCCACCTGATTGATGGAAAGTGGTAACCATGAGCAGCATGGACTTCAGCAATGTCAGGACACAGCAAAGCTGCTGCCTACCGTGAAAGAAGAACTCTCTTTAAACCTCGTTTGAAGATGGACATATCATAGCGCTCGGGAAACACTGAAGCAGGCAGTTCATTCCAAAGCTTGCTCGTACGTGGGAGAAATGATCGCTGAATTACACATCTGCCTAACTCTCCATGGATATAGGCGTGAGATTATGCATGTATGTAAAATATAAAAATATATAAATACCTATATATAAAACCAATAAGCAGCGATAGCTCAGTGGGGAGACCAACAGACTGCAATGCAGAGGGTCTCGGGTTCGAACCCACGTCGCGCACCTCTGACTTTCGGAAGTTATATGACTTTTCGAAATTATGTGCGTATTGATTAACAATTATCGCCTGCTTCGTGCCTTGGAGAGCACGTTAAGCCGTCGGTCCCGGCTGTCATGAACATCTATGGCAGTCGTTATTGGGCAAGTCAGTACTCTCTAATATCCTGACACTGGTCTAGCCTTAGGGTATCGTTAGCCTTCGGGTTTCGGAGGTCAGGTGGCAGCCGCTCCGTGTAAAAACTGATATCCAGTCAAATCCGGTTAGACCAGAAAAGCCGACCCCAAGTGACTTGGGAATAATAAAGGCTAAGGAGAAGAAGACCTATATATAAAAAAAATACGCTGAGTAAGATAATTTACATAAGCGATAGCCCTATCAATTTGTAAAGTACTTCGACTCTAATCTATATCGGCTTGAGCTAAACTGTTAGGCCGTTACTTAGGCCAAAGTTTCCATCAGATTATAGAACAATTTAGTCAATTAGGTGCTGATCGTCTAAGTGATATTACACTTTCGATGTACGCGGCTACGTTCAACTATTTAAATAGACCCAGAGCATTGCGTGTTAGCTTGCATGCGATCGTAACGTCCCGGGTTTGGTGCTGGGCTAACCTATTGTTGTCTGCCTGGCTATGTTGCAGGCTCCGTACTGTTACCGTTAATTGCTTGATAAACTAACCGAATAACTTATTGCCTGTTCTGGCAATCAAACTAGAGACCGGCAGATTTTGCACCAGCTATGTTCTAAAATCTAAATTGAAGTTAATTGTACAAATTTTCATATTCTGTGTTGCTATCGATAATTCCCTAACAGAAATTACCAATAATACTTTTGCTAGCCTGGCCCACATATCGAACCCGCGATCCCAAAACCAAGATTCTACAATATTCAAGTAGCTGAAATTTAATAATTAAAACCACAACTTCTGTATGATTGTGTCCGTAAAACTTAAAAAGCAGTCGATTGATTGACTTGAAATTTTTACACATAGTTTCATTTATATTCATACTATATACAATTAAATTACAACTCACTTACTGCCTGACACACTTAGAGAAATAGAAGTCATACAAGGGGGAGTCGTAGGAAATAAGTAAATATAGCGTCGTACAGAGAATCTTTCAGAAAGCTCAGGAAAAATGCCTGACCTTCGGCAGGTCAGCTCTCGGTGGTGGTACCCCATCGGATCTCGGAAACGGTGATATCTACGGGAGTCGTTCTCGAAATAAATCTTCCTACAACCCTGAGAAATTTTTAGGGGTGGTGAAAAATAAAACACACTGTCTTTCCCCCTCGCTGTACACCCCCCGCCCCGCAAGCGGCCCGGGCAACCACGTGAAATACAAGTTTCTATATAAAAGTGGTTGTATATCATTTTCATCCCGAAGCTCTAATGGCAATGGAAATGTTTACTCTATTAATTAACCGGGCTAGACGGATGGCGTAGTGGATTAAGTGGTCGGCTAACCACTAAACGAACGAGGAAGAATTGTGTGATCCGTAAAAGATTGTTCCAGGTCTGGTCTGTTCGATGTGTCCATTGTTACGATAGTTGTAGTCTTCTGCGACATACGAATCATTACTAATGCGAAAGTTGTATTCTAAAGACAAGTAATATGGAAGAATAAATGAATATGCGCTTGATTGTTGTTGATTTGATTATATTACATTGCCAAATATATAAATTAATATAAGTATGAAAGCTTTCCTAAAACAAATACATGAATTAAAATATAATAATATATCGTACTGAGCCACAGCGAAGCGTGACTAAGTTTGATATAAACTGGAAATTATTAAATTGTATAGGCATTCAATATTGAAAAGAATTTTATCAAGACAGTTATAACTATAGTTCTTATCAAAAGTTAAACCAATGTCAAATATTATCATTACTTCATTACTTTTATTAATTATACTATATGTAGTATGAGAAATAGTGTACTAAACGATTTTTTAATTTAATGAAATAATTTTGAAGAGAGGAACCTAATTTTGTCCCTGGCTTGTTCACACCAACTATTGCTATAGAAAAATGTTAACAGCGCCGCCAAACTCCAATGATAGCTGTCTAAGACGTACATTACAAAGATACAATGAACCAAGGCGAACGATTCTTGATCAGATCGGAGGCTATCTGGACAAAGGCCAGGTTAAGAGCACCTTGAACCGACGGGCGTGTATGAGAAATGTGATGAAAGTGAATGAAGCCAGAGAAGTGTGTAAGGATCGTAGCAAATGGAAATCCGTAGTCTCTGCCTACCCCTCTGGGAAACAGGCGTGAATCTATGTATGTATGTATAAACCAAGTGTTGTAGGTTCGATTTGTTCCGCGTCTGGATGTTCTTAGTGTTCGTTGTCAGAATGTTTATAACGTCATACAGGAATAATTCCTAGAGCGGGAGCTGTCTCCTTGAAATAGAAAAAATGTATTTAAAAACATACAAAAAAACTAAAAAACACGCTTTAAATTTTTTTATGTAAAATAGCGTGGGGTGCGTTCTAAGATATTTTGATAACCCCCACTCCACGCTTTTTTACACTAAAATTATTAAATTATTTTCTACTTTTTGAAGCGTGTTTTTTAGTTTTCCAAACTATTATTTATTTTTATATTTTACTTCTATAGGTATTTTTTATAAATTCTTGTAGTTTCGTCGGTCCTTGATAAGTGTGCAAAGTTTCAAATCAATCCGTCGGTTTGAAAGGGGTGAAAATCACGTTCAAAGATGCCGTTACATAGATTCATAGATACATACTAAGCTAATAAAAGCATGTTAAATAAGAATGAACGTACACAAAATACATCCAGGCTCAGAATAATGATCTGTGGCTTGGTTTGTCATCTTTACTAATATTATAAATTCGAAAGTAGCTCTGTCTGTCTGTTACCTTTTCACGGCTAAAACACTCAACCGAGTTAGATGAAATTTGGTACATATTTAGTTTAAAACCTAGAAAAGGACATAGGTTACTTTTTATTAATGTAGGTATCACACACAATTATTGACAACCCTAGACGTACCACTTAAGGTTTCTGTAGATTCTACTTACTGCAGGAAAGCAGCATAAGGATCTTTGATATTTGATAGACTGCACGGATAGCATTGCGAGCAAGCTGACTCGCCACTGCTGCCGCGCTAAAATGTCGGAGGTTCGCATCCCATTCCACAAACAATTGTTCACATTCCGAGTGTGCTATACATTCGTTAATTCTTTATTTGTCAAATCCTTTACAACACAGCCCCTATACCCCAGCGCGGGATGATCTTTAACGAAAACCCAAATAGAAATTATCGGTTCAAATTTAACTAGTAAGACTACATAACACATCGAGACAGGTAAAGGTAAATAAAATACATATTGACCTATATAATAGAGGTCAGTACACGCCGAGTGAAGTAAGAACTTCACTCGGCGTGTACTGACCTCTTTACGTTACTTCAAAGAATGAAGTAACGTAGATAAACAATACTCCGGTGAAAGAATATAAACAACTGATAGTACTATCTCTCATTCACTCGAACTTACTTTCATTCATCGGTCGCGTAATACTGTGAGTATACTTTACTATGCCTTGAAACATATTCTGCACGGATGGCGCAGTGGTTTAAGAGGTCACCTCGCCACTGCCTCCGCGCCGAGTGTTGTGGGTTCGATCCCCACTTCTCCTTCATATTTAAGAGCTTTGCTCTTGTCGGTGGAGTATACGCCATTTTTTCGATTTACGCCCAATTCGTTGATCTCCTTATAAGACATGACCTTCGCCTTTTCTTTTATTTGGTCAGTGAATGTCCTTCTGGGTCTTCTATGATGTTTCTTATGAAGTCATCATGTCCTATAAGGTGGCCAAACATCTTCCCTCTTCTGTTTTAATTGTCGTTAAAATGTTGCGTTCTTCTTGGACAAGGTTCAGTACTTCCAGGTTGCTTTTCTTTTCTGTCCAGCTGATTTATTTCGGGACATAAATTTGTGTGATCCACAAATGGATGTACAGAGTCTGGGTGTTATTTGAGTCCGTTGTTTGAATGTTTGTAAAGTCCCCCGCGACACAGGTATTAGGCAGAGACCGGGAGGAGACGTTAAAAAAGAAATTCACTTGCGAAACCTACGTTCATTCATCGGTCGCGTGATATTGTGAGTATATTTTACTACGGCTTTATTATGAGGGTAGGCAGAAGTGAAATAATTTGAGTTGTCACCTCTTGACTCACCCTTGACACTGCGTCAAAAGTTGTCGGATCGATCCCCGATCGGACAAAAATTTGAGTGATCCACAAATATTTGTTTTGAGTCTGAGTGGTCTCCTCGACACAGGAGTTACTCCTAATGCGGGAGTTATATATAGCGTCATGGCTGTATCACATAGATTTAAGTTTATACTATATATATATATATATATTTGAGTAGAAGAGCCTTGCTGATTTCAGCATGAATGGGCCGGCTTGACCGGGGAAGGACTACCCTCTCACAGAATATCGAAGTGAATTACCAGTATTCCTATTGTTGTGTTTCGTTCGGTGAGTATGAGTGCCGGAGGCCCAATCACCCTTTTTACCCCATTCCCACTCCTTCTCCTTCCCACTTCCTTTCCTAAAGGGTCGGCAACGCGCAAGTGATGCTTCTGGTGTTGCAGGCGTCCGTAGGCTACGGTGACCACTTACCATCAGGTGGGCCGTAAGCTTGCTTGCCAAATTAGTTGCATAAAAAAAAAGCCTCGACGTTTCAGCTGCTTTTCAACAGCCGTGGTCACGGAGAGTTTAAAGTACGTATAAAGTATTTTAATTTCAATGTACAACTTTCAGGTAAACGTAAGACAACATTACGTGTAAATGTGTGAATTACAACTAATATTATAAATGCGAAAGTGAGTTTGTTTGTTTAACATCGATCATCATGAAATTTCGCACACTTTACGTTGTGTTACAGAAAAGGACATAGGGTACCTTTTGTCCAGCGAAAAATACTGTTTCATACGTAAACTAATCTACATTTACGCAAGCGAAGGCGCAGGCAAAATATAATACTCAATAAGATGTAATCTTAGCTAAAGGTATGGCAAAACTAACATATCCGAAGAAGCTGCTTCAGTGTTTTCCGAGCGCTATATGTCCTTCTTCAAACGAGGTTTAAAGAGAGTTCTTCTTTCACGGTAGGCAGCGGCTTTGCTGTGTCCTGACATTGCTAAAGTCCATGAGTAGCGGTTACCACTTTCCATCAGGTGGACCACTAGTTCGTCTGCCACAAATGGCAATAAAAAAATATATATACATATATAAAAAAAACAGTTCACAAATTAATAAAGTATAAGAAAACGTGTATTCACGTATATAACACCATTACAGTACAAACATATGTGTGTATATTTGTCCCACGTTAACACCTAAACGGCTGGGCCTATACCGACGAACATGACCATTGGTTCCGGCCACGCGATTCAATATTATTGTGTTAAAGACGTTACTAGAAGTTTGTATAGCGCCAATATGTGTTTAAAATTATTGTTTCAAAGTACCTCTAACATGCGTTGAACGAATAAATTTAGCGTTTTTCATATTTGTATAATTACATACGTAAAATCTCGCCTAGCTATACGAATATTATAAAGCTGAAGAGTTTATTTGTTTAGTTGAACGTGCTAATCTCAGGAAACATGGTTGAAATTAAAAAAGGCTATAGGCTATATAACATCACGCTATGACCAATAAGAGCGGAGCAGCAATGAAAAATGTTGCAGAAGCGAGGTAAATTCGTTTGTTATGTGAAGGGAAAATTCTCTTAAGCCTGCAATGCATGTTGGCCAAGTGTAGGCCAACGCGAGCGAAAGCAAACTGATACAAGGCAAGTACTACCGTCTACACGTTCGGCAAGTTTGAAGAAAACCAATGCAAACGGCCAATGTAGACGAGCTTTGTGGAGCTGTCCACACGTTGGGCGCCGTCAGTCTTTATTGAGCATTGAAACAATATGGACGTTGTAAAAGTTATTGCAGCTGCTGGTGTTTATTTAATTAGGGCACTCTAACGACTTATTCACGATTAATGAGTGCATGTAATTATTATATCAGTGTATACCATAGTAGACTTGTAAAAATAAAACATTTTGTACGTATAACGGCGATGTTCGCCAAGCACGAAATGGCAGCCGGTCCAACATGTGGACGCTATTGGCCGAGCGAAGGCCTGAAGGCAAGCAGCAGCAAGCAGCAAGCGAAGGCAAGAACGCCTTTAATTTGTGCAGAAAAACCGACACCGCTCCGAAGTGAGACGAGTAGTCGCGCGCGACTGCAAGTTGTTACAAGCTATGCCAATTCAGCTCTGTACATATTGGCGCTTGCCTTCACTCGGCCAGCTAGGTGGGTGATACCAAGCACTGGCAAGGCAAAGCAAATACACCGTCTATACGTTGGCATCGGCTGTTATTTGGCAACGTTGGGACAACATATATTGGCGGCTTTATGTGACGCAGACGAGGTTGCGCGGGTCAGCTAGCAGGTAATTATATATTTTCGAAAGTGTGTTACATCTGCATTTCACTAAATATAAATTACTTTCCATATAGGCGGACAAGCTTAGTGCTATCTACCAGATACTATTTCAAACGCTGTGCTGCTTTAGAAATACCTTACAGGGAAACAAAAACTCACATTGCCAGATCCAGCAATCGAATCTGAAACATGTGTATCAGACGTAATGACAATCGATGCGCCACCAAGGCAATAGGCTATTGCGTGCGGCTCCGCCCACGTGGTACCTACATCAATAAAAAGTAGCCTATGTCCTTTCTCAAAAAACTACCTCTGTATCAAATTTCATGCAAATCGGTTGAAGCCGTGAAGGTAACAGACAGACAGACAGAGTTACTTTCGAATTTATAATATTAAGTAAGAATATCAGCTCACCAATTTAAGCAAAGACTAAAATTGTACCTATACATTAATACTCAAAGCTTCGAAATTCATAAGACAAAAACATATGTTTATATATTACAAGCTAACACCTAAATGACTAATCCAATAACAATGAAACAAATCCCACTGGACCAATTATAGTTTCGAAACCAACGCGACTGTACGCAAACGAAATTGCTTGGAACTAAATTGGTGCCTTGGAACGCACTAATACAGGGTTTTATTACAATAATTATATCTAAAACAAATATGCAGTGCAAAAAGGCATTAGAAACTATATGTAAAAGCTTTTAAGATAGAAAGAAAAACCTAGCATTGAGACAAGTACCATTTTAGTCTCCCCGTGAACATGGCTCCTGTAAAGCAGCCGAAACGTCGGAGCAAAGTGTAAACTGAAATATAAATAGTTTTCATTAATTTAAATAGCTTAAATTGTAGAAAAGTTCAATAATAGTAGTTAGACTCCATTGGCTACGGTGACCACTTACCATCAGGTGGACCGTATGCATGTATGCCAGCATAGTCGTATAAAAAAAACTACGAGCTACTACGTTTAAGGATACTCCATAATGTGCTTAAAAAAGTTCGTCTGCGAAGTCGCACTGGACCAGCGTGGTAGGACTATGTCCTTATCCTTCTATAAATTCTTAACAAAATAACCCAATAACAATGTTCCAGAACTAGGAATCGAACTCTGGACCTAAAGCAGCAGCATACAATCCTCTATAACATATTCCAATCAAAGTTTTCTAACCATTCAATTCATTATTGTCTAATCTTTGACTCCATGGATACAAATAATACACGAACCACAACCCCAACTACAAGAATTCAGAGATACAATACAAAAAGACAACTCCCGCACTAGGGATAATGCCTGTATGGGACTTTACAAACATTCAAACAACGGATAAGAAGAACACGCAGACTCGAAACAACGATTTGTGGATCACACAATTTTTTGTCCTGTGTGGGATTCGAACCGACAACATTCGGCGTAGTGGCATCGAGGCGGCCACTACGACTTCCGTGCAGACAAATTACATTACTATCTTCATCATTTCATGGATACAAATAATACGCGAACTATCAATCCGTACTACAAGAATCCAATACAAATGTTACGTAAAGCGTTGAGTGTGTCGAGACTGAAAATACACCGGCATGCGACAGTAGGGCACCGGGCCGGTGTAGGCGCCATTCATAAACGCGGTGACGTCACCCGCTGTCAATATGATATTGCATTGAATGTATAGCACTGTTTGTACACTCGATAACAGATCAATGTCAATTGGCTCTGTTTTATCTACGCTGTAGTTGTTTGTTGGTCTGTTTGTTTTTTTATTTTTGTACCTTGGAGGGTAGTTGACGTAAGTATTGCAATGTTATGACGACCGACATGTTACCGTGTTCTAAGATGTTCTTTCTCAATATAAGTAAAAGTTGCAGGGAAACTCTAGTCTATTCTATAATATTATGACGCTGAATTGGAAATACTAGACCGATTTGAATAATTCTTTATACACTATACCCCATTTGGTTAGGTACCTAACTAAAGGTAAACAATCTTGATGTGACTTTTTATCTAAAAAGTCAGTTTAAAAATTAAATACTGCTAAAGATCAATGTAAATACAACAATAACGATTACTAAACCAATTGAACCGTTAGTTTAAGCGGTAGTTTATTTGTTTAATATGTGTTTGTGTAAAAAGTCATATCAAGATTGTTTACCTTTAGTTAAGTACCTAACCAAATGGAGTATAGACAGTTCGTTTATTGTGGTCAAATATAAGCCTTAGGAGCGGGTAGTAACACGGACAGAAGTAACCATAAACGCATTATATTAGGATTAAGTAGTCCTTTTGTTGTGCAAGGATATAGGATATATAACATCACGCCACGAGCTTGGAAGCGCAGCAGTAATCATAAAAGTGGATAAAGCAAGAATGAACAGAACAGAACAGAACAGAACTTTTCTTGCTTTCTCAGGCATGAAGTATGTAACACCGGCAACTACCTAACACCGGGCAATTTTATTTAGATTTCCGAGCCAAAAAACCTAACTCTAATTCTGTCTAAAAACCAAATATTCATTTAGGTACGACTCGATTTAATCTCGAGAGCAGTCTAAGGATAAAATTAAGGACTGGGGTGCCGAGCCTTAAAAGAGGCTACACAATTAGAGTTCGTTTTTTTTGCATGCATGAGGATGCATAACATTCCCATGCACTACCGAGTAAGTCGTATAAAAAACGCAACGTCAAGCAAATCCACACAGCTAATCTAGTACAGTTATTACTTTGAATGGGAATGAACGATATCGTGGGCGCGGACATTGATAGTACTCGCACGACCGTATCTCTTGTATCGATTGCATATAAAGGTCACTTTACTCCATGCTACGGCGACTGTCAGATAGTGAGTGTGACGTATGTACGTAGGTGGTTATTAATGAAGGCTCGCAATAATATTGTAGAGCAGAACTGGGTTGTAATAGCCAAATAGGTGAACAATGCGGTGAATCTGTTATTAACCTCTGAGTCTTCTTTGAAGAGGTTAATAAAAACACTATATGGGTCTGTGTGTCTATCTGTTAGTGACAGTTAGTTAGTGACAGGCATAGCTCCGGCACCACTGGACCGATTAACTTGTAACTTGGTGTGCACCTTAGGGTCATCCCTCGGTCGAGTTTGAATATGGCCCTGTGGGTCAAAAGACACCCGAGATATAGGGGTCATAAGGTCATAAAGTCAGGGGATATCCACGAACAGAGTGATTTGGAAGTCCAAGAGAGAGGCTTTTGCCCAGCAGAGGGACATTACAAAAGGCTGATAAAAAAACAAAAATGTCAAGACGAAGAGGTTGAATCCTGGGTTTTTACACCCATCTCGTTGATTGTTGTTTTGTAAGTTTGACTGTAGTTTATAGAGATACTAGCTTCGCTTGTTATGGAAATGTACTTTTTTTCTGGATGTACCCTATATCCTTTTCTGTATCCCTGACAACGTTTATGTAAAATATCATAATGATCGGTCAAGTAGTTAAGGCGTGAAATCGTAACACATAAACTAGAGTTTATTAGAGTTGTAGAGCCTCGCTGATTTCAACATGTATGGGCCGGCTCGACCGAGGAAGGACTACCCTCTCACAGAATATCGACGTGAAATACCAGTATTCGTACTGTTGTGTTTCGTTCGGTGAGTGAGAGTGCCGGAGGCCCAATCACCCTCTTTCCCCCTTCCCGCTCCTTCTCCTTCCCACTTCCTTTCCTAAACAGTTGGTAAAGCGCAAGTGATGCATCTGGTGTTGCAAGCATCTATAGGCTACGGTAACCACTTACCAGCAGGTGGGCCGTATGATTGCTTGCCACCTTAGTTGTATAAAAAAAACTAATTTATAATATTTAGTTAGGATTAGGATTACCTAAATACCTATATATTTTGCAAAGAGCAGTTATAGAGTATTGGGCCCATATTTGGAGTCTTTTGTAACAGGGATAGTCGGGCATTTGCTGGGTTTTACTGTCAAGAAATTCAGAATAGCTTGTGTTTTTCTGTCAAGTAATTCTCAAATACTCTCAAATTTTCAATTGCACGGATAGCGTAGTGGTTTAAATGGTCAACGCGCCGCTGCCACTACACCGAATGTTGTGGGTTTGAATCACACACAAGACAATTATTTGTGTGATTTACAAGTATAATTTTTCTGAGTCCAGGTGTACATTGTGTACGTTTGCATGTTTGTAAAGTCCCTCATGACAGAAGGGTTGGCGGCGGGAGTTGTTCCAAAAAGTGAAAAGAAAATAATCTAGTACGGAGTCTAAAAAGTGACCAAGGCTGTCCAACCTTCACATGTAATCTAAAAACAGTAGTGGAAATCTGATTGTAGAACAACTCTGCCTAGGGTATACAGACAGGATACACAGACGTGAGTCTAAGTACGTATATTGTATTGATAGGTAACTAAGGACAATAATATCGGCCTGTTTCACACAACATTTCGATTACTGATACACCTACGTGTGTAATTTTAGCAATATCCTGTGCACCGCTCATTGTGGCCAAGTGTGGAGGTGGCTTGGGCAACTCAATGTATTGATTGCACTTTCAATTGGTAGTTAACTAATCAAGCTTATAGCCAGATGCTCTCGATAGTTAGTGATGGTTAAGGACGATTACTGCAGTGGATGATCGGAGGACGCTTCTAATGATTTCTGTTTTTAATAAAACGTCTTCTAAGTAAGTAATTATTGTGTAGCGATCTTATAAAAAGTAAAAACAGTAATTATTTGAGGATCACATATGTATTTTTGTCCTGTTCAGGCCGAATCTGCAACATTATGCTCACCGGCCGTGGCAAAGCGATCACGTTAATCACTATGTAGTTAAGAATCTCCCATAGATAATTTCGTTTGGTCCACTGGTAGAAGAAGGAATGGCTACACCTAGTCGTATTACTTTAGCACCTCAAATCAAGTAAAATGATATACACATTTGCTTACAGGTAATTGACTGTTCGAATGACGCAGTAATAAGCCATAGTCACGGGGCACACCATAGTGACTAAAATGCAGCCGAAACGTCGAGGAATATACAAAAATAAATTATCACTGCATATTATAAAACAAAGTCCCCCACCGCGTCTGTCTGTTCGCAATAAACTCATAAACATTTCCTTCTCTCTTAGCCTTTATTATTCCCAATTCACTTGGGTCGGCTTTTCTGGTCTAACTGGATTTGACTGGATATCAGTTTTTACACGGAGCGGCTGCCACCTGACCTCCGCAACCCGAAGGCTAACGATACCCTAAGGCTAGACCAGTATCAGGATATTAGAGGATACAGACTTTCCCAATAACGACTGCCATAGATGTTCATGGCAGCCTGGACCAACGGCTTAACGTGCTTTCCGAGCACACATACTCATATTCACATAATTTCGAAAAGTCATATAACTTCCGAAAGTCATTGGTACGCGACGTGGGTTCGAACCCGAGACCCTCTGCATTACAGTCTGTTGGTCTCCCCACTGAGTTAAATAAATACTCATAAACTAAGGAACGTATTTCCATGTAGTTTTCACCAATAGACAGAGTTATTCATGAGGTTTTGTACTACTATACCCATGCGAAAACGGGGTGGGTCGCTAGTTAAAATATTAATTTTAAAAAGATTTTTCCATTTTAATGTTGTTATTGAAATAAAGTGCGATAAAATATCCGTAAGTAGGTACTTTAAGTACAATGTGTAAAATCGGCGTGAACGTAAGACAATATTATCACATGGGAATTTTAAAATAATATATCGACTATTGTACTTATATATTGTGTCAGAAAATTTTGAAATAGATATTATTCTTTCATGATAAACGACGTGATTTATAAATTTTAAGTTTTATTAGGATATATTTTATATGTGAATCATAGCGCAGGACGGTTAGTATGTAAGCCAAATTCAATGTAGAAAGTTTGTAACTGTGTATATTTTGATATCAAATTATTTAAAAACAAAGGTATAAAAAGAAGGTTATTTCACACTAAATAACTTTTATACTAATACATCGTATTTTATAAAATAAACATATGGGAATTAATACAATACTTTTAAATTTACAATTTCCTTTAGTCAAAGATATTTGAATAAAGTTAATTATTTGAATTTACGGCGCGGGAAAACTTTATAAGGTATCTTGCCTTTTTCTAATTATTTATTTATTTCCAATACACTTTCAGTGTTTAAAACAATGATATAGCCGTACACGAAAACCTCTAAGGGCTTAGTTGTGTACGCCGAGCCGCACATTTAAAACTAAACAATAAATACTTATAAACAACGAATATGTATTCAAATCATAATCACCTCGTTGTTGAGTATAAAAATCTTTTTAATTTTATACTTACAGCAATCTGAGAGTTCTCGAAAATGCCTGCCAAACCGCACTGAGCCAGCGTGATGGAGTACGGCTTCAACCCTCTTACAGTAAGAAGGGGCCCCGGCCTAGCAATGGGACAGATCACCCAACTTTTAAATATTATACATATGAAAGTTTGTGAATATGTCTAAATGTTTGCTGGTAGCTGAAGCCAATACCTAGCCCCATATCTATGTATTGATTTTTTTATTCTGAATAGGCTTACGTTTGACCACAATCTCACCTGATGTTAAGCGACGATGTAGTCGACGATGGAGCACGCTTGCCTAGAAGGAACCTATTCAACCACGACTTGAAGACACATTGTACTCATTGGAAAAACAGACATGGGTAATGAGTTCCAGTCCCTTTCGATACGCTTTATGAAAGTGTAAGTAAAGCATCTTTTAATGTCATCTCTATTTACTAGAAACCACGCTCATAGCCAGTTGCAATCACTAATCGGTAAACGATTAGGGAGATTAAGCAACGTTGGGTGCGGTCAGTCTGTAGATGGGTGACCGCTTAGTGGTATTTCATCTGAGCGTATCCGTGCTTCGGAAGGCACGTAAAAAGTCGGTCCCGGTTGTTGTCAAATTGACAGCAGTCGTTAAGCCATGTCAGAGGCCTACGAGCGGCTTGAACAACTCTTGAAAACAGATTGGCCACTAACCACACGAAAAGAAGAAGAAGAAGACTAGAAAACGAATATAGTTTGTAAGTTATTGCTGAATGAGTTTTATAATAAGTTTGTTGTTTAACAAATAAGATAAGCAAAAATGGTTTATAGGTATTACCTACTTATGCGAAAGCCCTAGGCGTCCTAGAGTCTTTACGTAGGCGGCCGTGAAAAGCTACTAAATCTGTGGACTTAATTATACAGTAATATTATTATAATAGTTATATATACAGCAGCGATAGCCTAGTGGGAAACCATTGGACTGCCACGCAGAGGTCTCGAGTTCGAACCCAAGGCGCGCGTCTCTGACTTTTCGATGTTATGTGCGTATTAAATAGTTAATTATCGCTTGCTATAACGGTGAAGGGAAACATCGTGAGAAATCCTGCATGTCTGAGAGTTCTACATTATGTTCTCGAAGATATGTGAAGTCTGCCAACCCGCACTGGGCCAGCGTGGTGGACTATGGCGTAACCTTCTCACAGCGAGAAGAGGCCCGTGCCCAGCAGTGGGACAGTTTAATACAGGGCTGATATTATATATATATATATATGTAATATTGTCTTCTGTTTACGCGAATGTTATTCGTTGAAATTAAACTACTATTTACGGATTTTATCGCGTTTTACATTTAAGTTTACACTTTAAGGGGAAATTGTAAACTTAAATATAAATAGCTTTAATAGTTTTAATTAGCTTAAAAATTAGTAAAGTTTAATAGTAGTAGTTTCTAAATTATGTAATAAAGTGTCAATTTATATATATATTTATAATATGTAATTAGATATAAAAGGTACACTTTAGGCATCACTCATATTTTGCTTTAGCCAAGCTATGGTTTTAGATCACACATTTAGGGGGGACCTTTTGACATCTATTGGTCACAGTTCCAGACTCCGTTCTTTTTTTCTACACCCTAAAGGTGGCAAACGAGCATACAGCCCACCTGATGGTAAGTGGTCACCGTAGCCTATGGATGCCTGCAACACCAGAAGCATCACTTGCGCGTTGCAGACCCTTTAGGAAAAAAAGGAAGTGGGAAGGAGAAGGAGCGGGAAGGGGGAAAGAGGGTGATTGAGCCACCGGCACTCTCACTCACCAAACGAAACACAACAGTAGGAATACTGCTATTTCACGTCGATATTCTATGAGAGGGTATCTCTTCCCCGGTCGAGCTGGCCCATTCATGCTGAAATCAGCGAGGCTCTACTACTACT
This sequence comes from Catocala fraxini, assembly GCA_930367265.1. Lineage (NCBI taxonomy): Eukaryota > Metazoa > Arthropoda > Insecta > Lepidoptera > Erebidae > Catocala > Catocala fraxini. The sequence goes on along the minus strand of OV884039.1, from coordinate 22,831,038 downwards.
AAACTCTCTGCTACCATTAAGTTAGTACGTAATAAAGGAGACATTTTAGTCAAATTATTTGTAACACGCGTTAGAATGCATGCATCTAACTCACTTAACCTGTTCAAGGCAATTACTGGAACGACACATTTAAATGCAATTTTAATTAAGCAGTAACGTAATACACATGATATCATGTTCTGAATATTAAAACTTTGCACGTGTCAGGGGCATATATAGATAATAAAAAAAATTGCAATACTGTCGTTGGAGGACTCGCTTCTGTGAGATAGAGAGCACTCTAACTCTTGTTACAATCTAGTTGAGATATTTTCTCTTGTACGTAGAACAAATTAACTAAATGGCTGTTAAAAAGCTGTTTTATTACAGAAACCCGGTCGACTCGAGAGTCAAAGCAAAGATCACAGCAATCTCAAAAACCCGCTACGCCACCTAGGTAGACAAAATTTTCAATTTAATATCAAATATTCTCTTCAATAACATCTTCAAATTTTCATAACTACCCTCATAAAATTCTATGAACCGAAAGAAATATTACCGTTACATTTAAAAAAAGGAACTTTTATTATTTAAACACACACATACCTACTTATGCTACGGTTGTCACAGACGGCTTAGTTGACTGATGTGAGGTGTTCATCATGGGGCTTATACCGTCAAAATTGTCAAACCGAACAGTCTTAGAGCGAAGTTCCGAGAATGCGTGGGTAGCGCTAATATTTTCATGATGTTAGTAATTTTCCATCTGTATACTTTTATATATACATTTATAGTCTTCTCTATACTCTCTCTCTTTCATATATAACTTAGTAGGGGTAAGCAGAGATGTCTTTCATCCACATTTCGCTAACTTTGGCTTTAGGCTCCAAGTAATAGGACGAGCTATTGCCGTTATCTGGTTTCAGTTGTACACTCCGTGCTGCGATTTCTTGACAGAAAATCCCAATAAAACGTGTTTGTTTCCGGGAGTACAACCTAAGACCTTACGAGCAACAGTTGTATTCACTACCACTGCGCCACCAAGTCATATAAGCCCTAAAGTGGGCTTACTCCAATATTAATATATTTTTTCAATTCCGGGAATCAAACCATAACCACTGCGCCATCGAAGGCGGCCGCTTGCTGGCTGAGCCCTATGGCCATCGCTCGCTTTGCTGCTGCTACCGCGCCGAGTGCTGTGGGTTCGATTCCCACACGGGGCAATAATTTGTGTGATCCATAAATTATTGTTTCGAGTCTGGGTATTCTTTGTGTCGTATGAATGTTTGTAAAGTACCCCGTGACATAGGATTGTGTAATCTACAAATAATCGTTCCAAGTCTGTATGCTTATAAGGTCCTTTGCACAGAGATTAATAACTAATGAAGGTGTCTTTATAAAAACCGAAATTGAAGCGCCATTAAAAATCCTCGGCCAATTCAACGGGTCCGGCCGTTGAGGTCCCATTCCGGTATACCCCCGGCCGGGACGCACCCACAGTGAAAAATTCGTTACTCCGCTACGGCCGCGCCCCCGGCGACGGTCCCATTGTAAAACAACCGGAGAAGACACTTGAGCAAATACTGTTGAAAACAAGTGTTTATGAATTTAAATATTCTGTACTGTGTGTATACTATCATGTATTAGCTTAAGAATTAGTAAGACTAATTTTTAAGTACCTACCTATACTCTTTAAATATATGTTAGTTTCCAAGTTAGCAACCTTTCAAAAAGCAACCCGTTCACTGTTTCCGTGAGGAATCAGTGAATGGGTTACTCGCCCATTCTGTAGATTTCAAATTCGAAAACACTTGTTTTCAATAGTATTTGCTCAAGTGTCTGCTCCGGTTGTTTTACAATGGGAGCGTCTCGGCCGGGGGCGTAGCGGAATAAAAAAATTTTCACTGTGGGTGCGTCGCGGCCTAGGGCGTACCGGAATGGGACCCTAACGGCCGGACCCAATTCAAATTCAACTAGGCAATCTATGCATCTCGTATACTGGGAATCCCACAACGCATTTTCCTCCTTGTGATCCTTATTTAGATATTAAAATGTACCGTTAGTATGCAAATTAATGTTCAACAAGTATAGAGTCATGCCTGGGTATCCTTGAAAAAGTAGAAAGATGTTATTACACCCATATTTGCCTTTTATGTTTTTAAATCTCACTTAATATGAGGTGAAGCCTATTGCTGTCTATTGAATATATGTATGTATTTGTAAACGCTGTTAAATAATAAAAGCTTCGTTAAAAAAAAATTATTGCATTGTTAGGTCCGAGGAATTAACCTGGGATTTCGATCGAAAACATAAGTTCAAACTTATGCTATTAGACCAATGAAGTAGACATTCATATTTTGAATTTGAGTTTAGGCTTAAAAAGGTATGATTGCATTTGCAACATTTTCTTTTTAATACTAACTAAGAGATCTCCTACACTAGGAATAATGCCTGACTGTAGAACATTATGTATTAATTTAAAAGACACAAAGAACATTCAGATTTGAAATAACTATTTACCCATCCCACAAATTTTTACCGAAATCGAATCTGCAACGCTCGGTGCATCGGTAACGGCGAGATGATTGTACAAATAACAGCGCTACCGCTCATATTACTGACATATTTATAGAACTGTGTAAAATCACGACATAGCAATATTATTACGCATGAATACATGGAATTCATAATCTTAATTTACTTATAATTAATTGCTGCTATTCACAAGAATATACTATGCAAGTGAATTGATTTAAATATCATACTCAGTTCACTAGAATTGTTTGTTGTCCGACTAATTGTAATACACGTAATGTCTAAATCGTGATTGTAGATTTAAATTACGTGAACGGCAATTAGAAGACTCGATTGCACAGATGGGGTAGCGATTCAAGTGGTAGACTAGCTGTTGCCACTGCGCCGAGTGTTCTGGGTTCGATCGTTGACACAGCAGGATAAAATGCTAATCGATAATTTTATATTTTAGCATAGTAGATGCCAAGTTTTGCCGCATTTCATGCTTGGCAGGGTATACCGCGAGTATCTACTTGCGGTACACCCTGCATGATGCATGTGGGGTCCCTGCATGAGATGCATAAACCTTTAATACCATGCATAGTATAAGAATGTGCAATTTTTCACGCTTATTTATGCAAATATAGATATATCAAATGGATATCTATTTAAATAGAAATCAATAGCCGCATGTATGACGGCACATCTCTTAAAAACGGCTTGACCGAGTTGGCTGTTTTTTTTTTGTCTTTGTAATTGTGATGGCAAGGTTTGTATGAACGTAAATTTGCGAAAAATTCGCGCGACATGACGAAAATTTAAATGGTATTTTTATATAAAAGTAAATTGATTGACGTAAGTTTTGATATTGAATTAAATAACGTGAAATGTATTTTTGTATATATTGGCAGGACAACGACTGTCGGGTCAGCTAGTTTTATAATAGATAATTATAAGAAACATAATTTATTCCACTGCGCAAAAAGTATATATTGCCAGTTATATATACAATAACGTTCATATATACAGGTAATGAATACATAATAATATATACATATAATTAATAGATTATTCGGCGTCCAAGTGCTAATAACCCTTAAACTTTTATACGCGGGAATTCGACAGCTGACAATTTCGTTTCATGAAAATTACTTAATTATTTAATTGAAACAATTCCAAAGTTCACTTTGATTCCCGACTTTACGGGTAGAATTACGGTTGGTGTAAAATATCTTGGAGCCACTTCAAACATATTATATTTCATTCATACTTTGTGATTATAGGCTTGAAGTGTCTGAACTCAATTTTGAAATCGATTGTTAGCTGACAGGTTCCAAAATTTCCATTTACTTATTTTATCTATATATTAGCCCTAAGTCTGTCTGTTTTCTGTACGGTTCCTGTATGTGTGTAGAATATTGTATGAACAAATCCTAACTTAACAATAACTTAAAAATCTCACTACTTTAGAAATGTCTTATATTTATGCTGTAATTATGCCTATATTTTTAACACTGTAAGGGATGAGTTTTTTTCTAGACATCTTAAAGAAGCGTTTTGCTGACACCAGCTCATTACTACTTGGCAGCGATTCCTTTTGTAAAAGATAGGCAGCGGGCAAGGGCATATCTTAGTAAGTAAATAGTATTTGCGTGAAATTCGTCCGCATTAATGTATGATAGATCGCATTATGTACCTATATATATAATTCCGATTCAACTTACTGGATAAAGATAAAACGTTAAGCCAATGAACTGTAGCAATAGCATCTCAATATATTGGCTTCTGACAAACAGACAAATAAATCTTCTAAATCTATTAAGTTCAGATGTTAATATTCTACCACATATTCTACCACATACACACAACACCATCTAGCCCAAACTAAGCAGAGCTTGTACTATGGGTTCTAGACAATGAATAACATAGATACTTTTTTTTTGTAAATACGTACATATTATACATAGTTAATAAATAATAATGACAACAAGTTTTCCAAAAATATAGGCAAGTGCAGGCGCAGTTTCTTAAAAAAATAAAAAAAAATATATATAAAAGAATATATATATTTATATATACATATAAAAAAAATATAATTAGATAAGTCCAAAGTCTTCTGAATCGCAATACGATGACGCCCTTTCCAGTCAGTGATCAGCATACAGTGACGACACAATACGCCCTGCTAATACCTAACACGGCCTTGATTTATCATTCGCGTTTCGTCCTAAATTCTTTTGAGTGCAGAATTATTTTTAGAACTGCAAGCATGCGTCATACTGTTTCACTTATGCTCAACTGGTACATCAGTGACAGTTACGTGTCAAGTATACGTTTATTTTATTTTTTTGGATTAGGAAATAAGCCTTTAGAAGATAGTCTATAGCCCTGGAGTGTTTACCAGATTTTCTACACACTTCTTCTTCTTTATTATTCCCAAGTCACTTGGGGTCGGCTTTTCTAGTCTAACCGGATTTGACTGGATATCAGTTTTTACACGGAGCGGCTGCCACCTGACCTCCACAACCCGAAGACTAACGATACCCTAAGGCTAGACTAGTATCAGGATATTAGAGGGTACTGACTTTCCCAATAACGACTGCCATAGATGTTCATGGCAGCCGGGACCGACGGCTTAACGTGCTCTCCGAGGCACGGAGCAGGCGATAATTGTCAATCAATACGCGCATAATTTCGAAAAGTCATGTAACTTCCGAAAGTCAGATGTGAGTGACGTGGGTTCGCAACCCGAGACCCTCTGCATTTCAGTCTGTTGGTCTCCCCACTGAGCTATCGCTGCTGCTGCTAATACACACATAAACCATCTAATAATTATAAAATGTGTCAAATTAATAAATAAATAAATCTAGGCGGTTATCCTTTATAGATCAACCAGGAACAATTATTGAATACCTATACACAGAAGCAAGCGCATCAGAGTTTGGCCCGTCAGGTACCTTGGAGCTGTTAGGCATAGTGAGATCAAATCAAATCACAGCAGTTGACATGCGCCTGACCACCTGTTCGTCTGTCCGTTGCCACATTTTTGTGTTAATTTCCCTTCAGAAACCCGGTATTCATAAGGTAAATGGACGTTAGTTCATGCCCTACTTTTGCTGAATTCTATTCTATCAATTTATTTTTCCTTGAACTGATGCATACATAAACTCATGCTTACATAATTATTTCAAACGAGGAAGGCAGAAGAGTACTTTTACACTTGCATTTCGTCAGCTATTTGGTCTTAAATGATATAGAGTGACCATATTGGCCATCTATAGGACACATTTCCATAGTCCAATATAATCTAATAACACTGCCTGGCTTATTAATAGAATATATCAGTTTAATAAAAAATAAAAAAAATATTTAGATGTCTGCTTTGCGTATTTGACAACAGCTGTAATTTATTAAATGTCACTTTCTCACTGTCCCTTCAAAAATGCGTAATCCACAAGTATTTGTGCGGACTCTGGGCTTTTTTGTTTTCGTTGTTTCAATGTGAATCAAGAACTATGCCTAGTGCAATAGTATACCTTAAAAATAATGCGAAGAATTAAAATGCAAAACTTTATATATTTAAATTCGTTCTATCTCCGTTAACATCCAAAAAACAATCAAAACAGGTATTCGATTCAAAACGCCAGCCACAAAGACACGGTAAACTTTTTTGAATTTCGAATAACCGTCTGAAAGACACCGGAATACTAAAAAGTAGTTGAATACGGTATTGAGAGGGTCTTAGCAACAAAAATATTGAATGCGCCGTACACCTTCGGGTCCGGACCCCAGTAAATCACAAACGTAGGTCAGGGAATCGCAAAAACAGAACAAAGAGACGACAACCAGTCCTCTTGACCTCCAGACAGCCGCCATCTTACCAACGGGGTTGTCACTCACTTGTTCGAGCGCTTTTTGTGTGCACCCCAATGTAGCATATTATGTCCGGCATGTATTGTGTTGCGGATTAATATGGGTGAGTTAAGGTATATTGCATTACATTATGATCATTTCTTGGGAATTAAACATTGATTGAACGCTTTAGATCTATTTGGAATTATATAAGTTTTGATGTTATTACGAATACTAGGAAAGATAACAAGTATTATTAATAAACAAAGTATAAAGACTAAAATCAAATTATCGTCATGCTTGTTAATCTATGGCAGTTAGGCATAGAAATTACAGCAGTATTTTGACATATTAAAGTTTAATGTATGTTTTTCCGAATTTAATCGTGGTTTATTGTTTCCAACATTTGATTAAATCCAGCTTTATACGTCAAAGGCTTTCGAAGTGCATTTTTCATGAGTCTGCCTCCTAACAACAATAAGATAATATTTTTAAAAAGTATTATATTAAATAATTTATCCAAGAATAGGAATCCGAAAATCGCTTAAACGTAAGACGACCTTAAATTCGATAGCCAAAATTTCGTATAATACTTAATATGTCCATCTACATCAGTAATCGAATGTACAAAAAAAAAGTAATAAAAAGCTTTATTTTTTTTTCAAAGTAACTTTAATATAAGTATCACTGGACTATTAAAAAATCATTTTGATCTTCAAACAAAAACAAACTTAGAATTCGGTGTTGAAGTAAATCCTATTTGATAAATGAGCGGTGACCTTAAGTCATACTGACATCTGTCAAACTAATGTTGTCTGTAGTAAGTGGTAGAACTCGGCTTAACTAATAGGTACTATTACCTATATCAGTATAGCAGTATCTATATACTGCCTCTGGGTTCTGTAGCATAAGTTTGTGGCTTAACGTGAGCTCACTTGTTCGATCCCGGGACGGCCCTCCTACAATTTTGTTTGGATATTATCAATCAGTACGGCATCTAACTGTTTTCTTCTAGCAATTAAAGCCTGACCTACCTGATTATTATTCAAGGAAAAATAATTAAAATGGGACGAAAGGAAAGGACTGTGTACCTTTAAAACTCTTAGTTACCGAACGTAAGAATGTTGCCACTAAATCACCGTGGTATTACCCCTATGTCAGATTCCTGTAGGAAATTGGCAGCTGCCCGGGCAAGCTAGCTCATTCGTACCAACTTACAACTTTAGGCAAATATTAAAATATTTGAATGACTACGCCCGTATTAGTGATCAAGGACAATGCAAACATACAATTAAAGGACATAAAAACGCGGCGCTCATAGCCAGTTGCAATCACTAACTGGTAAACGATTAGCGAGGTTAAGCAACGTTGGGTGCGGTCAGTCTATAGATGGATGACCGCTTAGTGGTATTTCATCTGAGCGTCTCCGTGCTTCGGAGGGCACGTAAAAACTCGGTCCCGGTTATTTTCAAATTGACAGCAGTCGTTAAGCCATGTCAGAGGCCTACGGGCGGCTCAAAAGAAGCGCGGCACGAAAAGAAGAAGAACGGACACAAAGCACATATTATTGACTCGGAACAATAACTTATGGATCACATAAATGATTGTTCCGTATGTTCTAATTTCTAAACCACAACACTAAGCTCGGTGGCAATAGTGAGTTGACTGCTTGCCTATGCCATTACATGTGCATTCTTAATTCTGCCAATCAAATAGACAACGTAGTTTATACATACATACATACATACATAGATTCATGCCTGTTTCCCAGAGGGCTAGGCAGAGACTACGGATTTCCATTTGCTACGATCCTGACACACTTCTCTGGCTTCATTCACTTTTATCACATTCCTCATACACGCCCGTCGGTTTAAGGTGCTCTTAACCTGGCCTTTGTCCAGAACGCCTCTGATCTGAACGAGAAACATTCGCCTAGGTCTTCCTCTTACGACTGTTCCATTCACACTCGCCTTATCAACTTTCTTAGTCAGTCTTTCCTTGTCCATTCTTTCTACATGCTCAAACGTAGTTTATATAAACCTTAAATAAAACCAAGTATTTCGGTTACGTTGTTTAAAGACCGAATTTATTCAGTAATTCGAGTGCGGAATACATTCGCACAAGTTCAATGCACCGTGAGTTAAATGTCAAGGCGTATGCGTATTACACAACCAAAAATCATTGTTTAGATTATTCAATGTCAGTGAATATATTTACGACAATTTAAAATTGTAACTAACTTTTGATTAGACGGTTTTATTTATTACTGAGTGAAGGAGCTGTTGTTAATTGTTTGGTAGCAATATGAATGAGCCGGCTCCCTCAAGTACACATCCCTCCCTTATAAATTATAATATAGGAATTACGGCATCTTACATACCTACCTACTCCAATCCTTTTCTTTTATCCTACTTTAATACCTTTTCCTTATTGCAAGTGGTTATAGGCTACGGTAATCGCTTACCATTAGTCGGATTGAATGCTTGTTTGCCAACTTGGCAAATAAGAGAGAAAACAGAAATTTCGTGACAGATAACCTCAATTAAAATCTGTTTCTGGAATCAATTAAGGGATCTTTGAATGGCTACTAACATGACAGCAAGCTTATTCCTTCCTTATCTTAATTATTCTATTTCATTTTTATAGTGTGTGCCATGGACACGAGGGGACTGTTCTTCTAACACAGGTTTATTAACTTAACATAAGAGCTCCCAAACCTTATCTATATTACCTACAATATAATAGTTGAAAATAAAGACCTTTTGATTTTGATTCCACGGCAACTGGGTAATCATAAGACCGAATATTTTTAATTTGCTCTTAAGGATAATACAATATTGTTGAAATACTCAACAGTTCATTAAATTAATAGGCATGGCGTTATTACGATAATAATTAAAGAAGTAACCTACGGTATTTGTTTTATTATTGTGTGTTATCAAACTTCATATGTAAGTAACTACACAACTTACAACTTATACAATTTGTTGGACACGTTGGATACCTCGTGAACCGTAAGCCGTTCGTTTATTAAGACAAATTCGATTTAATCCTGCCTTTTTTAGTCTAGATTTTGCAGTTATGAGCATAAAAATAGAAACTTCTAAAAGGAAGTGTTTTTATTTACTATATTTTATTTCAACTTTAAGTGTCCCTATTTAAAATAGTAAGTATTTATTTTAACAGGCTTTTCTTGACCTTGCTTTTAAGACCAACAATTAACTAAAATTAAAATAATTTATACGGATTTATTGAAATTAAACTACTATATACGGATTTTGTCGCGTTATTTATTTTACACTTTATTACAAAATTTTGAAACTGTTACATTACTACTAGATACTATTAAACTTTACTAATTTTAAGCTAATTAAATTATTAAAACTATTAAAACTATTTATATTTAAGTTTACACTTTCCCCGACGTTTCGGTTGCTTTTCAGCAGCCATGGTCACGGGGAGACTAAGATGGTAGTTGTCTCAATATTCCAGTGTCGTTATTTCAAAGTACCCGAACATAATTTAATCATTGGTGTTTCTATTTACTAGAATGAGCTCAGAGTATCATGAAGTCTAGCTGTGGTTTGATTCTTCTTGGGTTTGACTATTTGAATGACTGGATCCCAAGCTTGGTTATTTGGAATGTACCACCAGCATATATATAATAACATTCGCGTAAACAGAAGACAATATTATACGGCTTTTATCGCGGTGTTTATATTAAAACACTGTTATTATATAATTTTAAAACTATTACTTCTGTTACCATTTTACCATTTTGTTGTTTACTATTTTAACGATAACTAACTTATTCTTCAGCTGCTACTTATTACCGTCACCACAAACTAAAACAGTCACGCCTCGCCCGATAACACCCCAGAGTTCTTTTTAATACTTCCGTCATGTGTTCATATAAATACATCTAAAATAATATCATTGACAAAGACCAGTTCATGAGCAAGTACCCATTTGCTGAGTCAAATTTCGCGATAAGCTTGAAAGAGCTTGTCTGTAAATTGAATATAATATATTATTTTAAAGAAGAGATATATTAATGACAAGCAATAGATACAGAGATGGAACTATATAAAAGAAAACAGAAATACTTTAAATACCTTTTGCTAGTTTTACAGAAACTACCTATATATATATTTTAGAATTATTGTCGGTGTCAGTTAAGGGCAGGCATATCCTAGACGAAATTCTAGATTATGCAATATTTTGGAAAGGGATGAATATGTTACTAAAACTAGGGTAGTATTTAACAGTTCCTCAATTTTTTGCGTTTGTTCCACTAAAAATACTAATTGCACACCTAAATATGCTTACTAAAATATTTTAAAGAGATCAAACTAAGTCGACGGAGACCCGCTCCGCGGGGCTCCTATTTTTGGGTTGTTCCACCAAAAAAACTAATTTCACACCTAAATATGCTTACTAAAATATTTTAAAGAGATCAAACTAAGTCGACGGAGCTCCGCTCCGCGGGACACCTATTTTTGGGTAAGTTTAAGAAGGAACCCAACATAACCTAACCCTTCCGAGACGGAATGCAGTGATTTGAGGCGTATAGGTGCTCGTTATGATATATTTTCTGCCGTCCTTTAACTAAAACGCCGTTAACCCACAAGCGCGCTATTATGACTTTTTAATGAAAAGTAATATAGTTTTGAATTCTATACTAGAATATAGATATAGATAGATAATTATATAGATAAATAGTTTTAAATTCTAGTAAAATTATAGATAGACAATTCAAAACTATTCTACTATCTATTAAAAATACATATTCGCGCGTTTGTGGGTTAACGGCATTTTAGTTAAAGGACGGCAGTTTTAGTAAGCATATTTTGCTGTGCAATTAGTATTTTTGGTGGTCATTATATTTAATCCCCTAAAACAATGCCATACATCTAAACATAGTTACAAACAGGTCAAGCTCAACAAGTTCTCATTAATCATAATAAACTTTACGATAGATTTATGTACAGTATCGTATTATTTTAACAAGCAATGTTTCCTCAGAGAACATAACAGTAAATATTAGTCCCATAATAGCAAAATCCTTGAGGCGACCTATGTAAGTACACTATGTATTTGCCCGTGACGTCACTTGCTTTGGCTACAATCCGAGCGTGAACACATTTGGAACATACTTTGCACCTTATCTTTGAAAAAACGGACTTGATAAAACGTTGCATTGAAACTTTTATTTTGTTTCAAATAGCTTAGTGCGTGACCGTTGGACTGCGACGCAAAGTTCTCTAGTTCAATCCCAAGACACCTCTGACTCTTCGAAGATATGTGCGTATAAAATAGTAAACTATCGCTTGCCGTTTCACTGATAAGTGAAAGAAAACATCGTGAGGAAACTTGCATGCCTGACAGTTCTTCATAATGTTTGGGAAGATATGAAAGTTTGCTAATGTGGGTGTCTGGGCCTTCTGACACTGAAAAGAGGCCCGTGCCCAGCAGTGGGATAGTTTATATACAGGATTTATATTATTTATTGGTTTTAAGATTACCTACTTGCTATTTGGGTGACAAATTACTTGTAAACTCTTCGGCTAAGCTAGAATGCTTGTATTAGTGATGTAATAGGTTGGATTCGATCTATTAATCTCGAGCTGTTTAAACTTATCTATACTAATATTATAAAGTTGAAGAGTTTATTTGTTTGAACGCGCTAATCTCAGGAACTACTAGTTCGATTTGAAAAAATATTTTAATGTTGGATAGCCTATTTATCGAGGAAGGCTATAGGCTATATAACATCACGCTACGACCCACGGGGGCGGCGCAGTAATCATTAACGTGGGTGAAACCGAGGAACAGCTAGTTTTTAATATACGGACACATCCTCAGTACAGTTTTACAGTAAATAGATTTCTTGGAACAATTGTGTATGCGAACACTTCGTTTATTTATTGTCACGTTCTGTACTTTATGGACAAGCTTTAAGCTAAGCTGTATTTATTACATATGTTCTCTCGCCTATATCCTCGAAGGTAAATGCAGAGGTACAGTAACGTCAGCTATAGTTTTAGATCACACGTTATAAACAGGGTGTCCGGTAATTAATGGATAACCTTAAAATGTCTTATAGAACTGGTGGCTGTTCAGAAAAAAAGGTGCAAAAGCTATAAATACTTTTGACTGTCTATCTATTAGTATAATTAGTATTTAATAATAAAACAACAAAAAACCGATGGAATTCATTCATTTATGGTCGTAGTGTACAAGAAAGTTATTATTTATTACATGAACCTATTACATGACCGGTATCAATATACACATTCACAGAATACGGACACAACGGCTAGCATACGTAATAGGGATACCGTGAGTGTAACTACACTCACGGTATCCCTATTACGTATGCTAGCCGTCACAAACTTGTGACGGTACATGGACAAACAAAAATATGCCAAAAGTGAGGGTGAATCAAGATTCTTCTGCCTCACAAACGGAGACATGACATCGCGGCACCAGTCAGCTTGTGACCACGGCCGGTGTAACCTGGTCGAAACGTCAAGCATAAAAAAAGTAAACATTATGCATGATCGCGTTAATACCCGTTACATATTATATAATTATATATCATGTAACGCGAAAGTTTAAAAGTTATATTTGTTTGTTACGCTTTCACGCCTTAACTACTCGACCGATCATCATGAAATTTCGCATACACTCAGCCCTGTATTAAACTGCCCGACTGCTGGGCTCGGGCCCCTTCTCAGTATGAGAAAGGTTAGGCCATAGTCCACCACGCTGGCCCAGTGCAGGTTGGCAAACTTCACATATCTTCGAGAACATTATGGAAAACTCTCAGACATGCAGGTTTTCTCACGATCCTTTTGCATGGATTTTGTTATTTCCAGTATTGAAGGTCATATGGCCAAATTTTGTGGCTTCTGTAGCTATAAGCCACATCCTTTTATTCTTTCCGCGATGATAAGTATACCAAATAGTCAACATTTTATAACATTCTTTCACATAAACACAACACCGTCTAGCCCAAACTAAGCAGAGCTTGTACTATGGGTACTAGACAATGGATAAAGATACATATATACTTTTTTTTGTAAATAAATACATATTATACCCAGACCAAGACAAACATCCATGTTCATGCACACAAATGTTTGAGTTATGCGGGAATTGAACCAGCAGCCTAAGGCGTAAAAGTCGGTTACACTAACCACTACGCCATCGAGGCCGACTAGTATATTATTATTCCTTGTACAAAAGCTAATTTATATTATTAGTTTTTGTACAAGCAGCGATAGCTCAGTGGGGAGACCAACAGACTGCAATGCAGAGGGTCTCGGGTTCGAACCCACGTCGTGCACCTCTGACTTTCGGAAGTTATATTACTTTTTGAAATTATGTGCGTATTGATTGACAATTATAGCCTGCTCCGTGCCTCGAAGAGCACGTTAAGCCGTTGGTCCCGGCTGCCATGAACATCTATGGCAGTCGTTATTGGGAAAGTCAGTAATCTCTAATATCCTGACACTGGTCTATCCTTAGGGTATCGTTAGCCTTTTGGTTGCAGAGGTCAGGTGGTAGCCGCTCCGTGTAAAAACTGATATCTAGTCAAATCCGGTTAGACTAGAATAGCTGACCCCAAGTGACTTGGGAATAATAAAGGCTAAGGGAGAAGAAGTACAAAAGCTAATTTATTGTATATTATATACAAAGACATTGCATCTTAAAGGGTACGTATTATAGCCATTTTTCGCCAGCTATCTTTTTAGATATCATATTGCTGATATGCCTATTGCGATCTGCCAGTTACAGTTCCAACTGCCCGGTGGGTCCCGGATGCCATGAATATCTATGGTAGTCGTTATTGGGAGAGTGTCGACACAAAAGATCCCACTGGGTCGAAGTGTCGCCGGTCTGCACTGACTGGCCCCCACATAAGATACATACATACATACAGTTCCAAACTTCGTGCTGTTAGAATGTGCCTGAGAATTTCTTAAAAGAAATATCTAATAAGCTTTTGCCCGACCCGCTTACCGAACTCGAGACTCGACAATCAATCCTAAGCGCAAATTTATGAGACTGATCCAATAAAGCAATCTCATAATAGCTAATTTATTATGATCAGAATAATGATCTTAAGCGGAAACAAAAGATGACGTTTACAAACATGAATATTAATGATAAAATCACTACTAGTACATACATATAACTCAAACTTACATAACAAAAATATGCCGTGATAAAACATCCTATATCACTATTATATGCACTCAAAAAAGAACCTCAATTCAAGTATCCAAAGTTGATTTTGCTTTATACAAATGCTTTCAAATAGGGTTGTCAAAAACATATTATGTTTGAAGTAAATATGTCGTTAGAATTATAGGTATTCAAGTAAAAAGACAGTAATTGCCTATGCTGTGTTATTTTATATGTAGTTAGGAATTTGCATACTCGTGAAATAGGCGCTTTGAAGTATATTTCATTATTAGTTGTTATTTCTAAGAGGCTTATTGAATGTGCCTGATTGGTCTGACTAAGCACATAATAGACAGGAATGGCGTACTTTTATGTCGGTCAACAAGGTTCACTTTGGGTCACTGAGTCAGCAAGGTAAGTGGTGGAATGCATTATCAATATTATGTTTAGGTACGTATTTTAGGACCTTGTTTTGCTACAGACATTGTTTGTTTTATAAACATAAGTTGCTTCGTGTGTATGCCTGCCTAAATGGTCACCTGGTATATGTTTGCGATGACCAGAGTTCGATCAGATTAATCAGTTATTATAGCATTTTTTTGACTATTCTCAGTAGAAGCATGGAGTCTGGAAATGGGGTCCGGCCGTTAAGGTCTGTATCGTGTATCTGTCAAGTGTCTGCTCCAGTTGTTTTACAATGGGACCGTCTCGGCCGGGGGCGTAGCGGAATAACAAAGTTTTCACTGTGGGTGCGTCGCGGCCGGGGGCGTACCGGTATGGGATCCTAACGGCCGGACCCTGGAAATGCGCCCAGTAGACAATAATAGGCTCGCTCTTTGCTACGCAGTAGAAATATCTTTGCTTGGCTTTGGGGAACATGAGGTCTCGGGTTACATTCTTTTTGAGTAGTAGATCCTCACTGATTTTAGCATGAATGGGCCGGCTCGACCGGGGAAGGACTACCCCTCACAGAATGTCGTGAAATATCGGTATTCCTACTGTTGTGTTTCGTTCGATAAGTGAGAGTGCCGGACGCCCAATCATCCTCTTTTCCTCTTCCTACTCCTTCTCCTTCCCACTTCCTCCTTTCCTAAAGGGTCGGCAACGCGCAAGTGATGCCTCTGGTGTTGCAGGTGTCCATAGGCTACGGTGACCACTTACCATCAGGTGGGCCGTATGGCTGTTTGCCACATTAGTTGGGCACAATCCTGGGTCTGGAAAACTGTTAATGTTAATGCGTTACTCTGTCTGGATTCTCTGTAGCAGAACGATGTCTGATAATGTGCTGGGTAGACGGCGACTGACTCGTACTTATTACAGAGGACCCAAACTATAGCTAATAATAATACGCTCTCTTAATAAAACAGCGGTTTAATTCTTAATTTAGTAGTAAGGCAATTTGAACTCTAATTGCATGACTGTAAATTCTAATATTATATTTGAGTTAAATAATTGCAAAAGAGTTAAAAAAATAATTATACGAAATTCTTAGATAGGTCCAGGATGTTTTATTAAGAGTGCGATATGTGAGTGTGCACCTCTGCTTATCTCTTCGAAGATAAAAGATGCGACTATGTAAGATAAGATAAGATAAGATAAAACTTTATTCATATATAAAGTTTTATCTTATCTTATCTTATATATGCATGTATATAAACTGTATTATAATTATATTGGCTATATAAATAAAATCTGTCTAATGCATTTGTGGCGATGGCGTCGTGGTTAGTGTAACCGACTGCCACGCCTGAGGTCGCGGATTTGATTCTTCTTCTTTTCTTTGATTCCCGCACAAGACAAACATTTGTGTGCACGGACATGGATGTTTGTCTTGGTCTGGGTGTTTCTATGTATAATATGTATGTATTTACAAAAAAAAAGTATATGTATGTTTATTCATTGTCTAGTACCCATCATAGTACAAGCTCTGCTTAGTTTGGACTAGATGGTGTTGTATGTATGTGATAGAATATTATATTATTATTATTAATTACATCAACAATAAGATTTTCTCTATACCATAACGAAGCAAATAGATTAACAGGCACACTGATATGGTATCACGTCATTCGTGTTTCCCCTGCGTGGCATGGGAGTCGAACCCGCGATAAAAGCAGGAAGGTTGCGGTTCTGTATCGCACGAACGTTTCCGTCTTTAATCTAAGTTTTTGATAATACTAATTGGGTGCTATGAACCACGTCAATAGATCGTTAAAAGAGTTCTATGGAGCGATACCATTAGTTATGGTATTATGAGGATAATTTGTAATCTGTGTTGTTTGTTTCTGGGAAGTACGGATCGTATATGATACTGGTTACTGCCCGCGGCTTCGGCCGCGTAAAAGACATACCGGGATAAAAGATAGAATTTGTTTTTCTCTGGGATACAATCCATCCCTTTGCCAAATTTCTTAAGATCCATTCAGACGTTCCTTTTTTTGATTTGGTTTTACAAATTGCCCCAACGGTAATTACTCAGGGTCAAGATAAGGAAGGTCTTATCGTTCTTTTTAATCTACATATATAAATCGCCTCCGTTACTGAGTGACTTACAGACAACGCACAGCCGAAACTACTAAACGCAAGAAGCTGAAATTTGCCATGTATGTTCCTTGGAGAGTGTAGGGGAGCACTAAGAGAGGATTTTTGGGAATTCCACCCTGAAGGAGGTGAAAGGGGTGAAACCCGATATTCAAACGGCAACGGGACTTACGCGGGTGAAACCACGGGAAAACTACTAGTTTAATATATTCTTCTTCCATATATGCTGGAAAATGGTTGTAATGAATCTAGATGTTCTTTGAATCCGTTGTTTGAATGATTGTAACGTAGCCCACGATACAGACATTTCGTCTATTGCGGGAATTCTCTTTTTAAAATGAAAAGAAAATTTAAGACATTTATGAGTAACTTGGCTATAAAAATACGCATGAGTCAGGGGGAAATGCTACTACAATTTCTATTCACATTATCATCCACGAAAATGAGTCATCTTTTATTTTTACCCTATATACTGAGGTATGACAAATTCAAAAGGCAATCATGTAGGCCGTATAGAACAGGAAAATCCCAATCGACAACGAGATTAATAAATAATTGCTTATTAATTTTCTAATTACATTATTTAATTGTTGCTACTACAATTTAACATTAAAACTACGGTAGGCATAGCCTTGTAGGAGACCGTTGGACTGCCACGCAAAGGTCTCGAGTTCGATCCGAAGGCACGTATCTTGGACTTTTCAAAGTTTAAATAGTTAATATAATACAAAATCTACCGCAAAATAAACACGGACATCTACCACGAACCGCGTGAAAGAGACAGCAATTCAAGCAAACAAACAAACAACAACATGCCTTTCACTCCCAAAATTAGTCACAACAAAGCGTTTCCACTCGAATAATGGTGAACAAGACTCGCAAAGCAAAAATCTGTATGTATGAGAATAGAATTTTAAGCAGAGCGATCAAAACACACCGAATGCAGGTGGGACGATGACCTAGGTATTGAGTAATATACATACGTATGCCGTACGTGTCTCCATGATCAAGTCCAAATATTTGGAATGCCAGGCGAACTGGTATTTCGGCTTTGAGGACGCCAAAAAACATGGACAAGCCCGAGCTGTGATTCGTCTCAGTTATTCCATAGGTTGTTGTTACTTGAGAAATTAATACATAGGACTACCTCAGTGACACTGTAGCGAATATGTGTGAGGTCTCAAATTCGATTCCCGGTTAGGTAAAGAGTTATTAGCTTTTTCTGTTAAGACGTTTTAGTAAGACTACGGAGTCGGGATGTGTATATATTATGTGTGATCTACAATCATTGCAAGCGAAATGTGTGTTTATACTAATTCGGAGACTTAACGCGCGATTCCATTAGGCAACTCATGCAAGTATGACGTCGTATTTGCGGACAAGCTTCTTGCATTGAAAACATGTTTTCGAGAGTGGTCAAATTGCATGCAGGTTTCACTTGCATACAAGTGGAGATGTTCAACAATTGAGTAGACCATCATAGGTGGAGGACGTACTCCTCAATAAAAATGGTTATTTTCTCGTGCGCTCACCTAACAGACATTATATTTCGATAATGTATACAGCGATAGATACCATGTGCGTACACGTCACTCGTTCCAAATTCGAAACGTGCAACTAACGATTCGCGTTCAATTTGCAGGTCAATTGCATAAAAATATGTACAAGTTCAAACTACCTCATACAAGTTGTAACTTGTATGCAGGTTTGTACAAGTTGTATGCAATTTGCAACTTGCATGCAAGTAACTTGCTTAATGGAATCGCGCCTTTAGACCTAAGAGTTTGTATGTACATAAGTTTGCGCTTACATGCTAATATAACCTTCAGCCGGTAACTACTCATTTGTTAATCATCCTTAGTCCTTACTAATATAATATTAATTAATATTAATACGAAAATGATGAATATGAGGGTAGACGGGAGAGAAAGGCCAAGAAAAAGATGGATGGACTGTGTAAGGATGGATATGAAAGGGAAAGGGTTTGTCTAGTAGAGCCTCGCTGATTTCAGCATGAATAGGCCGGCTCGACCGGGGGAAAGACTACCCTCTCACGGAATATCGACGTGAAATACCAGTATTCCTACCTGTTGTGTTTCGTACGGTGAGTGAGAGTGCCGGAGGCCCAATCCCCCTTTTTCCCCCTTCCCGCTCCATCTCCTTCCCACTTCCTTTCCTAAAGGGTCGGCAACGCGCAAGTGATGCCTCTGGTGTTGCAGGTGTCCATAGGCTATGGTGACCACTTACCATCAGGTGGGCCGTATGCTTGTTTGCCAACTTAGTAGTATAAAAAAAGGGGTAAATGATCAGATGACGGGTGACAAAGAAGTATGGAAGCGAAGGACATATTGCGCCGACCCCAAATAAATTGGGACCAGGGCAAGAGGATGATGGTGAAATACGAAAATGTGTTTGTCTGTTTGTCTTACTTTCATACGGTAACGACAGCAGCAAATTGACTATCTCTATAAAAAATAGTTTATGGAATAAAAAGTAGTATGAACTACTTACCCCAGCACACTTAACGATTACCTTGAATTAAATCCGAGCAAGAAGGCGAGTCCACGGGTAAAATCTAGTGATGTTATAAAACAGTAACAAGGTTGCGTACGTACTGTACGTTAAGGATTTTAGAAACACAAAACAATGTTTTTAAACTAAAATAATTCACGTAAACGTAACACAAAACGTTAATCTTTATGTTTTTCAGTCCAGTAGTGTTATATTATTAAGCTCCAGTTACAAATGATTATACTTAATTTCAATCTTTTAGGGTTTATTAAAATTTCCATATTAAAACAACAAAATTAATTGATGGTTTGAAAATAAACTGCAGTCTACACAGACGAATTCATGGGCAAAAGTTAGCACTATATAAAAATCATAACCACAACTGAAATCAAATAACCTTTTGCACTAAAGGAGAAAACTATAATCAATTTAATCTATAATAATATTATAAAGCTGAAGAGTTTGTTTGTTTGTTCATTAGTTTGTTTGTTTGGTTGAACGCGCTAATCTCAGGAACTACTGGTTCGAATTGAAAAATGGTTTTAATGATGGATAATCTATTTATCGAGGAAGGTTATAGGCTATATAACATTACGCTATGACCCACGGGGTCGGCGCAGTAACTATAAACACGGGTGAAACCGCAGACACATCTAATTAAACTATATTTGTCCAAAAGTAATAAGGAAAACCCGAGTTATAACTGTAAAAAGGCCCACTGTATTGTACTTTATCTCCAACATATACGGCTTTAGAACTTCCTTCATGAACAGTTTGATAACAATAATTTAGGTATAAAATGGAGCTTTATTTGTTTGGTTATTTTCCATATACGTTCTTCTCATGGCTATTAATTACTAAAGCTTATGAACGCTGGCTTCGACTCTCCCGCGTGTATCTCATGTATCAGACAAGCTATTGCCAAAATCCTATTTATACTAATATTATAAAGAGGAAAGATAAGATGTTTTGTTTATTTGTAAGGTTTAACTCAAAAACTACTAAACCGATTTAAAAAAAAAACTGTTAGAAAGCTATATTATCAGCGAGTAACATAGGCTATAATTTTAATTAAAAATACTTTTACCAACAACATAACCTAATCTACTTTTACGCAAACAAAGCCGCGAGCAAAAGCTAGCTATTATATATACTGACTGCATAGATTGCGTAGTGGTTTAACCTGTCAAGTCTTGAAATACCAGACTTAACTGACAGAAAAAAGACGAAGAAGTTCAGCCTACTTTCAACAGATGGCGCTACATACGCTCAAATGACGTCACAATTCTGCATCGCACAAGTGAAGTTTACACAGCGACTAAGTATATATACAAGCTCCCGACATCAATCGTCGGGCCGCGGCCTGCCGATTGCACCGAGGCACGATCAACCAGCCTGGTCCGAGGATCCTCCTCTTGTGCTGGAGGGACATCACACCCTATTCCTCCACAACTCTATAAGTTAAGTGGTCGCTGGTAAACTCGATCGTTACATGAGAGAAAATTGTGTAATCCACATATAGCTGTTCGAATCTAGGCGAACTTAGTATCCGCTGTTTGACTGTTTTTTTGACTACCGCGACACAAGAATTATTCCTAATGCGGGCGATCTTATTAATTCTTCTTCTCCCTTAGCCTTTATTATTCCCAAGTCACTTGGGGCCGGCTTTTTTTTATCTAACCAGATTTGACTGGAAATCAGTTTTTACACGGAGCGGCTGCCACCTGACCTACACAACCCGAAGGCTAACGATACCGCAAGGCTAGACCAATGTCAGGATATTAGAGGGTACTGACTTTCTCAATAACGACTGCTATAGATGTTCATGGCAGCCGGGACCGACGGCTTAACGTGCTCTCCGAGGCACAGAGCAGGCGATAATTGTCAATCAATACGCACATAATTTGAAAAGTCATATAACTTCCGAAAGTTAGAGGTGCGCGACGTAGGTTCGAACCCGAGACCCTCTGCATTGCAGTCTGTTGGTCTCCCCACTGAGCTATCGCTGCTGTTTATTGAATACAATAAATATGATAGCAAGCTGCAATTATTTAGAATTGATACATGAAATCACAGTCATTTGACGGTGTACATGGCATGTCAAAAGATCCTGTAGAGACGACAATATGCCTTCATATGTGAGACTTGAGTTTTGCAATAAAAGACACATGCACAACAGCACCACTGCTGTTACAGAAAATTGCTTAACAGAAAAACTAAAATACAAATTTTTACCCCGGGAAAGGACCTTGGGATTTCACATTCGATAGTGTCCTAGAGGCACTGTCAAATTTGTATGATACCACGGTATCATATCCCTCAGTAACCTATTCCCACGGTCCAGTTTCACATGGTGATAAGAACGACCCATCTCTATTTGACCACAATTCCCAAATTCATAGTATCTAAATATGTCCTTGTTAATTCATTATTTTTTATAGTTTATACACGAAACACGAATTTATATTAAATAGTTAATTTTCGGTTCTTAAACAGTGAAGGAAAACATCGTGAGACAACTTGCATGTCTGAGAGTTCTCCATTGATGTTTTCGAGTGTGCAGTCTGCTAACGCGTACTGGGTTATCCATATAACCCAGTACGGGTTAACAGACTAGGCAGGTAGACAATGACCTAATCCTTCTCACATTGAGACGAGGCCCGTGCCCGGCGGTGGAACAGTTTACGTATAGGGCTGATTTGTTATTTATTAGAGGAACCCTAACGTATCGAAAATCGCGAGTTGAGAACCAGAACATTTTAATGTTATGTATGTTGTTGTTATTTGATGTTGGACGCTCATTAAATTGGACCTCCATTTAACATTTGATTCTTGCTCAATTATCTTCAAACTTGTATTGTAAGGGACGCGCAGGATTGTAGGTAATAAGGGTTTTGTAAGTCTAGACTCGAAAAGGATGTAAGAGATCCTGTATAAAGTGTCAATGCAGTTAGCGCCTGGCTCAAGAGAGCTTGCACTCCAACGCCTGTTACAAATAATATATAATTTGTCTCTTCTAGTACATAGATCATATTGACTCAATAGTTTTTGCTCTACCTATCATAAAACTGCTAATACATTAAAGCTTGAAATAATTATAGTGCAAACTCTCAAGTAGGTATATAAAATATTTTATTTGTTACTGTATTTAAGTTGGTGCAGTTATTACATATTATAGTATAGTAAATACTGTTAAATTATATACATTTATACATGCAAAAATTAATTAATTATTATATTTAACTATTTACAATTATTGCACCTTAGTAATTGTATAATATAACATCATACAATATAAGTAGGTAGTAGTCAAATACTTTACAGTTTGATTAGCTATAAAAGACGTAGCAATACTGCTGTCTATCACTTCTTGTTGTGAGCTGTAAGTGAACGGACATATAAAACTTCCTTGTGTCAAAGTATAAAATAAATAGTTAAAGTATTTATACAGTGTGTTATTTTATCCATAACCTCTAATAAATACTATCGTATTAGGTTACATAGATTACATTATTAAAATAATATCAGCCCTGTATTTAAACTATCCCACTGCTGGGCACGGGCCTCTTCTCAGTGTGAGAAGGGTTAAACCATGGTCCACCACGGTGTCCCAGTGCGGGTTGATAGACTTCATACATCTGCGAAAAAACATAATGGGGAACTCTGAGACATGCAGGTTTCCTCACGATGTTTTCTTTCATCGTTAAAGAAAGCGATAGATAACTAATAAATAAGCGCATAACTTCGAAAAATCAGAGTTGTATGCCGTAGGATCGAAATCTCTTCTGACGACTGAAGGAGACCGTTGGATTGTCACGCAGAGTCGTCAGCTCTAGGTTATCGTTGCTTATAATGTTAAATTAATAGTTAGCAATTAATAAAATAAATGGATGAAGATCAATTAAAAGTTAGGCTGAATGAGGCTTGCAAAATTGTTGATAGTATCTTCGGTACATTCGGTACACGAGTCCGAATCGTACTGGGACGGTATTAATCATTTTGCTGAAGAACATTTATATATTAATACGTGAAGCAAAAACATTGTACACCTTTTTACGAAAATTGCGCGGACGGAGGAGTATGAAATTTGGCACAGTTAAAGTTTATATGGAGAAGGAGGGGCTAATCCTAATATTTTCATAAAATATGCATCAGAAATACATTAAATTAATGAAAACACACTAGACGCACACATCCATGCATTTGACACACGCAGTCGAATCGCGTTCGTAGTATTTCGGTATTGTTCGTCTGACGTCGTACAATTCTTTATAACTATGGTTACCTATACCTTATTTATATGTAATAAAGAAAAAGAAGAAGAAGCAAGCTTAGGAATTTTGGCCAAATTTTGACCACTAGACGACCCCTAGTAAATATAATCTGACCTTTTTTTAATAAAGAATTATCGTTAGAAGCACGTTTAGATGCTAATGAGTGTCTCTCAATACGAGCATGCGTTTGTTTTTATTAGGCTAACGTCATAAAAATAATCTGTATAACTGTTTGTAGAGTAATTACCGGAGTCGGTGGTACAGTAGTGAATACCACTGCAGTACATTCATCTATTCCGTTAAGTTCAACTCAAATTTCAACTATAGTCTATCACAATAGACTTTCAGGAAAAGGTAAACAACTTTTAGTGACTTTTATCATAAAATATGTTTCTGTAAAATAAATTTATGAATATTTATCAAAAGAAGGACTTTCATACGGCTTATTGTATTCATTAACAACTTTTCAAAGTGAGTTTGAATTTTCTTAAAGACTTTATATTTAATTAGGCATGAAACGATTGTTAACATAAAATATTACTTCTATTGGGACAGAGTATAGTTGATTATTTCAAGTTGTGTTTTTTTAAACACCTAGTTATATAATAATTTATATATATAATATAATATTTTTTAGTGTTGTGTTGTTATAATTTAATTTTGTTAAACTAATTTAAAAATAATATTTACCAAATAGCTAATTGGAATACATATTTTTAAAGTATAAAATTGTTTGTGCTTATAACTTTTTACAGTTCGAAGAAACTCTTATACAACAGCTTTGTCCGTCCGTCTATCTGTTATACAACTTTCAATTCAAGAACCGTAACAGCTAGAAACTCGCGGCCAACGCCATTCGACTCAGCATAGTCGATGTACCCCCGAAATGACTATGACTTTTTACCTCTGACCTCAAGGTCACGTGATACCATCTTTCAATTCAAGAACCGTAAGATCTAGAGACTCGCGGTTAATGTCATTTGACTCAACATAGTCGATATACCCCGAAATGACTATGACCTTTGACCTCTGACTTCAGGTCACGTGGTACCATCTTTCAACTCAAGAACCGTAAGAGCTAGACACTCGCGGTCAACGTCAATCGACTCAGCATAGTCGATATACCCCCAAACTGACTATGAACTTTGACCTCTAACCTCAAGGTCACGTGATACCATCTTTCAACTCAAGAACCGTAAGAGCTAGAGACTCGCGGTCAGCGTCAATCGACTCAGCATAGTCGATATACCCCCGAAATGTCTATGACCTTTGACTTCTGACCTAAAGATCACGTGATACAATTTTTTCGAACTCTAAGTTTTACAGCAATTCATAGCCGTTTCTCACTTGTTTAAATATAATAATTTTATTAGTTGAACTATTTGGATTTATTTTTCCAGTTAGTTCAACTAGTTGAAATTTGAGTTAAACTTAACGGAATAGATGCAGTGCATGAGGTCTGAGGTTCAGTCGTCGGGCAAAGTGTTTGTCTTTTTTGTGAAATAAATTCTCAAAAGCAACACGGTTTCTGGCAGTGTGCCTGTGGACCGAAGACACTATTGCCCTATTATGTGGGACCTATAACCAAAGCTGGCGAAATTAGTGTTAATATACAGAGTTATTATACTATTCTAATTTCGTCAGCTTTGGTTTAGCAAGAGGCCTACCTCTTCGGAAACCTCGCGTCAGATCATGCATGTAGCTTTCTACACGTTTTCTTTTAAGCTACAGAACCCTTGTTGAGCGGGTCCGATTCACTTGACCAGTAGTTTTAAACAGTCAGGGATAAGTATTTGTCCGTGTTGGTCCATATGCCATTTCGATACATGTCCTTTGATATGACGAGTATAAGCACTGCGGGATGATCGAGGTCGCGTAAGCCAAAACTATAACAATTTCCGAAGACACAATCCATTTCTATCACCGCCAAAAATTGCAATACCTAAATCTATATTACCACCACAAAAATATAAACTACACCTTAAATCTACTACATTAAGGATCAAATTCGAATAGCATTCAACCAAATCAATGGAAACTTATATGATTTTCACAAATAAATAACAAAATGCATTTTAAATAGGAAAGTTTCGGTTTCACAATGCATTGTAGAGTTTCAGTATGCCGACTAATTATTGCCCATTTGTTACTTTACTTGTCGCAGTTAAGAGGACAAACGATTTTGAAATATTTCTGTACTTTAGTATATGTTATAGTCATTGTGAGGAGTATTGTCTGTTTGACATGCGCTTTTTGTTAGTAAGTTCTGTTCAAATGGTTTTACTGTTTTCTCGTAATGTTTTAATCCATCTTGAGCCTTATTGAGATGGTGTATGCGTTTACGACGTATGCTAGGAAACGCACGCACCTCTGACTTTTCGAAGTTGGAGACCGTTGGACTGCTATGTAGTTTCTTAGTTCAATTCCAAGGTCTCCGACTTTGCTTAGTATGTGTCGCTTTAACGGTGAAGGAAAATAATGTGAGGGAATCTGCATGTCTAAGAGTTCTCTATAATGTTCTGAAAGATATGTGAAATCTGCCAACCCGCACTGAGCCAGCGTAGTGGACTACGACCTAACCCCTCTCTCTTTAAGAATGTGCACATGCCCAGCAGTGGTTGAGTTATTAAGCAAGGCTCATATCTAAATCAACAATCGCATTTAGTACTCTTAGTAGTGCCGGTTCTGAATCATGAGTACTACTTTCTGCTCTTCGGTGTCTGACTCCGACGGGTCAGGATGGCACATTCTTCGACCCTAGTCCTCGGCCATAGGGAAGGCTGTGGTGGTTTAGCCGGTAAAGTTCCAGCACACCCCCCTCTGCCGATCCCCAGACGAAGGGAGACCATGAGAAAAATCCAGACGTCTCGTACATATGACTAAAAGTGCAAATAGACGAACATGGTGCGGCCGGACCAATGTATGGTACGGTGCTACAGTGTGCTCTTCACACCACACCACCGCACCACGCACCGTCAAATATTTTCAGTACCGCATCAAGTTTAATGTCGAACCACCGTACTAGTATCGTAACAAATATTATAAATACGAATGTGAGTTTGTTTGTTTGTTACGCTTTCACGCTTTAACTACTCGACCGATCATCATAAATTTTCCCATACACTTTTTTAGGGGAACAGAAAAAGACATAGAGTTCCTTTCATCCAGAAAAACAGTACTGTTAATAACTAACCCAACCTAACCTACACTTGGGCGAGCGAAGGCAAGGGCAAAATATAGTCAATAATAATTATGTTCGGCGCACTGTACGCCACATGATCGAATATGGTCCGAGAGCGGACTGTGTTCGTGGTTCGGCCGCACTATAAGATGCGAAAGGAACTTGAACCGGCTTTAGTGGCGCGAATTCTGAGAAGCTTAAATAAAGCCTGATATTTAGTAGTGAACTGCAACAGGTTAAACATTTTATATTGATTGAAAAATAGGTTGCAAAATATAGCTGTCATGTATTAGCAAAATATAGCTCTCATGTATAGTAGTCTAACACTTTGATGTAATAGCCGTGCTATGTTCTGTAGCGGTTCCAAATAAGCAACTAGACGCTTTCGAAATCGAAATACTCCATTATAACTATAAGAGAACGCCCCTTCCAATTAAACAAATCTGTAGCGTTACTAATTAAGATTTAGTGCGAACGCATAAAAATATAATATGCATTTTATCATTCACTCGAAATAACCGCCATATTAAACACACAACATTGTTAAAGTTACCCGCCTGGGTATACATACACTCCACCTGTATGTACACGCCATAAGCGTAAATTCCACATGCGATAAGTAATAAAAACACCTTATTTTTTAGAACTAATAAAAACATTCCTATCGTTCGTACCGAACGACCTATAAAACCGTTAACCTGCACTTTATAACCTAACCAAATTAAATAAATCTGCACACCGAACAACTCACGTAAATGCACTGAACTTTAAAATTTACCAGGATATAACTAAGCTGCAAATTTGAATGAATAGGTCCTTATTCAAATTTAAACATGGAACGAAGACAATTCAATTTGGTCGTATTATTCGACTTATTCGTGGGTGCGTTCTAAATGACGTCAAAGGCGCATTCCATTCGAAGAGGAAAATGAACGGACAGCGAATTCGCCGAACGCACCGTTGCACTATTAATACAATGACAAAGTGTTTACTTACGAATAAATGACTGCCATTATAATATGGTCCTTATTGCGTCATAGATAAGGTTCTACGAGGGACAAGCTTATTTTTTTCAATGTTTCATTAAGTTGGGGAATGCTAAAGTCCGCTATAGAGTTTACGCGGGAAAACGTATAGTTTCTGACGTCGATGACTCAACAATCGAATCTTTATTTCGAACGCGTTCGTGACTAGAGTTGGAAATTGTGCTGTTTGTTAGATGTAACTGTCAAGATATATTGACCTTTCTGATAGCTGGGACGCTAAAGAACAGCTATAGATTAAAAAAGCAAATTATTGATATTATAATATACTAAACAATGTTTGTCAGATGGAATTCGCCATTTTGAGATAATACGCGTTTTGCATGTTTAGGCGAAAAACCGTTTTTAAAAAAATATGAGGGAAAGACTCAGACAAAAAACACAATGACGGCGAACAAGAAAACACCCAAACCTAAGCTATCTCTGGATCATGCAAATTACAGATTGAAAACACATAACACCGGCGTCATTGCAAAAAATAGGTACAGGCCAACTGTTTTTGCGTTAATTCGAATGGCTTCAAAATGATATAATTTTTTTTTTACTCTGCCTAGCCTTATAGCGAAATAGTTAGACTGCCACCCAGAAATATTGCGTTCCAACTCGTGACGCTTCTCTGATTTATCTAAGTTATATGCCAATTAAATAGTTAATTATCGCTCGAATTAACGATGAAAAAAACATTATGTGAAAAATATTATGTGAGACGTTTTCTAGTGTTCTTGAAGAGACTTAAAGTCTGCACAACTGTCATTGGCCATCGTATAGGATGGACTATAACCTAACCCTTTAAACCAATCGTATAAACTCTGACAGGAAGCTGGCACAAGAGTAGTACCACTTACTAAGTTTTACCCGCACAT
Source organism: Catocala fraxini (assembly GCA_930367265.1). Classification (NCBI taxonomy): domain Eukaryota; kingdom Metazoa; phylum Arthropoda; class Insecta; order Lepidoptera; family Erebidae; genus Catocala; species Catocala fraxini. The sequence goes on along the minus strand of OV884039.1, from coordinate 22,802,087 downwards.
GAAAGAGTCCTATAGAGTAAGAGATATAAGAGTAAAGCCTATAGCGTAAGAGTAGCACCAGTCTATAGGAATATAGGCCATAGGGCGAACGAAGTGGCTGTTACAAGTTGGTACCAGGTCCCAGAAGGGTACCTGTGGCATTCATAGGGAAAAAAATAGAAGGGAGTCACCATGGTGTGGTCCAGCTCCATCCTAATACCTGAAAATCCTACCGATCCCTTAACTTCCATTCCAATAAGTACCCGTAGTTTCATTAAATACCTATTACCTAAGTCGTCAATTCGCGAGGTTGGTATTACAAGCGATCATAGGCGACAGTAACTGCTTACTAACAGGCGAGCCATTTGTTTTTTTATCACATTTATATTAGTATAAACAAGTGATAAACGGCCATGAACTGCCGTAAATCTTAGAGTTCGAAAAAATGGTATCACGTGACCTTGAGGTACGAGGTCAAAGATCATAGTCATTTCGGGGGTATATCGACTATGCTGAGTCAAATGGCGTTGACCACGAGTATCTAGCTCTTACGGTTCTTGAGTTGAAAGTTGTATAATAGACAGACGGACGGACGGACGGACAAAGCCGATGTATAAGAGTATTTTCGAACACTAAAAAATGAAAAAGTTTGATGTTTCAACGCACTAATCTCGGAAACTACCAGTCAGATTTGCAAATTCTTCTTCCATTTGATAGCCCAATGCTTAAGGTTATAAGCTATTTAACATCACGCTACGAGCTACTGCACTGGAGCGTACAGTAGTAATATGAGTGACACCGGGTGACAGCTCGTTTGTTCTATAAAAACAGATATACAATGTATGCAATGATGATGTATGATTCACAGAATATTCTATTAACATTATGGAAGTCCTTTTGAGTCCTTCCTTCCGTTGTCGAGTCATCCGTTCGGTCTAGCTTAGTACTTAGATATGTTTAAGGGCAGGCCACACGCGACTATGCTCAGGGGATTGAAAATCGAATGCAAGACTAAAAAATATGACGTTTTTAATGCTTTTTAGGGTACTGAACCCAAGTGGTGCTAGCGGGACCCTATTAATAAGCTTCTGTCTACCTGTCCGGTCTTTAAAAGCCTTTCTCGTGTGAGCCAATTTTGTTAATATATAAATCATCTAACTAAGATGGCTGATATTTTAACAAAATAAAGATAATAATGCCTGATTACATAAATTATAAAAAGTAAAACAATAAGATTTCTCGTACGAAAGAGATCTTTTCCAAAAGCTTTTTTATACTACCTAGGTGACAGGCAATCTAGCCGGTTTGTAGTAAATGGTTACCGAAACCTATGCGCTGTTTACGTTTATCACTCATAGGTAACTGTAGTTAGGAAAAATAAATTGGATAATATGAAGAGAAAGTCATTGAGAGAGGTATATATCACCGACAAGTGACACAAAGATTTGCCTAGTAAGTAAAAGTTTACTTACTAGGCAAAAATGTGTGTCACTCATCTAACGCCGGTTGTTAATAAGAGGGTAGTACCTACTATCGTTTGTATATATGTTACGGCTAATAGCCGAAGTACGGCTACACCTAGTTTTAGCCGGCTACAACTAGGTGCAGCCGGCCACATGCGGTTAGGTTATGTTAGGTTACTTTTGAGTTGTAGCCGGCTAAAACTAGGTGTAGCCGCACTTCGGGTATTAGCTGTAACATATATACCAAACTGGCTGTCTCCTGCTATTTCACCCACAGTTATGATGACGCTTCTATGGCTCTCGGCGTGTTGTTATAAAGCCTATTTTACTTCTAGAAAAAGATTATATGGTGCAAGAATTTTTTAAATTGGTTCGTTTCTTTAATGTCAATTTTTCTCTTTATAATATTAGTATCTTACCTATTATAGATCATAATTGGCAACCGCAGTCTATTCTACTCAAACGCTACTGAGAATAATTCCGTGCCCAACAGTGGGATAGTTTATTAATATGGCTGATAATATTACTGTGAAAACCATAAATGATAAGACCAAAGACGTCATAACATTAACTTAAAAACATATTTTTAATATACGCAGGTTGCGAACAAAGGATCAAGGAAAAACATTAAATTTAGTTACCTTCTTGTGGTTTCGATAACTCCTAACGGGACTTACGGTATTCAGACTATTTATATATATTTTTTACAATATTCCAGACCTATTTTTAAGTACCACTATACAATTTCAGGTAGACCAGCAATAGACAGTTTGTTTTGTTTTTCGTGTGGTTAGTGGCCAACCTGTTGTCAAGAGTTGTTCAAGCCGCCCGTAGGCCTCTGACATGGCTTAACGACTGCTGTCAATTTGACAACAACCGGGACCGACATTTTACGTGCCCTCCGAAGCACGGAAGCTCAGATGAAATACCACTAAGCGGTCACCCATCTATAGACTGACCGCACCCAACGTTGCTTACCCTCGCTAATCGCTTACCGATCAGTGAGTGCAACTGGCTATGAGCGCCTCAATAGACAGTTGAACAGCCACGCAAAGGTCTCGAGTTTGACTCCAAGGCACGCTTTTCAGAGTTATGTACGTATTAAGTTCTTAATCAGTAGCTTTATCGCCATAAAAACATAGTAAGAAAACCTGCATGCCTAAGAGTTGTTCATAAGGTTCTTAAAATTATGAGAAATCTGCCAACCCGCACTGGGCTAACGTGGTGGACTTTAACCTAACTCTTCTCACACTGAATATAAGTCCGTGACTAAGACTGAGACAGTTATAAACAAGGCTTACATTATTCTTATATACACATTAAATACCATGTAACAGACACAAAACGGCATTGAATGTTTGAAATCTTATATTAAAATTAAAATAACAAGTAAAGGTCTTTTTCCACCTAGTTGATGGGCCTCGATTGGGCATGACCATTAAACTATTGCAATTTTGTGTAACTTCTCGCACTTGATTGATACCGATCGAAATCGATCAACACTGTTGAATATCTTAAGACTGCGCCGAGCGTAAGACGCGGTTGGACTGAATGACTGAGCTCAAAATTAAAATCAACGCGCAGCCGCCATAGTAAAATTGTATGAAGGATTTGAAGTGCTTTTTTGGTAAATACGTATCTTTATTGTCACCGAATAACTTAAATATTTGGGACGGACAAATTGTAATATAACTATTTATGTTTCGTTTAAGCTGTAAAATAGGATAGATTTCTACTGTTATAATCTAAAAATCACGTAACACGTGCTTACGTTTTTGCATTTTTCGTGCAAGTTTACGTAATTTTGTAGGTGAAAATATTAATTATTTTAAGTTTTTTACATGGAGTAATTGTAAACACATTCATTGTTATGGTAAATGTATATTTTATATTTGTATTAAACAAAAAGTGTTGATTTTATCATCTTAACTGTGACCGCCTGCTTTGGCACATTTCGCTCGGCGCAGTCTTAATACACAGATCGTTGCTGACTGAATAGCAGACCGAATAGTATAGCAGCGACGCACGAGGATTTCTGAATCAAACCTACATACGCAGAATTTCTTCATGCCTGACTGTTTGTTTGATCTGCCTAGAAGCTAAAACTACTGAACGGATTTTAATACAGTTCGGTTGAACTGGAAGCTCTGCTTAAAATCTTAGTTTGCAGGGCGCCGATTGTTGAGGTTTGCTCCCAAAGATCCCAGGGATCCCAACAGGACAAAAATATTGTGCAATCGACAAATAGTTATACAAAGAATGCTTGTTATGTGGTCATTGTTTAAATGTTTGGAAAGCACTCACAATGAAGGAAGTACAGTGGATTCCATCGGTAGCTCCGTTATCGCGAGTACTTTGCTTTTTAGGAAACAATTACAATTAATTAACACCTAATAACAGCCACATAACATCTAATAATAGCCAATAATACCTAACACAATCAACAATATATCGAAGTGTTTTATTTGATATCAAACGTACATTTATTCTTCCCCTTTCCTCATAAATTCTCGGTAATCCAAACCAGTTTGCGCTGCAACTTTTTTACCACGAGTCTATACGTAGGTACGGCAGACGTTATGGCAGGAATGTCCGGTGCGGACCGGAAGCGACCGCAGTATCAAAGGTCAGTTTTAGCTCGTATTGGATAAACTTTGCAGTCTATGGTAGGCTAACTTTTTTTATTATATCGTGGATTAGATTGGTTATGCTTGTCGCCGAAAATGTTGGTGGCCATTTTTTTTGGTAAAGGTTTGTGATCGAATGAGAAGTTGTGAAGTTGTAGCTCACCCATTGTAGTTGAATACAAGCTTAGATGGAGGGCTTCACAAGTATACTTATAATTATTTTGACAAATTGTTCATAGCATAAGTTAGTTAGCACTTATATTTGTGCATTGCAGTTGGGTTCTAGATTCCATACTTAGGTCAAAAGAATTTTTTGCAGTTGCTCGGTAAAAAAGTCAGTTAGCATCATGCATTAACAATGCTTATGTTAATTTAATTCATTAGTTAATAAATTGGTAAAAGCTTTTTTATCAAAGTTGTGTAACACAAGTGCGTCAATGTATAATATTAGTTAATAAAATAATTTCCTTATTATTTGTACCTACACACAACAACGAAAATAATGATAGACATTTCAATGTATTATTGATCAGCTTTAGATATGTTCTTACACGGTGAAATACAACTTTATTATTAGTATTTTTAGAAGTAGTACTGCATTTAATTTCTTTAAGTATATAATTGGAATTGCAAAATAGATTCGCCGCACTGGAGACCCCGGCAAATGTAGACGAGGACCTGGACGGCATTATTGGGGTGATACGCGAAGTGGGAACGAGGCACTTTCGGAAAAGGCGATCAGATAAGAAGTCCAAACTTTCTAACGAGACCCTGGATCTGATACAATTTAGACGTGAGACACCAGAGGAATCTTTGTCAGATCCCCAGTCACTCCACAAGAAAATCAGGAACTTGGTAAGACGCGACCTTCGCAGCTGGAACACTCGCCTAGTATATGAGGCGATCGAGCGAAATCGGGGGTCGAAGGTCTTCATAAAGACACTGGGGAGGAGTCATCTGACAAAGTTAGTTACCTCGCATGGTGAAACCGTCACATCAGTCCCAGGGATTCTCGCTGAAATTGAGGACTTCTACGGACATCTATATGCCTCGCACGCACCGAAATCTCCACCTGACGCGAGAGACCCTAGAGCCCCACTTACCCGCCACTTCACTGACGATCTCCCAGACGTAGATGTCGATGAAATCGAGGCGGCTCTCAAACAGCTTAGTAATGGGAAGGCTCCCGGTGAAGATGGAGTAGCCTCTGAGCTCCTCAAGGCTGGGGGTAAACCTGTTCTTGGGGAGTTGAAGAGGCTCTTCAACTCTGTAATAACCAATGGGACTACCCCGAAGGCGTGGAGCAGAGGTGTAGTGGCATTGTTTTTCAAGAAAGGAAACAAAACGCTCCTTAAAAACTATAGGCCGATCACGCTTCTGAGCCACGTCTATAAGCTGTTCTCGAGAGTCGTCACGAATTGTCTGGCATCAAGATTTGACGCCTTTCAGCCACCGGAACAGGCTGGGTTTCGTAAAGGCTATAGCACAGTAGACCATATCCATACTGTTCGGCAGGTTATACAGAAGTCCGAAGATTATAACCAACCGCTGTGTCTGGCATTTGTCTGAAGTCTCTACCAAATGGCGACAATGTCCGTCCAAGTGCAGAACCACCAAACAAGACCCACCCAGTTGCTCAGAGGTGTAAGACAGGGTGACGTTATTTCCCCGAAACTCTTCACTAATGCTCTGGAGGATGTCTTCAAGACCCTGCGGTGGAATGGACTGGGCATCAATGTCAATGGTGAATACCTCACACACCTCCGCTTTGACGACATAGTTATAATGGCAGAATCGATGCAAGACCTGCAGAAAATGCTGTCCGGTCTTAATGCTGCCTCGAGACGCGTTGGGCTCGGGATGAACTTGGACAAGACCAAGGTCATGTTCAACGAGCACATCGTCCCTGAGCCCGTTCCCGTCGAAGGTGTAGCCCTTGAAGTTGTCCAGGAGTACGTCTACCTAGGACAAAAGTTACAGCTGGGTAGAGACAACTTTGAGGGTGAAATCACCAGAAGAGTGCAGCTTGGCTGGGCAGCGTTTGGAAAGTTACGTCACATCTTCGAGTCACCCTTGCCACAATGCCTAAAGACCAAGGTATTCAATCAATGCGTCCTGCCGGTCATGACATACGGAGCCGAGACGTGGAACCTGACAGTGAAACTAGCCCACCGATTGCATATCACTCAGCGAGCTATGGAAAGGTGTATGCTCGGAATCTCGTTAAGGGACAAAGTCCGGAACGAGATTATCCGGCAAAAAAACAAAGTCACCGACGTAGTTCAGAAGTGTAGCAGGCTGAAGTGGCAGTGGGCTGGTCACATCTGTCGCAGAACCGATGATCGTTGGAGCAGACGGGTTCTCGAGTGGAGACCACGACTCGGTAAGCGTAGTGTAGGACGCCCTCCGGCCAGATGTGTCCCCTATATGTGAATTGTTATTTTTGTTGCACGTGTCATGTTTAATTATTTAAATTAATAAACAGCAGTAGTTTATCAGTAAGTAAAACAATTAGACAATTACATTTCTTATTAAGTAGTGTGTGTGTGTGTGTGTGTGTGAGGTTCTATGCTTGGCTCTGTTAGTTGTTCAGTTCGACAATTTAAAAACGGCGATGGCTCGAGATTCTGTTACAAGTGTATGCTCAAGATTATCAGCATCATTAGGATATCGCTGCTTTCTGAATAATGTTACAAGAAGCGGCGAGGCGGTACCCCAATGGATAACATTGGACTTACGATCGAAAGCTCGTGAATTCGAATCCCTCTTCTTGCTCTACCGACGTGAATGAACTCTACCGAAACAATCTAGCTCGGTTAAAACGTAAACAAGACATTTTGTAATCCAAATCTCTACGTTTACCCAAATGTTATACATTGAAATTAAAACACAATGTACGGATTTTATCACGGTTTATTTAACAATATACTATTTAAACATTTAAATTTATATTTATTTTACATTATTACAATCAATAATATGCAAAAGACTTCAAACCGTTTTCAATAAAAGGTATAAGTCCTAAATTCAAATTATTTAATGGTTATTTATCCTAATAATTTTTTTAAACTATGTGTAAGCTTGGCTTTTGTCACGGCTCCGGTGCTGCGAGTCTCCGGCGATCCCACGCGTGCTAATCGACGCAGACGGCTTTCACTCACCGCCGCAGCTGAGGCTGGCCAGCAAGCCGAAGCTGCTCGCTCGCAGCCTCCTGCTTGTCAGCTCGCGGACCGCCTCGCCCCTACGCGCCGAAGCCATTCTAAATTACACTCTAGAGGTAGGGCAGACAAGACTGCGTGGAGTCGGATTCACAGCGATTCATTTCTGACACTACAACCTAATTTTTAGCAAATGTTTTAGGACTAACAATTTTATTATAAATGAACATTCGGAATAATACACATTATATAATACAATACTTAGTACAAATGATTTTATTTCATACAAAATTAGGAGATTCAATTATTATAATCCTCGATATTATGTCAGAATAGAAATAGAAGTAAAGATTAATAAAAATCAACAAAATGGATCCTTTTAAAAACAGATTATTTCGCAATCAAATACTTTAAAATGTTGTAGGGCATGATATAAAATAATGTGAAGGTGATCGATTATTAGATGTAATGTAAAGGAGTCGATCGTGTATATGATCGTGTAGTATCTACGATTATCTTTGAAAGCAGCTTAATTACGAAAAACATAATTTCTAAATTTTGAATATTATGCTTACTGAAGTTTATAGCAAACGTGTTATGGATAATCATTTCCATATTAGTATCAATAAGTATTCTATCATGCCTCATTTGTAACAAAACGTATCGAATATCGCTAATGTTACAATTGCATCATTAACATAATAATTCAATGCGCCACACAAAACATCAACACCTCAACGTACTCCACACATTATTACTAAACAAATATGCTAATACAATCGGCAACATCACGACACCAATACCAGGTACAAAGCAGGAACTGAAAATATTCAAAATATGCATAAAGCCTCATATCCACTAGGCAACAATTGACCAACAACACGTGACGCTCAACAAAATCGGCAACGTTGCGCAACAACGCGCGACGTTGCCAGCTTGCGCGTAACATGACGCGCGCCTTGTTTCCGTGCAACATACAGTTGAACATTAAGTGGAGACCCACTTGACAACATTTAATGCTCAACTGTATTTTGAACATTGTAAAAAGCCGCTGAAATCAACATTAGTTCCTCTGGCAACATGTTGCCGACATCTCGTCATGCGTGGACAGACAACGTTGCTAAACAAAGTGCCGCCGTGAGCAACAATGTTGTGCAACATGTCGCGCGTCATATGTTGCCTAGTGCATACAAGACTTAATTTCAACACATTGTTCCTAGGAATTATAAAAATATGTACTTACGGTTTTTCCCTATACCGTAATATGCAAAGTGCATTTATAAGGAAATTGTGGGTCGATGCGGAATCAAGCTGTTGTCATAATTGTTGATAATGATCGTGGGTTTGAGTTTGTGACTCATATTCTGGTAGTTGAAGAATGTAGACAGTAGAAGGGTTTTAAGAAACAATTACTTGTATCCTTAAGCTGGCGCCAATTGTCGGAAATACAAGGTCACTAGTTATTGCGGTATTCAAGCGCCATTTGTAATATTGATACTGTACTAGTCTTATAAAATATTTATCTAATTAAAATTCAACTTCCTCGCGTCTAACCTTTGTCGCTCTCGAAACTTTACAAACACACAATTGCGAAAACTTAGTACACCCACACTTAGAACAATCATTTGTAGAAAACATTAATATTTGTCTTATTTGGGATGCGAACCCATCACATTCAGCAGTGGCTAAGCGACCACTGATCTGCTATACCATCCGTACAGTCGCAACTGTATTTATGAAGGCAGATGAACATCGTGAAAAGTCTACGTTCGCCACAAAATGACTGAACTGTAATGTACCTCGAACGAATACTGCTGGCTATTGCCGACGGGTCATCTCAGCAAATGCCGAAGTTATATTTTATATTATATATATTATAACTACAGATAATAACTACTTTTAAAAAATTTAATTTCTATTCGGTATTATTATCTTTTACGTCAAACCTTAATTATTAGTTTCTGACGATTTATTAATACTAGCGGTCGCCTAGTAGTCAAAATCCGACCATAATTGATTTAAATTTTAAGTTTGGTCGTTATTAAGGTTTTATTGTCTATAACTTTACCCTTATTATCACATGTCATGTAGATTTCGCCAAGGCTACACAGGTTAATTTACCTATCTTTTTTAAACACATTATTATTTACTTAACTATATTATTCATTAACGATATTCCTAAGCTTGCTACTTTGTTTTATTTTTTCTTTATTACTTAACTTGTAACCATAGTTACGAAGAATTGTACGACGTCAGACGATCAATGCCGAAATACTTCGAACGCGATTCGACTGCGTGTGTCAAATGCATGATGTGTGCGTGTAGTGTTTTTTCATTAATTTAATGTATTTCTAACGCATATTTTATAAAAATATTAGGATTTGCCACTCCTTCTCCATATAAACTTACTGTGCTAAATTTCATACTCCTCCATCCGCGCAATTTTCGTAAAAAGGGGTACAAAGTTTTTGCTTAATGTATTAATATATAGATATTTTATTAAACAATATTTGTTTATTGCAAAATTATAGGATTCAAGAAATTTTCTTTTTCTTTATCGTATCGTATCATATGGGCCTTTGTCTATGACACAATTGCTCCTTAACAGATGAGTCGGATTCGTAGCGGTTCTAATCCTAATCTATACTTAATATTATAAAGCTGAAGAGTCTTTTTGTTTGTTTGAACGCGCTAATCTCAGGAACTACAGGTTCGAATTGAAAAATTATTTTTGTGTTGGATAGCCCATTTATCGAGGAAAGCTAGGCTATATAACATCAAGCTATTACCAATAGGAGCGGAAATGTTGCAAAGACGGGAAAAATTCTCTAATGTGAACCAGACGAAGTTGCGCGGGTCAGCTAGTCCTAACTAATATTATAAATGCAAATGTGAGTTTGTTTGTTTGTTACGCTTTCAAGCCTTAACTAGTAGACCGATCGTCCTGAAATTTTGCGTACACGTTGTCAGGGATAAAGACGAGGACATAGGATACCTTTCATCCAGAAAGGAATACTGTACCCAAGGGATACAAATTGTTTCACAAAATGTACATAAACGCGAGCGAAGCCACGGACAAATTCTAGTTATTTCATAATCAAGATAATTTTAGCTATGTGTATATGTTTAAGATGATCAGATTTTTTGCCGGTAACAGTAGAGTTGCCAGTGATTAAAATCAAAACAATAACATAGTGAAGATACTATTAAAAATAAGTGAATACATTTTGTTTTTCTGAGCCTGCTTTTTGGTCCTATGGTATATGCTGCTATGCTGGGCAAAGGCCTCCCCTCTCAATCTTTACTGCTCTCGCTCCTGAGCAACGTTTTGCCACCTCTTCATAAACTTTTCTATATCGTCCCGCCATCTCCTTCGAGGTCTGCCCTGTCGCCTACGAATACATAATTATGGTTTAATTATTCTAGCTTGGTAAGCATGTCTTATTTAATAAGCTATTTTATCAACTTTACAAAACAAGTTATCCGTGCGTCAATGTATAATATTAGTTAATGAAATTAATTTCCTTATTACCTATATACGACAAGGAAAATGTTATGTAATTTCAATGTATTATAAATCAGCTTTAGGTATGTTCTTATATCCCTACCAATATTATAAATGCGAATGTGAGTTTGTTTGTCACGCTTCCCTGCCTCAACTACTCGACCGATCAGCATGAAATTTTGCATACACGTTGTCGGGGGTACAGAATAGAACAAAGGGTTCCTTTCATCCAGAAAAAAGTACAGTTATCAACTTAACCTACATTTATGCGAGCGAAGCCGCGGGCGAAATCTAGTATGAAACGAGATGGGTGTAAAAACCCAGGATTCAACCTCTTCGTCTTTATGTGCATTTTTTATTCAGCTTTCCCAGCTTCTTTTTAATTTTACACTGCTGGGCAAAATCCTCTTCCTTGGACTTCCAAATCATTCTGTTGGTGGATATCCCCTGACCTTATGACCTTGTGACCCCTATATCTCAGGGGTCTTTGACCCACAGGGCCCATATTCAAACTCGACCGAGGTATGACCCCAAGGTGTCTGCACACCAAGTTACAAGTCCATATTTTTCCATTTAAAATATGTGACCCCTATATCTCGGAGGTATTTTGATCCACAAGGCCCATATTCAAATTCGACCGAGGTATGACCCCCCAAGGTGTCTGCACACCAAGTTACAAGTCAATCGGTCCAGTGGTTCCGGAGCTATGCCTGTCACTAACAGGCAGACACACAGACCCACAGTGTTTTCATTAACCTCTTCGAAGAAGAGTCAGAGGTTAATAAAACCTTATTGAAATGAAAATATACATAGTTATGTAGATAATCGCGCACCTATATACCCAAAGCGATATGCACTAATACACGTATGGGACACAATAGTAGGATATAAATTAATTGATGTTGAAATATAGATCTTCTTTTTCTTCTTTTCGTGTGGTTAGTGGCCAACCTGTTGTCAAGAGTTGTTCAAGCCGCCCGTATGCCTCTGACATGGCTTAACGACTCCTGTCAATTTGACAACAACCTGGACCGATTTCTTACGTGCCCTCCGAAGCATGGAGACGCTCAGATGAAATACCACTAAGCGGTCACCCATCTATTGACAACTTTGCTTAACCTCGCTAATCGTTTACCGATCAGTGAGTGTAGCTGGCTATGAGCGCCTATAGAAATATAGGTGTAATACCTATATATTACCAGCAATGATATTAGGTCCTAACATACTTATTAGCCCCACCTAAGTTAATATGCAAGTGTTGAAAGTGGATTCACATCGGTAGTGCAATAGTTTCGATCCCACGATCTCTCGATCGAAAATCTAATGCCTAAGTGATTAAACTACACTACTTTTTAGGTAGCATGTCTGTTGTTGTCTATAATTTATATGTGTAAACTGTAGCCACAGAAATTTTCTTTATAGAAAATCTAACTTGGCAATTCACGATCGCCCGCAAACTCACCCACGGAACACTCACAAACAGCCATGCAATAAACTGAGAACCCATCCACATACCGCAGACGACATACCTACTCTTAAAGATTCCATTCTATTCTCATCCACAAGGAAACCGAACAATAAATGTAATAAAATCTTATTTTACAACAAATATTGTTACTCTACCAAACGTAATACATTTCCCCCCCGGAACAACCCGTATAATGTAACGGGTGTTCACTAAATTGTTAGTACTGAAAATGTGCGTTCAGTATATATTCGTATATTCGATAGTCAATGTGAAATACAAGGGCACTTAAAACGAACGGTTTCTTGAAAATGTTCGCATGTGTTATTGTTTCTGTGAGAGTATTGCTTTTTTAAATATTTTTTTTCGGTTCGCGATTTGGAATTCCTCGGTGATGCTGAAAGAGGTACGGGTTTATATCTAATAAAGGCTAGATGTTATTGCATAATCTTTTGGCCAGTGTACCCCGAGGCCCAGAGTCCAGACACAATGTTTTTTGAGAGTTAATAGATTATTGCGATAGTAACATACGGAGTTTGAAGTATACCGGATTTCCTAATACATGGGATCTAAAACATCTCCATGCAAGACATATGTATATGTAGACTAGGTTTTAACAATTCTCATAGCAACACCCACCATCCTACCATCCCTACCATCTAATATCTACCATGCTTTACTATTTTTGAGTAGTAGAGCCTCGCTGATTTCATGAATGGGCCGGCTCGACCGGAGAAGTACTACCCTCTCACAGAATATCGACATGAAATAGCAGTGTTCCTACTGTTGTGTTTCGTTCGGTGAGTGAGAGTGCCGGAGGCCCAATCACCCTCTGTCCCCCTTCCCGCTCCTTCTCCTTCCCACTTCCCTTTTTTTCCTAAAGAGTCGGCAACGCGCATGTGATGCTTCTGGTGTTGCAGGCGCCCATAGGCTACGGTGACCACTTACCATCAGGTGGGCCGTATGCTTGATTGCCATCGCAGTTGTATAAAAAAAAAGAAAATACTGGGAAATAGGCGTCACACTATCTAAAACACAAAAACGCTTTGCTCAACGCGGGTATCGAAATGACAACCTCACAATCGCACGCGCAAATTTATACCATTCCACAGTCAGTCAGTCAGTCAATAATATACCTAGTATAAAATAATTCAGTATTTCCATTGACAGTGTGTAGGAGTACAACAAATACGTTATGACGTCATATGTCAACAGCCGTGACGTATGGAGTGTATTTAAATGAATGTGTCTAGACATGAGTTGTAATTTTAACTGGCTACGTTTTGCTGACGTCGTCGTTCTCGCGGAGATCGGCGAAATGTTGCGTCTTCCTGAATGGAAATTGTATGTTCTACATAATATGTAGGGTCTTTTTATATTATGTAGGTTCAGTCGTAGGGCGTTAAGATATTACTAGAATTCCAGAGTCAACTTACGTTATACAGGGTGTCCCGTAAATAATAGATCAAACGAAAATGGTAGATAGCTCGCTTGATTACCTACAACTGATTAGAACAGTTTTTTGAAATACCTTGTGGTCATGTGGTGTGACTGAGGTCTGGTCATGATGGTACATGGTCTGGCCATGTGTCACGGTACAGCTTTAAAAAACACCATGGTTTCAGATAGTCATATGTTAACCACCCGAAACAATCTTAATAATTTACTAATTAAAAAAAAATAACATAACAATAACTGATGTCGTAAATAATAAGGGGCAATAAAAAGGACCGCCCGTTATTATTTACGACATTAATTATTGATATGTTATTTTTTTAATTAGTAAAAATTTAAAATTGCCTCGGCTGGTTAACATATGACTATCTAAAACCATTTCACGAAAAAACGGTTCATTAATTTTTCCAAACAAAATAATTCGTATAAAAAAATATGGTCAGGGTTATTCTATACCACCAGTAGAATGCGTGGTTAAAAGGAATTACACGATTTCAAAATCAACCTACCTGGGGGTGGTGGGCTTTGTGGGCCTGCCCGCCATCCGTTCAGCACCAGGTCCGAGAGGCGGCGTGCGTGTTTCCACGCGCGCCTCTGTGTCGAGTCCGTCTTCCCTCTAGGGGGGAGACATTAGGGTTTAAATTGAGAAGTGCCTAAGGTAGGTCTCTTGTGTAGTGGCCTGCCGTTTCATACGGCGGGCCGAAACCTCGGCGGGGTCGCGACCGCATGTGCAAGTGATTCGCGCGGCCCCATCGATAGCGGTTTTGTCGAGGAACACCGTGGTAGGTTTAGTCGGTATCCCGGAAGGTCCTTTATCATTTCAACATCTTTCTTTTACCCCGGTGAGTCCGACATAATCCCTCCGCCCGCCCATGCGGAAGGGTATGAGTCCAAGCAATCCCCAAGTAAAAAAAAAAAGTTTTCAAAATCAACCTGTATATCTCCAAGAATTCAAATTCTGTATTCAGCAGTCTATTCATGCACTCGGCGCGGTGGCAGAGGCGAGGCGACGATTTAACCACTAAGCCTTTCGTGAAATAAATGGAATAAATCTATACCTTTAAATACCATATATGTAGAAAGAACGGACGAAGAAAGACTGACTAAGAAAGTTTATAAGGCTTGTGTGAATGGAACAGTCGCAAGAGGAAGACCTAGGCGAACGTTTCTTGATCAGATCGGAGGCGTTCTTTACAAAGGCCAGGTTAAGAGCGCCTTGAACCGACAGGCGTGTATGAGGAATGTGATGAAAGTGAATGAAGCCAGAGAAGTGTGTCAGGATCGTAGAAAATGGAAATCCGTAGTCTCTGCCTACCCCTCTGGGAAACAGGTATGTATGTATGTATGTAAATAACAACGCAATTAGAACCACTTATAACCTTTTGATTGCATAGATGGCATAGTAGTTTAAATCTTCGCTTCACCACTGTAGCAAGTGTTGTGGGTACAAAAATTTGTGTAGAAATAGTTGTTCCGTGTCAGGGTGCTCTTTGTATCCGTGTTTAAATGTTTGTAAATTCCCTGCGAGACAGGAATGATGTCTAGAGCAAAAGTTGTGGTTTCGTAAAAAAATACTGATTGACGTGAGTTCTTTAACGGCTATATGGACTTTTGAACCTCGAGGCCCAGGCAAAACTATTTTGCTTTTTTCATTGTGTCTAGACAGGTTAACTTTGATTTAGCAATGAACCTTTAAAAAAAAAAAAAGAATTATTGAATATTGTATTACGTATACATATATTTCTTTTTATCTCTGCATCACCCTAAGGTCGACTGGTACTAAGTCCACCATTGTACTATTTTGAGCGTTAAGTACGCAAAAGAAAAATAAAGTAATCTCGAAAGTTTAAAAACCATTAATAAATATAAAATCCAATAACAAAATAGTTTACTTAAGTAAAATTATCGTAACATAAACATCGATAGGCTGTAAATAAAATCGTAGGTGTACCGGATGTACGCGGCTTGCAACATACCAGTATCACTCATTGCAACTGGGGCATAGTGTCAAGTGAAAACTTGTTTTTTTATCGATAATGTTGAAATCTAGTCTATGATTAATGTGCTCATACGCTAGATTGATTTGATTTGATAAAGGAACGTTGGTTATCTGACATTAAGAGCCGTTGTGATTTACATACATACATACATATATAGATTCACGTCTGTGTCCCAGAGGGGTAGGCAGAGACTACGGATTTCCATTTGCTACGATCCTGACACACTTCTCTGGCTTCATTCACTTTCACCACATTCCTCATACACGCCCGTCGGTTCAAGGTACTCTTAACCTGGCCTTTGTCCAGAACGCCTCCGATCTGATCAAGAAACGTTCGCCTAGGTCTTCCTCTTGCGACTGTTCCATTCATACTAGCCTTATAAACTTTCTTAGTCAGTCTTTCCTCGTCCATTCTTTCTTTCTTGTTCCGTTGTGATTTAAATATGAAAATATGTTTTCTTTGTCACCCCAGTTACCTAATAGCCGCCCACACTTGTCCACAGCCCGGTGGATACACCCTTACTAAGATAAGACCTGCATGGAATGGTCCATGAACAGGTACAACTGTGTCTTGTCTTTGAAATTAAAAGTAAACTTGTTTAGCAGATTCATCCTTACTTTATTTTGCTATTTAGTTTTTATTAACTGTCGTGACATAAGGATACATTTAATCATGCATGATCGTCGATAACATCGACCCTGGTCTTTATTATCATATTTTGTTAATGCGTTAACGAGACAGCGTGTACCAGAGTGTATAGCTTGGTATTAGTAACATTGCTTTGAGATACGGCAATAAGGCCTCAAGATTTAAACATAATAAAAAAACAGCGTAATTTAGTTGCTTAGTTACCTATACTAAATCTTCTCTCTTAGCCTTTATTATTCCCAAGTCACTTGGGGTCGGCTTTTCTGGTCTAACCGGATTTTTAAGTAAGTAAGTAAGTAGTAGTAGAGGGTACTGACTTTCCCAATAACGACTGCCATAGATGTTTATGGCAGCCGGGACCAACGGCTTAACGTGCTCTCCGAGGCACGGAGCAGGCGATAATTGTCAATCAATACGCACATAATTTCGAAAAGTCATATAACTTCCGAAAGTCAGAGGTGCGCGATCTGGGTTCGGATCCGAGACCTTCTGCACTGCAGTCTGTTGATCTCCTCACTGAGCTATCGCTGCTCTCTACTAC
Source organism: Catocala fraxini (assembly GCA_930367265.1). Classification (NCBI taxonomy): domain Eukaryota; kingdom Metazoa; phylum Arthropoda; class Insecta; order Lepidoptera; family Erebidae; genus Catocala; species Catocala fraxini. The sequence goes on along the minus strand of OV884039.1, from coordinate 22,785,246 downwards.
TAAATGCAGGCAGCTAATTAAAAGTGATCCATTAGCCGCACGTTTCAAAGATAATTTAAGTTTATTTTCTCGGTACAACCATTAACATCTATGAGAGAAAGCAATGCAATCGCTAAATAACTAAAATAGAATTTTCCTTAACACTGACACAAAATGGACACAAAACAAACGCATTACCAAAGGAAATTCAATAATGACATCAAACGGCTATATTTACGATACACACAAAATCTTAACTAGACTGTATAAACACAAACCCACTGACATACCCACATAAACTCATTGACACATACATACACCCACATATCACAGCTACAACTATAGAAAGAGCTATGAGATTTATCTCTCCATCTTTTCCTATATCTCCAAATTAAGTCCCATGCCTAACAAAAAAAACGCAACCAAAGAGCTGTCAAATGTGACATAAGTCACGGATAAACGCCAAACTGTGACAAATGAGTCTTCCACATTGGCTGAATAAACATATCCTGTTTTACAGACCAATGTCGACAGAATATATCTCACGTCTCATCTTAATGGATTAACACGCGTTAACTTTACACAATCACCAAATATACAACATGTTCGATTAAAATATTTCACCCACACGATTCACTTTCATGATCACAAACCATAGTTAAATCTATAAAAAGGTTGTTTTGACATTGTACGGTGTTTAATAGTAAATGTATAGACAATAAAACGGACGTATAGCAGTTTGTTTAACAACGTAAACTGTAGTTAAATTTGTGGGGTAAACAGATTCTATTGCGTTCATAGTAGGTGGCCGAGGGATAGTTAAAAGGTGTTACTTTGGCCCTTTTAGGTTGGTGGTGTATAATTAGGTGGTAACGAACTACTTAATACATTCATACATAGATTCACGCCTGTTTCCCAGAGGGGTAGCAGAGACTACGGATTTCCATTTGCCACGATCCTGACACACTTCCCTGGCTTCATTCACTTTTATCACATCCCTCAAACACGCTCGCTGGTTTAAGGTGCTTTTATCCAGAACGTCTCCGATCTGGTCAGGAAACGTTCGCCTAGTTCTGCCTCTTACGACTGACCCATTCACACTAGCCTTATACTACTTTCTTAGTCAGTCTTTTCGCGTCCATTCTTTCTACATGCCAAACTAGCTTAACGTACCCTTTTCTATTCTTGTCACTATATCCACTTTCATGCCGCATCTCTCTCTAATCACACTATTCCTTATTCTATATTTCAGGGTCACACCACATATGTCTCTCAGCGCTCTCATTTCTACAGCATTCATTCTGCTCTCATGCTTCTTTTGCTATACCCAACTTTTACCTCCATGCATAACTGTAGGCACTAATAGTCCTCTATGAACAGCCAAATGTGCCTTTTCGGATACATTTCGACTGTTCATAAAAGCGCGTAGAGCGCCATTCACTTTATTGCCAGCAATCGTTCTTCTTTCAATATCTCCCTCATGTTTACCATCCCTTGTAAACACTACTTAATAGTATCTATGAAATAATGCAAGCATTAAAATTATAGTTACTGAGTAAAAACTTTTTTTTTTATACAACTCATGTGGCATGCAAGCATACGGCCCACCTGATGGTAAGTGGTTACCGTAGCCTAATGGTGGTGCCTGCAACACCAGAGGCATCACTTGCGCGTTGCCGATCCTTTAGGAAAGGAAGTGGGAAGGAGAAGGATCGGTAAGGGGAAAAGAGGGTGATTGGGTCTCCGGCACTCTCACTCACCGAACGAAACACAACAGTAGGAATACTGCTATTTCACGTCGATATTCTGTGAGAGGGTAGTCCTTCCCCAGTCGAGCCGGCCCATTCATGCTGAAATCAGCGAGGCTCTACTACTACAAGTATGAATTATGCTTCTATTTCCCCGAGGGGGTTGGCGGTGGTGTAATAAACTTACGTTTCACTAGCAAAGTTTTTAAATCTTGTATAAAAGAGGGGCCTCTCATTTATACTTCTATACTAATATTATAAAGCTGAAAAGTTTGTTTGTTTGGTTGAACGCGCTTAGCTCTGAAACTACTACTTCGAATTGAAAAATTCTTTTAGTATTGGATTATCCATTTATTGAGGAAGGCTATAAGCTATATAATATCACGCTACGACCAATAGGAGCGCAGCATCAATGAAAAATGTTACAAAAACAAGGAAAATATCTTATGTGATGCAGACGAAGTTGCGCGGATAGCTAGTTTTATATAAGATCTTAAAATTTTACTTGTGTAGATCTTTTCCCGTCTTCCAGGCACTTTTACAGATTCCGTGTTGCTGAGAGTTTAGTACCACAAAATTCTAATAAATCTATGGTCAACCAAGAGTCGAAACCGAAATCTCACGATTGCACATTCATAAAAAAGCTTAACTAGACTGACCACAAGACTTACAAGGAAGTCTCACAGATACTAGAAATATGGCAGACTTAAATAAATTTTATTCCAACTCTAAGAATTAATAACCGTTGCTATTCATATAAACAATAGTAAAATTGACAATATTGACAGTTCTGAAATTTGGCCGGCCGTTTGCTTCAAAAATGTTTTATGTATTAATATCTATCTAGTTGCTTTATAAAGAAAACCATGTTGTTGAATGAAAGCACAATATTTTATGTCTTATCAAAGATATATGGATTTCAATCTTTTTTGTAGCCTCTTTATTCTTAAATTTGGCTTGGATATGAACTTAACAAACACCGAAGTCATGCTGATGCTATATTAAATATAATACTACTGCCGATCCAGCATAAGGCAAACTAAGCTTTTTGACTTATAATATAAAAATAGCACCACCACCTCCATGATAAATGATGAAGATCCCAAATGGTGTCCAAATACAGCTTTACAATAACATTATCAAATAACGCACAACCACCATGGTCAAAGATAAGGAGCTCAAAAGATTTCTAAAATTAGCGTTCCTAAACATTTTATTTTATAAATAATCATAATTAGGTATATCCATGCTACAATATAACAAACATGTCTATCGGTAGGGTCCGAATGTGAGCAGGATATGTGGTAAAATTAGCCCGGGGCATAGAAGGAAATGTAACTAGAGATTCTAACAAATAGACTTGGCAAACTCTCATTATACACAATGAACATTTTCGAACACATCACATGACTAATGTCAGACAGACATACAAACAAACATATGTGTATATTAAGACTGAAAAATGCATTTGACTTCCGAGTTCCACGACAAATGACGAATAAATTCTATATTTGAATTCAGAAGCGACATTTTTCATGCGCGTGAGTAGAATTGAAAACAGATTCCTGATGTTATTTCAATGATTCATTCCATGAATGGAGCTTTCCGACTAATATGGTCCTTCAATAGGTATTGAATTCATATGGATAACATATGGATCATGCCATAATTTATGTGGAACTGTAGGTATGTAGTTAAAATTGTATCACACTTAAACTTCGACAACATTTTTTAGGTATTTTGATTACTTATGTTTAACGGGCATAGAAGTAAGTCAGAATACTTGTTTCGTTATGTCTGTTGTTGTTGGACTCGCCAAACTATGTTAAGCTGGGATGATAATTATAATCTTCTATGTAATCCTGATCTTGTAGCAGTCCTTAAAAAATCATTATCTATTTTGGTAGTTAGATCTATAGATAGATAGAAAAATCCGAATAATGGCTTGCCGAATATTGTGGGTTCGAATACCAGACGGGTCAGTTATTTGTGAGATCCGCAAAAGATTGTTTTGAGTCTGGGTGTTGTTTATATCGGGTAAATGTGTGTTCAAAAAGTGTCCAGTGGGAGTCCTGGGAGAAGTACCTACTTTTAAAATTTTGTTTTTGTGAGTAGCTATAAAAATCCTTTACCGTATATTTTAAATACACTATGTAAGTAGTTTTAACTATCAAGATAGTTCGAGCGTGTTTGTATAAAAAAAGAAACTGTGTAAGTTTTCAAATTTATAGCTATTTGGAAATAGTTTTCGTTGCATTTCACTAGTTTTCTTTCATACTGCCAGCTAAACTAAAGGCCTACTGAAATGGGTGCACGTCTGTGCAATCGGTGGGATTTGAAACCAAGAGCAATTGATTACAATTAACTTGTAATCAATTGCTCATACCTTGTAATATACCTCATCTATTGGCTTTTAAACAATAATATTAACATTAAAACAATTGAACTCTCTTTTTTGTAATATTGTCTTCTATTTACGCGAATATTATTCATTGAAATTAAACTGCTATATACGGATTTTATCGCGTTGTTTATTTGACACTTTATTACAAAATTTTGAAAATTGTTACACTACTACTACTATTAAACTTTACTTGTTTTTAAGCTAATTAAATTATTATTAAACTATTTAGATTTCATTTATTTTTACTTTCTTCTCTTTTTTGTATTTTAAACTATGTTATCGCACGCGTTTCTCTAAAATTTGGCAATGAATTACTATCCCTAAGAAACATTTTTTTTTCTGGATGAATTATATGTTCTTTTCTGTACCGCTGAAACGTGCATGCGAAATTTCATGATGATCGGTCGAATAGTAAAGACGTGAAAGCGTAAGAAACAAAGAAACTCACATTTGCATTTATAATATTGATTACGATGTAAACACGTGACGATTAAAACATCAACAAAACAAAGTTTATTTCACAAACATATTCCAAACAGCTAAATAGAGAATACTTTAATTGTACCACAGATTCTTGTAAACTCCATCCATCCAACAACATCAACGCCACCCTAGGAACACCGGCACAAACCCCGGAACAGCCGACTAATCACCATAAATAACATTTAATTTCATCTCTAAAACGAGATCTTAATTCTTTCAACAAGTTCAAGTGAAACCTCTGTAGCGACAAAGCTTTAATTAAAGGACAGAAGGAAAGTAACAAAAAATACAAATTTGGAACGATACGTCTGAACCGGAACAGTAAAGGCAATTAACCCCTCCTCGTTCACGCTTGACCGAATTATTTTGGCAAATCAAAACGTTGTGCTGTTGCTATGCCGGCAAACTGGACTGTTTGGCTGCATTTTAAGCCTCATTATTAAACTCGAAGTACTTCTACCCGAATGCGTTAAAACGAGGGTAATGAAGACGGCTGTTGCAGTGGTTTAATTGGTCGTCTTGGTATTGTCATTGCGTAGTATTCAATCAGATCGAGATCGACACAGAGCAAAAAAATCTGTGATACACTCGTGTAGGCCTTGTGTGCGTTAAGGAGGTGCCTCATTAGTGCGTTGCGTTGCGTTGCGTCGTTTTTCATATATTTGTTGTGACATGCCACATTAATGCGTTGCGTTTTAACGGATCGACGGACGAGAGACGAAGCGAGGGACAGGGTGATGCACCGCGCTGATGGAGCTCCAGTGCGACGACGGACAGTGTTCCGATCCATTATGTAATGAAGACTGAAATTAGTATGTGCGTCGCTCTTTTACGTCACGATGTCGTGCGTTGTCGCAGCGCAGATGTGGCATACAATGCGTTGATCCGTTGCGATGACGCAACGCAACGCACTAATGAGGCACCTCCCTTATTTGAATGTTTGTAAAGTCCCTGTCACTACTACTACTAGGACCATCCCTAGAGTCCGAAAAACTCTTATACAACAGCTTTGTCCGTCCGTCCGTCCGTCCATCTGTTATACAACTTTCAACTGAAGAAGCGTAAGAGCTAGAGACTCGCGGTTAACGCCATTCGACTCAGCATAGTCGATATACCCCGAAATTACTATGACCTTTGACCTCTGACCTCAAGGTCACGTGATACCATCTTTCAGCTCTAGAACCGTAAGAGCTAGAGTCTCGCGGTCAACGCCATTCGATTCAGCATAGTCGATATACCCCCGAAGTGACTATGACCTTTGACCAAGGTTACGTGGTATCACGTGACCTTTGAATATTACTTGTACAATTTTTTCGAACTCTAAGATTTACGGCAATGCATTGCCGATTCTCACTTGTTATAAAATGCCTTGCCGGTCTCGGCTCTATGTCTCGATTTGGTATTCGACCGATATGTTATTTTATTTTTGCGTAATAAATTTCTTAGTAGTAGCACGGAGACTAACGTGTCCGATGACTGCAATAAGTTTGTTTCGAATATGATTTACGAGTGCATGTATGTATTATCTTTAGGGATTTCTTCTCCCTAACCTTTATTATTCCCAAGTCACTTGGGGTCGGCTTTTCTAGTCTAACCGGATTTGACTGGATATCAGTTTTTACACGGAGCGGCTGCCACCTGACCTCCGCAACCCGAAGGCTAACTATACCCTAAGGCTAGACCAGTGTCAGGATATAAGGGTACTGAATTTCCCAATAACGACTTCCATAGATGTTCATGGCAGCCGGAACCGACGGCTTAACGTGCTCTCGGAAACACGGAGCAGGCGATAATTGTCAATACGCACATAATTTCGAAAAGTCAAATAACTTTCGAAAGTCAAAGGTGCGCGACGTGGGTTCGAGGCGTTGCAGTCCGTTGGTCTCCCCACTGAGCTATCGCTGCTGACCTTAGGAACTCTTGAAAAAGCCTAAACAGCTGAATGGATTTTAATAAATTAGGTGTCTTTGTCTATAGATCGACTTTAAAATATGAAAAAAAAATTAAATACTGCCAGCAGAGATTTTAGGCTTATTTTTATGATTTATACTTATTAGGCTTTATGACAAAGCTCAACTTATTTAAAAAATATGTAACTAATATATTATTTATTATTCTAGCCCCGACTGTGACATTAATCCTATGGCCATAAGTTTTCTCCTACCACTCGACTTTTTATTCCTGAGTCGGTAAAATCCTTTGGCTTGGTAGCAACACAGAATTTGCGCAATATAACGTTATATAACCGCTCTCTATTACATGGCTCCTAAAACATAAATGGTGAAATGTAAAAGTAATACATCTTTGTTGGCTAGCATAAGCTTACATACATTTGACTGCATCTAACTATAAGTAGATGTATCTATATTGCTGTAGCAAAATATAAGTATTTCCACAAAACAAATACAATCAGACGCCGAAAGCCAATTGGACAACGATTTATGATCTATTACGTAATAGGATACTGAGGTTACCGTCTCCCTAAGTCAACTGTCCGGCACTGACACCTTCGCGTGTTGTCGAGGAGGGTTGTAACTTAACCGCGGCATCGTTGCTTAACCTTTTGGATCGATAGAACGGGGAGAGCCACTCCTTAAAAGACCTCTCCTTTTTAAATATCTTCTGGGTTCATTGTCCGTTCAATATGTACATATTAAAATTGTAACTGGTCGATGGGTGTACTGTAAAAAAGTAAAGAAGAAGAGCTACGATATGCTCATATAGAAGCAAAAACTATTATTTTTAGAACTTTTGTCCGTCTGATTGTTTGTACACGCTTTATGCCAAAATCCGCTGCACGATATCGAATGCAGTTTTCGCAGATGTGTTGTCGGAGATCTAACTTAAACGCTAGTGCATGTTTGATCTTAAAACTCCGTCTAGAAGTCTAAAATACAAAAAGGTTTCGAAAATGTGGCACTGGCAAAATTTCGCGGTGTAATATTTAATTGCACGCATTATATCGTCGCTGCACTACACACAACCATTTCACTATATTTAGCATTTGCTAAATGATATGAAAATGGAGAATAAAAACAATTAAACCTTTGGAAATGCCTAATCTCTGCCCACCCTGCCAGCAAACTGACGAATACTTATAACCCTCACATTGAGCATACTTTATCCTTTAACTCACATAAACCGACATCATAGCGTCCGACCACAGTTCCAAACTCTCTCCTCCTAAGATCTACCTTATAGAAAAACCCAATAACAATTTACAAGACAATAAATCTATAATTGCTTTAAGAACTCCGAAACTAGCTCCAGGTGGGCGAAACTGACCACCAATCAAACTGTTCAGCAGTGTGATGTCTTTGTAACGACGTGCCATCCGATAATACTGCGGTGCAATTTTTGTTCGAACGCCACACACATATTAAGTGAAAATAGATGCCCGGCTCACTCTTTTTAAACCTCGTTTGAAGAAGAGTAAGTCATAGCGCCCAGGATACAGCCATCTGTTCCTAATTAGTTTGTGCGCTACGTATCATACATAACTGTGCTGACTACCGATACCAATCTATTAGAACAATAAGCAATGACGAACTCAAGTGCGATCGTACAAAGTAAAACGTATTAAAAGAGTTTAATTACATATATCATACTGCTAGCAACGATTTCAAACGTACTGTTACCAGATCGGAGATGTTCTCGAAAATAAAAGGTTAGTCTTAACCTGGTCTTTTTCCAGAATGTAGATATATTCTGCAGAAAGCAAGACTGCAGGAAAACCGACAAGGTTGCAAGAATGTAATGTGTAAGATTAATGTCAGAAAGATATGCAAGAATAGAGTAGAGTGGAAATTCGTAGACTCTGCTTATTCCTCCAGGAAATAGGCGTCGGCTATATATGTATGTCTAATGATATACATGATGAGATACTTTAACGTGAAATGCAAAATTGAACATTCCAAGCACTATCGCTGTATCTGTGCGAAATACGTATTTTAAGCGAAAATCCCACTGCATCCTCTATTTTAATAGTGTGAAACCTACAACAAATTGATTACATAATAATAAAATCGACCAATCGTGACATTAGTCTTAAAAGACAAGGTCTTGGCACTTGGCTATCAGCAACATTTTATCAAAAGCCTAGCAACATTTTAAATCTTATTATATGTTTTGAAACTGATAAAAAATAATAAATCTTATTCGGATGTCTGCCTACAGATAATTAAAAGAATAATTGCCTAGATACAGTCCATAAAATAAAATGTTCATGTAGGTCAGGTATTATTATAAACATTAATATGGATATAATTTTATCTAAAACATGATTGACCTGCCGAAAAAAAAGTCATGCAATCTAGACATAATACGCATATGCACATTGAATACCAATGGACAAGAATCGGTATGAATTTACGCACAAGCGATTCCTCTGCAATTTTATAAAGTTTTTTGCGTGTCATCCATAAGAATGAGACAAAGATATTTGGCAACTATGTATTGGAGTACGTTATCCAATTTTATAAAAACATATTAGTACTAGATTTTGCACGCGACCTCACTTGCGTTTATCTAGATGTTGTTAATAAATTGCTAATATAATTCGCATTTATAATATTTATACCACGAATATCATATGGGCTATCTCTCACAGGCGTAAACGCATGTTCAGCATTGGTCTGCCGAAGGCTAATTAAATTAAAAAAGAGATACGCTTAGATTATTAAGATACTATAGCATAGGAATGCTACTGATATGGGGGATCTCTTTGAAGACTCAAGCACAACATTTCTTAAAGAGCACTTTTGCCAATTTCTAGTTTTATAAACATGCATGGGCTAATAAAACGCTTAGAATCATAAGTAAGCTTATTTGTCACCTTGGTAGGCATGTATGCATTATCTGAATATGTCCATATAAAAAGATATTTACTAGGAGGCAACTACGATATTTACCATTACAGAAAACTAAGCAATCGGAATATTGAAAGCAAAAATCTATATATGTACAGGAACAATAAAATAGTAAACAGATGTCTGTCTGCGCGTTTGTATACGCTAATATCTAAATTGGCTAATCCTAAAGTTATATGTTTACAAATGAAAAAGTTCGTGTAGATACATTAATGTTTTCCCGTATACACAAACGCAAAGCTGGTACTACATATTTGATAAAATCTACAACTAGTATAGGACACATTACACTCTAAACTACTTACAAATACGAGAAAACCGTCCAAGCTAGCTTAAAATAAACAGATCACCTTTTCGGCAAACATACGAACACAAACGCTCCCACATTTCTACCTACAGGCCTCCGTAGCCAGCTTCAGATAAGCATCGCCTCTGGCTCCGACGTGGAGCTTGACCTATGCATTATCTGAATGAGTCTAGATCCGGCTGGCAACAATCCACACATAGCGCTGTGTATCCGTATTTTGTTGGACTTAATATCGAATAGAATGGCAGTGTAGTGGTGTAATATTACGATTGAGAGAATCGATTCTCGAATCGAGTTAAGTATTTGGTATCTTTGCTTTAGACTACCTGGTTAGGCATAAGGGTTGCGCCTGCTTGTGGACGTTAATGACGTGACGAATTTGATGGTTCGATTTTGCTGTTAGGTATTTCATACATAAAGTAAAAAAAAAACCATAGGCAGACAGAAATAAGCTTCCCCGCTATAACATAAAGCTTAAAACAAAACGAAATGCGTTTTCTACCATTTCAGGATACATGCACAGTCAGCGACATAAGTAGCTGAACATTCAATATAATTGTAACAGTATTTTATTAATTATTTTCTTTAAATATCTACTACTTAACTGTTACTGCAGTAAAAGATGAATAACTACCATTATTGTGTATGATAGTTGATTGTATACAATGTCATGTCTCAGATAGATAGATAGAGACTACAGATTCATGCTAGCTAAGATCCTGGTATATCTTATGCGCTCGACAGTTCAGAGTACTCTTAACCTGACCTTTCTCTAGAATGTCTCTGATTGGGACACAAAGGAAGCTCTTCAAATTTTTCTCATTCCAGCTATCCCATTTATATTTGTCTTCTTCTTCTTTTCGTGTGGTTATTGGCCAACCTGTTGTCAAGAGTTGTTCAAGCCGACCATAGACCTCTGACATGGCTTAACGACTGCTGTCAATTTGACAACAACCGGGACCGACCTTTTACGTGCCCTCCGAAGCACGGAGACGCTCAGATGAAATACCACTAAGCGGTCAACGTTGCTTAACCTCTCTAATCATTTACCGATCAGTGAGTGCAACTAGCTATGTCTTCTGAAATATACAAACGTAAGTAGCAAGCTATGCATGTGCGTATGTAACATAAAACCAATCAGGGTGGATGTTGACATCCCACACATACCCGATCAATAGAGTTGAATGAATCGTTGGACATAATCAGGTCGTGATTGATCACATGAGCACTAGAATGTTTTGACGTAGTCCCCGAGTCAATTGTCGCAAGCAACTGGCCAATCAATACTGAAGAGAGCTTTAATGAATACATACTTCTGTCTGATAGATTCGAACTAGGGAAGGCATACTAGGAGTATGCACTAAGTCAAAATTCAAAGTCAAAGTCAAAAATAATTTATTAATTTAGGTCACAAAGTAACACTTATGAACGTCAAAATATATAGGTTAGTGAGTTTACTAAGTTACTGAAGCTACATTTAGGTTAGTTGCTAGGTTCAGGCAAAGGGTAGAGCCTATGAGAAGAAACCTGCAAGAAACTCACGGCCACTCTTTTAAATCGCCAATTAAATATACTTTCATTATTTTACAACTCCGATTAACAAGGTGTTGCAACCATTACGCCATATACTACTGACTATAAAAAACGAATAATAAAAAGATAATAATAATAATGCCTTAATAATATGAGATGAAATAATTTGGGCTAAGGTATATTCATTAATAATAATAATAATATATATAATATTCTATCACATACACGCAACACCATCTAGCCCAAACTAAGCAGAGCTTGTAATATGGGTACTAGACAATGGATAAACATACATATATACTTTTTTTTTTTTTGTAAATACATTCATTTTATACATAGAAACACCCAGACCAAGACAAACATCCATGTTCATGCACATAAATGTTTGACTTGTGCGGGAATCGAACCCGCGACATCAGGCGTGGCAGTCGGTTACACTAACCACCACGCCATCGAGGCCGACTATGTCGAGTATGTTTCAATATAAATCTAAAATAGGCAGTAGGATGGCATGATGGCGCATACACTTACACTTTGTGACTATGCAAAGGCAGTCCGTGACTAAATGCGGTTGTGGATTTACATTCTTCACTAGCCACTACCTTCCCTGTTTTTTTCTTAAACTGTGGCAATGCATTGACCGATTACCTCTGCGAAAAAAAGGGTAGGTGACAGGGATATGTCGAGCTCACCCAAGCAAAAAATGGAACGTCCCAGGTACTACCGACAACACCTACCACGGTGTGCCAACTCGCTGCTTTGAATGATGAGTGGGTTGCTGAAACTGAAGCCACTACCTACCTGGTTTAACTTTTTATATGGCAAGCAAGCAACCAATTTGAGCAGTTATATAAACTGTATCACTGCTAGGCACGTGCTTCTCAGTGTGAGAAAAGTAAGCGCATAGTTTACGCTGGCCCAGTGCGGCTTGGCAGACTTCACAGTGATATCTTCGAAAACATTAGGGAGACCTGTCAGACATGCAGGTTTTCTCATGATGTATGCTTTCACCGATAACGCGATAATTAACTATTTACACACATAACTTTGAAATGCCTTGGGATCTAACTTGAGACCACGCCACGCTGCATGGATGACGAATTGGTTTATGTGGCCGGCCGCCAGTATCAATACACTGAGAATCCCAAACAGGACAAAAAATTGTATGCTCCAAAAAAGTTTTTCTTTATGCGGAAATAAAGAATAACTTTTTAGGAGCATAGAATTTACAAACAATCAAACGATTTGTTAAGCGATACAAGAATTATTTCTAGTGCAGGCAATTTTTAATACAATAAGAATATAGAATTACAAATTGTCTAATCGAGATTGATAAAAGAATACATCGGTTCGCTTGACAAAACCACAGAGAGCATCTTTATAAACATGTATTATCTTTATAAGCTTATAAAACCCATTTACCGTATAAAAATGTACGTCGTAATTTATGACTTTTTGAAACAGAATATAATGACGAAATTACAATAATTAAGCACTATAATGTTTATTATTATTAACAATAATTTGCGGAGGGCTTGACATTTCGCGTAGTATGTACGCAGCTTATTAAACAATTACTGATTATTACCCTTTCGATAGCCGATCTTGAAGATAGCGGGCTCTTCAACATCTAAAAAAAACAGGAAGACTATTATTCAGCCACTTCTTCTCTCTTAGCCTTTATTATTCCCAAGTCACTTGGGGTCGGTTTTTCTGGTCTAACCGGATTTGACTGGATATCAGTTTTTACACGGAGCGGCTGCCACCTGACCTCCGCAACCCGAAGGCTAACGATACCCTAAGGCTAGACCAGTGTCAGGATATTAGAGGGTACTGACTTGCCCAATAACGACTGCCATAGATGTTCATGGCAGCCGGGACCGACGGCTTAACGTGCTCTCCGAGGCACGGAGCAGGCGATAATTGTCAATCAATACGCACATAATTTCGAAAAGTCATATAACTTCCGAAAGTCGGAGGTGCGCGACGTGGGTTCGAACCCGAGACCCTCTGCATTGCAGTCTGTTGGTCTCCCCACTGAGCTATCGCCATTATTTGTAAAATTGCCTCGATGGCGCATGGTGCTGCGCACGAGGGTTCGCTGTCGGACGAAGTCTTGTTAGAGTTTTTAGTAGCCTTACGGAATTTAGAATGGTGCTAAAAAAAACAGCATCGGCCTGTCCCTATAACGTGGTACTTACGACTATAGCTGGGAGAATGTGGGTGAAATACACTATCAATAACCGAATCCGTAGATTTCGATACAAAAGCATTCCTTTAAAGAAAAGATTAAAAATAAAATCGGTGTTCAGAAACAACAATTTGTAAACCGCACAAATTTTTGTCCCGTGTCGGGATCGAACTCACAACGCTGAGTACAATGGCAATGGCGAGACGACCTTTTAAACCACTTTTCTATCCGTGCAGTCTCCCTGTCTATCAGGTAAAGACAGGTCTGATCTCCAAATATAAAGCAGTTCTATACCAAATCAAATCCATAAAGATCACACAATATTTTTGACAAGTGTCAAATGTCAAAAGTGTCACCTATTCTGTAACACCACCTAATTTTGCCGCCCGCTTATAGGTATTTCAACTACAATTTTTCGGTAAGAACAGTCATAATTTTTACACATCATACGTACACGTACGTACACATCATACGTACGTACACATCATACGTACGTACACAATACATCTACTCATTTCTCTCGTTCGTCATTAATTGGTTCAAATATTTACAAGATATTATAATAGACATTGTGAAATTTTGCCGCCCCCTAAAAGTGCCGCCCGGGGCGTGCCGCCTCTGCCGCCCCCACTACGCTACGCCCACTGGTAACACCATATTGTACACATATTATGCCAAATAAATCATTTTTATCTTTATGTTTACCCAAGACAACAAGTGTAAGATATCTTTTTAAAAGACATCTACTGCACTAGGAATGAACTCTGTGCCACGGATGGCTTTACAAACAACGGACACAAAGAACATCCATGCCAGAAACAACCATTCGTTAAACATAAAAAATTTCTCCCGTGTGGGATTCGAACCCACAACATTCGTAATGTTAGTGGCGAAGCGACCACATAAGCCACTACACCATTTATGCAGTCATCCGGCTACTGACCTCAGCAAGATGCCTGCACGACACCACAAAAAAATATTGTATGTATGTTATCTGATCTAGTAGAAAGCAGTTAGGTTGTAACCGTTGTTGGAAATCCCCGACCACAGGATGATATCTATCATACTTGACAATAATAATCTAGAATTACTGACTTGGTGGCGCAGCGGTAGATAATGCTGTCGTGTATAGTCTCGGGTTTGATTCCCGGATCGGGCAAGTGCTATTTCAGCTCGAAGTGATGATTGTGTGGTGGTGAGACGGTAACTGTGCCGGGCAGATGACAATAGACTTGCGCTCTATAACGTGGGATTTAACCTCACAAGCTTGCATGACCCTAATGAGACTAAATTAATCAAATAAACAAGTGAGAAACGGCCATAAATTGCGGTAAATCTTAGAGTTCGAAAAAATTGTATCACGTGACCTTGAGGTCAGGGGTCAAAGGTTATAGTCATTTCGGTGGTATATCGACTATGCTGAGTCGAATGGCGTTTACCGCGAATCTCTAGCTCTTACGGTTCTTGAGTTGAAAGATAGTATCACGTGACCTTAAGGTCAGGGGGTCAAAGGTCATACTAATTTCGGGGGTATATCGACTATGCTGAGTCGAATGGCGTTGACCGCGAATCTCTAGCTCTTACGGTTCTTGAGTTGAAAGATAGTATCACGTGACCTTAAGGTCAGGGGGTCAAAGGTCATACTAATTTCGGGGGTATATCGACTATGCTGAGTCGAATGGCGTTGACCGCGAGTCTCTAGCTCTTACGGTTCTTGAATTGAAAGTTGTATAACAGACAGACGGACGGACGGCCGGACGGACGGACGGACGGACAGACAAAGCTGTTGTATAAGAGTTTTTTCGAACTCTAAAAATGATAAGATCGTAGTGGCAATCCGTAGTCTCTGCTTACCCCTTTGGGAAACAGACGTGAGTTCTCGCCTGGATATACAAAATGACCCATAAATAATGGATTTAGTATAATCACCTTATAGTAATGTTATTGGGGGCAAAAGGATAAACCAAAAGAAATGTTTCTCAGCCAGTAAGTACCTATAAAGAAATGTAATTTAAATAAATACTGTTTTACAATACTTTTGTTTTCTATAAATGACTACAAATAACTGAATTCCAACAAAATGCCTATTTAATACTGATTTCTCATACATACATAGATTCACGTCTGTTTACCAGAGCGGTAGGCAGAGACTACTGATTTCCATATGCTACGATCCTGACACACTGCCATTTCTAAATGGTACTATAAATTATTTTATCTAAGTAAATAAATACGAGACTATTCATATCCAGAAGTAGTAAATTTCATATTCATAAATACTACCTGGGAAAAATTTATTTTTATATTTTACTAGATTTCAAAAATTAAATACTATATAATTTTTTTTAAATTAAATTGCTATATACGGATTTTATTGCGTTGTTTATTTGACACTTTATTACAAAATTTTGAAAACTGTTATCTACTTTTACTTTTAAACTTTACTAATTTATAAGCTAATTAAATTACTATTAAAACTATTTAGATTTAATTTAATTTAACACTTTCCTCGACGTTTCGGTTGCTTTTCAGCAGCCATGGTCACGGGGAGACTAAGATGGTAGTTGTCTCAATGTTCCAGTGTAGTTATTTCAAAGTACCCGAACATAATTTAATCATTGGAGTTTCTATTTACGCAGAATTAATAATAATAGAATGAAGAATGAATAAAGATAATAAAATCCGTATATAGGAGTTTAATTTCAATGAATAATATTCGCGTAAACAGAAGACAATATTATATATAACTGTTGTCAATGATTATCCTTCGAGAACAGATCTTTTTTCTGAATAAAAATGTATCTTATTTCCCTTGTTGTACCCCAGACAAAATGTATGTGAAATTTCATGATGTTCGGTCGAGTAGTTAAGAGTTAAAGCGTAACAAAAAACAACTCATATTCGCATTTATAATATTAATTAGGATATAGGGCACCCAAATAGCTTTAATATTAGGTGTTTCAGTATTATCAAATCCTAACGAGACAGCCTTATATAGGTACTGACGATGAAAAAAAACCTATTTAAACAATAGCGCCATCTGCATTGAAAAAAACGATAGCTGGTATCCATTTTAGAGTACGTCGGCAGGCGACATGTAATTTAATCTAGTAAACGATTGCATGTGCCGAGACCATTGACCTGGCTAATGTAGGAACATGACGAGCCGACCTTCTGCCTCATTACGTGTAAACATGAAAGAGTCATTGTTACACCATGCCACGTATACATATATGACCTTTTTACTTTAATCGTTGTAATGAGCAGACGAAATTACTACCTCGGTGGTGAAGCGATTGCTGTCTGACTCGGGAATCAAATCCGGGACCGAGCAACGCAAGTCGCTTTCAATACTGCTACGCCACCAAAGCCTTTAAAATACCTACTACTAGCTGACCCGCGACTTCGTCTGCTTCATATAAGAGTTTTTTCCCCGT
Organism: Catocala fraxini; assembly: GCA_930367265.1. Lineage (NCBI taxonomy): Eukaryota > Metazoa > Arthropoda > Insecta > Lepidoptera > Erebidae > Catocala > Catocala fraxini. Next base: position 22,768,296 of record OV884039.1, on the reverse strand, counting down.
TCTTGCAACATTTTTCTTTGCTGCTCCGCTCCTATTGGTCGAAGCGTGATGTTATATAGCCTATAGTCTTCCTCGATAAATGAGCTACCCAACACTAAAATAAACTGACACTGAAAAGCAACCGAAACGTCGGGGAAAGTGTAAACTTAAATATAAATAGTTTTAAAAATTTAATTAGCTTAAAATTAGTAAAGTTTAATAGTAGTAGTTTCTAAATTATGTAATAAAGTGTCAAATAATTTTTAATTCGAATCAGTAGTTCCTGAGATCAGGGCGTTTAACCAAACAAACAAACAATTAAACAAACAAACTCTTCAGCTTTATAATATTAGTAGATATAAATAAACCAATTAGAGTGCACGAAGACCATAGATATTGGAAATGTATATTTTAAGACTAGATATTCTACAAAATGCCTTAGGTCTGGTTTTGCTTGCAGTTAATATAATAAACCTGAAGAGTTTGTTTATTTTTTTGAACACGCTAATATAATAATATCCTAACTAATATTATAAATGCGAATATGAGTTTGTTTGTTACGCTTTCACGCCTTAACTACTCGATCGATTATCATGAAATTTCGTATACACGTTGTCAGGGGTACAGAAAAGGATATAAGGTACTTTTCTGAGTGATAGAAATTCATTGACGAAATCGCAGTCAACGCTAGCGAAGACGCGGGCTAAACCTGGTCGGTTATAAACTTATTGATACTGTATTACCTCCTGTTATGTATAAATGTAAAAGGTTTTTTAAAAATACAATCGCTTTCTGCCCATTAGGAAAACCTACGCATATTTTGTTATTCACCTTTATTCTATAGTTATTTAAACATTTTAGATTGTTGCTTAGTTATAATATTTTCGGAATACATAATTTTCCCTAAATGAAATAAGACAGGAAAGGTTACCAATAATTTAAAATATTTAAATATTAATAGGTAAGGAGAATAACTTAGTTGAAAATAGATTGAACGCTTGCTTTTAAACTTGACTCTTAAATCTCGAACAATTCGAAAGGGAAAATATCTTTTATTGTACACATGATTGTAATTTAACAATTTCAAGTGTCTCAGATCAAAACGGCGTTATAGTATTGAGCCAGAATTTAATATATCGGTAGTGTTTCATTGGGCGATTTTTAAGCCAATCTATACGCAGACAAATTGCCGCGAAAAATCGATTATGTCCAGGAAAAAAGGAAATAAAAGAATGTGTATATGATTGTTTACACAATCATATGTGCTATAATGACACTTGTCTATCGCCTTTGGAGTCTTATACCACCTCCACCCTAAGGTTTGACCTGGGGGTGATGGGCTTCGTGGGCCTGCCCACCACCCGTTCAGCACCAGGTCCGAAAGGCGGCGAACGTGTTCCCACGCGCGCCTCTGTGTCGAGTCCGTCTTCGCTCTAGGAGGGAGACAGTAGGGTTTGGGGAGGGAATTCTGCCTAAAAGGTAGGCCTCTTCGTGTAGTGGCCTGCCATTTCCTACGGCGGGCCGAAACCTCGGCGGGGTCGCGACCGCATGTGCAAGTGATTCGCGCGGCCGCGTCGATAGCGGATTTGTCGTGGAACACCGTGGTAGGTTTAGTCGGTATTCCGGGAGGTACATTATTCTTATTCCATCTTTCTCTTTTACCCCGTAGAGTCCGACATAACCCCTCCGCACGCCCCCGAAGAGGAGTATGCGTCAAGGCATTCCACAAAGTTAAAAAAAAAAGCCTTATACCACCTATAGATGATTATGTACCTTTTAGAATCTGCTCGATTTAAACGAATGGCTGTAAGTTTTTCTTTTTCGTAGTCTTAACCATAGCAACTAACATAAATGAAAATTCTGTAAATTTAGTAAACTAGCTAACCTCTTTGACGTTCATAAGTGTTACTCTGTGACCTAAATTAATAAATGGTTTTTGACTTTGTGTGACCAGGACCAGTGCAATATAGACTTTTTAAGAACGTTTGACGTTTCGGCCATAGGTCGGTATTTATGTATTCTTAAATATCTAGAAAGATAGATAATCATTGGGCCCTTGTACTGGCATCAAAGAATCTATTATAGGTACGAAAGGGCTCTTCCCTAAAAAAATTAATTCCATTGCTGAACACAGCTCTTTATCTACTAGCTCACCAGACATTAGTTGTCCTGTCAATTTAAATAAAAATACATTTCACGTAAAAAAATCCATATCGAAACGTTAATAAAAAAAAAACTTCTAAAATAACATTTAAATTTTCGATATTTCCCGCGGATTTTTCGCAAATTTACGTTTAAACATACCCGATCCTGGCAATTACAAACACAACAAAAAATATCAGCCAAATCGGTCGAGCCCTTCTTAAGTGATGCTTCGTTATACATATGTAATTGATTTTTATTTATATTGATGATTACCAAAACGATAGTTATACTGTATATTAAACAAAATGTAAAGCAAAAGGATCAATAACTTGTATTTAGTTACCTAATGAGAAAATACACTTGGCAACAAGATATCATGCAATAGACTTTTATGTACAAATACATAAATTGGCACACCAACTAAGGGTGTGGCCACAACCTGGCATTAAAATGCACAAGTCAGGCGACTCAGCCGTTATATTAAACAGCCTATTACTCTATTAATTATTCGAAAACAAGAATTAATTTCGGTAATATGTATTATCTACAGCAATATTACATAGAAGAAATAATTGTATTTTTCATTGAAATTAAACTGCTATATACGGATTTTATCGCGTTGTTTATTTGACACTTTATTACAAAATTTTGAAAATTTTTACACTACTAAGTACTACTATTAAACTTTACTTTTTATTATATTATATATTTATAATTGTATTTTTGTTTGCTATAAATAAACTTTATAATTTGTAACTAATCAGTTTTAATTTAATACCTTATGTATGTACACTTCGTTTGCAAATAAATGATATGATTTCATATGAAAAACTACTAAACCGATTTTAAAAACGATTACCGTAAGAAAACTAATTTATCCAAAAGTAACAAAGCCTTAATATTATGATATAAACCACGGGAGTGAAGTAGTAGTGAAAAACGTGGGTGTAACCGCGGGGAACAGGTAGTGCTATTTAATTTTAGATTAAAATATCTGTGTTTGTCCGATCGTAAAGTCCCAAGTTATTTTTACATACATAAATGTTTACCTACGTAATTATTATATCTGTTGTATAATTCTAATGTGTTTGTCTAATTTAACTTGATCTTAACATTATATAGTTATTTATTTTTATCTTCCAAATGCAATTAATGCTGTCACTGATATATGTATTAGAATATTTCTATTAGACTGCTGATGTGACACACACCAACATTCGCCAGATATAGTTTTAAATCTCACATTGAGAAGAGGCTCGTACCCAGCAGCGGAATAGTTTATATAGGGCTGATATTAATATTAATAGGGATCGCGCCTATTGGCATTTACCGAGCAGTTCCAGAACCCTTACCGCTACTGAGACTTTCTTGGCAAAAAGAAAATCAATACCACTTCACACGACCCAAGAATTGGATCCAAGACCTTAAGCACAGCAGACACATTCTCTACAGCTACAATACCGAGCATTTTAGAGCGTAGAAAATTGTTATTGGACATTCCTATTAGTATATTTTGAGGGCGGAATTTAAAATTGTACGAGGAATATAGGAATAGGCTCACCCTCAATTACGTGGTATCTTTCTGACGACCCATTTAATGTTAAGCGTTGAACCGTTTTGCACTGCGAAAAAAGGCAAATACAAAAACCACTGCCTACCTTTAAGAAAGGGCGAAAATAAGAACAGCTATTCTTGCCTTCAGTCGGCATATGAGTCTCTCTCAAAATGTTTATCCGAAATTTCGAGACGAACGAAATATTAAGAAAATTGCTAACAATCTGTTTCTTCGAAATCCTTCGGAATACTTTATTTTATAGTAACATTACTCTGTTAGGACCACAGTATGATTTTGGTCAATTAAGACTTTTACTACATATGTTTCATGAGACTTTTAGAACAATTGCAGCACAACCCAACCAGTGCAGTACTGCCAGACATACTGCTACGTAAATGTATAATGCTTTTAACTGAGTAATAATTATTATTTAATAAAAATAGGCATCTACTAGCGTAATTTGGTTGCTATACGTCTCCACCCAGCCCATCTTGCATGTAAAGAATAATTAAAACAATATAAATATAGAGCCGAGCAAGAATATCCATTACAAAGCTCTTTATCCAGAAGTAATATAAGATATATAATATTACGCTACGCGCCACGAGAGCGGAGCATTCATCATAAACGTGGGTGAAACCACGATGGACAGCTAGTTATATATAAACGAAGATATATTTCATACCAAAAATAAAATTCAAAATATACCCAATTGTAGTTCATGGCAACCTATCAATCAGGAAACGGACAACAAGTGCAACAAGGACATTGAGTGCATGTGTTGCACTATTGACATAGATTACTTTATTGTTTACAGCTATCACTTTTACTCTCGTAGTTTTTGTATCTTCTTTCACACAAAATATCTACCTAGATATATTTACAAAACGTCAATTTTAAACCGCGGATATAGACTTAAGATGTATCTATATTAACAAAACGTCAATTTTAAACCGCAGACATAGATTTAATATGTATCTATCAGAAATATGTATATATACTCAATGGCAGCGATATTGCATTTTGCGCGCCATTTTATATAAACTTATACATATACATCTATAGTATACATTCTACAATATCATTGGAACCTGGATTATGTCCAGTACATTGGCTCGCTTACGAACCGAGGATCTAAAAATACAATCTGTGGGAGTAAAAGTAAATACACCTCTGCCAGTGTCCAGTGAGCGCAAAAACAAATTTATGTCACTAGACTAACCAGGCAAAATTATTTTCATTTAATTATAGATCTTTAAAATTTTCCATTAACTCTGCTTCGGAGGTCCTGCGGCATATATTTTCGTCTATGTTTGGAGCATAAGGTCTCTAATTCGAGTAAGATAGGCTTAGTCTCCCCACTGAGCAGCGATAGCTCAATGGAGAGATCAACAGACTGCAATACAGAGGGTCTCGGGTTCGAACCCACGGCGCGCACCTCTGACTTTCGGAAGTTATATGACTTTGCGAAATTATGTGCGTATTGATTGATAATTATCGCCTGCTCCGTGCCTAGAAGAGCACGTTAAGCCGTCGGTTCCGGCTGCCATGAACATCTATGGCAGTCGTTATTGGGAGAGTATCGACACAAAAGATCCCACTGGGTCGAAGCGTCGCCGGTCTGCACTGACTGGCCCCCATATAAGATACAAGATACAAGGTAAGCTTATTAGCATTTTGTGTTATGAAATCCTTAGTGACATCGCGAAGACAATAGTCGTTCTCGATTCGGCTCGTCTTTTATTACGAACTTTGTATTATATTATAAAAGGAGCATACGGTAAAATAGGATTTTATGTGAACTAAAATTCTAAACACAGCTTGATGAAGAATGAATGAAGAAAAAAATTTACGATAATAAATACTCGTATAAAGATAATTATTAAAAACTAAAGTGTTTTAATAGATTTCGATTTCGAATTATAAATTTGTTGAGAAGTTTAGCTATAAAAGTAATGATAAATAAATATGTAACTTCAAGCGCATTTCCTATAAAGGTGAGTAGAAATTACAGATATTTACTGACTATAATCGTAAATATAGGTTATAAATTCTTAGACATATATTATTAAATACAATAATTCAAAATTATAAATTTAGTAATGTATTCAATAATAAATGTAATTTACATATCTAGTACATAGAACAGCTGTTGATTACAGAACCTACAGTTATTATATAAACTTTTATCTATACATTCAATAATAAAAAAATGAAAGATAACCTTTTTACTACATTATGACCACGACTTAACAGAAGGTAGGCGCCATACCTAACAAAAACAATGCCTATGCCTACAAATATGTAGAACAAGTATTTCGCCAATATTTATGCCCAAGCGAGAATCAGTTTACATTATTATTTATTGTCATATAATGACTTTTTGCTTACATTTCTGTTGACAAACCGAACGTGGTCACATCATATTTCGTTCGGTGTTGTAATCGGCACGTGGCGGCCATTTTGCTGAGTTCGATTTTTGAAAATTACCTGGAACAAAGAAATTTTATTTATTGTCAAGTGTCGATTGTTTTTTTTTTGTATGTTCATGCAGCAGTAATAGCCTAATGTGAGACCATTACACTGCCACGTAGTGTTCTCGAGTTCGAACCCAAGGCGATCTCTGACTTTTCGAAGTTATGTGTGTATTAAATAGTTAATTATCGCTTGCTTAGACGGTGAAGGAAAACATCGTGAGGAAACCTACATATCTGAGAGTACTCCATAATGTTTTCAAAGATATGTAGGTAGCCTGACAGAAAAATTCTAATTGGTTTTTAAAAGTAACTGATTGCGGGTTCGAAACCCAGATCTGATGTGCAGCAGACGTATGCTCTTTCGCAGTTCAAAGCGAAAACTTATAACAAAGAACGCAGGCAATCATAAAAAAGTATCAAGATGTATAATATTTCTGTCTTAGAAACTTAATACCACAAATTTTCCAAGACCCCTTGTGCTTTAAAATTGTCAAACATTTTGTGCCATTGCCGGATGTCTTGTTACGTTGGATAGTGCACTTGCTAGTTTCGTATTACAAAGTAATGATTAGCAAACTTCTTGTCGGTATGTCTACTGTACATAACTGTATTACCCTTTTAAAGAGTTCAGAACTTGTATAATAAACTAGATATAATGGATCCAGTATATGTAGACCTCTATTAGCTTTAGACGCGCCTAATAATGCGAGATCATCTGGTACGCAACATTTATTGGTTGACTTTAGAACCATCTATTCAGATAGGAAAGTCTAGAGAACACAAATATGCCAGGTTTTAATTCAACTTAACTAATAACTTAAGTAACTTCAACTTAACTAACTTATCTTTGGGAAATAATCGACATTAAAAAGTGAAAAGGTAGGGATTTGTTAGATGGTATGATTTGGTTATCTTTATTGCGTTTGTAAGGCGACGTTTTTAAAAACTAAAATTATTTGGTTCACACTGCCTTGTTAATATTCTACCACATACATACAAAACCATCTAGCCCAAACTAAGCAGAGCTTATACTATGGGTACTAGACAATGGATAAACATATATAATATATACTTTTTTTTTGTAAATACATACATATTATACATAGAAACACCCAGACCAAGACAAACATCCATGTTCATGCACACAAATGTTTGACTTATGCGGGAATCGAACCCGCGACCTCAGGCGTGGCAGTTGGTTACACAAACCACTACGCCATCGAGGTCGACACCACGGCATAAATTTATGGTTATGTTCATGGGATTCAATTCCTAGGTTGAGCAAAGTGTTATGAATTTTTATGATAGAAAAATCTGCTGCAGTAGGTACAGGCCCTGGAAACAGGCCCGTAGACCACGATAGACCCGCCTGTTATTCGAATGGACCTCTAAATCTAGTAACACACCACTGCCCACCCTTGTGATTGGATAAACACGATTATGTATTTTTTTTGTGCTGGCTTAGATGCTGATGGCCGCAGATGGACTTGACAACTTCACGCGGACTATGCGTGAGCGCAGAAGGCTTTCAAAAGAACTTTTTTGCTGGACATCGTTTGCTTACCTCACGAATAGATGGATCAGGTCATCATCACGTCAGGGGCTTGCTACTAAACTCCATAAAATCAATCATAACTTTCGTGATATTGTGTTACGTTTATAATAAATAAATAAATGGAAAATTAACTTTATTTCCCATTACCCTTAAATAACATTATAATATGTATACCCACTGATTCTAAGTTGTTAATAGTTTTAACTTCCTTATATCTATGTTAGTATTTTTACTTTTGGATCCATATCCAAACAAGCCCCTCCACGGGTGAAGGCCTCCTTCAGTCTCTTCCATTCGTCCCTGTCATTTGCAATTTTCTTCTCTTATTTTTCCTTTTGGCTCTTTCCACTCAGTGGTTTTGTGTCTTACGTTTACGTTTTATATAATTATGATTGCCGTGGTTAAACTTCCAAGTGAATTAACTCTATCAGGAAGGTCGCTGAAGGGAAGATTATGTTAAAAACATCTTCTCATTAAAACTACTCTGATTATCCAAAGTGTACTAGCAGGGGCCGCGGCCGGTATATTGTGGAAGATCGGCTACCAAGCAGCTCCTCGCGGAGTAGCTAACCTGCTACCTAACATGTATGTATACCAATATGCATAATGATGTCATTAGGCGATCACAACCTATTGCCATTTCATCTGGACTGACACTAAACAACACACTATAACCAGAACTCCTGGTCACCTGCGATTTGATAGACCTTTTAAGTCACCAATTATAACTACCTCACTACTGTATTAAGTGATGTAAGGCTAACGAGACAACATATTTAGATATGTAAGGGAAGTCTTCTTAAAAAAGTGTTATATGAACAGGACTTCTTTTAGTTGTATAATAGTTGTGAATCAACTAATTTTTTTTTCGTACGACTGTCACTTTTATTCTAACCAGCATACTCCTAACAATATTAAATACAATATTTACTTCCCACGTATCAAACAGTTTTCAATTTCAACATTAGAACGTAAACACACGCTTTCCTAAACAGTATGGTAAAAACTCGTACAAAAAGTAATGAGTTTGATGACCGCCTGATTAATTATTATTACACGAACGTTCGGAATATTTTAATATATTTGGCCGTGTCTAGATTTTTTACAAGCAATATAGTTTTATTGGGACTGGTGTTGTATCGAGTATGGTAATGTTTTAAATATTGTCGTGCTGTAAGGTATGTTTGTTATTAAGTTGTAGTATAGTTACAAGTTTTTATTAACAACGTAACACCATCTGTCTACTTGGATAGGTGGTTACGTCGTCACGACCAACACGTTGAGTCTTCTGAACTGGAGCCAAAGATTGCTTGTAATGTTTGTGTATTCTTTATATCAATGTTAATACATGCGTCAATGGAAATCCATCTTGCAAGATTGCAGTCTAGGGTATTGCTTGATCTTTTTCCATGATTGAATAATACCAACAGGCGATACAGTTAAATAAAGATGTTTAATAAGAGGAAATTGGATAGGCGATGGTGTGGTATCCCACTCAATCTTGTTCTACTACTCTTATATCGGGTAGCACGGATGCTGCTACAACTGAGATACTGGGATTATGACTTTAAGGAGAGGAAACATCCATAAGATACTTATTCCCCCTGGTGTGAAGATTGGGTTGAGTGAAATGTCTACTCACTAATACCAACCTGGTGTTCATGGTGCCAACGGAAAAACAAATTCTAAGGAACTAGCGTTCCTGAGTTCTCATTATACCTCGCAGCCCAGTTTAGAGGAAACCTGCATGTCTGAGAATTCTCCATGATGTTCTCAAAGATCTAAGGAGATTGCCAACTCACACTGTGGCCTGAAAAGTGGTCTTATAGGTACAGAGAAAAGGCCCGTGCCTAGCAATGCAAAAGTTTATATAATGCCTGAAATTATACTATAATCAAAATATAATAAATTATGAGCTAATCAAAAATTAAATGGAACCCGTATTCTAGTGCTCTTCATCGTTTTATTGTAAGGCAACAATAATATATTAAGTTATTCTTGATGTAAAACATGTATAAGTTTTAAAACTGTTGTTATTCACCCCAAACGTTATATGTTAATGATAAAAATACAACGTTTTCAATAAAATACCTTCACTACTTTTATAATGTCAAAGATTAATCAGTTTTTAAAAGGACATTCTTTTAAAATAAGTCTGCCTTTTTACATGTAAAAAACTAATAAAACCATACATGCTATTAAAATTTTGTAATTTTATGGTATATATCATCCCGCTTGCTTTGTTAATAAAATTTATTAGAATTAGCCTTTGCTTGCGATTTCGTTCGTGTGGACAACAGTTGCCTGTTACGTCATTTACTTGAATCACGCTATATAGCTTATCATTGGTTCTTTAAAATGTATTTAGATATTTTATCTTACAGATCTACTTCAAAATGGTTGGGTAAAACCCATTCGTGAACGCCGTAGTTTGCGTGCCCTTACAATAATTATTATTTTCTATTTTAACCTCACCAAATGCCCCCACTTATTTAACCTGCCTTTTCCAATATCTATGTGCAAATCATGATAGAAATCTTCGTTTAGTCTGTTTTACTATGGAATGCGCTTCCTCATGAAAGTACGTGCTCTTCTCGTTGACAGTTTATCAGATTCATCTCATCAATAATATAACAATACACTAACCACTACGCCATTGAGGCCGAATATATCGTTACTATCATGATATTCTTTAGTATATGTAAGTGTTAATATTTAATGCTAATACACCTACTTCTTATCTCCGCATCACCCAATGGTTGTCTGGTAGTTAATAAATAAATAAAATAGTAAAATCGATCCCAAGGCACCTCCGACTTTCCGAAGTTATATACGTATATAACTTATTATCGCTCGCTTTAGCAGTGAAGAATAGCATTGTGAGGAAGCCTGCATGTCTGAGAGTTCTCCATAATGTTTTCGAGAATGTGTGAAGTCTACCAACCCGCACTGGGTCAGCAGTTTTTCCTATAATTCTAACTTAGTCCTTTTCAAACCGAGAAGAGACCCGTGCCCGGCAGTGGGACAGTACAGACCTGATATTATTATAATATTAAATGATGATTGCGTATCACGACACGTTGGAAATCGTACTCATTACATGTACACAACGCACGGTTTTTTGTCAGTGATATTTTATACATTAAACTCTTCCGCTATTAAGAAGCCTCCCATCATTATGCCTGAGTATTTATCTATGTATGTTAAATAAAACTTTGAAGTTGCTAATGACATTCGTTATAATTTAAGTCAGTTATTTCTCACGGAAATCACGGAATAACACTGTGCGATGCGTTGAGACAGTAAAGACTGGATTGCACAGCGGTAACGAATGTGACTGCTGTGCATGAGATTTCGGTTGCGATGATACTGATGAGAGAGATGAGTTTTGATGTTATTCGTTTTTGGAATTCTTCTGTCTAAAGATATTCCATACAGCTACACAGAATCCCTTTAACGTCTTCCAGGCACTGTTTCAGACTGCGTTGCCAGGATCACAGCCTGGTAGTCAGCAACAGGCTGGCTATGACCTATTACACAGAACCTAAAACTATAGCTAACAAAATATGGGTGGAAGACACTTCTGCTTACCCCTTCGCGTATATCCAGTCATAAGACAACACCATCTTCACTACGTCCCGTAGCAGTACCGTATATACAAAACTCACGAAGTCCTTGAAACATATCATTGAACTTTACTTAACATCAAGCTTTTTATCTACATGAACTTAAATACTGTTCATTCACACGTAATTATAATAAATGAGTGCTTAATGGCGGTCGATCATTCCTAATGTGTGTATTTTTTTGTTAATAATGACTTAGTTTAATATATGCAAAGTACACGAATACCTTTTCAAGGACCACTGCTGTAGTTAAAAGCAGTTTGACCTACGAGGTGATAAATACCTATGGTATTACGTATGCGCATCGTGTATTGATAAGGGAGTAGCAGAGATCTATTACTCTCGCGGAATATTTGCTTAAACCATTTTGATGTTTCGATTTTCGGACCGAGCTTACTTATGTTATCGGATCCGTAAATATACGTCGGAATCAAACCGTTAGCGTAGAGAAGCTATAAATATAAAAATAAATATGTCTTCTATCTTATGAGAGAAACAAGTACAGTTCTTTGTATAAACAAGAAACAACAAATCAAAATGATTTTAAAATATCTTTCACTAAATAAAAGCTAGGTATGTTTTAATGGCATATCATGCGCTCATAGCCATAGCCATATGCGCTCATAGCCAGTTGCACTCACTGATCGGTAAATGATTAGCGAGGTTAAGCAACGTTGGGTGCGGTCAGTCTATAGATGGGTGACCGCTTAGTGGTATTTCATCTGAGCGTCTCCGTGCTATGGAGGGCACGTAAAAAGTCGGTCCCAGTTATGTTCAAATTGACAGCAGTCGTTAAGCCATGTCAGAGGGCTACGGGCGGCTTGAACAACTCTTGACAACAGGTTGGCCACTAACTACACGAAAAGAAGATGGCATATCATGCGAAAAAAGCCACAGACGGAAGCTAATGTTCTATATGACGCATTAGCGCAATAGTTAAACTGATCGCAATGCCGGTCCGCCAATAACACTCTTTTCAATCCCCGTCCGCAAAAAAAAACGATCCACAAAGAATACTTTCCGAATCGTGTACTATAAGTAACGTTTGGAAAGTCTCCCAAAACAGTCATTACGCTTAATACGAGAGTAGTCTTAAAAATATATATGTATATAATAACATATATCTAATTGTTTGATTCGATTCAGCAACGAGATTCGTATTCAATGCCAAGGTTTAAAGTCGGTGACCGAGAGCGACGCTTGCCACTCGTGCGCATAACCGCGGACAGTCTCAAGTGCGCAGTTTACTTCTGATGGACGTACAGACAAATATTTGGTATTATAATTAGTATAGCGTATGTAAGTTATTTGGTTAGATATAAATAGTCAGTTAACTGATTTCCTGAATATTGTTTTACGTTTATGCGAACGCGAATAATAAAATAAATGAACTACATAATATTGTCTTCTATTTACGCGAATATTATTCATTGAAATTAAACTGCTATATACGGATTATTCAAAATTTTGTAATAAAGTGTCAAATAAACAACGCGATAAAATCCGTATATAGCAGTTTAATTTCAATAAATGAACTAATCAACTCATCCCGCGGGTCCAGCTTAAAGCGGGATCAGTTAGCTAAAGAGCCGTTATATATTAAAATTAAGCTTTTTTATAGGGATTTTATAGCAGTTAATAAAAACAAGCGAGAATTGGCAATGAATTGCCGTAAATCTTAAAGACGTCGCGTGATTCCCACGTAACTCCCAAGGTTAGAGGTCAAAGGTCATAGTCATTTAGAGGTATATCGACTATGCTGAGTCGAATGGCGTTGACCGCGAGTCTAGCTCTTTCGGTTCTTGAGTTCAAAGATGGTATACGTGACCTTGAGGTCAGAGGTCAAAGGTCATAGTAATTTCGGGGTTATATCGACTATGCTGAGTCGAATGACGTTAACCGCGAGTCTCTAGCTGTTACGGTTCTTGAGTTGAAAGTTGTATAACAGACGGACGGACGGACGGACAGACAAAGCTGTTGTATAAAAGCTTTTTAGAACTCAAAAACGGTAGCTTTGCAAAAAAGTAAGAAACGAAAATATTTAATAATGGATTTGCCACATTTTCGCTTACGTTAATATGGATTTTCAATATATTTTTCTCTCAAAAACAATACTTTTCTGGATGAAATTCTACGATACTCTATATCCTTTTCTGAACACGAAATTTCCTGGTGATTGGTCAAGTAATTAAAGTACGATAGCGTAATAAACAAACAAACCCACATTCGTATAACGCTTTAACGCCTTAAATACTCAACTGATCATCACGAAATATTGTCTCTGTCATTTGTTCTTGGGGGATAGAAATTTATAGACAAAATCTACATAAGCGCGAGCGAAGACTCGAGCAAAATCTAGAAGTCTATAAATAATAAATACATACATATATAGATTCACGCCTGTTTCCCTGAGGATAGATTTCCATTTGCTACGATCCTGACACACTTCTCTGGCTTCATTCACCTTCATCACATTCCTCATACACGCTCGTCGGTTTGAGGTACTCTTAACCTAGCCTTTATCCAGAACGTCTCCGATCTGATCAAGAAACGTTCGCCTAGGTCTTGCGACTGTTCCATTCACACTAGCTTTATAAACTTTCTTAGTCAGTCTTTCCTCGTCCATTCTTTCTACATGCCCAAACCAGCTTAACATACCCTTTTCTATTCTCGTCACTGCAGTAGTATCTTTCAAGTTAATAATAATAATAATAATATTCTACCACATACAACATCATCTAGCCCAAACTAAGCAGAGCTTGTACTATGGGTTCTAGACAATGGATAAACATACATATATACGTTTTTTTTTTGTAAATACATACATATTATACATAGAAACACCCAGACCAAGACAAACATCCATGTTCATGCACACAAATATTTGACTTGTGCGGGAATCGAACCCGCGACCTCGGGCGTGGCAGTCGGTTACACTAACTACTACGCCATCGAGGCCGACAAGATATATGTATATCAATATATCCACTTTAATGCCGCATCTCTCTCTTATCACACTATTCCTCATTCTATCTTTCAGAGTCACACCACATATATTTCTCAGCGCTCTCATTTCTACAGCATTTATTTTGCTCTTATGCTTCTTTTGCCATACCCAACTTTTTTTTAAATAATTGAATTATCCAAAAATAATAAAATAAAACCAGGACTATTCCACCTAACTAGACAATGCTTGGCCACCTTATAGTTAAACCGTCTTAATCAATTGCCGCTGTATGCATTTACTCTCGGCCGTACTAACATTATGCAATTACGGTCTAAGGCGCAACGCACACAAGAGCACATGATTTATTGTTTTAGAAAAGACAACTCTCGCTCTAGGAACAAACCTGTATCGCGGGGGACTTTACAAACATTCAAACAACGGACACAAAGAACACCCAGACTCGGAACAACATTTGCGGATCACACAAAGTTATGTCCCGTGTGGGATTCGAAGAATCGAACCCACAACACTTGGGGCAGTGGCAGTCGCGAGGCGATCATTTAAACCACTACGCCATACGTGCATTCCAAGCATGACTGTACCGTAGGCCCCACGTAAAGGGCCTTGTGCGACATATTTCGAAGGTAAACCGTATTGTGTCGTGCACTCAATATATTTAGTTTGTGTATGAATGGTTGTGAACTCGTTGTGAAATTGTAATGAAGTGCCAGCGGCATAAGTACATACATATATGCTACCAACCGCCAAGTGTATGGTCACAAGTTTAACTCCCAAGACGTGTAACGTTCTTTAAAGATTTTCTGGTCGCAGTTTTGATTCCCAAGTCAAGTTTATTTTTAATTTTATATTAGTCTATAAATTGTGCATGAGTATAATATGATAAGTGGTCACCGTAGCCTATGGACGCCTGCAATACTAGAGGCATCACTTGCGCGTTGCCGACCCTTTAGGAAAGGAGGAGGAGCGTGAAAAGGGGGAAAGAGGGTGATTGGGCCTCCGGCACTCTCACTCACCGAACGAAACACAACAGTAGGAATACTGCTATTTCCCGTCGATATTCTGTGAGAGGGTAGTCCTTCCCCGGTCGAGCCGGCCCATTCATGCTGAAATCAGCAAGGCTCTACTACACTAAATGCTACTTCATGCTACGTCTGTAATTAAGTAGCTAAATAGTATTATTTCATTCACATCCTAACTAATATCATAAATGCGAGTGTGAGTTTGTTTGTTACGCTTTCACCTGTCAACTACTCGACCGATCATCATGAAATTTCGCATGCACGTTGTAGGGAAAAGGACATAGTACCTTTCATCCAGAAAAAATTACTGTCACTAATCTAACTTACATTTACGCAAACGAAGTCACAATCATAACATATTATAAAACAAAGTCCCCCGCCGCATCTGTTCGCAATAAACTCAAAACTACTAAACCGATTTTCATGCGGTTTTCACCAATATATAGAGTGATTCATAAGGTGTATAATTGAACTGACTGCCTCCGTGGCGGTAGTGAATGCGACTGCTGTGCATGAGGTCTCGGGTTCAAATCCCGGGTCGGGCCAACAAACCGTTATTGTTTTTTCTGTTAAGAAATCTCAATAGCAGCCCGGAGTTAGGAAGTTGACGGTGTAAGACACCCCGTGCCTCGGAAAGCACGTAAAGCCGTTGGTCCTGCGCCTGATCTCAATTCGGTCGTGTCGGATTACCGTCCCATCGGATCATGAGAGTTAGGGAACAGTTAGTGTACTTGTGTTTGCGCACACACTTGTGCACCATAATATCTCCTGCGTAGTGGCTGAAATATGGTCTGGAGGATATTATAATTTATTAAGGTTTTATTCTACCAATGTGAAGCAGGGGCAGGTGTCGCTAGTAATATGAGATTTCATATGATACTGCACTGATAGTTCAATTAATTAACCGGTCGCCTCAGCACTGTCTTTGCGCTAAGTATTGTGCACATACAGGACAAACATTTACAATAACATATGTAGTTATCAAGAGACAAATTGAATCCATTTATTATTTATAAACAAACAATAATTACAATTATTGTTTTAAATTTTAGTCATATTTTCCTCTACAAACCCCTCCCGGTGCTAAATTCAAATCTTTATATATAGGTATAAATCTTTTGTTCGCTAGTCTGTCACTGAATGCCCACTAAACGGCTGGATCGATTTTGATGTTTTTTTTTGGTGCGTTAGATTTAGTAAGTGGGTGCCCGGATATATTTAGATCAACAATTGAACTCCATAGGTGGCGCTAACAGCAGGCAAACTAACGTTCAAGCAAGACTTACATCTGTCAGGTCTGTTAGTAAAGCATAAAAATAAAATAAAGTAGTATTGTTCCTTTAAAAGGTAATATAAATCCTAATTCTAACTAATATTATAAATGTGAATGTTTGTTTGTTTGTTACGCTTTCATGCCTTAAATACTTGAGTAATCATCATGAAATTAAAAGGACATAGCGGCATAAGGTACAATACAGAAAAAAGCTGTAACTAAACCAAACTAACTTAACCTACATTAACGAACTGCGAACGAAGCTGCGGGCTAATTCTAGTAATAAATGAAATAGTTACTATAGTTGTATAGGAAAAATATTAAATAAAAATAAAGTAATTATTTAATATTGTCTTCTGTTTACGCGAATATTATTCATTGAAATTAAACTACTATATACGGATTTTATCGCGTTATTTACTTGACACTTTATTACAAAATTTTGAAAACTGTTAACTACTTTTACTTTTAAACTTTACTAATTTATAAGCTAATTAAATTATTTATTATTAAAACTATTTAGATTTTATTTTATTTTACACTTTACCCGACGTTTCGGTTGCTTTTCAGCAGCCATGGTCACGGGGAGACTAAGGTGGTAGTTGTCTCAATGTTCCAGTGTAGTTATTTCAAAGTACCCGAACATAATTTAATCATTGGTGTTTAATTTCAATGAAGTAATTATTTGTTTATCAATAATAATTAACACTTTTAATTTCCTTTATGACTATCTTAATTGTTGAATCCGGTGCAGATATTTTCCGTATTTACATTTATGCTATAAAATAATACCTACCCTAAACATACGAACTTGCATAAATAATATAATGCAAGTGAATGAAGCAAGAGAGATACGAGAATCGTAGCAAGTAGAAATACCTTATTTTCTGTATTTACATTTATGCTATATAATAATACCTACCCTAAACATACGACCTTGTATGTTTATGGTAGGTATTAACCTACCCTAAACATACAAGAGTGCATGAAGAATATAATGACAGTGAATGAAGCAAGAGAGATGCGAGACTCATAGCAAGTAGAAATCCTTAGTCTCCCTCTCATGTAGATTTTACTAATACATGCTATTAACCTATTGAGTGGCAGCGGCACACCGGCGGCCAGACACAATTGGTTTTTAATTATGTGTGGCATTTGAACAAATTACAGGTTCAATATAGTCTACGAGTATATGTGAAAAATGTTTTTTTTAAACAATTTCGTTTTCTTGAGTAGTAGAGCCTCGCTGATTTCAGCATGAATGGGCCGGCTCGACCGGGGTAAGACTACACTCTCACAGAATATCGACGTGAAATACCAGTATTCCTACTGTATTGTTTCGTTCGGTGAGTGAGAGTGCCGGAGACCCAATCACCCTCTTTCCCCCTTCCCGCTTCTTTTCCTACGCACTTCCTTTTTCTCTTCTTCCTTTCTTAAAGGGTCGGCAACGCACAAGTGATGCCTTTTGTGTTGCAGGCGTCCATAGGCTACGGTGACCACTTACCATCAGGTGGGCCGTGCGCTTGTTTGCTACCTAAGTTGTATAAAATAAAAGAATTGTATTTTGTACTGGCTGTCCCCTGCTGGCTCGTAGCGTGATGTTATATGACCTATGTTACTTCTGGATGACATAAATTTCTATGTTATTTTAGGCTATGTTACTTACTAATACACTAATTAAATTCCTAGCGCTGATTTTTTTTAAAATTGGTACATTCGTTACTGCTTTCATTACAAATAAAATATTTTTTCATTTTATAATATTGGTAAAGATATATATATACATATTGTATGTGGTAGAATATTATTATTATTATTATTATATGTATTAGTGTAGATGAATCACACGAAATTAAATAGATTAGAAAAAATAAATTACTTTTTCATATGTAACGACTTTAATATTTCCACATTCAAGCTTCTATCACATAAAAACTGACATTATTCAAGAATCAATTTAAATAAAAAGCCATGACCATATCCGAGAACCGAACCCAACAACTCAAAACGCCAGTTGCGCACGCGCACTCACTCAACTGATCCGCCGAGGCAGCATTCTTTCAAACACCAATCTATTTCTCGAAGTTTATCGCTTAATCAGTTTCAACTTTCAAATTATTAGTCGATGATAGCGGTCCATGGTCTCAGACAAAAAACTCGTGGTGGTTCAGACCCGGATTTGAACCTGTACAATTTATGAACATAAGTATGTAGTGTGCTGTGTATAGGGTTGCCAGATCGATAAACAATTTATTTCTTTTAGCTTTAATAAAAGACTCCTGCACTTGGAATAATTCCTATGTCGAGGGGACTTTACAAACCTTCACAAATCCACACTCGATTCAACTATTTGTGGATCGCACTTTTATTTTCTGGATGTATTATACTGCTGCCTACTTCTTCACTGATATATAGGCGTGATCTATATAAATAAGTATATATCGCGTATTACAAGTTGTCTTTATGCTACTTCATCAAGATTTTATTCGACATTTACCGACCGAATAAAGGAAAAGGCGAAGGTCATGTCTTATAAGGAGGTCAAGGGCTTCACTGAAAATCGAGAAAGATGGTGTATATTCCACCGACAAGAGCAAAACTCTTAGATATAAAGAATAAGTATATTTGGATTAAATAAAATGCATGGATGGCGTAACGGTTTAAGTGGTAGCCTGGACACTGTCACTGCGTCGAGTGTTGTGGATTCGAATTCCACACGGGACAAAACTTTGTGTGATCCACAAATAGTTGTTCTGAGTGTTCTTTGTGTCCGTTGTTTGAATGTTCGTAAAGTCCGCCGCGACACGGGTATTATTTCTAGAGTTGTCTTTTATAAAAATTAAATAATAAGATATTAAAAGGTAGGCGAATTCAGACACAAGTTGATCATCTGACAACCCTAAGAACATAGTGAATCATGAGTAAGTAACGGTTAAGGAAAATGCTACGAGAAGAGGTTTAACTGAGTAAATGTTTTAATTTTAGTCTCTGGATTAATTACTGTATTGTTTAGCTGCCACCTGTTTTGCGGTTAATTAATTTATTTGAACGCAGCATCTTTGTTTTTTTGTTATAAAAGAGACTCCGCATTATGAATTATGCCTCTTTCGTGAAGACTTAATAAAAAATCTAATAATAAACAATAAATCATTTTGCCATGGAAGTGGTGAGATGTCCACTTGCAGCAATATGTCGTGCAGTCAAGCAGGCAGATTGAACACCCTAACCTAATGTAAAATTGAACTATATCGAAATTATAGTATTTTGGTTTCATTAAAATGCATGTAGGTACATATATTGAAAGCATCAAGCGGATATATCCAGATATAAAATTTATATAAATAATCATAGAGGTGTACTAAGATCGGAGAATCAGCAGACCTAAAGTTAAGATATAAAATATTGAGGTGTATTGATTGTAAAAGCTTAAAATAATTAAGATGGTGCTTATTGGAGCTGACATGATACATTATTTGCAAATACTTTTCTGATAATTCTGTTTTAATATTTTTATATAAGCATAACAATATTTTCAATATATTCAAACAGTCAATCGATAACAACAAAATGTCACAAGCTGACAAAATACGATTTCAAAACGAATAACATTACGTCATTAGGTATTGACAAGCATTCCTTATTTGAAAGTTGATGACATGTTTGAGGAAAGCTAACGGTCAGGCAGTGGTTCGACTAATAAGTGGTCTTATGGGACTAAGGACAGGTATACACACTACAGAGGAACGCCGCCGGCGCAGGCGCTGACTACCTTAAAACAAGCCAACAAGTCGAAATTTGTTTGTCTAAACATAAAAAGTGCAGTCATCTGTCACAATGTGTGTATTGAGCGGTTCCCAATTTCGGTTCCGTCAATATTATGACACGTGAAATGTAAAATTGTAAGTTTAAGAATTTTATATGTCCACATATGAACTCCACCATTCCTTTACTTTTATTTCATATTTTACCTTTTCCTAGCTAGCCCAAAAAATGGCCGGTATATATTTTTAACTTCGATCTCAGTTTTAATTCCTGTTTCTAGGTTGACAAGTAAAATAGCCCGATGTCAAACAATTTTTTGAGCTTGAACTTCAGCACTCAGAACGACACAGTGGCGAAGTGACTACCAAAACCAATGTGCTATACGTGCAGTCATTATAATGTAGAACGAATTGCGAATAAATCAACAAGGTGTTAAAATCCAATATTACCATTATTACGGTGATTTGGCGATGGTAGGAGAACGGCAAATATACCGTAGCAATTTCTTATCAAGCGTGCACTCCGTGTAGCGTGAATAGTTTCTATAGCGACAGGTTTTAATATTGAAATATTTTCATAATAACGCTACTATGTGAGGTATTGAGAAGTCCCTACGTTTTATTCATACGCCATTCCTCCCCAGGATAAATCTCTCATAATGTAGCTATTTGTAAACTGTCTGGATGTTTATAAGTCAATCACGCGTAAACTGCTATACTGATTTTAATAAAACTTATAACGCAAATAGACCATGCTCTAGGTTAATACCGGATAGTTATTTTTATAGTATGCTTGCGTCACCATGGGATAATCAACGAGGTCCGAGTCTGATGGCTCAAAAACTATACAGGGAACAGGCGCGGGAGTTTACTCCCTGGATCTAAATATTAACATATCTATGACACTAGGCTCGCAAAATTCTATCTTCCAATGCGGATGTGTGGCCATCACGTAGGCCGCCACCGTGATCAACAGGAGACGGATTGAAGGCTACAGGATAAGAATCCTCTCCGACAGCACAGCAATACTTAGAGCCCTAGAGAGCAATAGCTGCAACTCCAGGCTCAATTACGAATACCACCTTGGTCTTGAAAGAATATCCATAAAAAACATTGTGACCTTACAATGGATAAAGGGGCACAGTGAATCACTGGGCAATGATGCTGCAGATGAGTTGGCTAGAAGAGAATCGGAAACCACCACGGAAGGTCCACCTCTATTCCTCCCTCTACCATTCTCACAACTTAGAACATGGGTGCGGCTTTGCATTCAGAGCCAATATAATAAACGCTGGGCACGGAAAACGGACTGCAGAGTGTCGAGAGCAGCCCTATCGGCCATCTCACCACGTCTGACACACCGCCTGCTCAACCTACAAAGATTGGACCTTGGGACCATCGTGGGGATCCTAACAGGACACTGTCCCCTGAACAAACATCCTGTACAACATCCGAGCAACAGACAGCCCACTCTGTAGGGGATGTCTGACCGAAGAAGAATCTGCTGCCCAAGTAGTCCTGGAATGTGTGGGAGTAACAGCACAACGTAAGGAAATCCTCAACAACCCGAGGTCACTCCGCGAAGCCTGCGAAGACCCTAGGTATCTTCTGTGCCCAGAAGGCAGAGTTGGACTGGCTATCTCCATAACCGGCCGACTTTCACGCATAATGGACCAACTTGGAGTTCAAATTCGGAAAAGGGAGTTCAATTACTATACAATACAATACGTCACCGTGGGATGTAGCAGACAAAGCCGTAACTGCCACATTGGCCTCGGGTACTATTCTTGGGTTGAGCAATGTGTTAATAGGTGAAGTTATATGAGTTTCGTATAAGACGCAGCTATTAGTGTCTACTGGTTGGTCTCAGGTTGCTATGAGAATTTCTTTATTAAATCTGTAAACTTATCTTACATATCTATCTGTCTGCGGAACACAGAATTACAAGACAATACGATTATTGTGACAAGCGCGATCCCTTGGCCTATTTGCCAAAAATCATAAAAAAATAATTCCGTGTAAATCCCCAAAGGGAATTTAAAAATTGGCTTGTTCCACTAATATAACAGATTACAGTTATATTTTGTTTTTATTTAATTAACTTATAAATCTTATTTTTTTTTTATTCATTTTGTTCTTGTATTTTGTAATTAATCGTCAATTTTAATTTAATCTCTTATATTATTATTCAATCTTAACTTATTGATTGTAATATTTATATTTATGTTATTGTAATTATTTTTCTAATTATCTATACTAAAATTTAGAATGTTAATGTTATGAATTTGTGAATGTACTTACGCTTTCAATTGTAAATAATGTTGTTGATGTATCATTATAAATAAATAAATATAATAACTGACCTAGTTGTTACAAAGTTCTTTTCAAAGCATAAACACGTAAACCTCTACTTTCAAATCGTATTAAGCAGTTATTCTTATCATAACCTCACTAAAGAAAGCTGAACCGAGCATTAAGATCGAGTCGAACGGGCTACAAGCCCCACCCTCCACCGTTTGACTAGACAATAAATAACCCTACAATGTTGCAAGAGGCAAAATGCTAGGTCTCCCTGCCACCTCCATCATCCTTCGGTTTTCAAACGATAACAATCATCTGATTACCGACTGATTACCACCTTGTCAGTCCAATTTATTTATGGCAACATTTCATATAGATTCGTCTATGGAAGGCAAATTGCAGTGTAGTCCAATGGAGGCAGATATATGATTTAAATAAAATGGGAATGCACTTAGGGCATAATGGTTTGAATGATCTCCTCACCACACCGAGCCGAATGTTGTAGGTTCAAATCTCACACGGAACAATAGACAAGAGTTTCGGTGTTTCTTGAGTCCGTTGTTTGAATATCTGTAAAGTCCACTAAATTACAGTAATAAGCATGGAGTGGCAGTTGCTTTGGAATTTATTGAATCTGATCTGGATTTATTTTAATAGAGAGGTTGGAAAGGTTTAGGCGAGAGTTTTAGTCGTCTATACCATCAGTTGGGAACTAAAAATTTACTGTAGTTGTTGTGGTTTTTTTATGACATACCAATGTACATTCGATAGCATATGAATAAACGTTTGTGAAGATACCATATCCTGGATGCACACATAGGACTTTTTATCCCGGTATGCATACCAGCTATAACATAGCCGAAACCGCAAGCAAAAGCTAGTAGAAAATATTTTAAGACATAAAATTAGTTTTCGCCTCTGTCGTTGAAGTAATCGACATTACGTATTTATTTGAGAGTACGTGTCACGACGAAAACCTAACTTGTGTACGTGATGCGTGCTCTCAGAATAATAAGTAACGTGACGTGACTTAATTTTACTGTACCTACAATATTTTTTTAATAATTGATGTGTAAATCATTGATATATATATATATCAATGTATATATGTACATATATATATATAATTACATTTATCTATAAACTGTCACACTGCAGCAAGGGCCTCTTCGCTGTGTGGAAGGGTTAAGCTATTGTCTACCACGCTTTGCCAGTCCGGGTTGGAAGACTTCACATATCTTCGAGAACATTTTGGAGAGCTTACAGACATGCATATTTAAGACGCACATAATCTTGAAACATCGGTGTTGCGTGTTTTGGGATCGAACTATAGACCTCTGCGTGGCAGTGGACCAGTCTCCGACTAGGCTATTGATAGATATTATAGAAATTATTGGTATATAAACAGTGTTTTTGAATGATGAAGCGGCATTAGCGCCATGGATAAAGTATGCTATGGCATTTGCGATCGCGAGTCTTGAGGTTTTGAGCGAGAGGTTTGAGTCCCAACCATTGCACTAGTACACAAACCTACTCCTTACACAATCACTTTTAGATTCGTTGGAAGGGTAAACAGAAATACTAGTAAGTTGTAATCCAAATTGCTGGAAATCTTTATAACAAAATTTTTACAAAAAGAATAATTATCCAAAAATTAAAACAATTTATTTTCTCAAATACTTTTTAGGGTACGTCACATTTCAAATAAAGAAATGAAACAGAAAAGAAATAATTGAAAAATATAACTCAATTTGATAAAATGGTTTATTTTGTTCTTAATAAAAGTATTTTTTAAGCCCTTTTGAATCAAAAGACTGTATCAGTTGGGTACTAGCTTTCGTCCGCGAATTTGTACGCGTGGAATTTGGAAGTAGGTACGTTCCTATCTATATTACTTGTAGTTACGACTTTTATTAATACTCAACTTCTAGGCGTATCAAGATGCAACATGAACCCAATTTTAAGTCAGACCTTCAGGACCTAATACATCTGTGAAAACCGCATTCAATTTCGTGCAGTAATTTTTACGTGATGCTCCTTACGAATTTGATACAACAACGTTGTCAAATAAAAAGTTACAGCACAAAATATCATACTATACATGCACCGGATGTCACCCGACCGGAAGCGGTTATGATACATCGATCCTCTTACGTATTCAGTGGACGTTGGCGTCGCCCTTCACCTTAGTACTGTGACCCTTATATACCTATCGATACTTAGCAATAGATTAGGCGGGGTCAAAATCCTCTTATTCGAGCCGAAGGTAACGTTTAAAATGGCGGCTGAAAAGTTGAAACTAATATTCTAAATTCGAATTTGACAGTTATTGTTTAACGCCTGTGGGTAGTTAGACTGATAAACGCACCTTTCGAGTTCTTTTTTACATTTGATTCAGATATAGTTATATAGCTCGCTATTACATGAGACCAAAAACCAGGCAAAATGTGACTGTAATATATTTCTGGATACACCTTCAGCGATATTGGCGTTAGCTTATATATTTTATGTATGTAGATATAGGAAAACCTTTGAAATTCCTTTATACTACAATGATCGAGCAATAACGCCTGCGTTATGGTGAAGTGGTGAATAATCGGTAAAGCGCAAATATAATAAATCTAGAAAAATATACGTCAGCATAAATGACTTTTACAGAAATTGAAAACTGTACGTATATCACAGCTTCAAATTGCAATCTCAGCGTTTCGCGCCAGCGATTTACTATTCTAGTAATTTAACCAGCCAATTTAGTTATCTGGTAAAGCTAGCTTACCGTCATATACTTACGATTTTTTTTACGATTATGCTACGGGACCAATTATGTACTGTCACTACTATAAACTGCTTAGTTAGCAAAACGCCGGCAGTATCAACCTAAAAAAATGTTGCCAATATAAAAAGCACAAGTACCCACAGCTCGTATATTTACAACAGTACCGTAGGGTCAAGATACTATTACAATCGGTACCTTAATTGAGCGCATTACATCGTATTGTTCTCCAACGATGTCCATATAGTAAATAGATGGATCAATGTCATGGGCTTATACCTTAAATAAGCTGACGTGTGACACATTGCACGTGTTTAAGCTGTGGTTCTGATACGGCTAAAATATAATCTATACTAATATTATAAAGCTGAAGAGTTTGTTTGTTCGGTTGAACGCGAACTCAGGAACTACTGGTTTGAATTGAATAATTATTCTAGTGTTGGATAGCCTGTTTATCGAGGAAGACTATAGACTATATAACATCACACTACGACCCACGGGGGCAGCGCAGTAACGATAAACGCGGGTGAAACCGCGAGAACGTCTAGTTAAATATATTTTTTTTATATCAGTTCAGTTTAAGTTTGAATAGAGAATTTTTTACACAAAAACTAATTAAGGATGTCCAACCCGCAAAATCTAAATGTTATATTAAATGTGGAAAAAGGCGATGTTGATTCAGTAAATTGACTTGTAATATCATAGGCGAAGACAAAGCTGTTCAGTACATTTTCGCATTATATTACATTATCGATAGGTGTGCTTTAGTGCTATCAATAAAAATCTTACATTAGTTAGGGTTTTTATATAGATAGATAGAGACAAACACAGTTCACAGCGTTTTTCTTCTCTGTTTGTCACACGATATTCTTATTACATATTTTTGTTTAATTGCTACCGCAGAACGAATTAGAGGAAAATAATGCAAAAAGTAAAACCTAAGAAGAAGTAAACCACAGCTAGACTTCATGATACTTTGAGTTCATTCTGCGTAAATAGAAAAACCAATGATTAAATTATGTTTGGGTTCTTTGAAATAACTACACTGGAACATTGAGACAACTACCACCTTAGTCTCCCCGTGACCATGGCTGCTGAAAAGCAACCGAAAAGCCGGGTAAAGTGTAAATCTAAATAGTTGTATAATTTAAATAGCTTAAATTGAAGTAAACACTAACTAGCAAAAGTGTTTAACAAGAGTAGTTTAAAGTTTCAAAATTATGTAATAATAGTGTTTTATAAAAAATAAACAACGCGATAAAATCCGTATAAAGTTTGTTTAATTTCAATGTATAACATTCGCGTAAACATAAGACAATATTATAAAAATAATTAGGAAAATGTAAACCCATATATGTTGACCTCAAATTAATTAGGTATCAATAATGATTAAAAAGTAAAACCTAAATAGTTGAATCTTGCTGTCCTATAAAAGTCGTGGCGGAATTTAAAAAAAGGAAGTTTCTAATGATATGATGTACTGAAGTTCGACTCGTATATGACAAAACTAATACAGAAGCTTAACTTATTTTTAAACTGTGGACAGATAAAGATTAACTTTAATCGGCTACTCTAGATTACGACACAATTCCAGATTAAATTGATGGAGAATTCCAATTGTTTACGATCTCAATAACTATAAACAAAACTTCCATTTTATTTTGTATTTATGCACTCGGACTGAAGATTACTAAATACTCTCAGATACTTATCGCACTTTTATCGCTGCTATAATGTTAGAGACATCACAGATTGCACTTTTATAGATCATTTTCCCACCGGAGATCATCTGATATAAACATTTTTATTCATTATCAAACCTTTATTGAGAAACTTGATGACAAGTCTCGGAATATAAAATTAATATCAATACTGATAAATTTTGATGTTCTGTTACACGCAATCATTGGTATTAAATTGGCTGTGGTCACGTTTGTAAATGTAGATTTAATTATGTTGTCATCGGTATTAAAAGATTTTGTTGTCAACTAATACAAATTATAAACCGTTATAGTGTTGTTTTGATACAAACTGACAAATACAGAGCAATTAGAGGTATCAAGAAAATAAGCATATATAAAAGGCCTTTGTAACAGTGTATATCATATAACATCCTTTTCTTTCCATCCCCTTTTTTTTACCGAAATCACCTAAGTTTAGTCTGCTGAATCTAGCATATGTCTACTAAAAGACGACGAACAGATCGTATCGTGTGTTCTCAATAAGCAAAGCTCTCTTATATACTTGCTTCTATAGCTTGGATTGTGACCCACCAGGCTAAACCACCTAGCGTCTTTTTCGAAGGAACATAACATCTCGTTCCACGGCAAAAATATTTAAAGCAATTGACTACAGCACGAGCACGACTAACCAAAAAAATAATACCTAGCAAGACAATAGACACAAACGTTTTTTGTCAAACATTCACTTTTTCAAGGAAGTAAACAACCAAATACAATTTGTCTACTCTTATTTACTTATCGCCAGTATTAGTTGTCAAACCGGCTTATAAAAAGCTATAATTTGTACGTGCCGAACGCAGAGTCTGAAAACCACTTTTCATTTCAGTTGTACTCGTTCTGTGGTTCGTATTATGCTAATAGTATTGCAGCTTCCGGTAGCGGAAAACGGAGAAATCTTATTTGGGTTTTGCACAATGTTTTGTTTGTCCATGTTATGCCAGACCTGTTCGAGATGATTGTAAAATCGACATGTCAGCATACCGCGGCAAGGGACTGTTCATACTAAGCTTGCACCGTGATCAGTTTAACCGATGGAAAGGTGTTTAAGCAAATTCATAAAGAGACACGGAGCCTAAGAAACTGAGCATACATTCTAAATCCAGACGCAGAAATATCTTGGCTTAGCAGTTTGTATTTATAAGAAACTTGTTTGAAATAAGATGTAGACAATCAAAATGATCTATGCTGGCTATAAACATCTTGATATACATACATTTAAATTTAGTGTAACTTTGACATTCATAAGTTTTACCTTGTAACCTCACTAGAATTTTATTTTGAATTTGGATTACATTTGTGATTTAAATTTACTATCATTCTTAATCTACGGGACTCTATGCTTTGACGACTACTTTTATGCTACAAACGGGCTCACTATATGGAAATATTTCTAATAAGTGATATAAATATGTAAAGTTAAAGTAGTTAATTTTCCGCTTTAATGTAATTAATTAATTTATGCTATTTTGCTTACGTATAATTCTCGTATATTTCCTCGTAATATTAAATACTCAAATTGCTGATCTGTTCAGTGCTATGTGAATCGTCCCTTACGCGCTAAATTTAAGGTGTGAGCCGAATGTAATCTGTTTTGGGGACCCTTATGTTTCTGGTTGCAATAACTTGGTATGTTATTGTTAATTCGATGTTCTGGGGCTGCAGTAAAAGTAGGGCTAAAGAGCTTATTAAATTTGTATATTTATCGTACTAGATTTTGCCCACGGCTTTGCTTACGTAAATGTAGGTTAGGTTAGTTTATCTGAACGACAGGTACCCTATGTCCTTTTCTGTACCCCTGATAACGTGTATGCGAAATTTCATGATGATCGATTGAGTAGTTAAGGCGTGAAAGCGTAACAAACAAACTCACATTCGCATTTTTAATATTAGTTAGGATTAATAAATCTATTCTATAATCAAGTCTGAGGGCTTTTGTCGAAAAATATATTTTTGTTAAATCAGTAGCTTTTCATTTTAATTGAAAATCTTTTTACCTTACAATTTGCAGTTTTTATTAATGTACTATAAGTCTATAACTATGTCTGGGAATTGTTATTTCATCAGTTTTAAAATCACCATAATCGAATTAAGGAGACCGATATTCAAAAATTTGCACGGATTTAATTCCAATTAATCGTTACGACTAAAAACCTTTATCAACCTTAATCGTTCAAGGCTGTACCTATTACTAAATCATATTTAGTTACGGTTATTTTTATGCCTACTCGATTTTAGTTAATCAAATGTTCACGCAACATCATCGTCATATTTTTCCGGTAAGTAAGTACCTACGTTAAAATTCACGCATTTTGGATGGAATATTATAGGATATTCAGAGAACTGGAAACGTTGCTACGCTACAAGGCACGAGCAATCAGGAGATGGAAATTCCTTTTTATCACTTGGTATCAATCCTTACCAATATCATAAATGCGAAGGCGAGTTAGTTTTTTACGCTCCACGCCTTAACTACTCGACCGATCATCATGAAATTTTGCATAGACCTTGTCTGGGGTACAGAAAAGGACCTTTCATCCAGAAAAAGTACTGTTTCCGAGGATAGAAGTTTAATGACAAAATCTAAACTAACTCGAGCGAAACCGCCGGTGAAATTTAGTATTAAATAACCTGATAGTAAATGGTTACTGCAGCCTGTGGGCACGACATGACTGGTAATATATGGTTGCGCTTCTGGGACATGGAGCTGAAAGTATTTTTCTAATTCTTTTTTAATATTACTAGCTGTTTGTGTTTCAAAGTACAAGTATTGTTGTTAACCCCTCCAGCTAAGCTAGAATTCTTGTATTAGGAGTGGGTTTACGTCAGTAGTGCAATGGGTGAGTATAGTTACTTCTTAAGGATGCTCTAAAAACTAATCACTAAAGGAACGTGTTCTACGGAGTATGGAGTTGGAGTGAGTATCTTTCTGCCCTACATGCAGGGCAATTTAAAGCAATTGACGATAAAATGGAGATGATGATATTTGTAATATGTAGTCACAAAGAACATCCAAACTGGGCATTCATATTACCAACTCGCGGCCTGTCCTATGGTAAGGTGGTCCTATAAGTACCGCATGGACCTTAGTAATGTCCCAGTCAAGATGCTTTCTGAAAGTTTAGTAATACTCTCATAAGATTTTCATGGGGTTTGGGATATATCACACCAGGTAGTTCATTCCAGAATCTCTATGGATGAAGGTATGCCGTGATGAACGAGAATGTTTCAAGACGGAACGAATAAGGAACGTTGTAGTGTCGACCTGTTAGTATATTTATTATTTTTAGTTACAATTTGCTAGTATTCTTGTTAATGTGTGTCCTCCAGCTAAGCTAGTAAGCTTGTGATAGGAGTAGGTTCACGTCAGTAATGCAATGTTCGGGGTTCAAACCGGCAACCTCTCGATTGCCATTCCAAACCCTCATCAGTAACAGCAAAGATAGCACTCCAAACTCTACACGTACGAGGATCGTTAAGAGTTATTGGAACTGGTTCGTTAAGTATTAGCAGTTTAATAACATAGAATATTAATCAAATTACAAGTATTCTAATCAAGTGAAGAATTAAATAATTGTGTCAACTAATCCTCGGCGGCGGGTAATAAAATTTTATTCGTATTGACAAATTACCTACGATTTCCATAACGTTTTTCATTTTATTATTATTGAGTACCGATAAAAATTATTTACCTCGCTGCTATACAGCAATAAAAACTTAACAGGAAAGGTTCATAATAACCTTTGGATTGGTTACGAGGTACTTATGTGATATAAAACATAATATCACGCCTGTATCTCCCGACAGGGTAAGCAGACAGCCTATATCTTATCTTATATGGGGGCCAGTCAGTGCAGACCGGCGACACTTCGACCCAGTGGGATCTTTTGTGTCGACACTATCCCAATAACAACTGCCATAGATGTTCATGGCAGCCGGGACCGACGGCTTAACATGCTCCCTGAGGTACGGAGCAGGCGATAATTGTCAATAGATACGCACATAATTTCGTAAAGTCATATAACTTCCGAAAGTCAGAGATGCGCAACGTGGGTTCGATCCCGAGACCCTCTGCATTGCTGTCATTTGGTCTCCCCAGTGAGCTAACGCTGCTCAAGCAAACAGCCTAACTAATATCTATTATAAATGCGAATGTGAGTTTATTTGTTACGCTTTTACGCCGTAACTACTCGACCGATCATCACGCAATTACGCATACATGCTGTCAGGAGAACAGAAAAGGACATAGGGTACCATTGATTCAGAAAAGGTACTGTTTCCGAGGTATAGAAATTGATAGGCAAAATATAGATTAACGAGAGCAAAGCCGTAGGCAAAATAAAGTAAATTTTATAACACGTAAATTTCTTCACTAGTTGTTTAGTTCGTGTAAGCGATCAAATGGTATACTGGACAAATATTTTTTGGCAACTTCTCTATTCCCGCTTTCTACCCGCTCTATATTCTTGGTTTAAAATACAATTTCACTACTACCGACTTCCCGAATGGCACAATCCAATATTAGACAGCGGGTCTTAATCGTGATGGTATTAAAAGGTATAAATTCCTTTTTATTTCCCAAAATTTCGACCGAATGGCACTTCTCTAGTAGCGTAACTTGGCGGTTTCTGTCAACACTGCTGACCTGGCCGGAATAGAACTAGCTAGTAGAATCCAAAAAAAATATCTCGTTTAGTTAAGACTGCGCCAAACGAAATGTGCCAAAACAGGCGGTTACAGTTAAGTGAATAAAATCAACACTTTTTGTTTAATACAAATTAAAAATATACATTTACCATAACAATGAATGTGTTTACAATTACTCCGTGTAAGAAACTTAAAATAATTAATATTTTCGCCTACAAAATTACATAAATGCAAAAACGTAAGCTCGTGTTACGTGATGTTTAGATTATAACAGTAGAAACCTATCCTATTTTACAGCTTAAACGAAACATAAATAGTTATAAGCATTACAATTTGTCCGTCCCAAATATTTAAGTTATTGGTTGACAATAAAGATACATATTTATCAAAAAAGCACTTCAAATCCTCCATACAATTTCACTATGGCGGCTGCGCGCCGATTTAAATATGCGCCGTACGAGCTCTGTCATTATCTGTCTTACTACTTACCTAATTGCTTGTCTACGAAAGCCAGTAATCATTTTGACGAGTCATCTACCGAATTTGACACTTTAAAATTGCAACATATAGACAAGCTAATGCCATTAACGTAACGGTCGCCGCCAACGAACCAAACCTTAACCACCTTGAAAGGAGTTCGCCAAAAAAGTCGGCTATACCAACGCAATTAGATTTAATTCAGACAAGTCGTGATCTTAAACTAATCGCAGTGCGTTCGATAACACGCACAAAGCATATAAAAATAGTTTTTGTAGCAATTTATTGGTATAATTGCCTTCATCATCGTTATTGTTAGACAAGAAAGAACTATGTACTAATTCGTTTCTAACCTCAAGCCTTTCCTCGAGTGTAATGGCGTCCAGTACCACTTGTGATTGATCACTAATACTTACGCGGAGTAATAAAAGGCCTCCTGTACTAAGGGATAATCACGGTCGTTTTCTTAAACCTTACAAGGCCGAAACTATGTTCTTTTACAGCTAGCGTGGACAGCATAAGTGTTCTAGTGAGCATCCTTAATCTTGCAATATAAAGGACTCTTAACTGCAATTTTTGGAGTTACTAAGCCCTGTAAACGGGTATAGAGTTAATAGAGGCCGGCACTATTAAGTGAATCATAATTGGTGAGGTACAGGAGGAGTATAATTGTACTTTTTACATACTTTACATTACATTTTAATTAACTATTTTCAAAAATTTTAGTGAAAGAACTTACCAATATTGGAGAGGTAAAAATGTGCCAGCTGGCCCGTCAATGTCAAGAAGTATGATACACAGATGATTTCCAAGACTCCAACTTCTTAGTTCTCCTCTCCCGTGGCTTTCTTTTTTACTTTAGTTTAAAATAAAATACTGAACAACAAGCTACAGTCGCAGTAGGCGGGTTTCATATGGCGAAGAACAACCGTTAGGATATTGGAGCGCTTGAGTAAAGATCACTCCTTGGCAAATGCAGCGTAGGTCATCCTCAAGCTTAATGAGATGACGATATACATAAAATTAATGATAATGGCCGTGAAAGGAGAACCAATACACGGATTCAGTGACGTACTTATGACGAAGCCAATGTGTAGTAGTAGACTGCCAACATACCAAAACAGAGATTTCTTTATGTCTGTTGATCTGCGACCACTACAAGGGACAATCCCTAGAGTGCAAATGTATTTTTTAAATTGAAAACAAGAATAAAATTTAAAGTTTTAGTCACCTCTAGAGAAATTTCTGCATTGAAAATTTAAAACAACTTTTGCGTGTCTTTATTGCCAATTCAAAAGGTTTTTAACCTCATACATGTATCTTTGACATTCTCAAGATGCATTTTATCGAGAATAAATAACTCTGATAGTTTATAGATTTTATTATCGATCTAAATGTTTATGTTCTCTTGTAAACTTTGATCATCTTCGAGACATGTCAAGTATCCTAGACACCTAATAGATGCAATAAAAGGCTTTTATAAGTGCTTCACATTAAGAATGGATATTTCAACTGTATATTCAAAAGAATGAAAGGATGCACCGCACTCACATTTCACAAGCTTTGTTTAAACTGTATGTATAACTGCCTCCATGGCGCAGCGGTAGTGAATGCGTCTGCTGTACACGAATATGATATGAGGTCATGGATTCGAATCCCGGGTCGGGCCGACAAAAAGTTATTGGGCTTTCTCTCCGGTCATGTCGCATTATCGTCCCATCAGATCATGAGAAATAGGAAACAGAGAGTGCACTTGTGTTTGCGGACACACTTGTTCACTATAATATCTTCTGTGCAGATGGCCAGTCTCCGTTAAGATTGGCCGCCGCTGCTGAAACTTGGTCTGGAGAATATTGCTTAAGTCTGTATACGTCGTTTAAGATATTACTGACGCGAGAAACGAAATCAGTTTGTTCAACTGAACAAAACAGAAAACTTATATGAAAGTTTTCAGTTACAGCAGCGGATTCTATAAATGTGCCTGAAAGACAGCAGTGGCTCACTCTTAGTGTACAATATCAACTGCTTTAGTGTAGAAAACTTCTGTCCATATCTTCGGAAGAAAACATTGGGTATGTTTGAAAATCGTAGAAGATTCTTAGAGCTTGACTACCAGATGACGACGGTGGTTTAAGTGGTCGTCTCACCACACCCACTGCGCCGGGTGTCGTGGGTTCCATACACAAACCGGACAAAAAATCGTGTGTTCCACAAATAGTTGAAAACAAGAAAATAAATAAAAGAATTCGTCTGGTAGAAGTCGTCACAGTCCTGATATCTGAAGTTGCTTTAAATTTTCATGATTCTATACCAGATTTGTACAGGTTTACCAGTCGAGTCAGAAGCCGAATTTAGCTGTTTATTCCATAGCCCTAGGACCTATTCATGAATAAGGAACTCGAGTGGGCCTGAATCTAGTCGGACAAAGGCAAATAACACACGAGAACCAAACCATTTTCTAGATTACGCACCCTACGTCCCGAGGCAACGGATTAGCATTCAAACGTTTTAGAACTACCAATCGGTGTACTGTCGAATTCGGTCTAGCATAATAAAAGGGATGGCTGGTAAAACACTCGACGAAGCCCTTGGAAACAATCCATACCGAATGTTTAATTATACATTGCCTGGCATTCTAAGAACTGCCCGAGTAATATATGTTACAGTTAAAGTACCTGTATCGTTCTTTTTTATCTACACAAAATCTTCTCTTTACTTATATTATTAATGCAAATGTGAGTTAGAGGTAGGCCTTCCACAACGTGGACCGACGACCTGGTAAAGGTCGCGGGCAGCGGTTGTATGCGGGTGGCCCAAACCGGTCTCTGTGGAAGACCATTGGGCCTTGGGGGAGGCCTATGTCCAGCACGTCTTTCGGCTGAGATGATGATGAAATGTGAGTTTGGTTGTTTGTCACGCTGTCACGCCTTGACTACTCGACCGATGATCATTAAATTTCGAATGCACGTTGTCAGAGGTACAGAAAAGGACATAGGGTTCCTTGCCTCCAGGAAAAAGTTACGTGAGTGAAGTAGCGGGCAGAATCTAGTAATATTATAAAGTAATATTTAAGTATTTTTGTTTGTAACATGAATAACTCAAAAACTACTAGACCGTTTTTATAAATTCTTTGACCAGTAGAATGTTATATTATCACTAACTAACACAGGCTAGGTATATAACATCACGCTGGGAGCCAGTCATAATCATAATCGTAGGTGAAACTGCGGCTAAATTTTTTTAGAGACTACAATATCTTTTATCCTGTATGCGATCTCGTGGCACTAACGCGGGTGATGCTGCAGGCAGAAGTTAAGCTTTATAAATATCCTAATAGGCGCACGCCTAGTTTTTTGGCGCTCAGGGATCAAACCCGGAACTCTTGGTGTATTAGCAGTGAAAAAGAGACCGCTGAGACTTAAACTGTACTGATGTATATTAGTCAGACGTATTCTAAATTAAATATCAGTTTAATTTTCTGAATTTATTCATTTAGAAGATTCTTGTTTATCTAGTCTATGCACCTACTTGTAGTATTCTATACTATAAACAATAGATACTAAAATTTAAACAACAAATCTCATGAACTTTGCAGGTAAACTACATTTAAAACACAGCCGGTCCAAAAACAAGTCCAAAAATTTCATCCAGGCCACCTGTTACGACAATAAAAACGCGGCAAAACATTGATATACAAACGTCAACCGGCAATACAATTGAAATTCAGAGGGTAGTCGCACCCTACTTTGTATTCAGATCTAACTCTAATATGCGGATTCCAGGGGAAGGAAATTCCGCCCGGAGCGATGTCCGGACGACGCAATTCGATTCTAGATATCGAGAATCGAATGAGCCGAAAACGATGTACAACTAATAGGTACTTACTTCTATTTTTATCGATATCGATAAAAAATATGTTGCCATTTTTAAATATAACTAGAGTTGTGATTGGTCTGTTAACCTTGTAAACCAGCTAAGCCCGTGCTAGTAGTGGGTTAACGGTGATAGTATGGTGAGTTTAAATCGAATCTACCACCTCATTACTCGCTACAGAGTATACTGTAGCTTTAATGTTCGTAAAGTGCATTACATAAAATTTTGTATACCAACGTGGCTGATAAGCATGGAATTCGAATGATGGTGAGCAGTTACTGTTGTCTGTAGAGGCTGGCAGCACCCGAAAATTTCTTATAGTATCGCGATAAGCATGCTATTCGAATAAATAGTAACGGTTACTGTTATCAATGGGCACTGGCAACACTAGAAAAGAGGTATCAGCCGCACTTTAGACACCTTACAAAAAAGGAAGTTATTACGCTGTAGGTAGCAAGAACAAAATGATCTTCTTACAGCAAAACATCTCTTGTAAGAAAAGAAGAAAATACTTGAGAAGGGAATTGAATGATCCGATTACTACTCTCAAAATTAGCCAACCATTGCATACAAGACAACATTAGCACTGCCCTGCTAAACAGCTCAACGATACACATACAACAAACCGCCACACAACTTATATTTATTTATTTCAAACAATTGTCATTACATAAGCATTTCAACAAGGTTTTACCTAAAAAGGCCTCAAAATGCGCCGTGTGATATTCTAATACGATTTACATACGTAATACATTTTTTTTTTGTTTTCGGATCGTTGGCCGAACGAACACGTATCAGCAATAAGTAAGTACTAATAATATTATATAAAAAAACCTGACCAAGCTATTGTCGACCTTCAATTCGGATAGATCATTCACCTACAGTGATCGCGAGCTGGCTTCGTGACGTCTCACAGAATGGACTCGGCTTTTCTGCGAACGAGTCTACAATTGGACGATGATATTTTTTACTTAGAGATTAGTCACCTACGTGCCTGCCGTGTGTTTACTAATATAGCTAAACCCGCTGTGCTTGTTTGATAACACGGATGCCAATGTGGTATAAGACACCTTGATGCAAACGCAGTTTTGTTGTAGATTCGATTCGATACAGTTAATGTGTTATGTTTTTATGACCCGCCTGATATACATACATACGTAGTTTTATGCCTTCTTCCTTGAAGAGGTGGGCAGAACTACTTCATTAAGCTAGGCATCCAGCGAGCACAATTCCAGACTCTACGCTGCAACTATGTCAGAAATAATAAATTCACAGAATTACTCAATAATTTTTCGATTAACCCCGCAACCGAACCCAATATCTCATGCACAGCAGTTGCAATTAGTACCTAATATATAAAGATAAAATAAGCTAGCAAAGTACGGTAAGTACTATTTACAATTCGGCAGTCAAATGCAGCGATAGCTCAGTAGGGAGACCAACAGACTGCAATGCAGAGGATCTCGGGTTCGAACCCACGTCGCGCACCTCTGACTTTCTGAAGATATGTGACTTATCGAAATTAATAATAATGTCCTCCAGACCGATTTCGGTCACGGCGGCCAATCTTAACGGAGACTGACCATCTGCGCAGGAGATATTATAGTGCACTAGCGTGTGCGTAAACACAAGTGCACTCTCTGTTCCTTAACTCCGATTATGATCCGATGGGACGGTAATCCGACACGACCGGAGAGAGATCAGGCGCAGGACCAACGGCTTTACGTGCTTTCCGAGGCACGGGGGTGTTTAAAATCGCCAACTTCCTAACTCCGGGCTGTTATTGAGATTTCTTGGCAGAAACCCCAATAACTTTCTTCTTGGCCCGACCCGGGTTTCGAACCCGAGACCTCATGCATAGCAGTCGCATTCACTACCGCTGCGCCACGGAGGCTTTTCGAAATTATGTGCGTATTGATTGACAATTATCGCCTGCTCCGTGCCTCGGAGAGCACGTTAAGGCGTCGGACCCAGCTGCCATGAACATCTATGGCAGTCGTTATTGGGAAATCAGTGCCCTATTATATTCTGACACTGGTCTAGCCTTAGGGTATCGTTAGCCTTTGGTTTGCGGAGGTCAGGTGGCAGCCGCTCCGTGTAAAAACTGATATCCAGACAAATCTGGTTAGACCAGAATAGCCGACCCCAAGTGACTTGGGAATAATAAAGGCTAGGGAGAAGAAGTCAAATTATAAACAAAAATATTTGCATTGCAGAAGCATATTACGGCTCGATGGCGTAGTGGTTTAAGTGATAAGAGTATTCTGGGATCCCACATGGCACAAGTATTTGTTTAAACCACAAAAATTAGTTCCAAGTCTGAGTGTTCTTTATTTAAAAGTTTGTATGTAAGTCCATCGCGACAAAGGATTTATTCCTAGTGAAAGAGCTTCACTTAATAAAAATAATATCCCTGAAATATAAAGGAAATACTACCACGCCATTATACATTAAACGATAACAGCCACTGTTTTTATTTCCAACTAAAATCGACCAGGAAAATGGAGATCACAAGCAGTTTTCCCCGGCATATCCTCCCCCTACCATCCCACGACATAAAACCATGTGAAATGTGTCCCCTCCCCTGGCGCCCCGGATACCAGGGGGATACATAATTAAACATAACGCTCAGACAATACACAAATAATTGAAATATTAATGCTAGCTGAAAGTTTTCCTTTGATGTTCGAAAGAACGGAGATTAAAAACTCCCTTCAGATCGTGAAATAAATTAGGTAGTACAAGAAAAAAAGGTAAAAATCATTTTAATGTACTGTTTTAGTACTTATCCTTTGTTTTTAATGTTGTTTTAGTGTTGGGAACTTTTCTTATATTCTTGATAAAAGGTACCCTATGTCCTTTTCTGTACCCTGACAACGTGTATGCGAAATTTCATGCCAATCGGTCAAATATTAGACGTGAAAACGTCACAAGCAACAAGTGAGAAGCGGCCATGAATTGCCATAAATCTAGAGTTCGTAAAAATGGTATCACGTGACCTTGAGCTAAAGAGCCGTTGTATATTAAAATTAAGCTATTTTATAAAGATTTTATAGCAGTTAATAAAAACAAGTGGGAATTGGCAATGAATTGCCGTAAATCTTAAAGTTCGAAAAAATGGTACAAGTAATATGCAAAGGTCGCGTGATACCACGTGACCTTGAGATAAGAGGTCAAAGGTCATAGTCATTTCGGGGGTATATCGACTACGCTGAGTTGATTGGCGTTGACCGCGAGTCGCTAGCTCTTACGGTTCTGAGTTGAAAGTTGTATAACAGACGGACGGACAAAGCTAATGTATAAGAGTTTTTTCGAACTCTAAAAGAAGAAAGATTTGTATTTTTATTCGAAATTAATAAAACCAAACAAACAAACTCTTCAGCGTTTACTAAAATACTTTTGAGCTTATGTTTGCGTGCAATCCTGAGGTCCCAGTGTCAATTGGCAGGTCGAACAGAACCAGTTTCTTTTTTAAATTGGTCAGTAGCATCGCGGTTTCCGCAATAATACCTCATAGGCATATTAATACGGCCTTTTATTTGGTGGAAATTAAAAACAAAACAATCTAGTGTAATAGCTCTCTGCTTACCCCTTCATAGATAAATAGTCGTGAATCTACGCACGCATGTAAACTAACAAGCCTTATGGTCACGTAGAGCTGTTTGCAGTTTATAACTGTTTTAAGTAAATCGTAGTCATACTATTTACTTAAAACAGTTATAAACTGCAAACAGCTGTTTACTTTCCCGCTTAAACTTTGAACTGATAAGGAATTGACGCACAGAGTACATTGTACTTTATAAATGGCTAACCATAACACATAAGTTTACTTATTTACCGACAATGTAATATGAGCCCTGTTTATAAAACTGTCCCACTGCTGGACCAATTTACAAACAGGGCTTATTAGCCCAGTGCCTAGGCTCTGGCCTCTTCTCAATATCATAAAGGTTAAAATCCCAGTGATCCAGTATGGGACGTTCAGAGTTTCAGACATAATAGAAGCTTATCTAGATCAAAATTTTTAATATTGACGCACGGATTGCGTTGTGGTTTAAATGGTTGTTACTCCACTGCGCCAAGCGTTGTGGGTTCGAATCCCACAAGGAAAACGTTTCCCGATGAGGACAATTTGGGTGTCTTCAAGTCGCGAGTGAATAGGTATCTTCTAGGATTTCGTGCTCCATCGTCGATTGCATCTTCACTTAAGATCAGATGAGATCGCGGTTAAACGTAAGCCTATTAGAATATAAAGAAAGAAAATTGGACTTTCTTCAGCGGCAGCAATGCGAATGCCGCGCAAGAGGTCTCAGGTTCCATATACGGATCAGGCAGTGTTACTATGATCTCCTTTTAAGAAATGTTCAGAAGTTACCCGTAGTCTGCCTGCCTGGTACATGGCAATGGGCTCTCTATAACGTGAGACTTTAAGACTACGCCGAGCCAAATGTGCCAAAACAGGCGGTCACAGTTAAGTGAATAAAATCAACACTTTTTGTTTAACACAAATATAAAATATTCATTTACAATAACAATGAATGTGTTTACAATTACTTCGTGTAAAGAACTGAAAATAATTTATAGTTTCGCTTACAAAATTAAGTAAATTTGCACGAGAAATGTAAAAACGTAAGCTCGTGTTACGTGATTTTTAGATTATAACAGTAGAAATCTATCCTATTTTACAGCTTAAACGAAATATAAATAGTTATAATACAATTTGCCCGTCCCAAATATTTAAGTTACTGGTTGACAATAAAGATACATATTAATCAAAAAACCACTTCAAATTCTCCATACAATTTTACTATGGCGGCCTTGACCGTCCCAAATATTTAAGTTATTGGTTGACAATAAAGATACATATTTATCAAAAAAGCACTTCAAATCCTCCATACAATTTTACTATGGCGGCCGCGCGCCGATTTGAATATGCACCGTACGAGCTCTGTCATTATCTGTCTTACGCTCGGTGCAGTCTTGAACGGTAGTACGCGAAATGGGTTCGATCTAACCTATGCCTACCCGTGGTTCCACATAAGTCTATAAACCCATGTATTTCCAGATACACGTGTGTAAGATTATGTATGTAGATAGGTAAATGGATAAGGAAGACAGTTAACAGGTAGCTAGCTATATAGATACTATATAAATAGTTCATCACGTGAATAAGGTGGGAGGTTAGCCAGATAAAGATAGCCATATATGGATAGTTACGAAGGTAATGTGATAAATAAACAGACGGCGGTTGAGAGAAAGAGATGAGTATTTTTTATGTCTGTCTTTGAAACGTTAGATACACATGTATAATATCTCCGATGGGGAAGGCCTAGGTGTATTGCTCTCACATTTCCCTAGCTATGTTTTAGGTCTCAAATAACGAGCCCATGGCTATATATACGGTCACATTAGCCGAGAAGGATTTTCTTACAAATATTTAATTATTTGTACGACCTGGGCATCAAGTCCAGAACCTCACGTCCTTTACTTATAACACAACATTAACGAGGCAGCAATAAAACCACGTGAATTTTAGAATTTATTATAGAGAGTAGAAAGTAGAAAGAAAAGAAAGAAATTTTTATAAAAAACTTTACGTAATTAAAACTAATCCATTATTATTGTCTTCCTTTATAAATAACGCTATTAGTAAATCATAACTAATATAATATTGTCTTCTGTTTACGCGAATATTATTCATTGAAATTAAACTACTATATACGGATTTTATCGCGTTGTTTATTTGACACTATATTACATAATTTTGAAAATTTTTTTTACACTGCTATTACTAGTAAACTTTACTAATTTTTAAGCTAATTATATTGTTATTAAAACTATTTAGATATATATTTAGATATTTATTAACTATTTAATAGTAATAGTAGTGTAACAAATATTCAAAATTAAGTAATATAGTGTCAAATAAACAACGCGATAAAATCCGTATATAGTAGTTTAATTTCAATCATAACTAATATTATAAATGCGAATGTGAGTTTGTTTGTTACGCTTTCACGCCTAAACTCGACCAATCATCATGAAATTTTGCATTCACGTTGTTAGGTTACCTTTCATCCAGAAAAAAGTACTAACTTTACCTACATTTATGCGAGCGAATTCGGGGGCATAATCTAGTTAGTAAAATTCTTGTTTAACCCTCCAGCTAACCTAGAATGTTTGTGTTCGAAGTGGGTTCACGTCGGTATTGCCATGGGTTGGAAGTTGAACCCGAGACCGCAAGTCGATCGCAAGTGGCTATGCTCCCTCATATTATTAAATGAGCCGATTCCTTAACGTCAGGTGCGAAATAATCAAATTATAAACGTTGAATATTAATGGAATGTGAGTTTACTACAATTTTTTTATCAAAAGAAAATCAATTATACGCTGTGCGCTTCATGTCGACGCACGTGATAAAACTGCGCATACATACACACTACATCTTACAATAACTAAAATGAACCTTATTTTATACACAGTAAAGTGTAAATTGCAACGCTCGCAAAACTGTCCCACATATAAAACCTAAAGTTGACTTTATTCGAAGGTTCTTAGGGTCCGATTTCTATTGAAGGTATAATCCTGCAGTCTTGCTCAAGTAAAATGTTCGGTATTTTAATAATGTGTAAACTAAAGGGGAAAATGTATTAAACATATGTAATGTACGTATCGTTT
Organism: Catocala fraxini; assembly: GCA_930367265.1. Lineage (NCBI taxonomy): Eukaryota > Metazoa > Arthropoda > Insecta > Lepidoptera > Erebidae > Catocala > Catocala fraxini. Next base: position 22,725,450 of record OV884039.1, on the reverse strand, counting down.
GATTCTGTCTAATGGTGTAATGCTTTTTGCGAATCCCGATGTTATTGTATCTTCGAACGGGTACCGTTACTTGAAATCGTATTTTATTATACGAACTTAGTTTTGCATACGAAGTCCCCTGCTAAGGCTTTTGAAAGTTAGTTTTATAAATAAATAGTGATATTAACCTCAATGTAAGTTATAAAAAGGGTTTGCACACCGTGCTTGCGAATAAGTACCCCGATTGGGTATGAAATTAGATAGCAGGGCATTCTGAATAACTCATATGGCCTCTGGATCATATACAATATTAATTATTAAGCTACTGTCGTTCAATTAATAGATTAAATATTCAAATAAGTAATTAACAAAGTAACACTAATGAATATCAAAGGTTACGTATTCTAAGTGTCACATTATGATCGCGTAGGAAAAATTTAAGCGCAACTGAGGCGCAGTTTTTTTTAAATATTTGCCTTTGTTGTCTAATTGTGGCCAACATGGTTTAAATAAGTAAAATCCTCAAAAAGATATACCTACAAGATAGAATATATTACCAGTTCATAATCGATATCACTGCCGACTAGATATGATAAAAATTATACACATCCTGTCCACATCTCTTTGGACTAGAAAAGCAATCAGACGCATGCTGGAACAGAATTTTATTAAAAAATATAATAATTCTACTAAAAGTTCAAAAATGTATTTCTTGGAAATTACGCGCGCACCTGTGTCGTAACAGCACGTGCACGTGCATTTATTATTACTAGCGGTCGCCTAGTGGTCAAAATTTGACCAAAATTCTTAAGCTTGCTACTTTGTTTACTGTTTTTCTTACTGTTTTAAGTTACTGTTTTAGTTAGATAGTACTATATTGTACGACGTCAGACGAACAATGCCGAAACATAATATTCTATAATAATATTCTACCACATACACACAACACCATCTAGCCCAAACTAAGCAGAGCTTGTACTATGGGTTCTAGACAATGGATAAACATACATAATATATACTTTTTTTTTGTAAATACATACATAGTATACATAGAAACACCCAGACCAAGACAAACATCCATGTTCATGCACACAAATGTTTGACTTGTGCTGGAATCGAACCCGCGACCTCAGGCGTGGCAGTCGGTTACACTTACCACCACACCATCAACGCGATTCGACTGCGTGTGTCGAATGCATGGTTGTGTGCGTGTAGTGTTTTTTCATTAATTTAATGTATTTCTAATGCACATTTTATAAAAATATTAGGATTCGCCCCTCCTTCTCCATATAAACTTTAATTGTGCCAAATTTCTTTCTCATCCGTCCGCGCAATTTTCGTAAAAAGGTGTACAAAGTTTTTGCTTCACGTATTATTATATATATTATATCTAATCTCTAATGGCTGTAAAATGTTACCGTTCAAATATTTTAATATGTTATTATTTTAAAGTCAACAAAGCTTGGTAAAAGCTGCAAGAGAAGTAAAAATGGACCAATTGAAAAGCCTTAGTACAGGTTTCTTGGCCGAAAATAGTTCTAGGGCTAGAGGTTCTAATCGATGAAACTTCTGTATTAAATCTTATAGAATAGTTATAGTTTTACCCAGATATCTTATGCAATAATACTTAGTCGACGGATAAAGTACAAAACAATCTTCGCATCTGCAAATAAAACCTTCAGGCAAAAGAAGTTTAAGACACGTCTCAAGACCCGTGTGAACATCAGTAGCTTCTTATTCAATTATAAATAATAGTTAACCTCGGCCCTTAATCATCTCACCTTCATAATTCGTCTAATTTCCAAATATAATCCAACCAAATTCATTAAATTGAATTAAGGCGCCACTGTCTTGGCGACTCCGTTGTTGATGTTCATACTGATCGAAGTTTCACATTATGTCCACCTATTGACAGTTGGTAGCTGTTGACACATGTCAAGGTAAACAGTTCACTGACGAATGATTATATGTACTTAGCGTGAGTTACGAAACTGAATTGCCAAACAATAGTCACCAACAAGCAAACAACCAAGTTTACGTTATTGACCCTAAAACGAACGAATCATTAACATTGTATACAAATGTAATTTCAGGAAATTTCCTTATTGTCTTTACTGAGAATCGTTGGACTTCGTTCCCATGCGCTCAGTGGATCAAATGACCACCTACGTACTATGCAATAATGTGTTTTCTACAATGAAATAACGATATGTTTGGCGTAATTTTGTATACCAACAAATAAATAATTTTGTATATGAAAGACTAGCTTTTGCCCACGGCTTTGCTCGCTCGAAAGCAGTGTTCTGTCTGAATGAAAGGTAATCTGTGTCCTTTTCTGTGCCCATGACAACGTGTGTGCAAAATTTCATGATGATCGATAATTAAGTCGTGGAAGCATAACAAATAAACAATCGCATTTATAATATTAGTTAAGCTTTATAACTATAGTTGTGACTATAAACACGACATACAAACAGTAGTATTAGTATTTTCAAATTATCCCTATAAGAAATCTTATCAAGATCGATTCAGTAGTTTAATTGCTAAACAATTCAACTTGATTAACAGTTCTCCAAACTGATACTGAATCGCAGCATCATGGCACAATTTTTTTAAGCTGGCTGCATGATTCTAGGAATATCTTTGCATCGTAGTAGGCTCTATAGAACACATAAAACATTTAGATAACAAATACCAGTGTATGACACATCGCCGACCTAAAGTATATTGAATTCTAATACTGAATACGAAAAACTTAGCTTATTAGCGAGGTGATGGCAAAAGCTGAAGGTAATTTGATTTTATGTTGATATAGACATGCCCACCCTGAGCTATGACCTATAGCCCCTGATAGCTTCAGATCCAAACATTCCAAATAAACTCCATGCGAAAAAAAAATAAGCATCAGAACACGAATACATAAATTCATAAAATCACAAAAAATACCGTTTGAACCACAAAATAAAACTCAAGAAAGACTATTCACCAAAATCCATTCATCCATTCTGAATATAAGAAAACATCTTTTATTGGAAGACAGCTCATATTTTCCTTGGAAATACGACATAAGCAATAACGTACGCTTTTATTTAGTATGTGTAATTGTGTTACACACACCCCATTTGACACTAATTGTGAGTTTGCGAGGGTAGTACGAAGACATGAATGAGTGGGTATACTCCTTGAGTTTTCAACATCTATACGTCAATGGAAGTTGGGATGGTCTTACAAGGATAAATTTTGCTTTCATAAAGACAAGATCAAAAATTTTTTTTAGTTTATTTAATATGTAGATATTCACTAAACGAAATTCTAGTTCTAGGGCATTCCACAAAACACATAGCAAGGGTAGTGCTTCTACGTATAAATGTCCGATGTACTTCAACCGATGAATGACCGGGATAATGCGTCTCGCTAAAACTACTTACTTCCATTCCTTCCTTATTTCTCTAATATTCAATCTTCAGAATTCTTATTGCATAACCTGAGTCTAACAAACGTACATAATAATTATTACTTATTTATTTATTTCTTATTAGCAGTGATAGCCTAGTGGGAAACCGTTGGACGGCCACGCAGAGGTCTCGAGTTCGAACCCAAGGCGATCTCTGACTTTTCAAAGTTATATGCGTATTAAATAGTTAATTATCGCTTGCTTTAACGGTGAAGGAAAACATCGTGAGGAAACCTGCATGTCTGGGAGTTCTCCATAATGTTCTCGAAGATATGTGAAGTCTGCCAACCCGCACTGGGCCAGCGTGGTGGACTATGGCCTAACCCTTCTCACAGTGAAAAGAGGCCCGTGCCTAGCAGTGAGACAGTTTAATACAGGGCTGATATTATTATATTTATTTCTCACCACAATATTAAAGCATTGTAACAGTAACGTGCAATACCAGTTGAGTAAATCATTTTGCAAGAATGAGAAGTTATGACCACGAAATGATGCTCATTCGCTACTTTTATTCCATTTGATCGCTACTATATCTATCAGCAATTTTGAGGATACCTCATATACGAAACACGTGGTGGATAAAATACAAAACAAGTTCATCCGGTACCTTTACTTGAAACAATACGAAGTACACCTCTTGTTAAGTTAAGTTGTTAAGTTATATTGTAAGTATGTATTTCCTTTTTGAACTGTATCTGTGGCAAATAAACGGTTTTTCTTTCTTTCTTTCTTTCTTCTATTCTCTTATGTATCCAAGCCTTTTTGTGTTAGGAATGGTAGGATATTATAAACTCGAGGTGAGACGGAACTACGCTTCGCTTAGATACATTTACCTTATCATAACAGGCAAATTGAACAACCCAACAATATTAGCATCGCTCCAGTTTCTTGTACCTAAGTCCAGGTTACGACAGGGGCCACGGGGAAGACTTTTAGATCTGCCAGTTTTTCGCACAGTTGTCTAGAAATACGCAGCGGTGGTGCGTGCTGCTAGGATGCTGAATGTATTTGAACAACGTCTAGATATATTTTGCTGTACGTTGGCGGAATTTGAGACGGTGACGTTACAATATCTGTCACAAAATTTATAGTTATTATTATAATGTATTAATTAATGTCCACTATGTCGCATTAGGTTTTCCTGTAATGCCATATGTGATTTGTTTCATAAATAAATAAATGTGTATACCAGATATACACCATTCATTTTAGTGAAGTATTTTAGAATCATAAATTCATAACACTCCACACAAAAGCAGAGGAATTGAACATACTGCGCAGCATAAAATGACGTCAATATATCGAAAGGGGTTAGTCAGAGCTGTATCATGCCCGTATATTGCCAGATGTCTCGTGTAACAGGGAGCGTGTCTACTGCATTTCACATAATCTAGATTGTATGCTGCTGATAAGAAATACCTGCACGAAATTTTCTGATCCTGTTTATGCTACTAGGACCTAACTTACACAGCTGGACAACAAATTACATAGATGAAGCGCCATTATCCTTCATACCGAAATTCGGTCACAGCGGCCAATCTTACCGAAGACTGGACATCTGCGCAAGAGATATTATAGTGCACACGTGTATGCGCAATCTCAGGAGCACTCTTCATTCCCTCACTCTCATAATCCAAAAGGATGACAATCCTACACGACCGTAGAAAGATCAGCCATGCCACGGAGTTATGTAGCACCACAAACTTCATAACTTAGGCTGCTATTGAGAATTTTATGGCAGGAAAACCCGGTAACTTTTTGTTGGACCGACCCAGGATTCAACACCCTAGACAGAACATAAGTCGCATAGCTTTCCAAAACGACGTGTATAAACGGAGGCACATACGTAAAACAACGGGTGTGTAACGATCTCTGTTAAAATTTTACATTATGTATGTCAAATACTTTAAACCGGTCGACTGTATCTAAAACACCTGGACGTCTATGAGTGAGAGCAGCTGTTATGAGGCGTTGTACTGAAATGGCCTTCTATATCTATAAATTTTTTAACTAGATCAGCCTCCAGATAACTTACTCACTAGGCAAGATTTATTAACAGTGGCTACACGTTACGTGTTCATTCGTTCTATCACCAAATAATTGGCAACAGCGCATTCTTCTTCTCACTCCTAACCCGTAAGCAGCCAGGCCGAGACCAACCACGCAGGTTTACGTATAGGAATGAAGAAGATTTAATGTTCCCTTATATGTAACCAGAAGGGATAAAGAATTAGTACTTTGATCGTTCTAAGAAGTAAATCAGAGCGTCGCAGGAAGAAGGTACCACAGGACTGCTAAGCCTTACATTTAATAAACAGATCATTGACCCTAAGTTCGAAGTTTCTCGTACTCACGTTACGTCACTGAGTCATACAACTGAGACGAGATAATTAATCAATAAAAAACTCACGGACTGATGACTGCATTGAAAGATCGTATCATGCTTAGCAAGCGGATTAAGAATCGCAGAAATGTTTTTACCAAATACTTGGATCCATTCCATCGTCGATCGGAGTTCTTCAAGAATGAAATAATACTTTATTATTATTATAGCCAGTAAAAATGACTACACTCCGCCTGATAGTAAGCAGTCGTGTGGTCCACAAGCAGAGCCCTCTACAGCACGTCATCATAACAACTAAAATTATTGATAATCTCACCTAATAATTTCCACCTTTCAAATAATTACCGATTATCTTTCTAGCTAGACAGTCTTCGGTTTCTAAGCCTTCTACCACTTTTACCACATTATACATACATACCCGAAATAAACATAAATAAGTAACAACCGAATACACACTATACCTACAAACAATGATATGGAACATACACGAATATCAATGACTGCTATTCAACTACAAAGGCTCTGTACGTGTGAGTCCACAGTATATCGCACTACCCTCAAATGCGGCCCGAATGTTCAATTTTTGCGTGAGAAGACTGACGCACCATTTTAACGACACGTGTTTGCTGTACTCGTAAACTTCGCTGTCCTCGTGTAGAAGCTGTGACTAGAATTTCTCAATATTTTGCTGAAAGTTCGCGGCAAATTTTAATACCGATCACAGAGACACAGAGGATAGCCTCTAGCTTTAAATCGTTGGTAGTTAATAATAATAATAATATTCTACCACATACACAGAACACCATCTAGCCCAAACTAAGCAGAGCTTGTACTATGGGTACTAGACAATGGATAAACATACGTATATACTTTTTTTTTTGTAAATACATACATATTATACATAGAAACACCCAGACCAAGACAAACATCCATGTTCACGCACACAAATGTTTGACTTGTGCGGGAATCGAACCCGCGACCTTAGGCGTGGCAGTCGGTTACACTAACCACTACGCCATCGAGTCGTCTAGTCTCGTCTAGTTGTTTTCGATTTAACGTGGAATGCGTCTGCTGTGGATGGAAGTCTTGAGTAGGTATAATATATGGGTCAGGCGTAGTATTATTGGGTTTGCTATCGCAAACTTCTCTGTAACAACTAGGGGTCTAGTCTTTGCGAAGTGTGCTCACTTACGAGCCTTGGGCCTAAAACCATAACAAAGTATTATATAATACAATTCTCACAAGAAAGTTTTCAGGTGGCATTCAAGCCTATGCCACCTACAACTCTTTTTGTAAATTCCCTGATTTAACAAGAAGCTTGGTCCTACCTAACTTAATGCTTGTTTTAAAAAAACGGCCTTGAGATGCAAATTTTTATCACTTAAAGTAAATAATATATCACAATGTAAATGAAAACTTATCGGTAGGATTCAAAGGCTTAATAACTCATCTTTCTCGGGTAGCAGTTCACTCAACTTTTACGGAAAAGTGTACTGCCTCAACAATATTGTTACGATCCAAACTATGGCCAAAGTACACATATATTTCACTCCGATTAAAAAAGGTCAAATATGACACCAACTGGTCCATTCCACGAACCTTTATTATATTTGAGTTACCAGTTAATCCGTGTTTGATAACGATGGCCGTGCGATCAGTTACTGGGCCAACGCTTCCGCGATACCAGCCCGAAATATTACAGCGTTAATTGGCAACATTCACGTATATTTTTATTAAACGCACACAAACAAAAATTACCCTTTAAACATTTGCAAAAATCCCCCATACTTTGCAGTAACAGATTCTAATTTAGCTAACCTCCAATTAAATTTCAACTCTATTCTAAATGCGGGTAGAACGACATTTAAATGGATAGGGTAGTTGCTAAAACACATTACTTTTTATACCAGGAAAAAATAATCATGTTGGAGTTTAGAATATTATCGTAACTGGCTCCCTTTTTGTAGGGGTTTGAATGCGCCTTATTTCCTGGGCGTTAAGGGTGCTACGGGTAATCGTAAACATGCAAACTTTGTTCGACCGCTAGGGTCAATAATGCGGTTTGTAAACGGAAGGGTTACAAGGTTCCGTAGGGTAGAAAAAAATATTTTCGAGCATAAAAATTAATTATTTAAGTAGAAATTTTGGGTAAGGTTGTTGACATTTGATTTTATCCATGTCTCGATTCGATATGTTTATGGCTGGTATACGTCTAACACATCTGGTTCGATGTTGAATAATTAAAGCAGGTATCACGTTCCATGTTTATGAGAAAGCAATATTTATAGATCGCGCGAATCTAATGTTGCTTGTGAATGTTGTGTGTACATCATGCAGCGAGATCAGTGTCATGTTTTGGAGCAACGCCATGTGATGAGACATCGAAACAACTATGAGGTCAATATACTTAGTAATATAAATAAGCAGTTTTTTTAATATAACCTATTTGGTTTCAATGAGGTTATCAGTGAACATGTTCATAACTATTGATTGTAACGTATCAATTTTGAGTACCCCGTCGCACGGCGCTCTAAAAAACGGAAAGTATTACACTTTCCTTCTTTTTAGAGCATAAGAAAAAATAAGGATATTAGCAGGTAAGCTATTGAGTGGCAGCGGCACACCACCAACCAGACAAAAGGTAATTGACAGGTAAATCATAGGTTACATTTCTTGGTTTTTTGTTAAGAGATTCTCTATAATTGCACGGGGTTTGAAAATGTGCCTGGTTAAAAAAAACAATAGACTCGGCTCCAATTGCGAGGGATAAAAGACTACAGCTGATCAAATTGAGCGCACGAAAGTTTGATTGTACGGATGGCGTATTGGCTTAAGTGGTCGCCTCGCCCCAGCTACTACGCTGAGTTTTGCGGGTTCGAATCCCACACGGTAAAAAATAATGTGTTAACCACAAAGGGTTGTTCTAAATCTGGGTGTTCTTTGTGTCCGTTGTTTGAATGTTTGCAAAGGCCTCAGCGAGGCAGGATTTATTATAAGTTATAACAATAAAAATAATTTAAATATAAAAACAAATTAAAACAACTGAATGTTACTCTAATGACAATTCATTAAACTGTATTATACGGACTTCATCGCGGTTTATTTTTATATGCACTAAGTTGATTAAGTTTTATTTTTATAAAATAGTTGCCGAAAAAAAATAGACAACTCTAAATTTAAATACTCGATGTCTAAAAATGTTTTGAAATTAGTTTATTATAAATAAACTGCGTTAGTATCAATATAATGTAGCTAGCTTCGTTTCAAAAAAATAAATGATTATTATTGACTTAATTATCGACCGCTATGCGACCGTCAGCTTTTAAAAAACTTCCAATAGTTATGATGCTATAAATCTAAATTAAATAAAACTACACTCAAAACTAATTCCAACTGAAGTCGCGTGAACTATCTCACTACATTCACAGTACTATTCAAGTTGCCATCGGAAACTTCCTGAACCATTATAAGCCGAAACTCTCAAAACGGTCACGTTACGGTCACAAAACAACGGCTCGACCCAATACCTCCCCCTCTAACTAAATCATAGTCACATATTTCACACAAACCAACCTACACAACCATAAACACGCGATCTTCGCGTTCCGTACAAGGGTTTTCCCGTCGCAAGGAACCCTAATTTACGACAGCCAATCCACGTTCGCTGTGCTTCATATGTTCCGCGACGCTTGTTCCGGGAATAGTAATATAACTATATGTGCCTCGTTGTCATGGTAACGGTAAGTTTGCGGGTATGCTTAAGGCGATCGCGAGGCCTGGTATTCGGTTCCCAGTTCGCGCAATGCTACGAAGCTTTTCTATTAAAAATCGTAGCCGGTAATGCAAGTTTACGGGAATGTTCTTAGCCTTAACTGCGCCGAGCGTAAGACATAATGACAGAGCTCGTACGGCGCATATTAAAATCGGCGCGCGGCCGCCATATTAAAGTTGTATGGAGGATTTGAAGTGCTTTTTTGATAAATATGTATCTTTATTGTCAACCAATAACTTAAATATTTGGGACGGACAAATTGTATTATAACTATTTATGTTTCGTTTAAGCTGTAAAATAGGATAGATTTCTACTGTTATAATCTAAAAATCACGTAACACGAGCTTACGTTTTTGCATTTCTCGTGCAAATTTACATAATTTTGTAGGCGAAAATATTAATTATTTTAAGTTTTTTACACGGAGTAATTGTAAACACATTAATTGTTATAGTAAATGTAAATTTTATATTTGAATTAAACAAAAAGTGTTGATTTTATTCACTTAAATGTGAGCGCCTGTTTTGGCACATTTCGCTCGACGCAGTCTTAAGTCTCGGGTTCAATTAACAGTTCGCGCAATGCTTTTGAGCTTTCCCGTCAAAAATCACTGCCCATGACAATGTGAGTTTACGTATGTTCTGACCGGTGGTCAAGTCAAGTAATTTAAAAATCCATCTTAAGACGATTAAAAGCTCACGAACTCGAAACCCAAAGTAACTGCTACCGCTGCTCCATCAAAGTAGTTAGCGCTAGCCTGTTACTGAGACCTACAACAACCAGCGAAATTTGGGTGTAACGATGTACTTACCGTTTGGGCAAAATATTTCTGGTCAAAATATTTCTGGTCAAAATATTTTTGTTCAAAATATTTTTGGACAAATTTAATACCCAAAAAACTTATCGCCCTAATTGATGAATATTTAGCAAATTTTAATTTCACATTTTATTCACTTGGTCCAATTATCATTTGGCATCATTTTACTTTGTCAAGTTTTATTAAATCAAATATTTATTAAGCAAACGTTTTTTTTATAACCACCCAGAAATAGGAGCTCCATTGAGCTATGCTGTGGTCCGAACGCAGAAGGTTGAGGTCTTGGGTCAAAAGGACCAAGTGATTATTTTTTTAAATAAATTGTGATCTATTAATTATTTATTAATCAATTACTTGCCAAAAAGGCTTTGCCAACTGAAATATTGCTATAAGAATAAATGAAAATGTGCGAAAAATAGTTTGCAATGTGATATTTTGGGAAAAGGTTTTATGCCCATGCATTAGTAATTCGGGTGTAACACACCTGTCTACCTTACATAACTTAATATTGGCTTACACTAAATATCCACATTTAGAGGGAGTCAATATTAAGTTATGTAAAAAATTATTTAATAATCGTGATCTATTAATAAAATCAAGATAAATATAGAAACCAAACGTTAAAATAAAATATATGTAAAAACTTATAAAGATCCAGATTAATTCGCATCAATACTGGCGAATGGTCGAATTTATTGTACACGTTCAATCGTAAAACAACTTTTTTATTAAAAAATAACGAGTTCGTTTATATTAGACACGCATACTAAAGCATATATTATACTAAAATTGTAATAAAATATATGCTGATTTTGGTTGTAAAAAGATAAACTTTAACTATCGCAAAATTGCCGTGAATCGGCTGTACTCTAATACATACATACATAGATTCACGCCTGTTTCCCAGAGGGGTAGGCAGAGACTACGGATTTCTAACAAACTTTTTTTTGTTTGACCCAATAAACTCCTTATTGTGTGCCTCATCCCCTGGGTGAATATAAAGTTTTTTTTTTTTTTTTTTTTTTACGTGGGTGAATGCCGCGGGGGCGGGCGGAGGGGTTATGTCGGACTCGCCGGGGTAAAATAAGATGTTAAGATGATAAAGTACCTCCCGGAATACCGACTAAACCTACCACGGTGTTCCTCGACAAAACCACTATCGACGGGGCCGCGCGAATCACTTTCGCATGCGGTCGCGACCCCGCCGTGGTTTCGGCCCGCCGTATGAAACGGCAGGCCACTAGGGTGAATCTAACCTAAGCTAACCTACATTGACGCGAGTAAACCACGGGCAAAATCTAGTTTTAGTATAGATAACGAGTTACTAATACTATATAAAACATGCATACTAAAGTATATATTATACTAAAATTGTAATAAAATATATGCAAATTTTAGTTTAAAAAAGATAAAGTTTAACAATCGCAAAATTGCCATAAAATGCTTATTTCAATATTTATTTTTATAAGCCATTATACAAACATAGTTTAATTACTTAAAATATAAAATAATTATTATGCTTTCTGTAATTTTAATATAATTTTCTCTCAGTATTACTAAACACACTTTAAAAGTATATCTAACCGCACAGCTGGCGCAGTAGTTTAAAGGGTCCGATCGTCTCCTAGAGTATTGTGGGTTCACAAATACTTATCTCGAGTCTGAATGTCCTTTATTGAAAGAAAGAAAAGAAATAAAATTGTATCTACACTTCTTCTCCCTTAGCCTTTATTATTCCCAAGTCACTTGGGGTCGGCTTTTCTAGTCTATCCGGATTTGACTGGATATCAGTTTTTACACGGAGCGGCTGCCACCTGACCTCCGCAACCCGAAGGCTAGACCATTGTCAGGATATTAGAGGGTACTGACTTTCCCAATAACGACTGCCATAGATGGTCATGGCAGCCGGGACCAACGGCTTAACGTGCTCTCCAAGGCACGGAGCAGGCGATAATTGTCAATCAATACGCACATAATTTCGAACAGTCATATAACTTCCGAAAGTCAGAGGTGCGCGACGTGGGTTCGAACCCGAGACCCTCTGCATTGCAGTCTGTTGGTCTCCCCACTGAGCTACAATAAAATATAAAAACACGTAAATATATACAGATACAATAAAGTTTTTAGGTGTCACGGTTGACGAACATCTTACGTGGAAACCACATATAGATAATGTTTGCAAAAAAATTAATAAATTTGTTTTTGCCTTAAGAAAGGTTAAGGATGTGGCTTCAAGAAAATCTGCATTGTTGGTTTACCATGCATACGTTTGCTCCATAATTCGCTATGGTGTACTAGTTTCGGGCTACTCATCAGAAATGACTCGGGTATATTATAGCTCAGAAGGAATGCATTCGGGCAATATTTACTATGCAGTGGTCTGACTCATGTAGGCAAATATTTAAAGCAGAAAGTCTTTTAACTGTGCCTAGTATATATATTTATGAAGTAGCGAAATTTGTTAAATGTAATTTAGAATTGTTCGAACTTAAAGATAATAAGAATAAGCGTAAAATTAATCATAACTATTTTAAAATGCCCATACCTCGATTAGAGATGTTTAGAGTAAGTTGTGTGTATATGGCGCCACTTATTTTTAACGCGATACCTAAACATATAATAAAACTACCATACAATAAATTTTGCCCTGCACTAAAAAAATGGCTGATTGAAGAAGTTTTTACTCTGTAAATGAATTTCTAAAAATATTTGCCTCACAGTCTTATCATTTTAGAAATACATTGTGTTAATAAAAATATTAAATTGTGTAAATGAAACCTTTAATACTATAAATTGTATTCATTTAACATTTGCATGCTATTATATTATGGCGAAATGTGTTTTGTTCTCTTTGTTTTTTTGTCATCTTTGTATCCACCACATTTTATGCAAATAAATTTATTATTATTATTATTCTCTTTATTACTATTTTTCTTCTAATTATTACATTTTTAAATATAAATATAAAAACATACATATTTAAAAATATAAAAACTGAAACGACCCACCGGCATCGGGAACAGGGTCCAAGCTGCCGGTGGTTAGGATTCCAGAGACAGGAACCTCCTCACAATGCGTGCTGTATCTAATAACACTGCCTTCTGCATCAAACCCCCGATCCCAGCACCTAACGCGAGCCTCTTTAGATGGTGATCGAGGCTCTTAGCAATTAGACCATTGACAGATATGACTATCGGCACAATGATTGCCGAATCCACATCCCACATGTCGACAACCTCGCGAGCTAAATCGAGATATTTAATTTGTTTATCCTTTTCAGCTTTCACGAGATTGCCGTCATGCGGAATTGTGACATCGATAATCATTGCACGGCGCTCTGATCGATCTATCACCACAATGTCAGGTTTGTTGGCCACAACAGTCCTGTCTGTGATGATAGTTCGATCCCAGTACAACGTGACATGACCATTTTCGAGAACTGATTCAGCTACATAACTGTAGTACGGCACTTCAACATCTACAAGTTTGTATTTCAGAGCAAGTTGCTGATGAATAATCCTGGCTACTTGGTTATGTCTGTGCAAGTACTACTCATGTACTACTTATTATTATTATTATTAAATATATACAGAGCAGTTTATAGTATGGAGACCAAATTAGGTGCCAGCGTCAGCTATTGTCGCAGTTGAAACTGCAACGCTGGTATTCTCGCAGGACCTGTACAGCATGTGAGCAAATTACAACAGATGAACAGCAAATGAAACTTGTTTTAATTTAATTTGGTGATACAAATTACAATACACAGCAATTACCGTTCAAACGCTGTAACTGCTCTCCTTTTTTAATCGCCCAGTGTTTCATCGTGGACCTTAGAAACATTGGAACAACAGGCCCGGTTCTATATCAAGCAACGATTCGTTTGAGCTACGGACAGTTAATTTTTGACACATATTATATGAAAAAAATGTACAAATTATCTGTCCGTAGATAAAACGACTGCTTTCTTAATATAGGAACCAGGGCAAAGTATGTTGTTTCAACATTTCTGATGTCCACCATGTCACATATATAGATTATTATTAGTCTTTAAAAGGAAAATAGAAATTTCGAAGCCTTCTAAATTATTTAACACGTAATTTATACATAATTAATCAGAATCTGCTATGTCCATATAGAAAACATCTTTATTCATATCCTCACGAATGATTGCCACTGACATTGAGCAGAGGCGTAGGTATGACACCTACGTTCGGCCGATATTTTTAGGTTACACGTGATTCAAAACTTCTATTTTTGACTTGTCTCTATTGTGGTCAATTACCCTGGTTTGATTTTCTATCAATATACAACATTATTAATTAATGTAAATAAAAATAAAGCTACCTGACTCGGCAATCGATCCTTAGACCCTATATACAATAGACGGTACTTTTGGCTACGAAGCATAACCTTTATTTCAAATTAATTCGCGGTATGTGTTGTAAGCAAGGCAAGAATATGGACAATTAAATATCATTTTCTTTTTTTTATACAGCTAAGATGGCAAACAAGCATACGGCCCGCCTGATGGTAACTGGTCACCGTAGCCTATGGACGCCTGCAATACCAGAGGCATCACTTGCGCGTTGCCGACCCTTTAGGAAAAAAAGGAAGTGGGAAGAAGAAGGAGCGGGAAGGGCGAAAGTGGGTGATTGGGCCTCCGGCACTCTCACTCACCAAACGAAACACAACAGTAGGTACACTGCTATTTCACGTCGATATTCTGTGAGAGAGTAGTACTTCCCCTGTCGAGCCGCCCATTCACCAAAGTTTCATCGGATTTGATTCACTCGGTACAAACAAATACATACGCATACATAGTATTTTATATATCCTTACTGCTAGTATAAATGACAAAGTGTGTTTGTTACTAAGTATGGATTCGTTCGGTGTAACTTCTACGTCCAATAATGATTTAAAAATACAACATCCGCACTAGCTTCTGAGCCTGTATCGCGGTATATCTGTATTACTTTACAAGCATATAATAAACGGACACAAAATACACCCAGACAAAGAACAATCATTTGTGAATCACACAAAAATAGTCCCGGGTGGGATACCCGGACACGCCGGGTACCCGCTGCGCCAAAAGCAACATAGGAGCGTAGTCACTATTTTTATTTTGATAGTATTTTTATTTTATAATTATAAAAGCTTGCATAAAGGAAGATTATAATTTAAAAAAAAAAACATCCCTGTATACAAACTGTCCTACTGTTAGAGGAGAGAGGAGACTCTTCTCAGTTTTAAAATAGGCTATAGTCCACCACGCTGGCTGAATAACATCACGGGACATACAACTAAATTCCAAATACAACAGTAGGCTTCGCCAAAACCGTCACAAGTTAACCTTCAATCATATTCTTCTTTGTTACTATAAAGGCATTAACCTAGCAACCAGCGGTTATAAAATACCACCCGCTTCCGGGGTGGCGACCTCCAGACCAACCTCAAATGAACCAGCGAAACCAGACTAACCGAGGTTGCGACTAAACACGGAAAACGTTATCATTTACGCCGTATTTCGATGGTCTGGGAGTATAATACAAGGTCTGCTTGCCAAAAAAAGAATTAGCGATTACAATCAGTTGCCTAGCAACGACTAACAGCATATACATATAT
Organism: Catocala fraxini; assembly: GCA_930367265.1. Classification (NCBI taxonomy): domain Eukaryota; kingdom Metazoa; phylum Arthropoda; class Insecta; order Lepidoptera; family Erebidae; genus Catocala; species Catocala fraxini. Next base: position 22,709,461 of record OV884039.1, on the reverse strand, counting down.
AATATAGTCTAATTTTCTTACTGCTTATTTCGTAAAAAAAAATATAGCCTACAGGTAGCTAGTAACAATACATAGAGGTGTGCTTTCTATTATTGCCAGCCTTATAACCTTTCTTAAATTTTCATCTGTATTGTGATATGTATGTGTAGCTTTGAGAGAAAATTAATACTGTACTATGTAACAATATTGTCTTACGTTTACGCGAATGTTAAACATTGAAATTAATAAAATCCTAATTAATAATATCTTCTTTATTTTGTAATTTGTGAAAAATGTGGTTGATTGTACTTTTTATAAGATATTTTGTAAGTACCAATGTTTTTATATTTTGTAATGTACAATTGTTCATTAAACCAAAATAAAAAATAAAATAAAAAAAACAACTTTATACAGATTTTATCGCGTCGTTTAACTTTTATAAAACACTTTAATTACATAATTTTGAAACTTTAAACTCCTATTGTTAAACATTTTTACTAGTTACTGTTTATAATCTATTTAAATTTAATTTTACACTTTCCCTGACGTCTCGGTTGCTTTTCAACAGCCATGTTCACGGGGAGAATATGTTGAGTAGCGATAGGAGACCGTTGAACTACCGCGCGGAGGGCATAGAGGACGCAAGGTGCGTGCCTTGGTATCAAACCCAAGAGGATTTGATCCCAAGGCAAGCACTTAGGACTTTTCAAAGTTATTTGCGTATTAATTAGTTCAAAAATAATAAGATCCTCCAGACCAAATTTCGGTCACGGCGGCCAATTTTAACGGACACTGGCCAACTGCGCAGGAGATATATGTATATTATAGTGCACAAGTGTGTGCGCAAACACAAGTACACTCTCTGTTCCCTAACTCTCATGAACCGATGGGACGGCAATCCGACATGACCGGAGAGAAATCAGACGCAGGACCAACGGCTTTACGTGCTTTCCGAGGCACGGGGGTGTCTAATACCGCCAACTTCCTAACTCCGAGCTACTATTGAGAAACAGAAAAACTCAAAATCATTTTACTGGCCCGACCCGGGATTCGAACCAGAGACCTCATGCACAGCAGTCGCACTCACTACCGCTGCGCCACGGAGGCAGTAAACGTCAATAATAATACATATGTATTGTCTGAAAGCAGTAACTGAAAGATGTTTATAATGAGCTTTTTGTTTACCATATGGGACAAATAAGACCAGTAACAAAATTATTTATGTCTATAAACAGTCTCACGCGTATTTAGCTGAAAGGGTTGGCAAAGGTACTACACCCACATTTTGCCAAGTATCATTTTAAATATCACTTATTAGGGATCGAACCTATTGCCGTCTACCTAACACTGTTCCAAACTACGCTCTGCTACTGAGATTTTCTTGCGGCAAACCCTAATAACAATTTGCTCAACCCCTCAATTAAACCCAAGTCCACAACTAGGTGCAACCGAGTTACAAAGTTAACTATAGCCGAGATAATAACTGTGTTTCCCCCACAAACGGGTTACTATGCTACTCCATGATGGATGAGCGATCTGTCAACACATACCACGTAATATCATTAATCAGACTACAAATACAAGATAATACTACTTTTTGCTCGTGACTCAGCCACCGTGGAATTTGATTTCACATCTGAACTGCATATTCTAATGTACATTATGGTTATATCTCAAGGAATAAGCAGAGATGAATTGAACCCAAAGCGATAAAACCAAATAACATAGGAGGTGCCCTCTGTGAATTACTGCGTCTATAGATTTAAAAGTAGGTATGTCTTTTATAAGACCTATATCTCGATACCTATATTCAGGTTATACTATTATTTCATTTAACGTTGATCCAGGGGTGACATACTAGGTTCAGTGCGGAGCAATTTCGTTGAGATTTGCTCATAAGATTTTTTTAGTAGCAGCGCCCAGTAGGCAGTAAGATTGCCCACTGTTACATGGAATTAAGAAACGCAGCTGATGGTCTGTAGGCGTATTACGATATGCCTGCTAACCCCTTCGGTGATATATAGTCATTTCAACAGGTATAGTGTTCGTAGTGTGCCATCTTGATTTTAAGATTTCCCTTTATGACTTCTCTAAGCATTGCAGACTACGCGCTGGTTTGAATATTTTCCAATCACACAAAGACTTGATACCGGAATAGGTTCTGAAACATTTATTATCAGTTAATTCGTTAATTAACCTTACACACACACATATAGGTAACTTCAAATTTTCGTATTTAAAAATTTATTTTTCTTATGTTTAGTAAGCTTTCCTGTTTACAATATCATAAAGACAAATCCTCCATCGTCAGACATTCTAAGCCGTCTACGATCACCTGAAGCGACCTTGAAAATTAAAAAATCCAACGCCACGTCACACCAGCTTCAATAAAAGTTTCTATGGCGTCGTAAACGGGCGGATTGGCCTTGTCGGGTCGTTGCCACAGCCTAGGGTTTGACGTCAGCCGATTACATGCCAAGCAAATGGGCTCGACGCGCACGAAAATTTCAAGGCTCATGGCTACGTGATATAGGACTGTAGTACCCGAAAACTTTTGAAATCCTATGTTTTTCAACTGCGAAGTGTGAATGGACAATGCGATTTCATTCACGGCTCGACTCGTCGTAAGACCTTGTTCTTGGCTCTTGTGAGAGTTGCTCTTTAGAATTTGTAAGTGCCCTTGATGTTCCTTTAGAAAGTTTACAATGAGATCTCCTTCAAAGTATTTTGACATTCTGGACAGTTCAATTTTTCTACCAGCAAGCCTATATTAGAGTTTTGTGGGTTCGATCAATATATTTATGTTCAGAATTATCACCTCGCCAGCCACAGTCAGTACGCCGTATTTTGTGGATTTGATCCTTCCCGCACGGATCATAAAATTTGTGTGATCTATAAAAGTTATATTTAAGTTGTATCAAGTCTGGATGTTCTATGTCCGTTATTTGAAAATTCGTCCACGAAAAAGAGATCATAGTGCGACAGATGTCTTATACAAAAGAAATTGCTTTTACTATATGGAGCGACAAAAAAGAGATTTACATGTTTTAAAATACATACGCATACCGTGCAAATAAGGCGTTTCAAAGTCTAAAGGATGACGACGCTCTCATGTAATATTTAAAATTTCAAATGATGGCCTTCCCTGGGGGCTGTACTGTAGGTAGTCGAGTCGACATATGACACGGGAAGCTTCCTATTGTCCCCATTAATTTATACGTTTTATACTTAAAGCCCCCGGGAGCCATGTTCAAATGCCCCACCCGTATCTACTTGACGAGTGATTAAATCTAATAGGGAGTGTTAAATCATTCAAACTTCGGGTAGTTACAAATTTGTTTAATGTGTCAATGTGCATGATTTTGTTACACATTTGTAGTATGATATGATATCCTTATTAGTTGACTGAGGATGGTTTTATTGAGTATTTTGGTAAACTTTCTTTAAGAATGTTTAAGCCTATGGCTTTGTTCGCGAAGTGGATCGATGACAAGTCCAGCTTTCGAAGTAAAGCTCTTACAAATTACTATTCTAAAATAGGACAACTCTCTCATCGGTTCTGGAGCGTAAAATTGTTTTTTTTTTATTGGATATGATACAAACGAGCAGACAGACCGCCTGATGGTAAGCGATTACCGCCGCCCATGGACACCTGCAACACCAGAGAAGTTACAAGTGCGTTGCGGACTTTTAAAAAGGAGTACGCACTTTTCTTGAAGGTTTGTAGGTCGTATTGGTCCGGACATACCGCAAGCGACCGCGATAGTTCATTCCACAGTTTATTTGTGCGAGGCAGAAAATTTCTGGAAAATCGCACAGTTGTTGCTTTTATCTTTACAATCCTATGTTGGATTTATTGTGTTAGAAATTTTAGTGAAGCTGCATGGAATAAGACAATACGCTTGCCTGTAATGTGAGAGATGGCCGGCTATTTTTTTTTTATGGCTTGCGATGGTAAATGCTTACCAACGTTTATTAGACTAGCTCGTAACTCTGTCTTGAACAGTTTTAACCGACTTTGAGGATGTTCTCAATTCGACTGTATATATTTTTAGTAACAAGAATTTATCCTTCGAGGTGTGACGCAGTTTTTCGCCTAGAGGCTCCAGTAATACATATAACATTTTTGAAGTATGACCTGGCTGTTTACGGGTTAATGACATGTATACATGTACGTAGCGTCTATCGCCTGACCTTGGCCTCAGTAATCCCGCTAATGAGAACACCGGTAACGTAAGACTAGACCAAATGTCGGAATTTTTCAGGCTTCCGGCTGTCTGCAAGAGCCATTAAATTCCTTTGCGTAACGTCTGAAAGCAGCTTAAGTTATTTGAGCATACGTTTCGTATCAATATTGTTATAGATACAGGTTGTCCCAGAATATGTGAATTAAATTGCAACGGGAGATTCCTTAGGTAAACACCTTCCAAATGTGAAAAATAAAAATAAAAACATTATGGCATTTGCGTAAAAATAAAAAAAAAACTAAATATTGGTGCAAAAAAATAAACCAAAATAATGCTGCGATTTCAAAACTACGTCTGTTTAAAAAAACAACTATTATTATTAAAACTATTTAGATTTAATTTAATTCTACACTTTCCCCGACGTTTCGATTGCTTTTCAGCAGCCATGGTCACGGGGAGACTAAAAGGGTAGTTGTCTCAATGTTCCAGGGTAGTTACTTCAAAAATTTTGTTTAAATAGTTTTGTTTTTGTGCAAACAAATTTAGTTACGACATCTAAAACGACAATATAAGTGCACTTATGTTAAATTTGCGTACGATCGTGAGGTAGCCGACTCCATTCCAAGTAGGACGCACATCTTTTTTCAATATTCCTAGCAAAACAAATTTATTGGTATAAATGAAAAAATAATAGGCAAGTCATATTTTAACACACTAGTGATCCCTGAGTGGTTGAAATTCAACCGTAATACATTTTAGTTTTCTGCATTCTTTGTCCATATACATATAAACTTGAACTATGTCAAATGTGTCACTCCTGCGGGCGCGCAATATACTTGAAAAGGGGGCATTAAGCGTTCCCCTCCACGTATTATTATATAGATTATTAATAAGCAACATCTGATTAATATCAATCGTCACAAGAACGAGATGTATAAAGATGATCTATTCACACAATCTACACGCCACTTGATTCTTCAGATAATATTAATTTACGTATCTAATCACGTGTGCTTCAGACCATTGTAATTTTAAATTTTATTGATATGCGAATTTAAGAACTGGTTGGCAATAAGCCTAAATGTACTACACACACCAGTTTGAATACGAAACTAAGTTAACATACGACAGGTTGATTCGTAAAGTGAAAAATATTTGGTTCTAAAAATGACGACTAAATATTAATTTTGTCTAAAAATAGACTTAAACGTGTAGCTATAACTAAGGACGAATATATTTATTTTTAAATACGTGAATATCGGCTGGTAGAGATCACTGCTCATTATCAAGGCATTAATTAATAGGAAACGGGCCACCCGCGGATCTGCCACCGATTCTCATCGTAACTTATCATATTCGGATTGGTATTAATTATAAAAATATATTTATTTAATTCGACTTCCTTAAGTAAAGTCTAGCAAAATGCTGCTAAATGTTTCTGATGGGAAATTCTCAGTTAATGTCAATAGTTGGCCAATGGCTCTCGATTATTGCCATATGTTGGACATTGACTGAGAGTTTAAGAATAGAGTTTATTACGCAGGATTGATAAAAGTTTGATGAAATATAGTCCTTTAAACGCCTTTATTTATTCATTATGAGATGTATGTCTTTATAATTACAAATATTTTAATATATATAGTACTACGTGAAGAAAAGCTTTGTATCTCTTTTTTAAGAATATTGCGCGGGAGCGTTTCCTATTTGGCATGCTTAAAGTTTATATAGACAAAAAATAAAGAAAATATTATTTATAAATAGAAGTTCGAATTTCGATTTGCCAACCACTAAAATTTAATTTGCCTAAATACGCTTACCACTGTTCAACAATGTAAGGTTACACAAGTTGTAATATTATACATTATTTATTCTCTTTAGAATAAATAATGTTTAATATAAAAACTTGTTGTATTGAGTAAATAAATAAATAAACCTACTTTCATACAGGTTATTATGTTAAATCTGGCCGGTCGTCCTGTATGATTGTGAAACAAGGCCCCTAAAAAAAAATACTACGGAACGCTTACAAGCACTTGAAATGTGGTGCCATACCATCAAAAAGCGCAAGATATAATATCTAGGTGCTTAGACACGAAAGATATAGGCTGCTTCAGCTCATCATGATGGGTAAGATAGAAGGAAAGAGACGCGCTGGCCGAAGGAAACAATCGTGGCTGCGGAACATCCGGGAGTGGACCGGTATTACCTCCGTCGAACAATTGTTCCATATGGCTACTGATAGGCTAGAACTCAAGAAGGTGACGGCCAGCCTTCAAGCTTGAAGAGGCACGTTAAGAAGAACAACTTTCATACTCAACTTTATATAATATCAATTATAGCGTAAATTTTAATTCAGTTCATAATTGTTTCAACGCTAATTTTAACTATGTTTAAAATTGTTTCAACGCTAATTTTAATTAAGTTTAAAATTATTTCAACGCTTATTTTTTTATTTATATTCTAACAGTAACAGCCTAATGGTTGGACTAACACGTTAGATCCCAAAACACACCTCTGATATTTCGAAGTTTCAAAACTTCGATATATCGATACATATAAAATGCTTTGTCCTGAATGACTGACTGACTGACTGACGGATCAACGCACAGCCTAAACCGCTGATCCTACAGACCTGAAACTTGGAGGGTGTGTTCTTTGTATGACGTAGTCATCCGTTAAGAAAGGATTTTCCGAAATTCTACCCCTAAAGGGGTGAAAAAGTGGGGCAAAGTTTGTACGGGACAACGTGATTCCTTGGTCCAATCTACTTTAAATTATCACTCACTTTTTTAAGAAAACTTTGCCCTAACGTTCCTGAAGATGTGTGTACTCTGTCTACACGCACTGGGCCAGCGTGGTAGACTATGGTGTACCCATCACATATTGAGAAGAGGCCCGTGCCCAGCAAAAGGAAACTTTAGAAGCAAAGCTGATTTTTAACATTTAGATCGTTTTAAATCTTCTGCTGTTTAGACTACAACTCATGTGTATTTCGGGCCAAAGGGATCAAAACTTAATTGACAAAATTAGAACTATTGAATTTTAAACGTTACGTCTATGCAAATAAAACAAGTCTTATTGACAAAGCTAAATGTTACTACGCAGTAAAATCAGAAGTCTTTCCTTATTGTCACCGGTGATTAGCTATACGACGTATTAATTCCGTCATACGAATATTTATGAAATCATTATGCATATATTATACATTATACATAGGTGTGTCCGAATAATGGCTTTTGACACACCTCTGAAGCATAAAAGACATGGTTTTGTCTGTCTATTTTATATATGGGTATAAAAGAAAGGCTGGTTATTTTGATTGATTGTCATTTTGATAAATAGTTATGCAACAATATATTAATAGTCTTATGTTATCGATAATGTTCCATGGAAATAAATATTTTAAAATTTAAACCGATTGTATTGATACTTACAAGTTGGCTAAATTGGAACAAATGTCCGATCGCACATACTAATGATTTTTAAAGTGTGTCTAATAGTTGTGTTGATTAAAAGTAATAGTCTTCCAAGTTAAGTTTTATTTTATTTTCCTATATTTCTTATAAAACTATCAACAGTACCACATTTAACATGCGTGTAAAAAAACTGATACTAATTCCCTTTAAGATGGTGAAGTTCTTCTACTGCGAACGTACATTATCAATCGGAACTATTATTTAGAAATTACAATAATAATAACAAATAAAAACCGAAAATAAAGCTGAAATTAACTGAAATCGCGTTTTGTTTTCTTTTATCAACCATGGTCAGAAGAAACACGTTTTTCTTCAGGATATTATAACCAGCCTATAGTAAAGACATCCTGCAAAAGTTTTCTCGCTGTTTACTACGGCAAAAAATTGCCCTAACATTTACTATCGGGTAACGTGAGATTTCAGATTCAAATACCCAGTCAAGAAATTGTTCCTCGTAAGAAAATTCTCAGTAGCCACGCGAAATACAAAATAGTAGGTACATGATTGATCTTTTTACCTATATCTAAACATTCCATTAACAACCCATAAATTTATTATTTAAGTCATATATTATGCATATCAATTTTATTTCTTCTAATGACTACATGATTAATGTCGTATCTGGTTTTATTGGACTAGTTTTAACTAATGGGAGGATATTTAATATGTTATAAGAATATATAATACTAGCTGACCCGCGCAACTTCGTCTGCTTACATAAGAGAATTTTGCCCGTGTTTGCAACATTTTTTATATATGCTCTGCTCCTATTGTCATAGCGTGATATTATATAGCCTATAGCCTTCCTTAATAAATAGGCTATCCAACACTAAAAGATTTTTCCAATTCGAACCAGTAGTTTCTGAGATTAGCGCGTTCAACCGAACAAACAAACAAACAAATAAACTCTTCTGTCCCCCGTTCACCTATATTTATGATTACTGCTACGCTCCCGCGACTCACAGCGTGATGTTATATAGCCTATGTTACTTCTGGTTCAAGAAGCTTTCTAAAGGTGGAAGATATTTTAACTAAATCCGGTATTTTTTACTTTATTTATTACAAACAGGAATACAAATCTTTCCTCTTCATAATAGTACTAGATTTTGTCCGTGGCTTCGCATGCTTTAATCTACATTTTGCCACTAAAGCGATCCCTTGGAAACGGTGTTTTTTCTGGTTGAAGGTCCCTGTCCTTTTCTATACCCCTGACAACATGTATGCGAAGCATATTTAGCTAGCTATGTATTTAGGTTTCAATTAATAGAGGCGAGCCTATTCAGCTCCGACTCCGTATTGCTCCTAAGAATTTCTTGACAGAAAAGGCAAATACCAAGCAAAATACCCAAAAATTGTACCTAAGACCTCAAACAAGCAGTCACATTCTAACCGCTGCGCGACTAAGGCACAACAAACGGATATACAGGAAACACATAAAACGTTATCCAAAAAAGTTGACACAGTGAAACTCCAAACAATAGTGGAACATCAATACACCCACACAAACACCATAATTCTGTTTACAATCCCCATGCGTGAAACGATGACCTATCAAGGTCGCCATGTCACGGGCCAACCATCACAATAGCGGGTCAGCCAAGTCAAACATTTTCACTTTCATACAAAATACCTACTACACTTCACCGTCAACGTAGAATTCCAGTTTAATTTTTTTTTATTATGGTAACGAATTTTGAATTTAGAACGGATTGATGTGACGTTAGTTTGTGACCAATTCGGGCCAAAGAGGTTATCTACGTAATGGCTGCCAGTAACAGCTGAACATATCGTTTTATATAAACTATGATTGTAGGAAGGATACTATGTACTTAAAATCAGGTATTTAAATTGGATATATATAACTGGTCTTTGGTATTCCATCTCTTACAAGAAATAATAAACAATTGTTTTATGTTTTTGTATAGCATAAGTTTCGTGGAAATCCTTGAGATTCAAGATTTGAGTATTAATATAAAGGGTAATTTTACTTAATATTGTTTATCCAATATCAAATTAGCTTTTTCTGTATCTCACCGTTATTTTCTTAATGCTTTCTTTTGATATCAGTTTTGTCTCATATTAACATCCAAACTAATATCATAAATAAATACGAATTTGAGTTTGCTTGTTTGATTATCATTTTATTTCGCATACACGTTGTCAGAGGCGCATAAGCGGAGATAGGGTACCTTTCATCCAGAAAAAGTAGATATCCGAGCTAGCGAAGCTTCTGACAAAACGTTGTAAAACTAGTAATAATACAACATATTCTGTAACCGATCTTCTTCTCCCTAGCCTTTATTATTCCCAAGTCACTTGGGGTCGGCTTTTCTAGTCTAACCGGATTTGACTGGATATCAGTTTTTACACGGAGCGGCTGCCACCTGACCTCCGCAACCCGAAGGCTAACGATATAAGGCACTGACTTCCCAATAGCGACTGCCATAGATGTTCATGGCAGCCGGGACCGACGGCTTAACGTGCTCTCCGAGGCACGGAGCAGGCGATAATTGTCAATCAATACGCACATAATTACGAAAAGTCATATAACTTCCGAAAGTCAGAGGTGCGCGACGTGGTGGGTTCGAACCGGAGACCCTCTCCATTGCAATCTGTTGGTCTCCCCACTGAGCTATCGCTGCTTAGTTACTTATTCTGTAACCAATACAGGTACTCAATACAATATAGAATATTCACGTCAAATCCTCATATACATTTGTATATAATATATAACTAATAAAACCACAATCGGAACATTCTACGCAGAGCTAAGATAAATCACATATTCCTAGAGCGTCCGGCACAACATTTAGAACTTTATGTCTGTCATTTTTAACACGCGCTCAACAAAGTGTCCACAGAAGAAAATACAAATGTACCCTCAATTTCAAGGATCACAGATATAAAAACCAATACTACCCAAAAGAAGCTATAAGGAAAAATGGCCAGAGATTTGGCACAATTTGCTGCGACATCAAGTTACAATGTTTTTTATCGTCCAACGTGCCCTTTACATATTTATAAGTTACGGAAAATATTATATTCTGCCGCGAAAGTTTTAATATTAAAGATTACATTGAGCGGTTCTGCCATTTTTGTTATATGGCAAGTACATATCTACTGTTTCGTGATTTGGCGGGAGACGTGTAATTATGTTTTATTAAAATACGGAAATTCAAAATGTTCTCTTGCCGGTATTCAGGTTAGATACGAATAAAATTGGTTTGCGAATCTATAAGGCGCTTTCTTGATTTTCATATGTATTATAGATATTGTCGCAACTCAATACATTAAGCCGACAAATATAATGAATTTAAAAAATTGTAAAGATAATTTATTGTCATACGTTTTCACGAATTTAAATTAATCTGTCAAGTTGTCTGGCCACCTGTGTGCCGTTGCAACTTAATTGGTTAAACAACTAATAAGGACTATATCGCGATTTATTACTAAAATACTATTTTCAAACACCATTAAAGAATAATGCTCAGCATTACAGTTGCTTTTCAGTAGCAATGGCCACGGGGACTCTAATATAGTGGTCACCATATTGTTTTTGGTAATGATGTTAGAATATTTGTTACCCAATTAGACGTAAACCGTTAAACGAATTTGGTTTAAACATAAGATATATATGTAGGTATTTTTACGCCGGTACGCGTAACCGTGGACTATTCTAATACAGACACAATTTAATTGTAATTCATGGATTACTACGCAACATAACTCAATGAACAGAATTTGTATTAGTTTAAAATTTACAAACGTAATTAAATAATGTAATTTAAAAAGAACAATGTTAAATCAATTAATTAATTCATATAATGTAGGTACTGTTTGAATGAATGATAGATATATCATTGAACATTGTGGTTACCGAAACGTATAACATATTTTTATAGCATGTGGATATTATTTTATTTTATTCCTAATTATGATTTCGTAATCACTACATATTTTATAACAAAGTCTTACGCTGCGTCTGTCTGTCTGTTCGCGATAAACTCATAAACGAGTGAACGGATTTTCATGCGGTTTTCACCAATATACAGAATGATTCATGAGGAAGTTTTATGCGTATAATTTGTTAAGGTTTTGTATTACCCGTGAGAAGCCGCGGCGGGTGGCCAGTGAGTAATAATTTGCTTAAACTAAATTCTGAATAGACCTTTGTCGAGTATATGAAGTATAACGACAATTGCATTAGTGATTTGCATAATAACATTCGAATACTTCGCGATACCTGCTATGAAGAACACAGTGCATACTTATTTAGTGTTGTTACACAATCGAATAATTTGAATGAAAATGTGCACATGTACATCGATTAAGATAATGAAATAAAAAGAGAGGCATAAAAAATAACAAATCCCAGAAACTTATATAACCAAAACTGCGCTACATGCATATAATAGTACTTAGCATATAAAGCTATATATTGTGCCTACATATAATTGTAACTAGAAAACGTCACGCACTATAAATAATTATAAAAAAGCACTTCTCAAACTTAATATTTACTTAAGATAGCTATCGCGTTGATTTATAGCACAGCCTTTTATTTTTATACAACTTTAATTAAAAATATTTAATTTGTGCTTAAGTACTTGTTCTATTGGTGTTCTAATAATAAACATGAAGCGCTTTATATTAGGTAATACGATGACGTAAGTGGTAAAATTACCAACCTTTTGCAATACTATTAACCTATACAGTGAATCTTGGAAACCGTGTCAACCATACTACTATTCATTATGTCACGAATCATTTAATCACTATGCGGAATAATAATTTATATTATAAATTAATTCTCTGACCTTTTAAAACGTTCTTAAGTTAGCCAAACTGAGGGACGTCCATGAACAATCGACAACTCATCATGAATAATATAATAAGAGTCAATATAATACAAGACTAAAGTAAATTATTTCAAAATTATTGCAGACATTCTTCAATCGACATCAACCCCTCATCATCAGGTTAGTAACTAAGAAGAAAGTCGAGATTCACCAATACGGACAAAATATGATTAAGCTTTCCGTTAGTAATGTTTAGCATCCTGCATAGACAATGTATTCGACTGATGGAGGCCTGAATTAGTTTAGTTAGGGCCTTAACAACTACAAATTAGCAGAAATATTCATATAGGATATGTTGTTATATAGTCTATCAAAACAAACTACTTCGACAACTGTTGTCGAGGTACTGCCATGATGAAGAACAGATGATAATTAAAGACCAAATGATGAAGACCGAAAATACACCAGTCCATTTCTAGCAGAGACTGCTTACAGTCTGGACTGACGACGTTTATTCCAAACTACTAACAATGGAAAGAAGCATCAGATGGATAATGACACGAATACTGAACAATAAAACACAAACATAGACTTTGAGAATCAAATATATTCTCTTGTATTTGTTTTATTCTGATATAAAATATTTATGATCACAGAAAACCCAAAGGTGCCAAATACCTTTCCGGGTTACGTCTAACATGACAGAGCTAATGAAAACAATTTAAACAATTTTACACGTGCCAAAACAGACGTTTGAAGCACGCGAATGACCCTCGAAATGTCATCGCCCTACTCCTAGCAAAAAATATGTACATAAATAAAATAGTACAAAGATTGGAACAAGGAAAATTTTACCAAGTAAAGTAACAGTGAATCTAAGAAATAAAATAACATACAAAACAAATTTTGGCGTATACTGACACCAATCGTTTAACCGAAATCTTCAGAGAGTAAATAATAATGAAACAGTAGGTCTTTATATATCAATTTTGTTGGTTACTTTACTGGCACATAGCAAAGTACCGAATTGCAATGAATTTGACGTTCATATTGATACATCGAAAGTTTGCAACCGTTTTATACACATGTTTAACTTATTGGACAGTGAGAGGAGAAATTGAATTTCAAACCAATTACCAACTTAGTATAGTCATTATCGATTGAAAGAGTTGTACCGAACACAATGTGAAGTTGTTATGTTACTAAATAAGAAAGCAACTTTTTAAGCCTTGCAATTCGTACCCAATTTTGTCAATATCTTCTTGAAAGGAATTGAATTTACTTAACTGTTATTTCAATTACCTCTGGTCGCAGACTGTGGGAAAAAAAGCCCTAGACACTGTGACCCTATTTGACATACGAACGAAGTTTAACAGGAAAAGAACGTAAATAAATGCAATGTATGTTTCATTTACGAAGTGTTAGGTTATGCAAACATAATGTAGCCGGGCTATCAAAATTCCTTAAAGTACGTTTAGATTGTTAAAACGTAAACTTGTAAATATGAATACAAATGATTACAGATTTAGTATTCAAAATAACAAAAATAGATAGACTAAACGAAGGAAAATCAAGTATAATACCAGCTTATTAGCAATCACTAATACAATTTATATTTAATACTCAATTAGTGACGCACAACATTAACCCGACACTAAAATCGTGGTAATTTGTGTCACACAAGTGGAATTAAAAATAGACAATGATATCAATATCTTAAGATAATAGACAGATCAACTTTCAGATAATTATACAGTATTACTATACAGTACAATCATCGTGGACCATTTATAGTTCCTTGAGGAACGCCCACAAAAACTTACCGCATACAATTTGCTTCAGTTTCAGTGATAATGTAAGCAATGTGGAGAGTAGTATCATGTATGGTAACAGTCAGAATTTTTTACGCAATAATATAATTATTAATGTTTCTGTAGAACCTCGTACAATTGTCTAAATACACGTTCCCATGTTCGGCTGTATCTCGAACAGCTCATTCATCAAATATTTCGTGGGAATAACGACACAAATACCAATATATATTACCGTAGACTGGTAATTTATTGCTTTTCCTGGTGTCTTGAAGCAGTTTAAATTTATCTATTTTAGTATTTTATTAAGAATCACACAAGACTATGTAATATTATATGTCCTTCAATACTTTTAAGAAAAGCAAATAACCTGTTTTGTGGAATAAAGGTCAATAGAATACAGAAACCTGAATTGTGTGAAAGTCAGTCATTGCAAATCTCTTGAAACAAAACTTATATTTGAATAATTTATTATGAAATCGTGTGAAGAACATTCTGTTGCTAATATGAATTCATTTAATGAAACTAAATTAAAGAACCTGGAAACAGAAATTACATAATAGCAATCGGAATCGATTGCATATTTCTCAGACATTAGATCAAAAGAATTATAGCGGCGAGACGGAGCACCCATTTGTTTCTTTGCAAAAAAAACGTAGTCGACCAATTGAAATGCAAGAACGTTATAGAAGCAAGAGGCAAGAGGCACGATCAATGGCTTAGGAGCGAGTGCGTCGTCGTAGAACAGTGTAATCTAATGGAATCGGCGCGGCCTCGGTAGGTCAGTGGCACATGATGTCACGATCGCGAACCATTCCGCCTAGAGACTGTTTCGGGGGGCCTTGCCGAACTCACCTGTACGTGTTATGTTTTACTTCGCCCGCGTACCATGTTTTTGCGATGCCTTTGTCTACTGTTTAATGTTAAACAGTCTGCTACGAAATTTGAAGGACGTCGTCGACAAAGAATTTGATAAAATCTCATATTACCAGCCTTTGAATTCGTATCTCTAAATGTTACACAATATTGTGGCGCTTTTTTTTTACTTTCTGTCAGTCTGACAATTAACACCATGAGACGCATCAGCTGTGTTTTTTTTTGTATGGTACCGTTAATTATTATAAGAGTATCATAACACCTCTAGACTTTCATCAGTTGTGTAAATATCATGATATTTATGAATATGCTTAACGATTTTGTATGCATTATGTATATTTATTTTTCAGCGCCGTAACTGTAACTATGAACTTAAGTTGTATATACAAATATTTACTGTCTACTTATTGTTGAATTAATAGTAAACTTAGTATACTGGTGTCGTAGCACCTAAAATAGCCTTGATCGTGGAAGAAGTTGTCAGGCAGGTGATAATGACGAATGTAATGATCCAAAAATTTACGATTGTTACAGGCTTCTTGGTTGAATTGACATAGCATGTAGAATGCCTTTTATCTCACCTTGTATTGACACAAGGGTATGATAATAAATGTAGAAACTATCGTCACAGACCTCGGTGGGTAACTAGTATTTAGTTGGATGTTCAACATCTTCTATGTATTTTTTTAGTTATGTTCGAAAATTTGACTGTCTTCCTTGGCCGTACCACGTCTGCTATCCCAACAATTTGATTTTTAGGCAAACTGTATGACTATCGGCAATTCACGGATTATTCTACTAGGAAATTTCACCAGCACGGTGTCTGGCTAGCTATATGGTTATAAAAAGACTCGCCTATAGTACGTGCAACTAATTGGTAAAATATGAATGTATAAATATATATTTACCTAAGCCTTCAGGACCTGGGAGGATCATGTATTGTTTTTTGTCAATTACATGGAAATTCGCAATAAATCTATATATGCAATTATCTTTAGGACATAACTTTTCACATTTCCATCAAAAATAGCCGCTGCTTTAATTACACGCTTAAAACAGTCAGCGATTAAATCTAGGCGCCGTTAGCCAAATACATCGGCTATTAATCAAATTGCGCTGCCAAATTTGGGCACCTAATTATGATAATCTATTGGTTACAAGTATTTGAGACCTTATACTGTATAATTTATTAATTAAGAGACTTCAAACAATGTGCGACCACGATCATTAATGGTAGCAACACTGGAAATACATTCGGCATATAATTTAGTTACTAAAATAACCGAATAATATATTCGAATTTCAATTACAAGACTTTTTAAATAAGTTAGTCATTGCAAAGAAGCATAAAGCCAGCCTAATAAGTTATGCCTATAGGCAACTCTTGTAATACCAAGATGTAGTGTAGTGCAGGGTCGTTTATAACTTCGCAAAACACGCTACTGCTAGGAAAGCCCTGTTACTAACACCAAAAAGAGACCAGTACCCTGTCCGAAATACATAATCCTGACCCGAACTTATTATAATTATTATAATTATAATTTTAAAATTTCTACGTAACACTAAGAGTGTTACGTAGAAATTTTAAAATTTTATGTAGCTCTTGAAGCACTTCGTGGCACAGGAACACGTATTTTATTCAGAATATAGATTAAAGCATTTTTGTTATCGCTTTCAAATACAATAAATATTGAATATCACCGATTTTTTAGGATTGCTGCTCAATATTAATCATTTAAATTTTTCTTAGTTCGGGTCAGGATTATGTATTTCGGACAGGGTACGACAAAGCCCCAGCTCAGAATTCAAATTTCTTATTCGAAGGTGCGACTAATCGCAAACGCAGTCGTGTAATGTGCGAGGCGTCTTAAGTTTCTATTGTTTGAGAGATGCCTCCAGTACTAAATGTAAATAATCGTTATTGCGCACGTACTCAGCATGACAATACAATCTGTTACTAAAATAAAATAAATTAAAATACAATTAACACTGTACGGTTTTCCGTGTTATATACAATATAATAGGAATTTTCCTTCCAGTATATGTGCCCTTTTGTTCTCATAAGGTAAACATTATAGCGGTTCTTTCGAGGACAACATGGGCACATTTAATATTATTAGATACCTACGAGAAACTGATATCCTAAAGCAATAAAAGGCCTTGTATTAGGTTGGATGTCGATTAAACCAATAGTTTTCGCATTTAATATAAGGTCGGGGAAAAGTTTCTTCGCATTTTATATGAAAACCGAAGACATTATTTTTAAAGTTTATTTACATTTAGTTACAATATATATATGCCATTTTGTTCGATGACTGTCTGCCATCTTGTAGGTAGGTGACATGAGCCCGTTGCTGTAGAAATTTTGGAACTTCAAATAACAAAACGCGACAAGTAGTTTTGGCCGAAGGAACCGAAAATATAGACCGAAACAGGTGGAAATCTGAAGGTGCTAGGTTAGGGCTATATGGCGGATGCATTAACACCTCCCAGCCAAACTCTCTTAATTTTTGCTAAGTGACTAAAGATGTGTGAGGTCTAGCGTTATCGTGATGAAAGACCCCCTTTCTATTGATTAATTCCGGATGCTTTCTCTCAATTTCTTGCTTTAATCTCATCAGTTGTTGGCAGTAGAGATCCGAATCGATGGTTCTGCCCAGTGGTAAAAGCTCATAATGAACAATTCCCTTCTAATCCCACCATATATACAGCATCACCTTATTGCGAGTTAACCCGGGTTTTGCCACAGTCTGTGAAGCCTGACCGACCTTTGACCACAACCTTTATCGCACGTTCTTATCGTACGTGATCTACTTTTCATCACAAGTTATCAAAAACGGTTCGGTTTCATTACGTCTCAATAAAGAATCGCAAATGAGTACACAGTTCATTAGGTTTCTTTCAGTGAGCTCGTGTGGCACCCAAATATCGAGCCTTTTTGTATACCCAGCTTTTAAAGGCGTCCATTTTGTCCGTGACAGGGCGACCAGAGCGAAGTGCATCTTTGACGTCAAAATTCCCGGATAGAAAAGGTTTTTTTTTACATGTTTGTATGCTTTGACTCGTACCTCTCCCCTGGGGCGAACAGAGGGGTTATGTTGGACTCACCGGGTTAAAAGAAAGATGTTGAAAAGATAATAGGCCTTCCGGAATACCGACTAAACCTACCACGATGTTCCTCGACAAAACCGTTATCGACGGAGCCTTGCGAATCACTTGCACATGCGGTCACGACCTCGCCGAGGTTTCGTCCCGCCATATGAAACGGCAGGTCAGTACACAAAGAGGTCTACCTTTTAGGCAAAACTCCCTCCCCAAACCCTACTGTCTGCACCTATTAAAACCTTACGGTTGGTGTAAGAGGAACACTATATCATAAACTGGACTAGTCGTAGAGAGAGGGGATGTCTCCCCCCTAGAGGGGAGACGGATTCAACACAGAGGCGCGCGTGGGAACACGCACGCCGCCTCTCGGACCTGGCGCTAAACCCGCCACCCCGGATTGAATAATTGAAAACGTTTAAACCAACTTTGGCTCTTACTGACACCGCATTAGGTCCATAAACGTTTTTTTTTCGCGATTTGCGTTGCATTTTTTCCTTATTTGTAATAAAATTTTAAAATACCCCTCTGTGGAAGAGGCGTGAATCTATGTACATATGTATGTATGTATTTTAAAATAAATCGAATTTCTTCATAAGATTATTTTGACAGAAAGAAAAACAAATGAAAACCGGCGGGAAACAATATTTTACTAAATTGTTTCTTTTTTGAAATGTAACCTTTTTAATGGTTGAAATTAAACTGCTATATACGGATTTTATCGCGTTGTTTATTTGACACTTTATTACAAAATTTTGAAAATTGTTACTCTACTACTACTATTAAACTTTACTAATTTTTAAGCTAATTAAATTATTATTAAACTATTTAGATTTCATTTATTTTTACACTTTCCCCGACGTTTCGGTTGCTTTTCAGCAGCCATGGTCACGGGGAGACTAAGATGGCAGTTGTCTCAATGTTCCAGTGTAGTTATTTCAAAGTACCCGAACATAATTTAATCATTGGTGTTTCTCAAAATGAGCTCAAAGTATCATGAAGTCTAGCTGTGGTTTGCTTCTTCTTGGGTTTGACTATTTTTATTACTGGATCCCAAGCTGGTGGTACATTCCAACCATCTTCTCTATTAAAATTAGGATATTTTTTGATTTCAATAGCCTCGCGAAGCATCCTTGGTAGGAATCGGTGTTCTTTAGCGAGAATCTGTGGTTTGTCAAATCTCAGGTAGTGGTTGGTCCCCTGTTGCACATGTTCACACACAGCAGACTTCAACGAGCGTTGGTGTTTTACATCAGCTATGTGTTCTTTTATGCGGGTGCCTATGTTTCTCTTGGTTTGACCAATGTATGAGAGTCCGCAGTCACAATCTATTTTATAGACCCCTGCATCTTGTAAAGGTAGTTGGCACTTGACGGATGGTAAAAATTGACTTATCTTCGTTGGCGGCTTGAAGTATGTGTTGATTGAAGCTCGCTTCAAGATGTAGCCAATCTTGTCAGTGACACCCCTTACATAAGGCAGTATAGCAGGCTGGCTGGTTTTTAATGGTATCAAAACCAGCCAGATACAAATAGTGCAGCCAAAGAGATTTTATTAAAAATTTATACAGACTATATGCGAAAAGACTTTTTCCCGACCTATTATTCAACACCTTTGTTGAACGAGTGGTAGCGCAAAGATATAAGTAGCGGACAAGCATTATAGGTGCCGATTTTGTTTTACAGCATCGGGTAGCATTTGTATCAAAGTTCTACAGTCTTAATAGACGAACAAAATTTGGCACCATCTCATCCAAATTGAGAAGTCAACCCTATTGCTAAGAACATATAACTAAGCACTGCTAGGAGAATACAGCTCCTAAAATGTAGACAGAACACATATCTAATTAACTTTCTAAAAATATATATGAAGCTATAATACAGAATAGACAGGTATACAATACCCTTGCTGAAATCATAAAATAATGACTCCAGGAAGCCACATCCAACATGGTGCCTTCGCATGTCAAGTATGTAGCATGCCCTTCAAGTTTCGCAGTAGTTTTCCACACACGAAGTAAGGGCTCGTTATGAATTCCGAACAAGTTTTCTTGTACAACATGACATAATCAAATCGAATTGAATATTGACATAAATGCTCGTAACAAATTGTTTATGACAATAAAATTTGGAGGTCAGCAATCAAGGCGATCCTTATATTGTGTAATGATACCTTTACATCATTGATCTCACTATACGTAAGTCCTCTACGTATATTGGGTTTCAGTAACACGCTTAATAAACGACGAAAACAAATGTGGTTCGGCACAAAAAATGAAGAACTATATGACGGTCCAACTAAACTATGTAGTTTACTAACTAATTAACAGAAGTAAGAACTGATTCGTTGCCAATCTCTCCTGAAGATTCTTCAGAGACGAAACAAACTCACAGGTGCGAAACGCATATCGACATATTTTATGTATGAAGTGGAATACTGCAAGTTGGAGCTCGCCTGGATTACATTGCAATGGCTATTGCCTTTTTCTTCTGCAATGGTTGGGATGGGCAATCCGAGAATGCGTGGTAGATTTATCTCACCGCAATTATTTTATTTAATGAAATTTAGTTTCTAACTTGACTTTCTTTTTATCGCTGGAGCAACCTGCCCGGTTGAGTATAACCACCATTCAAAAGATAGCACCGAAATAACGTTATATAGTGTTCCTGCAATAACCAAAGTTTGCAGAGCTGATCCTTATTGTGTTATCATCAGAGGGAGGAATGGGCTTGGGTCCAATTCCTTTTTTTGTGATGTAGATTCACCTGGTGCTGTAAGTGTCAGAAAGTTTTGCTAATCGCCTATCATCAAGCGGGTCGTATGTTTCTACGCCTTAGTAGCGAGAAAATAAATCTAATACTAATTGAAATTGCATCAATCAGCGTCAAGCTCAAGTACTTTCAATGCGATTATGATATTTTAACAGTTGTATAATAGGCAAAAATCTTTGCTGTCTTAAAAGGAAGTTGTAATAGTTCTTATCTTTGTGATACAGTTAGTATTAGCAAAGCCAACAGTTGATGTAATACAACATTGACTTTTCTTTTCATATTTTGGTACATTTTCTGTCTGCCATTTTGACAAGGCTGTGTATAACTCTCTTCAGGGTCAAACTATCTCGAAGCGAAATGTCATCAACTTTATTTCTGCTATTCACACATGAAAACATGAAATAAGCAGCGGTAGTCTAGTGGGAGACCGTTGGACTGCCACGCAGAGGTCTCGAGTTCGATCCCAAGGCGCGCATCTCTGACTTTTCAAGGTTATTTGCGTATTAAATAGTTAATTATCGCTTGCTTAAACGGTGAAGGAAAACATCGTGAGGAAACCTGCATGTCTGACAATGGTCCAAAATGTTCTCGAAGATATGTGAAGTCTGCCAATCCGCACTAGGCCAGCGTGGGGGATTATGGCCTAACCCTTCTCATACTGAGAAGAAGCCCGTGCCCAGCAGTGGGACAGTTTAATACAGGGCTGATATTATTTATACACATGAACACAAAATAGAGAGTTTCACATTTTTAACATTAGCATCCTAACTAATATGTTTAATATTATGCGAATGTGAGTTCGTTTGTTTGTTTGTCACGCTTTCACGCCTAAACTACTCGACCAATCATCATGAAATGTCGTATACACGTTATCAGGTGTTACTAACCTAGCCAAACCTACATTTAAGCAAGCGAAGCCGCGGACAAAATCTAGTTCCATCTTAAAGCTGCTTTATATAATCCGCTAAAGATCACACTAGATCATTAGTTCCCAAGTGGTCCAGGTGGATCCCCAGGGGTCCACAGGAGAATCGAAAAGGGTTTACGTTGGCGTGACAAAAAAAATGGGGTCTACAATTCTTAAGCGGAGGTCTACGAAAATGTATTTGCTTTCTATATTGAAGAACTAAAATGTTGGCTTGACTTCACCTATCAATGCAGGCAGATAATATTTTAAGAAGCTCAACAACTTACTCGTAAAAACTTGCATATTCCATATTCAGTACCAGTGGTCTCGAACCTACCGATTTTTCAAAGGAGAATTCCAGAAATAAAAAATAATATCAGCCTGCCTAACGTGACAGGAGTACCAAGATGTAAAAAAAAATTGTCATCCCGTAGAGATTTGATACATATGCATATGCAGGAATATGGTAGAAATGTAGCTGCAGGGGGTCCATCGGAACCTGCTAAATTTTGAAAGTGGTCTATGAGAAAACAAGTCTGGGAACCTCTGCACTAGACAATCGTGTAGGAAGGGCGTGCAGCTAGACGTGCGAGGAAAGTAGCAACTAACCATTTAATTATCCGGTACTTTCCATCACCGACCTTTGGCAGTTCGAAAGGCTGCATCGATAAGCAAAACCGTTCGCACACTGGCTTTTAAATTAAAATATCAAAAAACTACACCACTTTTAATTATCAACAACTTTCAAATCATAAAATGGAATAGCAGTGTCGACATCCATTAATCACCACTAGTCTCCATTTTTAATTTCTTTCATACCGTATTGTTATACTAACGTCGCAAAAGTCAGTTCAGTAATAAACTACGTTTTACTACTGACAGAAACTTAAAATATATAAAAATAGAACGCGTGTTTTGTAAGTTTATGTGTATACGGAGGATAACCGCGAACTACTGCATCATTTGAAAATTTTTCCCCTATTTGAAAGGTAGATTATTCCAGATAGAGATAGTTCATAATTTGAAAGGTACATTATTCCACATGGACTTAGGATATGTATTTAACCCAGGCAAAGTCAAGGCGAGCCGCCAGTCAATGATAAAAAGCGGCCGAGTGTGAATCGGGCTCACACCATTATGTAATACAGAACCCTGGATCTTTACAGTACATAAGTACTAAACTTCATATTTATAGGCCAAAGAAAATACTGTTACGTTTGCATATTTATAATGTAGGGAAAACACTGTCCTACTTTTGTTATCTAATCAAAGCTTAGCAATACTTTATGACGTCATTCCCAGACCTAGCCGATACGTCATTTCTTTACATAACCCATGACGCTGTGGACTAAATCCCGTCTTACACCATGAGACAGCACGAGGCACATAAAATAGAGATATAACAACGTCATCTCAAGGAGAACCTCGTATCTCTATTAAGGATGACAGAATAAAGCCAGGATTCACTGAGCTAATATTGCAGCATGATAAATTATTTTTAAAAATAATGCAATCGTTGCAATTGTCGCAGTAAGATAATTATGTTTCTTTCTTATCTTTTTATTATTGTTATTGCTAGATTTTGCCTGCGGCTTCGCTTGCGTAAATATAGTAGTTAGATTAGAAACAGTAGTTTTTTCTGAAGGGAAGGTACCCCGTCTCCTTCTCGGTTTCCCTGACAATGTGTATGCGAAATTTCATGATAATCGGTCGAGTATTTCAGCCGTGAAAGCGTAACAAACAACACACGAATCTGCGACAACTAGGTGATTGTTTTTATGTTTTTAAAAGACAACTATCGCATTACAATAATGCTTTGTCGCGGCGGATTTTACTAACATTAAAACAACGGACACAAATAAAACCTAGACTAGGAACAACTATTAGAGGTCACATTTTATTGGGCCGTGCAAGAATTGAACTCACAACACTTGACGCAGTGTTAGCGGCGAGGCGGCCTACATACTACTACATATTACTACACCATCCGTGCAGACCAACTTGTGAACCCCACATATTGTTTCGTGTGAAATCGAACTCACATATCCTCTAGTACAGTCTTGTCACCTCACTATAGACTCTTTATGCTGTGCTTACACTGTAGATATCGAGTGTCATATTTTACCCGAAATCACAAAGGTTCTACCGTCTTCTTTCGTACATATCAAACACGTTCCTATTCCTTCAGGTCTTCAGCTTGCTGACCCAAATTTTAATATTCCGTCGGTCATAGACATCCTGATAGGAGCTGAATTGTTCTGGAACATCTTAGGCAGTAATACAATAGATTTAGGCAGATATCTACCTTAACTATGTGAAACAAAATTTGGATGGTTGGTCTCAGGTAGCATTTCGAAACAGCTAAATTTTCATTCCTCACATTTATGCCACCACTCCAATGTCATTCCCGATCTTACTCAATTCTGGGAGCTAAATATTGTTTTATATAAACATATTCATTCTCTTGAAGAGAAAATGTGTGATCAACATTTCATTCAAACTTCTGTCCGCAAAGATGATGGGAGATATGTTGTCACAATGCCGTTAAAATTAGATCCTAGTACTTTAGGCCATTCATATGAAAATGCTAAAAAAAGGTCGTTTTATACGCGATCATTCATTTAAAAATGAGTATCTTGAATTTATGCGAGAGTATATAAGTCTAGGTCATATGACATTGGACCCTGACAATTCTACTTCCTCACTCTCACACACCTCACAACTCCCATTGACAACGACAATGATCACATAAGCCACTGAACCATAAGATAACATTTATCTTATTGTATACCCAGCTCAAGGATGACAGCATAACAATTCCTTGAACAGATAGTTGTTATACGCATACATTTGACATGTTATTTATAGAAGTTATGCCATCCGATGCTACATACATACAGAATGTATGTATGGCTTTAACAGAATATTATGATATATCACACAATAACTGTCACTAACACTATATTGGTACTTATGCTGTATCTGCCTTAAGTGTTTCTCGAAGATGTTTAAATAATTTCCCACTTATATTCAGGTATGTATATAATAGTCTATTTATACTATTTTAAATTATTCCGAAAACGCGGCGATTGGCCAGTTGTTAAGTCATACTCGTGAAGTAGTAGGTTGAAATCTAACTATTATTTTTTGGTTTGTAAAAAATACCTCTAGGAATAGCTGCTGTTCCGCGGAAAACTTTACAAACATTAAAACAACGGACACAATGAACCCAGACTCGGAACAACTATTTGTGGCTCACACAAATGTTTTTCTCGTGGGGGCGAAGCTACGAAACTCGGCACAAAGGCAGTGGCGAAACAAGCACTCAACCCATTACACCATCCGTACAGTCGACAATTACGACTAATAAACGGTTCTGAATATGTCTTTAATTAACTTTGTCTATATGAATCACAGTTCTAAATGCATTCAAAGATCTCAGAGTCACTTAAATAAAGCCATCGATTCAATGTACTTTTATACATCGCCGTAACTTTATATAGAAATGTATTACATCACGTTTGACCGTTATAGGGCAAACCTATTATCATCAGCTGATTACAGTCGAGGACTCCCTGAGCTCACAGTAGCGGCCGCTTCAGACGAAGACAATCCATACAAATATACTAAAATACAAAAGTAAGCATATCTGTTTGTTTCACTTTGTTGTGCTAAAATACTGAACCGAGTTGGATAGAATGGTACGAGATAGTTTAAAAGTTTAGGAAGAAAAGAAGGACTTTGAGAGAGCAACCGTCGTAGGTACCTATAATATACTTTAAAATAAATTTTAAGTCTGCGGCTTTTGCATCATATTTTAGACCATTGTTATTGCATGAGGAAGAGCAAGACAGCGGGTTACAGAGTGTATAGCTTAGTTTCGTTCTCTCGTACACATTAATAATGTACGATGGTACAGCCTTCGATTCCTGGGCTACCAAAACATCACTACAAGAACACAAGACAAGAAGTGCCGCTAATCCTTACTGGTCTAATAAGTATAGGCCAGCTTTTTTTTATACGACTAAGGTGGCAAATGGCGGGCCACCTGATGGTAAGTGGTCACCGTAGCCTATGGATGCCTGCAACACCAGAGGCATCACTTGCGCGTTGCCGACCCTTTAGGAATAAAAAGAAATGGGAAGGAGAAGGAACGGGAAGGTAGAAAGAGGTTGATTGGGCCTCCGGCACTCTCACTCACCGAACGAAACACAACAGTAGGAATACTGCTATTTTACGTCGATATTCTGTGAGAGGGTAGTCCTTCCCCGGTCGAGCCGGCCCATTATTATTATATGATTATCTCATATTATATGCTAACCTATAGTCAAAGTCAAAAGCAAAGATATTTATTCATTAATGTCACAAAGTAACACTTATGAACGTCAAAGTTTATGAGTTAGTAAATTTAATGAAGTTACTAAATGTACGTTTAGATTAGTTGCTGGATTCAGGCAAATGGTTGAGCCTATGCTTATTCTTTTAAATCGTCTTTACTCACATATTCTGACAGTACACCTGATATAACACAAAGATGAAAATTATGTAAGACATTGTGAAGAACCAAATGTACAACTAATTGGCAAGAAAACCTGTGAAATAACCATAATTAGTATTGAATTGCTTGCCTCTTACACACTGCTCGTGTCATGAATCACAGTCAGCGAGTTCTTTGACACTTATCTGTGCTAAAAGAGTTACAATAACCTCAGAACGTCAAACATTTCTTTTTTATCTTTACATCAGATCGGTTTTACAATGGATTGTATGCTTACTGATAAAACTACAAGATGATACAGGTGATTTACTCGAAAAGTGGCGTAGTTTATTTTTAGAGTGACGACATTGATTACCTTTATAATATCTAAGCTAACGCCTGCTTTGTCAGTGGCATAACGCCGATACTTGATGCCCATTACGAGCAGTGCTGTTGGGATAAAAAGTGAATAAATGTCATTGTGACTACGTAGTCAAAAACAATAGCGTTACTAATTCATTTCATGTCTTGTATTTTCTTTTTGGGCATCCCTAAGACGCCTGTATGAGAGAAACTATAATATACTACCCACTTGTACCATAAAATGAAATACATGGATTTAGGACGAATATTAGATGCCACAAAACCCACTTTAAAGAAGAAAACCAGTTCACCCCACCTGTCTTTTATAATTGTCTCTATTGTTGAGCTTACTCCCTCCTTGTATAATAAGGGCTCTCTCAACTCTAGCTTGGGATGTATGATCGTCTTTCGCTTAGCTTATCTAACTTACCGTACACATAGTCGTGTTCTTATAAATTAATTAGACGACGTAGATGATACCCAAGTATAGATATTCAAGTTTAACTAGCATAAATTCTACGCATCATCGACCACGTTCATCATAATCATTCCATCTTTAATTAAAGCGTCTGATAAAAAAGTGCTATACAACTAAATTCATTGACCTAGAGGTTCTTCAAAGGATATGAACAATGTAGGAGTTTCTTAATATATAGAAGTAAATGTTTCTACTTAATATTTACTTTCGGTACTACTGTGATACAAATATCGTTTGTAATAATATTATCACAAATATCGTCGTATCGTCGGAATTACAAAAAGCAGAAGCTAAGTTAGGAAGAAATTGTGATAGCTTTAAATTACAATATCTACTTATTATCAAAAACCAGTGCCTTTAAGACAGATCTTATAAAATATTTCATAAAGAAACTATAAACAGACCTAAGTGAAACGAAGACGACAAATCTAGAACCATACCAGTCTCCTTCTACATATAAAACTAAAACAAAGGCAACAAGTGAGACATGGTAATTTCTTTGCAAAATAATTTTTCGTGTACTTTTTTATATAGATCAAAAGAAACTAGGCCATCGAAAATAAGCAGAAACAATCGAAGGACAACCCAAGACCAAAATCAGAAGGTCATATAGACTGTTACACAATGACTAATTCGTGGCATCTAAAATTCAATATGTAGGTACTAAATTGCCTATCATACCAAAGCACTTAAACACCATTAACAACCGCAGATTATTTAGCGAAACTGCGTTAAAAATTTGAAATGGTCCATTTCAAGTGACTCGAATATCGTGTAATCGTCTTTGAAGTGTAGACGTCCTCGATAATTCGAGTTGAATATACGAAAGATGTCTAAAATAGAACATTCTATAGATTCCACTGCGTTAATAATGTGTCTATCCACTTTGCCCATATAATTAACAAGTCCAGTCATGTCAACCTCATACTACCATATTTTGGACGCCAACGTTTTTTTTCGGCTTTAAAGATGGCAGCGGCATTTAAAATTAGAATGAGATTAACCAGACCCAGTTTAGTCCAAAGGCGTCTATATAGGTTTACATCTGAGTTGGGCCTTTTATAAAGTTTTAGTACCATCAGTGAACATGTATATTTGGTACCTAACCTATTTTTAGTTCAGAGGAGCTTGTCCCAAACTATTTTCTAAATTCATTGAAATTAAACTACTATATACGGATTTTATCGCGTTATTTATTTTACACTTTATTACATAATTTTGAAATTATGTAATAAAGTGTAAATTAAATAACGCGATAAATTACGTATATAGTAGTTTAATTTCAATGAATAACATTCGCGTAAACAGAAGACAACATTATATTTTCTAAATTATTTATTGTTTGTGTATCCAACAAAATACTTATAATTAATAAATAACTATATTTTGCACGAGGCTAAATTTGACATAGATCAACAGGCCAATGTACTATAATAGCCAGACAATACAAATATACACGTAATGTTTATTTTGTATCATACGTAGATTATCACCGTGTGTGAACTTTGGAGTGGCTGAAAATTGCACAGAACATTAAAAAAATAGATTAAACGTTTAAATATTGCCATTGCTGGACACGGACTTCTGATCAGTATTAAAAGAGTTAGACCAGCACGCTAGTGCAGTGCTGGTAAAGGCAAACTTAAAATTATAAAACACTATGGGGTACTCTCAGACATGCAGATTTCCTCGAGATATTTACCTTCACCGGATTCAAAGCTTTTGTAAAATGTTGGCCCCGATACTTTCAATATAAAAGTGTACGGTTTTTATCTTACTCCTGAGCTAAGCAACAAGGGAAGCCTCTTCTCATCCTAAAGCCCGTATACTAGACACAAAAATAAAGTAACAGAAACATCGTCGTTTACCAAGCAAAAAGGTTCATTCAGATATCATGAAAGATTATATCTGACTGAGATAGAAACTAAAAGTATTATTCAAATTAATACAAGGAAGTTATAGAAGCCAAAACTAATGCAAATGTATATAACAATAAATTTACCAATTCGCCGTACTAGTTATGATGAATTATAACACCAAACGAAGCTAATCAAAAAATTATATTCAATCGACGTCTCAGTTACAAATGGCAACACGACATCTGATTAGAATTTATCTATTTGCATTGGGACGAAATCTATTTTTCTCTATTACATTCACGGCCACGATTAATCATAGCCAATCATCGTCACATAACAGCTGGAGCTTTTATTTATATGACTCACCATGATCCACCCACTATTAGCCCAATGCCCCTCTTAAAATGAGTGGGGATTAGGTCATAGTCTACCACGCTAGCCAATTGCAGCACGGCGGCCTTCATTCATTCTCAAGATAGTTTCAGTAAAATTCTTAGGCTTATGTTTATTTTTTTATAAGTTGTTAGACTAAGGGCATGTATACTCTAAGTAGAATGTTAGTCAGAAGTTAAGAATCAGATTCAAAATGTGCACAATCTGAAGGTTTCCTGATGTCATCATCTCATCATGCCAGACGTTAATAGACTTTACAAACCAAGAACATTATAAATAATTTTGAACATTAATATTACATGTGAGGGCTTTCCTTTACCTTTAAAGCTTGAGATAATTATTTCGTAAAAGAAGCACGATTACGAAAAATCTCATATCAGCCATTAAGCAAGCATCCAAACGGAGTCCGAATAAGGATATTGGTGGTTGAGCAAAAAATCATAGGCCTGTGTGCACTCACGACCTTTAAATTAACGTACACTGAGAAGAATTTTAGGTTAGATTTTCGTCTTATGATTGAGGAGTGCAATGTACATTGTAATAGAGCATGTATGAATCACGAGTCAGGATCAGATGAACACAGGCGTACAGAAATGATGTCATGACATAATCAACGCGTCAATAGAATGGAATGAACGAGACTGATACTATTTACTTTCCTAAAATTCGAAGTAGACTGACAAACCATCGTATTTACATTAAAAGTCTTTATTATCATGGATACAACGCAAAATTACCAAAATCTCGCATAGTCTAAAAGATTTTACGAAGGCTGAATTTATTGTGAGAGTAGCGGCAGCTGTTCCATTTAAATACTTTTTTGAATATCGTATACAACAGATTTGCAAAGCATAAAATATTCGATGACTAACGACAATTTATAGACCCAAATGTTAAATGAACTATGGCAAGCTTCAAATTGTTATCAGCTGTTTCATGTCTCTAAGTTCTCTAATCCATCTATTTATACACTGTTAGGAAACCGTATCGTAAAGAAACTTTTCTTGAACTTGACGGTTTTGGCAGGGAATTAGGGATTTGGTTAGTTAACCGAAGCGGAAATCTCGTGCGAACAAAAAGGGCAATTAAAACGACACGCTTAATAAATAGAATTTTACAACAGAACACTGAGAAAAACGTACGTATCGAGACACGATCATTCATAAAAAGCATGAGTACTTGCCGAAGGTTAACACCTCTAGAGGTACCTTAATACCTTCGAAGGTCACCACCTGCGGAGGCACGACTACGTATGTTCACGATCATGTGTCTGTTTATACGCTTGTCAAAAACGAATTAGTTACTCGCTCACTGAAACTGGTTTCCCAAAATATTTTCTCGAAAAATCTTACAAACTCCGCCTAATAGATAGATATACGTTACGTACAGCTGTATGTAAACTACTTGAAATCGGGTTAAAATACAATATCAGAAATAGAATACCTTGGGATTACGCTACGCAGGTTATTTAATGCGTACGAAACAACGCAACATAAACTGTCTTTAGATACACATCGTACATATGTATTACGTGTGCCTCTGAAATACTAGAGAGATTAAAGGTGTCTGCGATTTTAGAAATACGTTTGAGTATTTTATTGTGACTGTAAAAGCAGTCCGTCTCAACTTTGAAATTATACGTCTACATGTCTCTTTTCAAAAGACTTTATACTAAATAAATTTCAGGCTGAACGTAATGAAGTTAAAGAAAATAGCTAATAATATTTAAGAAAGAATTTATCTTCTGCGATGCGCATTGTTGTTATAAGGAGATCCTTGAAAGACTTCTTTTTTAGTACTTGTTGTATTCATTCTTAAATCCATAATCAATTAAATTTACGATTTGTAATACCTCAAGAAACCCTAGAAGTGAAGAAGGATCTGCACAAATGGTCAGTTCTCAGTTTGGTCTATGGAGGCACCGCAGGGTGGCGGAAAATACCGCGCCGTTGGCCTTGGTCGAGACATCGAACTCTCTGCGGAATGCAAACACGACCAAGCGGTCGGCTTGCCGAAATTTGTGTATGTGGCGAATTCGCAGATGTAGCTTGTCTCCTTCGTGAATTGTGTAAAAATTACCACTTTATTTAGTGTGTAGTTATAAGGAATTTTGTAATGGTATCCATTACTAAATACCGAGAGAATAACTAGTTTATTATGTTCGTAATATTTGGATGACTTTATATTTTAAATATTACATCATATGAGAACAAGCAGAATTCTTATTTGAGAGCTTATAATCCTCTTGGAACATGTATTTAATTTTTTAATGGTCTGAAATGAATAGATATGAACAAAATAAATCACTACTTATTTGAAAAATGCTGCAAGCCTACATATTGGTAAATTTTCACTTACATAAATAAATCGTTTGTTTCTCGAATTGGAACAACCATTAAATAATTAGCGTATAACCCTTTTATAGTAATCATTCGGTTGCTAAATAGTGTGAATTGGGAGTGAAGTGACCTAGAAATGCCGAGACGAATCATTTATATCACAAAATAAGAGCTGGAAGTACTTCGTTTATAAACCACATAAGCATTTAATCTGCTCAACCAATTAAAGATGTTGGTATCAGATAACCTCTACTTAACACCGCCGCGATTCCAATAAGAACTAATTCAACAAAACAAAGTCTTGATTAAACTTGCAAAAAATACAGCAAAGGTTCTAATTGTTTCATAAATATTTTCGGATAAGTTAAACAATGTCTTTAATTCAGAGTTTCATGGGGGGAAAGCTAACGCGTAATTGATGATAATCCAAGGATTACACTGTACCCTAATTAAAAATAATCACTTTTTTTATAAAAGCTGATGATATTTTGCCTTTAAAGTATGACTTAATTAAGCTTGAATATTGTGGGAATAAGTACACAAATCATTCAGTGCGTTTAATTTAAAACGACACCAACCAAAGTAATGGTTAATATTATTCAAGTTATACACATAAATGACGTTAATGTCTTAAAAGTACCTATATAATATACTACTTTGGCTACGCAAAAGTAACACGAGATCGCTAACGTGACAATTTTGAGGCTAGACGTAAATTGGGAAGAATTATCCATGACTCGTTTGAACGTTGTCTCAGAGTGTATTGTACCCAAATAACCAAATATGCGTCACACGTGTTAGTAAACCGAAATCTAAAATCTCAAACTACGATGAATCCCTTAACAGGACTAATGAGTAATGACATACGCTGGACATGTTGTTCAATATAAAATTACATTCGAAATGACAACAAAGTAGATATTTAAGTAATTAAAAATTTCTTTTAACGAGAATTAACGAGTGTCTAGTGAGAATGGTATAATAGAAAACTACTTAAAGACCATTAGAAAAAGGAAAAAACTTAGAAATGGAATTAATTAGGTAATGAGAAAGATTTAGAAACAGGATATCGAAAAAGAACCGCAATATTAAAAAGTATAACAACACAAATTATATGAGTGACTTTGGCACCACCATCCTCTTCGATTTGACGAAGATGATGTCACATGTGATAGAGATACAAGCAGCAACGACAAGAATAAAACTTTCTAATTACAAGTAAATATGATTGAAGACAACACATTACAACCAGCTATGATTATCAAAATAAATAAACAAAGCCTTAGTATTCGTGTAATCTCACACCTAACGACAATGGCGATGCCATTAGAAGACAAGATACCTGCAAATATGCAACAACAGTTAGCATCGTAAACAAAATTAGCAAAATATAACGGTAACCATTGTGTTCAACCATTATTGGCAGTTCTATTGCATAGAATATTATTTATGATCGTTGCAATCAAAATTTAATAGCAGGAGAGAAACTATCTATTATCCTAACGTATTAAAAATGTTATAGAATGTAGTTGATTAGTAGTTAAGCGAGCAAACAAAGTTAATTTAAAGGTTTTTGTATATTGTTAACTTGATTGTGATAAGCTTTAAATTATTTTGCTTTACTTGTAATACAACGGATGCTTTATTGCAGACTTGAGTTATCCTAATTCATATAAAATACTAAGCAATGTGGAAAACTGGCATTTGCTACATGCGTCTTTTAATTCCACGGTTTTGGTTTTGTTGGTATCCTGCAGGCGCACTATAACTCACCAAAGTGTCCTTCCAATTGGATGAACGGTCTTCGATACCTTATAACAAAAGTTACAAACAGACATTCAATTTTATAATTCATCTGGTCCGAATTTTTCTACTAAACAAAAGAACTGCTTACTCCGTGTTTCAAATAGAGATTTGGACAAAAAAAGCAACTAGCAGCACTGGAAAAAATATGATGTCATTTTGGCTGTTAAAAACGTTACATTTAGTCAATGCTCGTTGATCTTAAACTCAAACATATACTATAACGGCAGCGACCCGTCCGAAGGCTACGCATCTGGTTATATAACTCTCAATGCAATGCACAAGTAACTGAGTGCTATGCGCGATTGTGATTTTGCTCCGGTATCGCAGCTATACTTAGCAATACAATAACTTTAGAGCAGCCAAAAAATTAACACGCTATGTATTCTAATTCTATTATTTGTAGTTTCGGCTTTATGATGAGTTAACATAGCTAAGTGGTAACATAGCAGCTGAGCATAGCTAATATAGACGAAGAAGAGACGAAACAAAATTTCATAGAATTAGTATGCATCATGAAACGAACTTACAAGTTTCTCTTACACAAACTATCATGTCCATTTGTCAGCATTTATTTTGTTAGTATAAACTATCATGCATCTTAAATGATTCTTGACAAAAGTGATATATTTTCAATTTAACGGTAGCTAATAAATTATAGCGCATTATTTTTTTACTTATTGTTTTTAGCATGCTATGCCAACTATCGCATACCGTCACAAATATCGCGCGTCGCTATAGCGTGTAACTATAGAAGCGCTAGTAATCAGAGGCGAATTCACAGATGAGCGATTATTAATTGAACACTAATCACATGGTAGACATGTATTAAAAAAAAAAAAAGAACTTTTATATTGTGCACTGTAATATTTTTGTACAACGCATTGACTGTCTCAACGACATATGTATATTGTAGCGCGCTGTGAGATTTTAGGTACCTACAACGTTGTAATCACGATGTAATATTCTTTTACCTACTGTCTGTCAAAATATCAGGTTCTATAGCGTCCTAAGAGATATTAGGTACCAAACTGTTATCTCGATGTCATATTCTTGTACAACGCGTCTGTCTCAGCACCAGGTAGCGTGCTGTAAAGAATAACGTATCACGCACTTAACCCGTCCACCCGTCTCGTTATTACATAGCGTATATAATAACGCGATAGAAATATACGTTATTGTCTATAGCGTGCTATTGCTGCATACTTGATTTGGATATTACTATTCCAAATATCACCAATGTCTAAATACAAGTAAGTACCGACGAACCAATACCAAATCCAAATTATTTTCGAGTTTCGAATTTTCATAAGTGATATGTAAATATATAAACGTTTTGTGTACCGTAATTCTAAATAGACTACTGGTGAAACAATTTTAAAATTGTATTCTATATATTTGGACAAGATCTACTCTTTACATTGAGTTGAATTGAACGCATTTCTAAGTGTTCAGGCTGTGTGCACCGCTACCTATCATTAAAAAATCTATTACATACAGATCTTCTCGGTGTATGAAGTTTATAGGTATCTGAATATACAACCATAGAACGTATCAGATCGTCACCGCAACCGCGGACGCAACCGCGGACGCCGCTATCACGCGACAAGATCATTTCGATTTGAGCGGCAAAAGTATGTATTTTGAAACTAAGTTAATTCTGACCGTTAAGTGTTTATAAATTAATTGTTAACGCCTCATTTATGCAGTTAATACGATAACTTTATGAAACATAAAATATGTTATATTTTAATACGGTTTATTTTTGTTAGCCTGCACGTATAATTTTAAAACTATAAATATACCTTCGTGCCTATTCATATACAATATACGAAGGATTTGATTATAAGTCTTCATTACTATAAGATTTCAATGCAAATTTAGCAAAACATATTATATTTTATTCGTCCAATATTGCCCTTTTGCATACTCATTTAATTAAAATTCTTAGAAGTTCGTCAAGCTTTGAAGGGGGACTAGAGAAGCGTCTGAATTTCATTTAGATATAATAATTCAGCCCATGGCATAGCTATCCCTCTCGCCCAGTATTAAGATAGGTAAGAAAGAGCAGAGCAGCAACAGACTTGCAACAACGCCAAATTCTGGCTTCACGTATACCGTTAGAATTAGTTATGAGGATATTAATGATGCTTCAAAGACGAGTCTTTCACAACTTTATTCTTATAGTTAGAAAATGAAGCATATAACCTTCTTCATGAGTCGTGGTAGCTATCTCCAATTGAAATTTCAAAAAGCCCTGGGTGGTGAACGCTTCAAGCGCAAAAGCAAGAACCAAACTAGTATCTGCTTGACAGAACTCCTGTCTGTTCACCGAAGGTATAAACACGTACAGTAAGCGCAAATGACATAGACCACACTGGTACCTGGTTGACAGCAGTACTGTCTACTCACCGTTGGTATAAAACACAAGGTTACTTGCCATCAAGCTTCTGTGGGGTGGAGAGCTTCCCCGTTAACCTGCCCTACTTTGAGAGAAATCTCTTAAGCGAAGATCTCAATGACCTGTCTTGAAAATATCAAGTGTAACTTGCAGAGTAAGCATATGTGAGTGAATTTCAAGTTTAGTATATTAGTATGCATCGTTTGAGCCGCATTAAACAAAAAGCAAACTTACGAAATTAAAGAACTATTACAAACATTTTTCACAGACTTCCAAACAGGCAATCAAAGAAAGGATATTAGGGAAATTTTATGATATAACTAAGTTGGCAAGCGCAATGGGAAGCTCCGCAATAATTTAACAAGTTTACAAGTAAATGAACCTTGAAATTAAAATAGGGGAGTAAGAAAGAGACGTCAAATACATTTTGAATTCTTTCTATTTTTAACTGCCTACGTTATAAAAAACGACTGCCTTGATTATTGCCTCGCATTTAATACCTACTTCGCGGTATATTAGTTTTTTATTATTATATTAATATTATTACCTTAATAATAAATTCTCTATGGAAGCACAGTTTAAAGAAAGAAGTATCTGTAATGCTTATTAGGTATGTATTGACATCCTTATAATAGTCGCTATGACATTAAGCACAGTTCTAAAGCCCATAATACCGTATTATATAACTTTTTTAATGAAAACCCAACCGTTGCATATTCATTGATAAGAGTCAGCTCACCCAGAGAACTGAGAAAGGGTAGACGTATGGATGTACGTCGGGAAGTGAGCGTGCCTTACAGCTCCGATACCATAGTGGAGATATGGGAGGCGGCTTCTCCGTCGGCCTCAGCGAGGACATCGTTATCAACTCTCAGAGTTCGCGAGTGGTGAGCGGCTTTATTGCTCCGGTACCTATCTGGACAGAAGTAGTGCCACTTGGGTAGGAGGTAACTCGCTTACGAGAACCGGGTCTTAGGATTTGGGGACAAGACCTGTCTATAACTGGTCCCTAAAGGTGCTTTCCGGCACTGAAAGGTACAGCGGCTCTCACTATATACCGAAAGGTTGGGGAGTGGGAACGCTATATCACAAACTTGATCAGCCGTAGAGGAAGGGTCTGCTCCTTTAGGATACCAAAGTATTAGTAGTAAAGTAAGTAACAATGACTACATTACACCCAATTAGTAAATGAGCCAGAAGCTGGCATACTACCTTAACATCGTTCGATAGCTTACGTGAGTTATGCAAAATCGACGAGTTATACATCTTTGCCATCGACTGCAGGACTTTAACGCGAAAAGAAATCAAGAATTATTTAAAAATCAATCAACACTTGCTCAACTATCTATAACAGGTTTGCCAGATGCTGCACAGGACGACCAAAAAACTGTGCGGAATTCGAATCTAATGTAACTTCATTCTTGATCAAAGAGACAGATTAAAACTTTTTACGCATTAAATTAAAATCAATTACATGCAAAGTTGGCAACATGATCGCTAACTGCCTTTTAAAAGTGCTCTACAACATTCACACATAACGAATACCGCCTAAAGCGAGTCGGTCATCTGTCCACAGCGTTTTTTTTTTAATCAGAAACATATCATTAGTTTAAAACGCGAGGATAGTGACCGCTGAATGATTCACAGACAACGCCCCGTTGCTAAAAAAAGTTAGGGCTAACACGGACACGCTAAAAATATTGCGAGCTTACGCAATTTAGGGAGTGTCACACAGTTATTGACTTACATAGACACACGCCTGTATCACTAAAGGAATAAGCAGAGTTGAAGCCTATCGCCACATTTCTTATTCTTTGTTGCTAAAATAATTTCTTAAAAGAAAATCCAAGTATGTTTGCACGGGAAATCGACTGTTTGACATACGACGGAAAGCAAACTCAAGCTCGATCTTATGTCCAGGGTCTAACACACATTATATTATACTATAGGGTATATTTTATCATGTAGACATTATATTATAGCGTACATTTTATCATGTAGATGGCAAGCGTATCCGTAAGCTCTGGACGACAACACCTAGAGATAGAGATAGCACTAGTTCGTTGACAATCCTCCAAGAAAAGCCGTTTTACATCGGAAACTACAAAGTACAGATTACAGTATAAGAATCATATATTAAATTTCAACTTTAACCAGGGTTTCCAGAGCTAAGCTAAAACATCTGTGGATACCCCGCTCGACACTGGCAAGGTTATTTGACTAGGATCTTCTGTAGAGTGGTAGTTCTTTGCATAGCGGGGTTTGCCAGTTTTTTTGGTGGTAACTCATACGTAGCTAATACTATAAAAAATAGCTATAGGTAAGTGCAGCAAGCCACCAGCATGACATAACTATGACATAACTAGCATGCGTATAATCGTACTATAGAGGCATACTAAAGTTAGATCGCAAGAGTAAAGCTGAGTGTTTCAATTTCGATTAGGCTAAAATGTTTTATATACTTTTACAAGGAAGCTCTTAAATTGGGTCCATATTTTCGAAGGAGCTATTTGCCTAATGCTTGATGTGTCAGGTAAAGGAAAGCCTAGA
The DNA here is from genome assembly GCA_930367265.1 of Catocala fraxini. Classification (NCBI taxonomy): domain Eukaryota; kingdom Metazoa; phylum Arthropoda; class Insecta; order Lepidoptera; family Erebidae; genus Catocala; species Catocala fraxini. The sequence goes on along the minus strand of OV884039.1, from coordinate 22,670,890 downwards.
TTAAATTCTTCCTGTTAAAAAAGGCGTTATTTTGTCCAACTTCAAGAAGATGGCTACAAGCCGAAGTCGTTTGTTGAGGGTAGTGTTAGTGTATGAGAACTGCTACAAGGCCTAGTAAGATGAAGAGAGTGCTCGTTTCTTTTGGATAATCTGGGGCTTCCAGTTCACTTACCTGACTACCTTACATTAGTAAGACGGGAGGAAAATCGAGATGGTGTCCGTAGTTTCAATGTTTAAAAAGTCCACTGTAAATAGGATAATTCCGAGAGTATTACATAAAAATATCTATTGCTTCGCAAATATTTGGGCACATACCTACATGCAAACAGATCGAATTAATAAAAGCAGTCTAATATAGTATCAAACTAGAGATAGCCTGCGGTTAGCCTTACATTAAAGTAGGTAGTTATAGAAGTTTTTTCACACCATGTAATGGCATTTGTTCTAGTCTAACTGAACTCCTAGATAATTACACGCAATTTTTAAAGTAAAAAGTTATTTGGAAAAAATCACACGGACATTTTGAATTGTTTTTTTTTCTGAAGCTGTGCGAAGTTCAGGTTTTAATGCATTGACCGGGTCAGTTATTAGCATCGTCGCTAAGTATTAAATTATTACATAGAATTTAATACAAAACTGGTTTAGAGAAGTGTTCTTTACGACATTAAGACTTTTAAGAAACCGGTTGAATAATTCAGATTATTTCTACATGAGCGTATACTTAGAAACACACGAGTTGCTACTATTAGCGATGGGCTATTATTTTGATGATGTGCTATGGTCGTGTTCTTGTCACATTACGTTTACAATTACATCAGTGTTTTTCTAAGATACCTTAAAAGCGCACTTTTAAGTTCCAATTTCTGTCACACTAATAATGCAACGGAATTTTTTGGGCGTGCGTGTGTGGTAGCGCCTATGACGTGCATCACTAAGGATATTCTTGAGTGATCGTGGTATGTATACGTATCGATGGTAAAATCAATATAATATTGAAAAATATTACTAGATTATATTATTACGACGCAATTATGATTACAAGGGCCCGCCAATTGTTTGGTGAAGGTACGAATGTACCGGCGAGCACGGATGAGTATTAGGTACGGGAAATCGACTTAGACGTTACTGCGTCTACCTGACCGGTAAGAGTTCCTAAGACACACAGACCTACCTCTCCTAAACCAGCTACAATAACTTCTTTGAACTGTCACCAGAGGTAGCCTGGAGCATGTTTACTCAATAAAATAATTCATACTGTCACAGACGCCGGCTTTTATCAGTGAAAATATTTATCGTAGTCATTAAGATACAAGCCCTGTAGGTATCCAATAACACATGGGATGTGTGTCTGTTTCACCAGAATGTTACTATGCAAGAATATGCCCTACTTTTAATAATACATATTACATAGCATGCAGACGCATACTGTGTACTATTAAAATGCGCTATGTGCGGAATGCGATTGTTGTGCACAAGGTATCTGTTTCGATTCCCAAAAGGTAAAGTCTCAGAGTCGATACTCAGGCGATGAGGTTCCATGTACAACCAAAGTTAATCTAGAGACACCGTCAAAAAAAATGCGACGTAGAGACTGTAACTTTGCTGTGTGCTTTGATGTTCAGTGTTAAGTGTTACTTTGTGACCATAATGAATAAAAGATATTGACTACTGAGTTTTGCTTGATAGATTTGAATTGGTCCCGCTCCCTATTACTTAGGAAACCATAACTTGGTGTAATACACCTCTACCGATAAACAGAATGTCCCAGATGTGAATCAAATTGTAACGGGAGATTCCTTAAGTAAGGACCTCGCAAATGAGCCAAATAAAAAAAAAATGTGTTGTTGGTCAAACGTACAAGATTTTCTTTGGTGCAAAGAAATACACCAGAATAATGCTGCGATTTCTAAACTACGTCTGTTTAAAAAAATATATTTTGTGGTTTGACGAATCAATCCTTCACAAATAATAATAGTGAAAATAAAAATGAAAATTAGCCATAAACGACGCACCTGTAGTTAAAAGTCTGAAAGTCGTACCTTTTTAAAAACATTGATTTTTTAACCGAAAGTCTTAATTTTAAATATTTTTTTAGCACATTTAAAGGTCCGTACCTAAGGAATCTCTCGTTACAATTTGATTCACATGTTCTGGGAAACCACGTATATAGACAAGTAGTAGTGTAGTGTGTAGTACAATACCAACCAAATCTTTAAATTCTGAATTTTCTAAAATATTTCAGGCCCCAAACCTATCTATTAAACCATAATGGATATACAGAACAGCAGTTAATATAGATTTTTGTAAGAAAATATTAATAAAATAATAAAAAAAATATATTAGGTCTTGGTCGTGTAGGTCTAAGTTAAGTCTAAGGAAGATTAAAATGCCAAATTAATTTGGTCTATTTGTTACGACTCGGGTAAGTAATATTACTTTATAATAATATAATAATAATAATAATAACCCCTCTGGGACAGTCGTTATCTCATCATGGGACTTACGCGATATTGGAGGGCATAGTACACTAGCTTTTAAAGTATCACCTTCGCCTTGTGATATAAACAAAACATGTATCACAAAGCTTGTGGCGAGCTGAATGTGAGTGGCGACACTGCGGTCCTGAATGCCTCGGAGAGTCGGTAAGGGCCTCGTCCCCGGCTTGCCGTTACTGGTTGGCTGGGGTAGAACTTCAAGAGCGCTCGTAAGACTCTCAACTCTGGCTTGCCTTAGTCGGCCGGTCAGAGTAGGGCCGCTAGAGCTATATGCATGGGGGTGGAAATGTCATTTTCAAGGGCATAACTACGGGGAAACCTGCTCCGGGTCTCCGTTATCACGAGACCTGTGATGGTGAAACCGGCGCCGCACCACTCAACACCCCTAGCCGCTCACACTGGTGTTGCCCTCTGCTGCTGGCTTGTATGCCTGTGGTGGCTATTCAGGGGGCCCATCAAGTGAGTTGGCGAGTCACCGTCTGCCCATTGCATTGATGCTATTAAAGTATTCAGGGCAGACGCCGTTTTTCATCCATAGTTAGCAATATACACCGTATCGTACACCAAACACTCATACCTATAGTACAGATATTAAAATCCATACGTAGCAATAGTCCTACGCCTGCTGCGGCTAGTGTCGCTGTAGGTATTCCATCCCACCTTTGATTAAAACTCTCGAGGGGCCTCTTCACGTTGGACCCATGTCTCTGTGTAAGTCTCCCAAAGGGCCAGGTATTTTTCTAATATAATAATAATATATTAGAAAATACCTGTGATAAGAGAAACATAATAATAATAAACATTTATTTCAGATTTCATCCATATTTTGTTAACTATGTTAGTATATACAATTATTAAAATTAATTCATGTATCTTCCTGCTGCACTGGCTCCGCCGCTATGCCTACGGGTCCAGTGCCACAGGAAGGGACAGTCTGGCCTACTTCTGATCACCTTCAGGATACTGTTGTCGCTCCGGCGAATCCTTTGCATCAGAGATGCTGTCCTCTTCCGCATTACAGCTTAAAAGCTGTCTGTATGCGCCTCCGCAAACATGCCTGACGCACTACAGAATCGCCGGAGTCTCAAAAGCACCCTGAAGGCGTTATTATACTGCACGCGAAGGATTTAGGTATAGATATATCTTAAACCTGAGGCAGAAGATTGACTAGTTTAACAAAATAAGTCCTTTCCAATAAAAAACATATCCTTTGTTTATAAACTAAAAAGTTATGCCTGAACATACAAAATAATATATTTATACATATGAATCCAAAAGCTGCTTCCTTTTATTTGTTTGAGTATTAGAGTAACACCTTTTTAGATCACAGCTAAAAAAAAGCTACTGTCTCTAAAAAAGTAACTAACTAGATATTTTGAATATATATTATAGCATCAGTAGTACCAGCTATTAAAATGAATGAAATATGACAAAGACAAGCCAGCATCATACACACAACCAACCTAACTCATCATAATTTTAAATCATAGCAAAAGCTAAATAATTTTTTATTTATAGACATTAAAAGAATCCAAATGAAATATGGTAATATTATTAAAGTTGTAAGAAATCTGTAAAACCGTTTAATAATTTTCTTGCCATCGTACTCAACATGCTATCATTAAATAAGAATATCAATATTTTTATTATTCTCTAATAATGTATTATTGCCAAGTGGACAAATTATATGGTCCACCTGAGAAGAAGCTACCATAGCTTGTATATTCTTATGAACCAGGCAGACCTTTCAAAATAAGAATTTGCTCTCCTGCCATTGTTATGGCAGATAACTTAACTAGTCATTATCCACACAGCATCATACAATACCACAAATCCCTACTCACTACAGGAACATATGACAAACTTGTTTGATGACAATTGTCCAAAAGTACTGTGCAACTTGCTTAAATCTAGCAAAGAGCATGTTTCAACCACCTTTGTTGAAACATGCTCTTGCTACACTGTGCTGTAATCAAAATCTCCTATATTTAAAACAATGGACGGGTCACTACATAGTTATGTATACTTCCAAATCTGCTAATTATCTATTATATTCCAATTTCAATCAATTCCTATTTAAATCGAAGTAGAATCAAACGAGTCTTATCACATAAGAAAATAATTTCTTCTTTGTAACCATGTTCCCAATATTAATAAGAATGACTATGTTTATGTTCAAATCTAACAAGATTCAAGTCTTATAGAGATTACTTAGGTTATTAGTGTAACTGGTAAGTACCAGTTTTAGGTTCATGTCAACTTATTTTGTATTGAGAATATCTGAATATGTTCAAACCCATAAGTATAGGTAAAGTCCAACCCAGTATCTTCCACACATTTTTTGCTGTAGTAACACAACACAACACAACACAATGGTATCGGAATCATCATGCTAGGACTTATAAGAGAGTTTGTCTTTAAAGTTATTATTTCTTTTCATGATTCAACAGTAGAACAGAACAAGTTAATAGTATATTCTTAATATCCATTTCTAATAAGTGCATACAATTTATTGTTTTTAGTATGTTTGCCTACGTGAACAAATTAGAAACTAGACATTTGTAAATTAAAAGTCTTTTTCTTACTTGAATTATTGATAACAAAAGCAAAAGTTTGCTACAGTAAGTAAATACAGAATTGTTTAAGTATAGATTTAGTTCATAACTACCTCTTTTCCATAAAAGAAACAACATAATACAGATAAGAGGTTAGTATTTATTCACAGCCTAACTCCACGAAATCCTGAATTTCTAACACAATATTACTCTCATACTAACTAAAATTGCCAATAATATGTAACATTATGCATATTTTAAATAGATACACACGGTATTGTAAAAGATAATAACAAAACTAATTTTGAGGTTAGAATGAAACCAGACGTCAGTATATTTTTAACAAACCTGCATTGAATCTGCACTGATTATTTCCGTCACATACTTCTGAGCTAGCTCCACACCTAATTTTGTCTTTCCCGTGCCCGTAGCACCTAAAATTATCACCATAGGAACTTTTGAAGACATCACAACACGGAGCGCCATCATTCAAGGCGAACTGGCGAACGCACGAACTTCACTGTTATTATGACATTTGTTTATACTAGTCCCTTCGCTTCGTTGAATGCAATGGAATAATATTTACAGCCACGTATTTATAGAACTATGTATTTATTGTAAGAAAGTTTACCATTTATACGATGTGTATAATGCACTTGATTCTTATGCAAATCAGAATCTTGAGTAAAATAACATGAATAACAACTAAGATACCTATCTCGTTAACGTTCATAGCAATAATATAATTATATTTATACATAATTTATATGTATATTTAAGGTCATGTTAGCTTTAGAGACATTTTAATTTTATATTATGAAATATTGTAATATGATATGAAAAATTATAATTAATTATCTAATCAACTATAGGTACTACCTATTATCACGTCTATTACCAATTTAATTATAGTGCCAAATGATAATTTCTAATTTATACAATTACAATGAAATACTCACCTGTGATATGATCAGCTAAGATACATGTTTAATAGGAGCAGAATAAATTATTTTGTAATATGTGGGCACAATATTTTAATTAAACTGTACCTACCTACTTATATACTTACTACAAAGTTGCCTACACATTTCGGGGAGATAATCATGCGTTTCAACTTTAGACGGATACAGTAATCACGTTAACTGCTATTCGTAATATATGACAGATAAATATAATTATATAATAAATGGAGTAAACAGTATTGTTTAATTCTCTACAGCCTGCTTTAGTTGGTAATATACCTATGTTCAATTATATATTTTCATTTTTAAAAACAACGCTCACTCTAGGAACAGATACTGCGTCGCGAGAAACTTTAGGTACAAACATTCAAATAACGGACACACAGAACACCCAGTCTCGGAACAACCATTTGTGGATAACACAAAGTTTTGTCCCGTGTGGGATTCGAACCCACAACACGACGCAGTGGCAGTGGCGAGGCGACCACTTAAACCATTACGTCATCCATGCAGTCTTATTATATAATTCACTAATGTTCTCGCGGTTTCACCCGCGATTATCGTTACTGCGCCTCCCCCGTGGGTCGTAGCGTGATGTTATATAGCCTATAGTCTTCCTCGATAAACAGGCTCTCCAACACTAAAATGATTTTTCAAATCGAACCAGTAGTTCCTGAGATTAGCGCGTTCAAACAAACAAACTCTTCAGCTTTATATTATTAGTATAGATGTATGGTATATTTACACATTATTGTAATCGGTTAGTGTAACCGACTGCCACGCCCGAGGTCGCGGGTTCGATTCCCGCGCAAATCAAACATTTGTGTGCATGAACATGGTGTTTGTCTAGGTCTGGGTGTTTCTATGAATAAAATTGAATTTACAAAAAAAAAATATAGGTATGTATGTTTATCCATTGTCTAGTAACCATAGTACAAGCTCTGCTTAGTTTGGGCTAGATGGTGTTGTGTGTATGTGGTAGAATATTATTATTATTATTTATATTTATTTGGTTTTATCCTCGCCCATTTCTGGGGACATTCGCCAGAATTGCGGGCTTTTGGCCAAAACAGCTCTGGTGGTGAGATGGTTAATAATATTATAGATAAAACTTTCTGAGGATCCTGCATGTATTTAAGATAACTGCTTTCCATAGTTGTGTGTATGTGAGAGGATGGATATTTAATGTTTTCAGGCTTGGATGGAGTGATTTAGGTATGACGCCTGTGCTGGATATGCTTATGGGGATGGTCTTGACCGTGTGAACTCGCCATTGGGTTTTGAGTTCAATAGTCAAATCTGCGTGCTTGGAAAGTTTGTTAGTGTGAGTGGAACTTAAGTTGTGTGTGCTGGGTATGGCTTCGTGTATAAGATATACGACTTTATTTTGTTTGTCGTGTAGTGTGATGTCGGATCTATAGCTTTGTCTATAAGTATTATTATGTAACTCATTTGAGGTATAGTGCCATAGGTAGGTATAATATGGCTTAATGTTTACAGATCTTTTCTTCACGTTGTGAACTATTACACTCTTTCGTGCTTTGAGTCTCATCCATAACTGTAATGCCGTTTTGCAGGTCATTATACCTACCGGGTTGGGATATGTACCAATGTTATTTTCATTCATGCCAAAAACAATCAATTGCTGCATTAGACCACATTCCTTCCGTCTTTGTGAAAATAGTTTGCCATCGTCATAACGTATTGAGTGGCAACGGCACACCGGCGGATAGAAAGAATAAGTTTGCCTTTGTCTGACATTCCAACAATGACAATGACAGGTTAATTAATAAAAGGCGCTACGATTGGCAGCATTTAGTAATTGTCTTACTATTATTAATTCATTCAATACTACCATGTAGGTTGTAGGTACCTACAACTTAATTTGATACCTACCGACATTTTATTACATCACAGCAATACATTGCCCTTTTTTTATATTAATGTGCTTCTGCTCGACTCGACGTAAAGGGAACCAATCATTTTTACATGTATTATAAACATTACAGCAACGCATCTCACTTTAGTACAAGCGTTTGGCAAAGATATTAAATAGTTCCCCATATACATACAATCAATTATATTTCGAGTTGTCTTCAGATATTTTATATAGATAAGTACAAATAAAAAAAAACGCAATTCAGAATTTTATTCTGGTCTATTAAGATAAATATTGTTGATACTGATTGCGCAATATTCCCAGTACAAGCTATCTCTGCATCGGCCATCAAAATCGGTTCAGCGGTTTAGCAGTGAAAACATTACAAATAAAAATCGGAGGTCAAGTTCATATTATATAACATTTCTTCTAGTAAACATTGTTCTATAAACAGTTTCACACCAATATTCATTATGTATGAATGGGATTCGAACCCAGCGTCCAAAACTCAGTCCAATGCCTGGACTAATAATACTAAAATTACCAAATCCTTCATTACTGTTCAAGCATTCAATAATTAATGAAAATACATATACTCACTTATCTTTATTAAAATACTAAATGAACTAGTCTTCTTTAACATGTCCAACAGTTTTAAACTTATTTTTTATGAGACTTCTGCCTTGCCTGCGCTGCTAATGCCTCTGCCTCTATTTTATATTTTAAAGTCATCCAGCAAAGTATAAAAAATGAATTTTTTAACAAGTATAATTATATACTGTGTGTAGACTGAAATATATTTTATGAGAAGTAATATTTATCTATATAAGCTGAAGATTGGCAAAATTACTACTTATCAAAATACCCACCTTAAGCTGATTACATTTATTAATATATGTAGCTGATATATATGAATGAATTGACATAATCACTTGATTTATGTAGGCTTTTTGTCTGTAAGTAGGTATTTATTACAATGTTTAATCACATTAATTTTAATATGTTTGTGTGTGGTGTGCAGGAGGATTTCAATAAATCAAAACTCAAGTTATATTTTTTTAGTCAGACCAGATAGGGCTGTGGAATCCCATAGTACCGCTCAGGTACATAATCACAGAATCTTAACAATACAATACAATGATTTTACATATCCCAAATTACAGCGAATAAGTATAAAAATCACAATAATTAGCCCGCTGTTCCCAAGCTCTGTCCGAGTCTGACGTAAGCGTTTAATATGTATAGTCAATGCAATACAATGTATCAGTGTATCCATACACATAGAGGAACAAAACCAAAAAAAAAAACTGCTATCTCTGTGTTACAATAGTATCCCAAAAAATCATCCATATAAGTACAAAGGTCCTTGGACATAAGAGCGCCGCTTCAAAGATTGCAGAGGGCAATATTAATATTAGGCGGAATCTATGTTGCGCCCTGCACTCCCTGTAGCGGTGCGCGTGCGCCGGGCGCGGCCACCGGTCGCTCGACAACAATAATTACACCCTCGACCGGCGCCGGCCCAGCTAGGTGTTACATACGTACGGATACTATACAAAGAATAAAAGGAAATCTTTTATATTTAACACGACTTATAATTTTATAACCCGACCTTAACTATATACAGTTGAACCTAAAACTTATTATCGTAATTCATTCCTTTTCCATTTTGGCAGTGGTGGAAATGTGCCTTGTCACAATTATATGTATAATTATGTGCATTGTTTTACACTTCAACACTCTCATTCGTTATCTGTCTCCGATTATAAAGCTGTCATTTCTTACCATTCAAACATTTAACTACTGACTTCTTATGTCGCTAATTACACTGGTCGTATCACCAAAGCAACCGATTACATTTTGGATAACAAAAACCATTATTATCTTTATTTATTTATGTCAAGATATGAATAACAAAAAAAATAAATGCAGGTACAACATTCGAGGATTTGTAACTCTCCAGTATAGAAAACTAAACAATTACTAGGGAAAACTCGTTAGTAAAAAAAAAAGATTGATCAAAGTATCCTATACTTAGTATTATCTGTATGTACAATTAAACACCTAGTGGAAGATAAGATAAACATCTTTAATATCAATAACTTCTCTTGTCTGTGTATGTACATTACTTCGAACAGCACTATATTCTAATCGTAGACATTCTTCACAAAAAATATGTCTTGCAACTAATTCGAGTATAAACCTAATATATATAATAATGTACATGAACATAGCAAGGCACATTCCTCACACAATTAAAGCCTTCACTCTCACAAATGCTGACCATGTGCTTGATAAAACATCAACCTTCGAGTGAACCTGATCAGTAGAATAAAAACATCGCACAGCTCGAACTACTAGATCGGCCGGACACCACTTACAGCTTATTAAATTTTATTTAGTTTTAATTTTCTGATCAGGTTCCAAATTCAATTAACACGTAACTATTGCGAGTACTTTACTAACTTACCAGCATTAATAAAAATATTATAAAGAAAAAAATGCAAAATTTACTATTAGTAGGTACTATGAGGAACTATGTCTTGGTTATTTTTTTTTATATCGGTCCATTTTTCCAGACCTTTATATGTTATAAGACTTGATGTTATTATCAAAATACACAGTCTATTATTTTCTTATGAATCAATGACTGTCACTGAGATTATACAATTTACATCAAAACTTTTTTAACCTTATATGTCATAAATCATATGAAAATGGTATGAATCCATTTTATTCCCAACATGTGAATGAATTAAATATTGATTTCAATACACTAAACGACTTAACAATTATAAGGTTTATAATTATAATAAGGTACGATGATCGTAGAAGTATGAAGTGTATTCAACACCTTCGGCTAACATGCGTTTGCTATCCATTCGCATATAAAAAGATTTGTAAAAAAACAAAAATATATAATTTATACAACCGGTTTTAAAATGAAAGTATTTTAATATACTTCATGATTAATATCAATTACGATAGAAATCCGATACAACCGCATGCTAATCGATAGGTGGTATTCACATGATAAAATTGCATACACATTTACTTATTAAATTGTTATGAAATATTTCATATGGAAGCTGTATGTGAACATTTTATTATAAGCTAGATCGCATCAAACTGACCAAAAATCTATTGAACAATTTCAAATTATCAAAAAGAGTTGGTACCGGGTTAATTGGACGTCTAGAATATAAAAAAAAAAAACAAAAAAAGTGTTAAAATTTACAAAATAACAAAAAAATAAACTAATGAAACAAGCACGCTATCCTAAAATGCAATTTATTTAAAGCAGTTAACATAATAGTTTACTTAAAGCAATTAAAAGTAATAGTAATTGATGTATCACTTCACTAACCCCGCTCTCATGAGTCAGGGTCTCAATTGAATAATCCTGCAAATTGGGCCGAAAACATATATAGTGGCCATACATCTCCAATCTGCTCAAGCTTGACCACCTCTGACACAAAGCGTCTCAAATACCTGCAGTGTCCCTATCGTATTTACAGCACTGACAAATTCATGCTCCTTTATAAAATGCGACACCGCTATACTAACTATATGGAAGGTCCAGTAAAAAATCTTCATATCAACGTCTCGAAACAATATTTTAACAAACGTCATATCATTTTCGATCTGTCAACACGGAGTAAATCTGTAATGTCCTATTTCAACTATGTATAACTTTAATGATAAATTCAAAAAACATTTTAGAGGTATAACCAGTCTACCAGTTTCACGAAGCAGTCTGTAACTATTAAGAGATTTTACTGAAGACCTAGGATTTGTCGTTAACAACAGTTTTATGGCTCACTTTGGCACTGCAAAATATCGTTTTGAGCAAAACAAACCTGCCGTTATTGTTTCATAACTATATTACTCTCGAAACATTGCCAGAAGCAGAGTAAGCCGTAAAAGCTGAATTTCATTGAAATATAACAAACTCCCGACTGCCGACTCGACTGAAGACCGCTTATAATTTCGCAATCAAAACGGCGAGGGAGGTACAAACGGACGGAGGCTTCACTGCGCCACCGTCTCGTGTATAAACGGTTCTAACGTTCACTAGAGCGTTCAGAAGCGACTTACATAAAAAGTTACCAGTCCATAAGTGTCCAGTCGAGTAGACTCTAGTTCCTCGTTCGGAACAAATCGATTACCAGTCATGTAGTGCGAGGCGCTCAGTACGCGCGATAGCGAGACAGCATCGTGCGGAGCTTTTTCAACTTCGTTACCAGCTGATGTTGCTTCTTCTTTAACTTTTCCCGCTCGAGGTCCTCTTGGCTGAGCTTTCTGCAGAGAGCGGCGGCCTCTCTCAGTATCACGACTTTAGGCGCGCGCTCCTTATCTCTCGTGGCAGGGATCTGCTTTTTAAGCTCATCGAAGAGATTTTTGAGGCCAATGCGCCGAAGCCTCTCCATGTCGTTGTGTATGGAGCGGCGTTCTATCTCGGGCGACTCGGCCTCTGAGTCTGTGTCAGTGTTAGAGCGACGACCGCGGCGGCCAGGGCCACGGGTCCGCCGACGAGAGGCGGCAGCTATACTAGGCGGTGGCACCAACCGTTTTCTGGCAGCCGGCCGCGGCGACCGCGGAGTTATCGCGGTCTCAACGGTTCGCTGTATGAGTTGGCGATCCTGGGCTGAAGGTACGCGCGGTAGTGAGTCCGTGCGGACGTGCGTTGGTGTTGTCGGCAGAGGTTGCTGGGTGCCGAGGGAGACTACGTCAATTTCCTCCTCTGCAACAATAGAGAATGCATTTTAAAAAGTTGTCGCATAAATTAAAAAAGAAGCTTAGCCTAAGGAATTTATCGGAGTCCCGCCCGCATTTACCGTTTCATTGCTCGCATACTTTCATTCATACCGTTCATTACGCTCGCATCACCATAAAAGGCGGGCGTCGATTGTCGTAGCCACATCTGTATAGTATCGCGGGGGGCTAGATCTAGTCGGGGAGATGCGACTGCAGTGGTCAGGTGCGCGCGAGGGGGTGGGGGCGGCGTACAACGCGGGGGGCAGGGCGTCGACCCCGTCGTACTACTGCAGCGTCTGCCGCCATCGATCCAGACGCCTGACGTCACGGCGCGCCATTCGCGCCAAAACGAGAGCGCGTGCGCGCCGCGCTGCCGCAACGTCCGCACTCAATGGAGTCCGGATTACTGAGCGGTGGACACGCTTTCCGGTCCTCTGCCGCTACCATTTAACAAAGCATCGATCGAAATTAACTGTCACGTGAGAGTTGCACGATAACGACGATGGCCGGCCGGCTTACGTTCCTAACTGCCATACCGGCCGGACCGGTTCAGCCGGCGAGCTAAAAGCACTATCGATCACGTTGCATTGCGTTCGGTATTTCTAATGTGAGAGACGTACGGGGTTGCATGGCGTCAATCGTGACTGCCTCAACACGGGCGTCTCTCTAATATAATGTACCTGCTTTTTCTAGAACCGCAACCATATAGGCGTACGGCTCCCAAATGAGCAGGATAGGGTATACACACCTAGATTATTGTTAATGTAGCGCAAATAGCGTTTTTATAGGAACACTATTAGGATTGCGGAAATGACCTAAATTCACAGCAATGCAGCGATAGCAGGTCTGTGAGCGGCATTGTCGACTTCTATGAATGAGGTATGTAGGTGTGGGCGTCCATTTCACGATCGCATTGCATCTAAGTGCGGATGTGGACGTTTGTCCGGCTCGTGTTTACGCCGTAGTGCATGTTTCGCAGAATCCGTGCGCTTGCACTATCCGGTTACACCAACAAATAATTATGTCAGCGGTTCATTGTGATTAAAGGTTACCGGCTCGACGCTAAAACGTGTTGCTTGCAGGGCTATTTACGTACCGAACAAGGACGAGAGTTTCCGTTTAAATCTCCAGTGCTTAAGCACTAGAAATAGAAACAAGTTACGTGGGCAGCTGGCCGATACGATTACGAAACGGCGAGTCAGGGACGCGGCTAAATAGGTTCATTAAATTGCGCAGTTCAGAGCGAAAAAATGTTTGCGCATCAAATACATTTATCGCACGGGCGACGATAAATTTATACACGAACACGATCTTTTTACTACGTTTCCGCATAGTTACGCGGCTGCTTATCGCTTACGCGTCGATCTAATTCGAGGATCGGCGCCTGTCGTCAAACACGCCTCGCTTACGTCTAAATCTAGGCGTGGATAAGATTGCTGGCGCTATATCGAGCTACATGGACACACCCTGCTTCTTACAACACAGAATAACGACATCATCGATTAGAAATCAGGCACGACTTTTATTTTTACACAACATCGAAAAGACTATTCAATGCTAAATAACCATATTTTCGCATCAACAAAGCTGCGAGCAAAATTGTTCTCGATTTAAAATTATATTTTCCTAATTTTGTTTGCCGTAACTGGCTAAGCAACAAAGTTGGTGGCTGTAACAGAATACAGATTAAAGCGGTAATCGAGAGGGTACACCGCAGGGTGAGAGGCGAAAGAAAATAACGGCGGGCGTAGCGTAGGCGTCTATTGTGCGGGCGTCAATTTTCACGTGACGATTTTCTCTGTGGCGCCAGCGCGATTAACGGTCGGCCCAGAGTATTTGTTTCAGGTCTGCGTGTAAAGCGATACGGCGGTATTGTCGCGGTGCACCGCCCGCCGGGATCCGGTCTAGTGCATATCTATTATATCTCCATCACTCGAGACGCGATTCTCAGATCCGCCGCCGTTCCAATTTTATACCAGAGATAATCCGCTTTTTATTGTTCGCCCGACCGACCGGTATACGAGTAGTGGGGTACAAAATCGCCAGCTCTCTCTTATACTTGCCCATACGTTTCGAGAGGCTGCACTTCAATAAAAACTTTACACAAACAATGAGCCAGCGGCTTTGCAGTAAGCCTGATTAGTCAATTTCTAGGTATGTCTAAGCCTTACCGTGAGAAAAACAATGACTCATAGATCCGCAGACTAACTCATTAATCGCCAGCAATCTTAGCAGACAGTTACGCTAACCGGTACCGTTTGGTCTCAGCCTTACAACGTTCTCAAGCATTTTCCTTATAACTTTGTCAGTTTGGAAAATGTTTTCATGTCTCGTCTGTATTAGAATCAAATCGCTATTCACCGCAAAGTTTGACGTTAAGCTTGAATGTAAAATGTATACTATCTTGTGAAATGAATTTTTGTTTACAAACTAGTTACCGATCAGGGAAAGCATTTCCAGACATTTCAAGTGATCGGTTCGGGCAAGATGAAACATCACTTTACACGATAATGGCGTAACAGAGCCGAGATTTGATTAGAAACTTAATATGTCTAGACGGTGACAGGATGTGAGCATTATCAATGCTTACCGCGCACCTGTTAGTCATGACTAGAGTATTGAGATGCAATGAAAATCGAAATCAGGGACTTTGTTGCGACGCGGGCGCAGGTGTCAAAATAAACAAGTAGTAAGTTTAAAAATGGAATGCAATCGCCACAATGGTGTCGTCAAGTGTGACCTGGTGAAGCGGGGGCCGAGTGCACGCTTCGCTGGCCACGGCTCGAGGCCAAGTTCACTGGCATTTGAGCGCGATAATTAAAAATTATCGTGACGCGCACGCGGCTCACGCCATCTTACAACAGTACGCTCGTAATGCCGGCTTCATTAAAAAATAAATAAAAAGCCTTTTTTCTTTGAAGCCTTTATTACATTATCGTTTTTAAAGACGGCTCGCGTTCGCGAAACTTGTTTTATCATTAAATTTCTTCTACTTTAAATTAAAGCGATTTTGTTATAGTGGTAAATTAATGTGATAGTTATTTTATATGGAATTAAAGGCTTGATCTACGCTAATTCAATATGCCATACTATTTGCAACTGACTATTAAATGGAGTCCGGATTTCATGCAGCTACTGAGGAACTTCTTACTGACAAAAAAAGCAATAACTTTGTGCCAACCCGGACATCGAACTATGGATATTACAATCTGCCACATACACAAGGAAAGCATTATGAATCGACTAAAACTTGTACGCAATCTTTATAGGTACCTCTACTGTAACCTATTGCTAATTAGATCTAGGTAACAAACTCATTGCAGTAAAAAACAGTCAATTACTTACAAAACTTTATAGTAACTTTCGTTCCCACTGATATTTACGTAATTACTTAACCACCTTCAACAAATGTATGCAAGGTGTCATTACATTTCGTTTGATAAAAGAGTAATAAAAAATTGAAAACATAAATAAAAATAATTTATGTAAATGAATCATATAGTTACTTAAGTCTTGTGGGAATACTCGACAAATTACACTTACATAGCGATTCTAATAAGAGACTACTACGAATAATAAAAGCAGTATCTGATAATAACATATTCGAATATATTCTTATAAGAATATAATTGTATACATCAATGCATTCAAATACGCACTTTCTACCTACTTAGACCAATAGTTTAAATATGAACTTGTGCCTTATATCTACTTACAAGAAACGATTCTAAAAAATTAAATTATGTTTATCATGTGCCAATGGCCGACTAGTCGTTAAGTTGACTAGGTGGCCTAAAAATGTTAACACTAAGTTTACCTACTAACTGTACGAAGACTGTTTCAGTAATGTTACACAACTGAGTCGAAACTCGGTCATCGTGTTTACTGGAAGCCACTTGAAGCGGCCGAAATAGACCATTGGTAATTCATCGTATGCCAGCATCGATCTCCCATGTTCGCGCGACCTTGAACGATGTTCGCACGGACGGAAGTTCATGGACGCATATGTCGACATAATATGTGTGTGACGTAACAATTTTTTTATTACCCAATTAACGCGACATGCGTACGAAACTTCGTTAACATTACACTTATGAATTCCAATGCGAATTAAAGTAGAGAGTAGAGGCGGGCGTGTCTATGCTGTCGACGGGTAACTTTAATCCACACGAAACTAAGCGACTAATGTGACAGATATAATAAATTGTATACAGTTTATTTAATATCTTATCAATAGTTATTTATCTCTATCTGCGCTTTAAAGAAATAGTTCGAAATATTTCCGGGTAACTTGACCCAGTCTAATCAAAATAATTTTGACATTATACATATCGTACAGTTTAACCTTTAACACGAGTCATTAAAACCGCAAGATAAAATGATTTACGAGCGCCTAGACTGGTATATTAATAGATGTCATAATATGTACTACACACAGCATAATGTCATGTAGCGATGTTGATGACACTTCCTAGTGTTTAACATACAAATGGCTAGTTATTACGTCATTGTACGTTAGTTCGTGTTGCCGGGCACTCACCACGCCCATCTGCGACCGAATAAGAAACCGGATCGTAATAATTTACTAGATGTGCCCGAGTGAACTCACACAGACACCAAGTGTTGGACAATGCACCGCTACAAACTGACAGAATGCAAGTAATGATGAGTAGTGCTGACATAATAAGACATACGACTTTGTATAATAGCGAATTTGGCAAAGTTAGCTACATTAATACGCAAATAAAGTGCGCTATAGAATCTGAATAAAACGAAAAAAATTGCGACGTACCTACATCAAATACGGTGTCACGTGTAGCGCGGAGACATGTCACGTGTTATCTCGATATTATAGGGGTCAGTTTCGTGTGGTGATAACAGCTGGCAATTTCGCTGTAGACGTGCAACTACTGTGGTTCGTGTGAGCTATAACCGGACTTGGAACACAAACGGCAAGCAAATAACGAACTAGCAACATTCCTCATTTACATTCGCGATATATTCGAGATCAAACAACGTTATTAAAAAGTTATCTTGTTGCGATGTCGTTATCAGTCGTCAGCGTGGCTTTAGTTTTTTTTTCGTGATAAGACAATACAAATTTATGTTAGGGTGTCACGTTGTAATAAGTACTATTGTTATCGGCATTGATAATGCGACGGCCGCACGGAGGCCAAGATGGCGGGCACTACGATCGCGATGGCGATGTAAGCGTATCAACACATTCATAGCGATTGTTTAAATATCTAAGTGCATATTCTGTGGCGATAACGCCCAAGGTCCTTTCCACTATATACATGCATGCCGATCGACCAGTGAAATTACTTTATCGCTTCTTGATAAAACAGCTATTTAATACTTTTTCGTTACACTGCCCTACTGGCCTAGTGAAGCGATTCAGCGCCGAAATATTTACAGAATAAAAAAAGACTTTCTAACTCTTCGTAGTCAATGAAGCGTGTTCAACAGACACTTTATTGGTTTACTTTATTTATTGAATAATATTGAGAACCTACAGAACTCATAGGCATTTTAGAATGCTTATTAGTATTTGCAATCACAATGTACACACCAGTGTTGTCCATTAATTAATTATGTCATTCTTCTATCACAAGTACATGCAACTGTCAATGCAATAATAATTGATTTAACAACGATATAGATTATAAGTCATACAGGCAAGTATAAGCGAGTGCAGTTTATCAAGATCAAAATGTGGGCCAGGCCCGGTGACTAGCCGGCACAAGGCTAGGTTAGGCGACTAATATCGACTAAAACCACCGGCCAACATTATTTAGGACACAGTCTACTATCACTTAGAACGGTTATATGATACATTTTTGGCTCAGATAATGTTTTGCTATTAAGTTTCATAGTGAAAAGCGCGGGAACATCTAGAGGGTAGATACTCATTGAGCGTTTTCGTTGTATGGAGTTGTACCAACATTAACTAAGACAGCCAACTGTCAACCGTACTTCGGTTGCGGATGATGACCAATTACCACACCGTGAAGAACGCTAAGGTAGTTCTATAACTGTGTCGCTATACACATATGTATGTATATTATATTAACCGCGCAAATTGCTTTACTACGCGTTCGAGGCCTTTTGAATTATTATTATTACGCTTGGCGACACGATTATTTCTTATACGTACACGCACAAGACGTTTCATATCATATCAATGATACGAATGATAATAATTTAAATAAATCAAGAGTTTTACGCGGAATTAAATTACATTAATATTTCTACACGTGAACATAACGCATTAACATTCAGTGTTAATGAAAAAGAAACAGGTACTATGTTACTATGTAACAATAAGGTTACATTACATGTTCTTATATAAACTCTTACATATTAAAGAGCTTTAAATGTATTAGAAATACGTTAGCAACACATACAGCCTTTTAAAAACGATTGAGCCGCAGCCTTGGCTTACTGATTGATACTAAAATGTTTAGGGCGACCGAACAAACCGGATCTTTGTGCCCTAAATTAGGCCCCTTAAAGGAACTTAAAATTCATAGCTAAATTGCTACGCCAGTGGCCTACTTTACCACATTTGAGTACCAACTATAAATCAAAAGTGCAATCTGTCAAGATAATAATATCAGGTCAAAAATTGTTGCGAGCTATTTATAGGTACTGCTATGTCACACGATAGAGTTAGGCGAGTAGATTTAAATGTCAAGTTACATTTCATTAACGGTAAACGTTACAATGTTTGAGGATTGGCAAACAAATAGTTTAGGATAGAAATCGAAAGTAAATAAGTGCTGCATGAAATAAAGACAGGTGTAATTATGTACCTACTACATTGTTAATTATCTCATTATGTCGCGATTACAAATAAGACATCTAGACTTTCCCGCGCATTTAAATGAACGAACATAGCTTTAAAGTATTTTATATTCGACATTGTTACGAACTAAATTGGCGCGAAAATGTGACAACTATTGGCCGTACGGTTTGATGCGTGGCGACTGGCGTAGATGTAGTACGTACGGAGCGATAAAACCGCGCATGCGTCGTAAATTTTTCGCGCCGCGATTCCTAGTGATGTGACATTGTACACTTTACCGATACATTTATCGATTATAACAGCGAACTTATTAAACAATCTTAATAACCAATATTGCATATGTACTTTTTTTATCTGATGAATCGCTTTTTGACAGATGTACAATCATGATTATTGAGACGCTGTCTACCAAATTGTCACCCGGCCAAGCTGGACACGGGAGTACCGCGTTTCAAACCGGTCCAGCAAGCCAAGCAAGCTCCACTTCAATGAGATTCCATTTCATTCCGCTGCATTCTTACACAAGTAACGGACTAGACACGAACTGCCGAGTGCGAGGCAAGCGCACACCTCGTTTACTTCGCTTTGTACTTTGCTATGTATTAATTTAATTGAAACTTCCGACAGTATATTTATTTTAAACTAAAAGCTGCGCAACAAGTTAAAATGTAAACAAACGTTCGCGGCCGCTCGAATCAAACACATGCCCATCGTGACCTTACCCACTGCTATCGACGATAACTAAATTGCTACTATGTAGGTATGACAGCATAAACATAATGGTTGCATACTATCTGCGATACTTGAGGTCATATATAATATCACATCACGTTAGATGCTACTTTTTTGATTCATTACATAAACTTATAAAATTTGTTGTAAATGCAAATTAATTCAGAAATAGTTGGCGACATAGTAAATGTAAAACGATTAAATGTTATACGTATTACGTACGTATTTGCGTTAAATATTTTCTGAATTGTGATCGACTGTACACTAGTCTAGAAACATCTAAATCAAACTGCATTCAAGTTAAAATTACAATTGACGTTGGAGGGATTTGGCTGACCGTACACGTAGCGACACATCAACCTAGACTGTTTGGACTTTGAACTATTAGAAGTTCAACGCTGCGAATCGTGCGAGAGAGTGCGTTATATTTTTGTTATTTTGTCTCATTCACGCTGAACAGGACGCGACGCTCTATCCTTACCATTACATCGACACCACTATGCACTATCCCTTTCCGACAATTCCCTATTTTGTATGTAGCGTAGTTATACGTATATAGGGTGTCTAACTTGATGTGTAGCCGTGTGTACTTATATTTTTAATGAACATAAAAGTATGATAACCTTGTCTGCCGGCGGGAAGCGTCATTGGCAGTTGCAATTGGAGGATGCATCAAGGTCGGGACGTCGGTCGACGTACTCACGTCCTTAACTCCACCTAAGCGTGTGTGCCCATTGCAGACAACTTAACTTTTATTTAGAAAACAAAGCAGTTTAATTTAAATTTTAACTAACCATGTCAATTCCAGGAGATGAGCAGTACAGAGCTAACATTGCGCAATCTGACATAATGGAAGGTTGAGGCGTTCAAGGTCGCAATAGACGAAGGTTCCGGAAGAGCGGAAAAGCGGGTGCGTCTAGACGCGGCGGGGGACGCGGGATGGCGGTCGATATGCGCAGTTTCCCGCGCTCACAGTCAGCGCCTGCGTCCTCACGACATTCCCGGTCGACCCAAGTTAACGAATACTTAAAGAAATATCTTCCTCATTTTTTTCAAATACTGATTACGAATACAAAATGTATTGTCTTAAGTTTCAAACATACACAATCTCATAAGAGTTGTGATTTACAGTCAATAGAATTGAACTTAAAACAACTAACCGTATAATATCGAATTGTCATAAAATATAGTTTACAATATGGTAAAAATAGCGGCAAAACAAAAAATAAACATTTTGAATTCGTTAGTAAGGTCACCGATCGGCGTCGGTATCAGCGACTTCCCAATAAGCCAGAGGCCCTAACATCGTCCATTTGAATTTCAAATCAACGTGACAATACTTTACGAAGATATTTAAACGATTATTTACTTCAGCACTTGCTGTGGATTGGAATTCGAGGTAAATCTGCATTAACATAGTAATAAAAATACGACTTTTCAGGAAATACAATCAGCAAGATTTCGAGTAAGAAAAGATACTGACCTGATTCACATGAGTCAGAGGGCGTTTGCACGCCGAGGTAGTCTAAATGCCGCCTGGCTAATGTGTAGGAGTGATCGGCTGCTACCACGGCAGAGTCCCTCAGGAGACGAAGAGCTGTACCAGCTACATCAACCGAATGACGGAATTGTGGGGGCTCGTCGCCGTCTATTGATGGTGGGGTTTCTGGTCTGGTTGGCGACAAGTCTCGTCGGAGCAAGCTTTGTCCTGGTGTTGTAGGTGTTGTTATCGGATCGGTCGGCACGAATGTCTCATTGCCTGGATGTACTGAATCGACACATTTGCCTGCCCACATGCAATCATGGTGTACTATGTTGTCTTTGTGAGGTTCTTCTGGGGTATCCATTATCCTCCAATCCTCGTCACTATCTTGCAAAGGGTCTGAGAAGTTGGCGGGCGGTACAAGATCCAATCGGTCTGCTTCATACTGAACCTGAGTCCAGAACTCAGAGGTTTGAGTCAACCTCAAAGAATCCTCGTCCAAGGCTTCCCACATGTCGAACTGAACGAACGAATCGAATGGTGGCGACATTTTTGATTTCTATATAACTAAGGACTAACTATTTTTAAAGCTAAGTCGAACTCGTCGATATCACAGGACCCTCTTATCACAGGGAAGATGCGCGCGATGGGTACAACGCACGCAGTCTGTAACAATAAAAATTAATTGTTACTAATTGTTGAAAACTACTAATCTATTTTCACCTATATGCAAGGCATGTATGTAAATGATGAGAAATGCTAAAATTATTCAATACTTATTAAAATTGAAGACGATACTCATTTTCTGTAACTCTTTATTGTAATAAGCTATATTAGGTAAATAAAATAGATACTGAATAAGGTACAGTCGGTGTACATTGCTCGTTAAAAACAAATTAAAATTTGTAATAGGTACCTTATAACTATATTTAGAGTAGTAATAGTATTACTGTAAATTGCAAAAGTCCACAGATCACCAAATGCACTATATATTAGTAATTTATTACTACTATTACTACTATTACTACTACTACTACTACTATTTATTTTAAATAATATATTATTATAAAAATAAATATTTAAAATGTTAAACACCAAAGGCTATTAAACCCCGTTTTATTTACAAACAATCTCAATTAAACACGACACAAACTAACTGTCGGTAAGGAGGAAGTGTCCACCACGGTGCCCGAAACTAGACTGAAGTCTGGATGCGAAACCGAACAATTTTAAAGAGTACATTGGCCTTGGGCCCTATCCCACTTTTAAGAAATGACAATTAGTCATTGTCCTGCCAACCACTCCCGCTTTTTTTATTCGTCTAATTCTGTCTACCTGAACGAAAACGGGCGCATCATTAATCCCGCCAAGTTTTTGCCTGCATCGTAACCAGGTAAAGATTTCCGTAAAACTGTTTTTGTTTACAAGCGGAGAATGGCGCGAAATGAGTGTTTACTAATAATAATGCAAATCAACGACTCGTTTTCCCGCTAATTTGTGCCTTCCACACAATCGACGACATAGGTACCTATACTTTTAATGTTACTTAAGTATTTCTCAAGATAATTTAAACGATCTCAGTACCTACCTATAATAAATAGTGTATACGCGTATAAAATGTGCACATAAGTATAGAATTTAACATGCGTAATAATTGCTATCGTAATTAATATAGGGTAGGTATTTTACAAATTGCTAGTTAGTGGGTACATACTTACAACTATTTAAACTATAACTAAACTTCTATACAATTGTAAAGACAGTTTGTAACTTCACACTATACTATATGTAAATTGAAATATTAAATGTTATTCTTAATTTTGTATCTATCTAAATCAAAACTGGCAAATCAATAGATCCACTAAATGAGTTAGACTTTCAAGATACAGCCTATATTACTTAGTAAATTAAGTAGCAAAAGCGCAATAAGACGTTTTAAGAAAATTATTTTTACGTTATGAAATAGCAGCAAATGCGAAAGAGCTTCGTTTTTAATGCATTTCATATTACTGCACAACGAAAACAAGTCTAGTGAAATCATTACATATAGGTACATACCTAGTTAAATTATCCACTTACGATAAGTAATGCGTGTGAGTGGGTATATTAATTTAAATTAATGGCAATATTATAATTTTAATTCTGAGAAGACTAATTTTGCTATGCTTATTTGTTTTTATAAGCGTCTGTTGTAGGTATTTGTTTTTTACAATAATATTCGAAAATGTAATTCTTAACATTCTGTAATTATCTATGATATTTTTAAAACTGTAATTAAACCTATATGGTCGAATACATTGTCGCAGCGAGTAAATAAATACAATTTAATTAATAAAACTGTACATTAATAATATTTAATTAAGTATAAAGAAATAGTTCTAACAAACGTACAACATTAAATTATCTGATAACCAACATTTTTATTGTACGTTGTTTCGACAATAAGGTAAAGAATTTGGGCGCTGCCAATTCGCAGAAAAACTCATTAAACCTATGTAGTATAGCTCGGAGTTAGCCGGCAACGCCCCGCGCGCACAAATGTATAGTACCCACATTTAGAAGATTACATTTTAAAAGTTAACACTGATCACTTGTATAAATATGTTGAGTAAAATATAATGTTAATTAACACTCACCAAAAAGTTTTGTGTAAAACGCAATCCGGCCACAGCCGGTGTATTACACAATTTTACACAAGATTCTTCAGAATCTTCGACAAAGTTTTTTCCGTACACACTGCGTAACACTCACTGAGAATATGCGATCGGTTATACAGTGTAAATTATTAAATACGATACTTCTTCCGAGACCTCCGATTGAGTTTGTCAAACACTGAAACATTATTCGGGAGCCGGCCGATTCTAAGTAGAGCCGCGCGTGCGATTCGATGGGCGCCGTGGACACGACTAGCTAGATGAACGTACGAACCGCGCTGCGAGTAGCGACTAGCAGTTGCCGGTCACAGCCGAATCGGCTGCGACCGGCGCGCAGTGTGACGCGTTAGTACCCCTCCTCTCCTCTGCCGGTCGTCCCGGCTAATTCGATGTCATTCACGAAATACTCTGAAAATACGTTTACTACCTAGGCGATTATTGTCACCACGTATGTTACACTAACTACTAAGCCAATAAATGAACCACCGAGGTATAAATTCGTTGATTTTAAACGAATATTTGCAAAAGAAATTCGGTAACTGCGGGTAGCGTCTCGGGGGGTGGAGGGTGGAGGGGCCGCTCGAAGAAGGAAATCAGCGCAGCGGCATTCAAAGAATACGAGAGTAGGGATGTATTAGTGCGGTGTCAGTGTGTGCCATGGCGCGTCGAGTTGAATATCGAGGAGGCGAAACACCGCCTAGATATAAGCTATAGCCTCACTCGCCGGCCGGCCTTGCTGGGAGGAGATCGTGTCGCTTTGTTTTTTAGCAGCTGCAGATATCGTAGCCAGACGGTCGACATTCCAGAGGCGGCGGATTATGGCGCGAAGCAGAAATACCTGAGCGATTCTGATGAATTGCCGCGTATTATTTACTGGACATATACACAACAAACAATTGTTAATGTTTGTGAGGTCTCGCAGATGTATTCTACGTATATCGACGAATAGCCTTTTGAAATAGGACAGTTTTATTATTAGCTAGCAATTTATAGATATTGTAGACGTGAGCCCAACTACTTATACCTAACCTATACATGTAGGTAAATTGGTCACTTAAATAGGTACTCATATATTTAAATTTATTACTTGAAATGGGACTAAGGTACCTAGCTATTTTTGTTTATTTAAATACACGAGTTAGATAATTGACCATAAAATTTTAGGTAGGTATCTTTTTATTGTTTGATTGGCATTGTTGCCATTCATTCAATGGTCTGAATATGCCGATATTAATTAAGTAAATGATTTAATACCGGATATATAAATATTAACATCAACATACAACACGGAGACGCATTATGAATCGCATGACGCGACTCTTATCGAAAAAGGCCAACGAGTTAAAATTTTAAAACTGGGGTTCATTCTGCAAACCGGTAAGGGTTGTGAAAATGTTTTGTTGTGTGTATTGTAAGCATACGCAAGGTTGAGAACAAATAGGTAATCCCACTTTACCAACCCTACGTTCCCGCTATAGAGTTCAACGACCCCGCATTCCTCGCGTTGCATTCCCGCAGAAATAAAAATCCGCATCGACTTTGCGTTCCCTACGACTAATAGAAGTCATTCTTTCTCTTTCGTTTATGAACTGCACCATAAAACGCGGTGGTATTTTAATTTGCTATGATTTTATAGTCATTTCTCGATCGGATCATACATCATCGGGAAATTGCACTTCTATATCCCTTTACAATCGACCCATAGTCGAGCGTGCATCTAACTTTTGAAAAATCTGGCGCTTGTTTTAACTTGTTTTCCGCGACGCAATCGACATCGGTCGATCGTGCATGATGTATCCCTGCCATAAAAAAATAATTGAACGCGTAGCGACCTGTCGTCGCGTCACAGTACCTAGTCAGAGATGGCGGCGAATTTTGGCGGACGAAGCGCTCCACGTAAGTATTTATAATTATTTGTTTTTGATGGAATATTATAAGTAAAACTATTTAAATTTCTTAGTACTGAGTTAGTTAATTGTATTATCAATCTTTTTTTAAATTATCTTTATTACTAAATCATTTATTCCGCATCAAATTAAAACATGCACGATCGTGCGGGTTAGGTGTTACGTATACTTTTTTGTTGGATGTATAGTACTATGTCATTTGAACTTTAATGTGTAATATTTGTTTACTTTAGGCGCCCTGCCTGACGAGGATATCTTGCAAGCCCTTGGCGATGGAAACGAGTCTGACATCGATTATTTCAACGACTCCGATGACGAGGAACGTTTCTTCAATCCTAGTGTCTTAGACGACCTAGATTTTCCCGAAGATACTGCTGAAAACCAAAGAGAAGTTCAGGACGAAGATATTTCTGTACTAGAACTACCGGCACCACCACCATCTTCGACAATAGAACGTCCGAGTCGCCCTGGTTCTCGCCCTCGCCGCTGGAGAGAAAGAATATTTGAAGATAAGGAGCATACCTACCCGAATCGGCCTATTAAACCGGTAAAACAACCCATTCAATATCTAGAAGACTATTTTAACGAACTCTTCTATGAAACAGTCAGTAATTGTACTAATTTATATTATTTACGAAAGAATGGGACAGAATTAAAAACCACGAAGACTGAGATACAGAAACTTTTTGGGATCCATATTTTGATGGGATGTATTCCATTCCCAAGACTGCCAATGTACTGGCGTAGTGATATTTCCTTAAACAAGGTAACTAGCAAAATGAGGCGTGATCGATTCCTACAATTACGCAACGCACTGCATGTAGTAGACTGTGATACGGCACCGCCTGAACAGGCATCAAATCCATTATGGAAAATCCAACCTATGATTGATATAGTTCGTAGTGGATGTTACAAGCAGGAAAGAATTCCAGGCTACTACTCCATTGACGAGCAAATGATCCCATTCACTGGTCGATGCCCGTTGAGACAAGTGGTCAGAAATAAACCACGACCAGTTGGGCTGAAAAACTATATCCTAACAACAAGTGATGGGCTAATGTTGGATTTCGATATTTATCGAGGAGCTCGAACAATGTTCGCCGACACTAATCTTGGACTTGGACCTTCTGTTGTCTTGCATCTATCTAGAAGCGTACCCGCAGGAAGCTGTTTATACCACGATAGACATTTTACAACAATACCATTGATAGAAGAACTGCAAAAGAGGAACCTGCATAGCACAGGAACGATCATGGCGAATAGGATACCAGACAAGACTAGTTTAAAGTTCAAGAAGGATGCTCAAATGTCTCGTGGTGAGAGCCAACAGATGGTAAGAGAACCTACAGTATTAGTGAAGTGGAAAGACAATAAGTCCGTGTTGATTGCTTCTAATTGCACTGGATCAAACTCTACCGACACAGTTAAGAGATGGAATAAGCGCACGCGCTCCTACGTTGATGTGACTGCACCAAAAATCATCCAAAATTATAACCGCCACATGGGAGGAGTAGATGTTCTCGACCAACAGGTTGAATACTACAGAACATTTATAAAAACTCGCAAATGGACCCTGAAAGTATTAATCCATTTTTATGATTTAGCTTTAGTTAACGCTTGGCGAGCTTACAAGATAGATTGTACTTTGAATAATTACAGACGAAATAAAACATTAGATTTATTAGATTTTCGTCTTGAGTTATCTGAGGTTTTGCTGAATTCCCCTGAAAACCCTCGCACAGAGAGCATCGAAGATGTAGAAAACATAATGCCTAGGAAATATAAAAAAACTATAAAGCCACCATCAACATTGCGATACGATGGGTACGATCATTTGCCAGTGTTTGATGATCTAAAATCGCCTAGATTTTGCCAGTTAGAAACTTGTAGTAGTCGCACAAAAGTTCGTTGCATGAAATGTAACGTATATCTTTGCGTCATTCGGGGCCACAATTGCTTCAAAGATTTTCACACTAAATGATCATGTTATAACTATTTCATGTTAATTTTTTATGTTTACGCCAAAGTTTAATTACATATCTGTGATTTAATGATAAAAAGAGTTTATGCTAGTATTTAAGTTCTTAATGTTCCTTTTTTGTTGCTCAATATTAATAATTATGAAGACTGATTATTGTAATTCCATTTTTTTTCTAAAAATAAATAATTTTGATTCTTATTTTTGGTTTAATTATTGCAATACACGTACTTATACGTAATGGTGCACGAACGTGCACATGTCAAATAATTCCTAATGTGCACGAACGTGCATGCGATTTTCAGGAAATCTAGGGTGTTCAGATTTTTTTCAGTATTTTTCCTGGGTACCTTGCATCCCTATAAATACAACCTATATCATAAATTACAGAAAACCGAAATTATTTTCGTCCGGTTGTAAAGGGATATATCAACATAAATAGGTGGGTACTATACACACTCAATACATACATTAATCTTTAATGAGACGACGTTATATGTAATCGGTATAACAACTTATTGTCAATATTATGTTTATAGATTGTTTTTAAAATCCAAAAAGGTTTGCAATCTTTGTTATCTAGGTAGCACAATCGCAAACTTGAAAATGGAATTCTACAAAAACCTAGAAACGAACAAAGGAATAGTTTAAAACTATAAACGGAAGATGATAAAATCTATGATATAATTCTTTACAATACCAAATTTTTTTAAAAACTAGAAATTTGATCCATCGCGCCCCAATAACTGTAACCCTTTCCATAGGGCCCTTCAATTAATTTCACATTCATTCATCCCTTTTACTTGTAAAATATAGATAAGCAGGAAGTATAGAACGTGTACTTCCGAACGTAAGCCAGCTAGGGTTGTCAAACAATGCCACTTAACCCACAATTTTACAATTTCCCTCTACGATATAGAAATCATTCAATTGTACACTCTAACGCTTTAGAAATAGATTGTAACCCTTTGAACATCGTTTTTAAAAGGGGTAACATCAAAACCCGATATAATCCGGGCCTCAGTCAAACTCATTTGTCTACGGTCGGTAACTGTCACGCTTTTACGACATGTCACTTCATTATTTTGACAAGTGAAACAGTTTCAGTGATCAAAGTGTACGGCAGGTTTGACTCACTTCAAGTTATTTCTAAGTTATTAACCTCCGAGTCTTTTTCGAAGAGGTGAATGAAAACACTATGTGGGTCTGTGTGTTAGTGACAGGCTCCAGAACTATTGGACCGATTGACTTGTAACTTGGTGTGCAGACACCTTAGGGTCATACCTCGGTCGAGTTTAAATATGAGCCCTGTGGGTCAAAAAACCTCCGAGATATAGAGGTCATTTCTTTTCATTACTTTTACATTTAAGACGAAGAGGTTGAATCCTGGGTTTTTACACCCATCTCGTTTCTGAATAAATTAGGATTGAACTTAATTACGCATATTATGTGGGCTTATTATCAATATTATTATGTGCATTCGATTTCTTTTTCTCATTCTCATTTTCTATCTCGTTTTAAGTCTGTGTTTTTAAAACTAACGGCTGATCATAAATTCTCGGGTTCGATTCTCGGGTCGGGTAAAATGTTATTAAATATACATGTGAGCAAATTCTTTGTCGCAATAAGTATGTAGTTTGGAAATAGGTATGCTCGAGTGACGACAAATGGTGCATATCCTATTACGTGGGACATAGAACTACACCTGTAAAAATATAGGTGCATTTCACCTGTGCCTACCAATTGTAGAATTTTAGGCGTGGCCATAAGTGATATTTAAACAGTAATATATTGAATCACATACTTTGATAAAAATAATCTCTAAATTCACTTGAACTCGTATCGAATGTTTTACTTATCTTCGAATTTTCAAGAACCAATTAATTAGTTTAATGCAACAATTAATTAATTGCCGGTCGATATGTATAATTCGTCAGATGCATTTGAAACTAATTGAATAATAAGAAAAGTTAGATAATTCCTTTATAAAATATAGCACTCATCAAGCTAAAATAAAAGAAAATATAGATTTACGGTAAAATGTTTGCAAATGTGTGTAATCTTGATTGCTCTGATGGATAGCGGTTAAAGTTTGCAAATTACTTGCCAATATTCTAAGTGTTGCAGATTCCGTATAAAAAATCCCGTCACACAAAAACTATTATCGTATGTATGTATGTATGTATCTTATGTGGGCGCCAGTCAGTGCAGACCGGCGACACTTCGACCCAGTGGGATCTTTTGTGTCGACACTCTCCCAATAACGACTGCCATAGATGTTCATGGCAGCCGGGACCGACAGCTTAACGTGCTCGCCGAGACACGGAGCACGCGATAATTGTCAATCAATACGCACATCATTTCGAAAAGTCATATAACTTCCGAAAGTCAGAGGTGCGCGACGTGGGTTCGAATCCGAGACCCTCTGCATTGCAGTCTGTTGGTCTCCCCACTGAGCTATCGCTAACCATTATCGTAAGTAAATGATTAAGGACTGGATGAGTTTTTCGGGTGATCGTGAATGGGTCCGATTGCCGGCAAAATAGGGAAAATTACTGAGTCTTTTTGTTAGTATTTAATAATATATAATATAATATTCTACCACATACACACAACACCATCTAGCCCAAACTAAGCAGAGCTTGTGCTATGGGGACTAGACAATGGATAAACATACATATATACTTTTTTTTTGTAAATATTACATATTATACATAGTAACACCCAGACCAAGACAAACATCCATGTTCATGCACACAAATGTTTGACTTGTGCGGGAATCGAACCCGCGACCTGAGGCGTGGCAGTCGGTTACACTAACCACAACGCCATCGAGGCCGACATTTTCTTAGTTGCTGTGGGTTTCGGACTCACATATATTCTTATATTAATTTTCTTTAGTGGTATTAGACACGGATGGTCTGTTACCACCACTAAGCCGGCATGGCAGCCATTAGTGATGGTTTAATGAAATTAATATTTTACTTAATAATAATCCAACGAGGGAACTGTTACAAGAAAGGGCAGCAGCAACCGATTATCAGGTAACATAGATGACTCGGAATAACTGTTTATAATTCAAAGAAGAATGTACAATATGACTTTTGTAATTATATCTACTATTAACTGCAGCACGCAGAGGTGTATTAAAAAAGTCACCAGCCATTTCTTTAGGTCTCATTTAATAGGAGCAAGGCTCCACCGGGCACATTCCCAGACTCTGGTTTGCTACTGAGAAATACCTAACAGGACAAATTCAAAAAGTAAATTCCCGTCTAGATAATCAAACGCGAACACTCACACTACAGGATTAACCAGCAATAACAAAAAATAATTAACACCTTAACTTAATTAAATACATTGAGCTCTAAAATTTTAAACCAACAGCTAAATTATAATATGTGCTACCAACCGCCACTGAAATTCAAAAGTAATTTTTTACCACGTCACATGTCATTAAAAACACAAATCCTTAATACAAAAGGCATGACAACCCTAATAATAGTATTGGTACGTACAATGCGCGCGCGTCGTACTACGAAAGCGCAGGGTGGCAACACTGGCAACATTGACAACTGGCTATTAGTCACAACAGGAAGGGAGATTATCCTCATTATGCGTTAGAAAGTGTTGCTAATCCGTTTTTTATTCGGTTAAACATTATCCTTAACGTTCATCCATCATTGTAAGTGGCGTTTCCTCTTTTTTAACTCCAAATGACCGATAGTAACAAAAAGTAGGTAGGTAAATATTTAAGACGTCAAGGTCTTAGCTGGCGCCATTTGCGATAATAACTACAGATATTTATACTTTTTTTTATACGGTTTAGTTGATTATACTTATCATTTTTGATACAAGTTGCTGGTATTATTTATAATAACACTACGACTGTATCTTCCCGAAGATAGGCAGAGATATAGTTATTCATTCTTTTATTTGAAAACTGCCCAATAACGGTTTGCAGATATCGTGTTAAATGTCTAAAACGTTCTGCCAGTCAACCTAACGGGGTAAAGCGGGTTGCGATAAGCCATGAATAAATAATAGAAGTCATAATAAAAAAGTAATCTTCTCTCTTAGCCTTTATTATTCCCAAGTCACTTGGGGTCGGCTTTTCTGGTCTAACCGGATTTGACTGGATATCAGTTTTTACACGGAGCGGCTGCCACCTGACATCCGCAACCCGAAGGCTAACGATACCCTAAGACTAGACCAGTGTCAGGATATTAGAGGGTACTGACTTTCCCAAAAACGACTGCCATAGATGTTCATGGCAGCCGGGACCGACGGCTTAACGTGCTCTCCGAGGCACGGAGCAGGCGATAATTGTCAATCAATACGCACATAATTTCGAAAAGTTATATAACTTCCGAAAGTCAGAGGTGCGCGACGTGGGTTCGAACCCGAGACCCTCTGCATTGCAGTCTGTTGGTCTCCCCACTGAGCTATCGCTGCTAATGACAACAAAAAGAGATAGGGAACAGCAACTGCATAATAAAAAAGTAATAACTAAATAATATTTTTTTATAACAATTATTTACACATACATACCAGATGCACACAGTTTAAGTATATGAGTTTAAGGAAATTACCAAACTTACACTTCGATTAAGTGCTAGGTTCAGGCAAAGGGTTGAGTTTATAAGACGATGCTCGCAAGAAACTCGCAGCCTCTCTTTTAAATCACTCATCATTTTAGATTTAACATAGATGTTTAGTTCTGACGATAAACGTAGCTTTAACAAATTTTTGGTATAGAATGATTATTTATTTTGACCGTTACATTTCAAAAGTGGTTGGAATACAGTCCAGATTTCTTACACATATTTAAAAAACACACAAAACACTTGGTAACAACACTAGTTGTTATCCCATGACTTAATTAGAATCGAATTTTATTAAACGCGCCAATCAGCAAGTTTTGTGTTTATAATAATTATGTTAAAGTATGGAATTGAGTATTTCAATGCTTACGAATTATGTTTTTATTATAAAGTCGACACCTGCAATTTGAAATATTCCTGTCATAAAGAATTTTGCCGTCATTAAAATAACAGACACAAAAATGTCATAACTCAAAACAACTATTTGTGGATCACACAAATTATTGGCCCGTGTATAAAAAATCTAAATATTATTAAAATGGTCGTAATCAAAATATTTTAAAAGTTGTACCGTTATCGGTGATTTTAAGTTACGTCGATGTTGAAACTATTCTTACACCAAAATGTCTTGACATTTCTACTAACCGATACTTCGAAAATTTGAATGTATTTCATTCATCAAGATCACAGGTAAAGAAGCAAAATTGTTATTTATAAGATGTTAAACCAATATTTCCGTTCATACCCCCTTCAGTAACCGTGGGCACGAAAATACACCTTGCGTCATTCCCACGATATCAAAGAAGTGACAGGATAGATAGCTTAAATTACAGATATTGGTATCTTTTGTAAGTAACTCGCATAGACGCAGCTGCAAATTTCCTACAATCAGGTAAATTCGGACAAAAAATGGTCTTACAACGATTGAAGTAAGTAATTATTTTTTCGAACGATCGCAGTTTGCAGTTTTTTTTTTGTTTTAGCTGTTCCCTATTTCTTTTTGTTGTCAGTATAATTAGCCGCCATTTTCGAAACTTTCTTGCATTCAAATTTGCTATAGACAATGGTCGTACAAAAGCTATTACTTACATACTGTTTTGTCTATTTTTGTAGCGGTATATTTTAGTTTTATCACAGGTTTATGAGACTCTATTTGACCAATATTTGGTCAATTATCAAATTCGTCTAGAATTTACTTCTTTAATGACATTTGGGTTATTTGTAAGCATTTGGCCAACGTTTGTCGATTACTAAGCGATCGATTAATAACCATTTCTTAAATATATATTTTTTTCGTTTATATTTTTAATCAAATCAATTAATAGAAGTATGTTATATTTCGATAAGCAGCATGCGATACTATATCTTTGAATTTTAGTCCAACCTATATTAACACCTGTCTACAGATAGTAATTAGGTACGTTTTATGAATATGTGAAATTAATATACGCTTAAATCATATGATATAATTTCGTCTATTAGGCTTAAATACTTAAGAGAGACAGATTTTTATATTGGACTAGAATTCTAATATTGTTGCATAATATTTGGTTCCCATTGTCGCTCTAGGAATAAATCATGTGACGCGGGAACTTTAAAAATATTTTAATAACGTACACAAAAACATCCAATCTCGGAATAACTATTTGTGTAAACACAAATGTTTGTTCCGTGTGGTGATTGAATCTACAACACTTAGCGTAGCGGCAATGGCGAGGCGAACATTTAGACCACTGGCCATTGATCCAGTCAACATCATCATGTACTTACCTACTCAATCGTAAATTGTCATGAACGAACTTCGTTCTAAATTAAAATGATCATAGACTGACATTAGTCAGTTAGGTAATACAGGTATCCATTACCAAAAATCCATAACATTTACCTTATTTTTCTTAGAAACAATGTAAACTAGTGGATTAACTCTTCTTTGTTATTTCATTTTCACAAGTTCAGCAACAACAAATCCTGTGAGGTTTTCGTACTTGTAAAGAAATAAAATAATTCGTAAAAAGGTAAAGTAAGTACTTGTGTTGTATCTTTTATCTATGGTTGTAAAAACAGTAATAGGCAGGTGAAGAAACAATCATAAGCGTTTGAAAATGGAACAAAGTTCAGTTGTGGAAATTTTTATGTAATCTCTTTGAAACCTAGCCGTATAATCGATATAATTATTGTAAATAATAGTAAAAACGCTTAATTAAGTAATATTGCAGTATTTACTAGGCAGACTGGTAATAATGCATGAACAGACAAATATAGAACGCTGATAGTAAAATTTTTAATTAAAACGGCACACAAGGAAACTTATTTGTAGTTAACCACACTAACAATCGTTGTGTTTTTACGAAAATTCTAAACAAAGACTATAAGTTTTGAAGTCAAATAAACAGAAAAATGGATATTATACAAACATATACCGAACTAGCAAATAAATTATCAGTTGCAAAGATAACAGGAAAATTCGGAGACTTCTATAACTTCTATTGTGTTAAAATTTCTTAGAAATAACGAACAAGGGATTATGGCGAGCAAAACTCCTTATTTGTCGAAATACTTTTTGTTTTTTTAATACCAGTACAGTATTCATCCATAAATTAGCTTTAGAAAAACTATAGTTAGAATAGTATAGGCATTTAAATATACAATTACGAATTAGTAAGAGTCGTATAAAAATAAAAGATTTCGTAGACATCATGGCGGCATATTCTTTTACAATTTAACTTAATTGTATTGACCAATCACGGAAATTATGTTAAAACATTATATAGAGAAAAAACATATATTTTAAGACAGGTGAAAATGTTATTTTCAAATGTATACAATACCTACCAATAATTTGCAAATAAGAAATTCAGATTTTGACTAAATTAATTGGCGTCTACATTGGCATTCCCTTCTAATTAAAAGTACTCATCTAATCAAACTGTAACTTATTAATTAATATAGATGTACATAAATACAGTACTAGGAAGTCTAGTTATAAAAATTTAACTGGATATCATAAAACATACAAAGCGGTCGTGTCACCAGCAAAGAGTATAATTTACACGACCTTGATCTCCCGAGCGGTCGACGATACGGCCCTATACGGCCTTGTACGTTTCCGCCCTTATCAACGACGACGCCCATTTCTAGACGATATAAATTACGTCATAATTTTTAAAATGACAGCTCGTCTTTATGATTGAAATGCAATTAAATCCTTTTTCAAATTAATAAATCTTTATCCATTTATTTAGTTTTAGGAATGCCTAATTATTATTAAAATGTTATTATACTAATTGGTTAGTTAAATTACTACCTCTTTAATAGTAATTGAATGATTAGTTCATGAGTGGTGCGTGCTGCGAGCGTCACAACAATAATAAGTTTTGTCAATCTGTCTACGGTATTCAGATCACTGACCGATTGTAATTTGAATTACGATATGAGCGTTGTTTGTTGCCACGGTACACTTCAGGCCTTGAGTCATACTATCAATCTGTCTAGAGGCACCAATTATTTTACGTAACGTAGCATCACGCTAGTATCCGTGAAGGATGTCGCAGAAATGTATTATACATATATGTAAGTATAAATAGGCAAACCAAAACGATTCAGCTATTAATTTATCAACCGATTTTCTTTTTCTTTTGTTTAGTAGCTATTGACAAGCTTTAGTGTAGTCAGTAAAAGATCAAGGAAATAGTTGCTTTTTATATAGATTAAATAGATTATTGTCGAATTTCAATCATTTGGTGAATACTAGTATATATAATTACGCTATTAGTGATGTAGGGTTTATGTTTAGCTCATCATAATATATGATCTCCCTGCCATTGCTTTCTTCAAATAGGGATTTTTTAAGAAGGGATTTTAAAAGGGCGGCTCCTCGCTAGTGCTACTTTTGATACAACTTACAAACGTTTGCAAGCTACGATTATCTGATAATCATAAGTTGACTAATACATATGAATTGTATATCAATTATCATAATTTTGTTGATGAAGGTATTTTGATAAATACAGGAAACATAATGTTATAATTATTGTGTGGTTGCACAATAGTTATAACATAAAATTTGGATGTTTTATAGATAACTCGATTTTACCGCGACTTCGCTCGTTCAGCAACAATACGTTATTCTAGATAAAAGGAACCCAATGTCCTTTTCTGTACCTAAAAGTTTCACAACGATCGAAAGACAGATAAGGCGTGACAAACAAAAAAAGTCACGTTCGCATTCATAATATTAGTTAGCACTATACAAAATAATATAAACGAAAAAGAACTCGAGCCCCATTAGACCACTTTATAACAATACTATATCGCGTGGTTTGAAGGAATTAAACGGACTCTAATCCATTCTGTACACAAATGTATAACATATATGTATGTACACACGGCTACACATCAAGTTAGACACCCTATATACGCATAATTACGCTACGTACAAAATAGAGAATTGTCGGAAAGGGACAGTGCATAGTGGTGTCGATGTAATGGTAAGGATAGAGCGTCCCGTTCAGCGTAAATGAGACAAAATAACAAAAATATACCGCACTCTCCCGCACGATTCATAGCGTTCAACTTCTAATAGTTCAAAGACCAAACAGTCCAGGTTGATATGTCGCTGTGTGTACCTTTATATAAGCACTAGATTTACCCCGCGGCTTCGCTTGAATTAATCTTGATTTTCACAATACATTTCTATCCCTTGAGAACAAAAATTTTCTGGCTTAATTACCCAATATCCTATTATATATTAAACCCCTGACAACGTGTATGCGCATTTATAATAATGTTAAGTCTGGAGATATCTTTTTTTATAACTGGTCAATGACGTAAGCAGTATGTACTTATGATACGAAAGGGCGTGTAACATTATTTTGTTAACTTTCAGGGACATTATGGTGCTACTAATATTATTATCACACCAGAAATAAGAGTATTAGTTATACATAGTTGGCAAATATTTATTGCTGGATACTTTGTCAGATAATTTGGTCTATGAAATATGATTGTACATCAGTACAATCCAATTAAACCGCTTCACCATCAGGTGAAGCGGTTTAATTTGTCACCTTGCCATTGTATCTTGTCAATCTTGGGGTTTCGAGGCCCATACGGGATAAAAATTTGTGGGGGTAACAAATGTTTGTTTTAAGACCCCCGCGGTACAGAAATTAGTGTGTGTGTTATCTAGTGTAGGAGTTATCTTTTAATAGAAATAAAACAACGACACAAAGAAATTTAATTTCTCTCTTCTTAATATAATAAAGGTATATTAATGCATACCCAGGTAAGTATGCTGCGCCGTAATCTGTAGTTAATTAAAATAATAATCTAATTAGTTCAATGGAGTATTATTTTTGTTAGGTTTGGCATAAATAACAAAAAACAATAAACACAAAATAACAAATAGGCTCGCATTCTCTGTTTCTCTTTGTTAGAATACCTGCAATTAGTCGTTATTATTGAGAAGAGCAGCGCTAGCTCAGTGGGGAGACCAACAGACTGCAATGCAGAGGGTCTCGAGTCCGAACCCACGTCGCGCACATCTGACTTTCGGAAGTTATATGACTTTTCGAAATTATGTGCGTATTGATTGACAATTATCGCCTGCTCCGTGCCTCGGAGAGCACGTTAAGCCGTCGGTCCCGGCTGCCGTGAACGTCTATGGCAGTCGTTATTGGGAAAGTCAGTACCCTCTAATATTCTGACACTGGTCTAGCCTTAGGGTATCGTTAGCCTTCGGGTTGCGGAGGTCAGGTGGCAGCCGCTCCGTGTAAAAACTGATATCCAGTCAAATCCGGTTAGACTAGAAAAGCCGACCCCAAGTGACTTGGGAATAATAAAGGCTAGGGAGAAGAAGAAGATTGTCCGACCATTTTTAATGATATTTACCTATTATTTTATCAAAGATGAAACACATTGTATATGTAACAATTCTCCATCATACTTTTTTTTATGTGGCTTAGATGGCAGACAAGCATACGGCTCACCTGATGGTAAGTGATCACCGTAGCCTATGGACGCCTGCAACACCAGAGGCATCACTTGCACGTTGCCGACCCTTTAGGAAAGGAAGTGGGAAGGAAAAAGAGTGGGAAGGGAAGGAAGAGGGTGATTGGTCCTCCGGCACTGTCACTCACCGAACGAAACACAACAGTAGGTATTCCTACTGTTGTGTTTCGTTCGGTGAGTGCTAATATTTCTGCTGCTATTTCACATCGATATTCTGTGAGAGAGTTGCCCTTCCCCGGTCGAGCCGGCCCATTCATGCTGAAATGCTACTCATACTCATAGTTATACTTCGTGTTTTTAAAAGATTTATGAAGTCTGCAAACTCGCTCTAGGCTGGCCTGACCCTTCTTAAACTAAAAGGAGACTCTTGCCCAGGCGTGGTTGCCAAGTAAATGCTGGTATTAGAAGTTAGTAGCTAATCTGAAGGGGTTAACAAAACTACCAATAATTTGTAACCCAAATGTTTGTATACTTTAGAAGAAAGAAAATTCAAGCGCGCCGTGCTGCCTGAATGCCCAATGGCTCCTTAATTAAAACAGGAATCTAAGTGCAAACAAATGCCATGAAAGTAAGTTTATGATATATTTCATTAATCTATACTGGAATATCAAAAATGTTCGCCATACATGATCGATAAGCAAATACAATATTGATATAAGCCGAAAACCGAAGGAGCGCCGGCACCGAGCGTAGAGCATTACTTACTGAACATATTAAATAAACTTTATTGGTACTAAATAGACGCCAGTATTGATAACGATTGCGATAATATTCGGCCAAAGTACTTACTTCAATTGATTCTTCATTTAGTGTCATGAAGGAGCAGTGAATGTATAGAATAAGAAGACTTCTCCAGCACCGGCCGCGTGAATCCTACGGCAAGGCATTTACGGGATAAAATCTACCCAAACCTCAATAGAGAATTCTTTTTTAATTGTTTTTATTTTTTGTTCAACAAGAAAATATTCCTTAATATTGTCTTCTATTCACGCGAATATTATTCATTGAAATTAAACTGCTATATATGGATTTTATCGCGTTGTTTATTTGACACTTTATTACAAAATTTTGAAAATTGTTACACTACTACTACTATTAAACTTTACAAATTTTTAAGCTAATTAAATTATTATTAAAACTATTTAGATTTAATTTATTTTTACACTTTCCCCGACGACGACGACGACGACCACACACAGTCACCAATTATTAATTATGTTCCATGCATGTCTGAGAGCACCTAATAATATTGCCGAAGATGTGTAGTCTACCAACGCGCACTGGGCTAGCATGGACTGTGGCCTTATCCTTCTCACGCTGAGAAGAGGCTGGCGTAATAGTAGGATAGTTTATATATAAGGCTGATATTATTATTATATATATTTGCTGAGGTAGGTCCAGGACTAGTAGAGCCTCGCTGATTTCAGCCTGAATGGGCCGGCTCGACCGGGGAAGGACTACCCTCTCACAGAATATCGACGTGAAATAGCAGTATTCCTACTGTTGTGTTTCGTACGGTGAGTGAGAGTACCGGAGGCCCAATCATCCTCTTTCATCCTTCCCGCTCCTTCTCCTTCCCACTTCCTTTCCTAAAGTGTCGGTAACGCGCAAGTGATGCCTCTGGTACTGCAGACGTCCACGACCACTTACCATCAGGTGGGCCGTATGCTAGTCTGCCACTTTAGTAGTATAAAAAAAATGTGGAGTTGTAATACACACATATATAGGTAACCAAGTTTTAAATGCCAAGTTAATTTTGTGTATGCTTTTGACTGTCAACTTGACACACACACCCAGATGCCGTGCGTCTACTCACAATTTCCCATCAAATTAAACTCGACAACAATTTGTTCAATCTAGTAATCGACTTCCAAACTTCGCGATTGACCACAAAACTATACCAGAAGACCATATTGTTTTAAAAGCAGACCTAATTTCACTAAAGTACTAAATTCATATTTAATTAGGGCAAGCCGAATCTACAACATGTCATGCCAGGATGTAGATTTCGACCTTTTCACCACCAGTGTCGCGAAAATGAAAAGCACCCTAAGTAATCAGTTTTTTGTTGAGCATCGCAGCAACAATCGCTAGAAATAATTGATGTGTACATATAATTGTTTCCTAATTGTTAAGTTGTACGTTCCCTAAAGGTTAAGTTACATAATTGTGTACATATGTATATGTGAAAACTTGTAATTGGCCATATTTAGCTATTAATGTTCTAACTGTATTTATTGGCAATAAGATTTCCAAAAATAATAAAATAAAATAAAATAAAGCTTTAGGTATATCGTATGTAGGGCATCGTCATCCGTCACCTACATATATTTGTACGATAGTATATCTTTTGTCCACTTAAAGATCGATTGTTATGTAACAATTGAAACATCTTATCTTAGTAGTAAGTAAGTACTACTTATCTGTATGAGATAAAGATTATCATGCCTTACAGTTTAAATCTCTTAAATGT
Source organism: Catocala fraxini (assembly GCA_930367265.1). Lineage (NCBI taxonomy): Eukaryota > Metazoa > Arthropoda > Insecta > Lepidoptera > Erebidae > Catocala > Catocala fraxini. The sequence continues at coordinate 22,629,593 of OV884039.1, read as the reverse complement.
CCAATTTTACGATGTGTAAACGTAAAATCCCAGCATTCCTCAGTTGCTTTAAATAAGTCTGCGTCTTAGGTTATTTTACTAGGTTGTAGCTTATACTTTTGTGAGCAGATATAGTGAAAAGACAACTGAACAGACACAGACGTCTCGGTTCGAACGCACCTCTGACTATTGGAAAATGTGCGTATAAAAAAATTGTTACTTATCGCTTTATCGGTGCAAAAAAATATAATGCGGAAACCTGCATTTCTGAGAGTTCTTCATGATGTTCTCGATGATATGTGAAGTCTGCATACCTACAATATGTTAGCGAGGTGGACTATGGTTGTACTCTTGTCACGAAAAAGAGGTCCGTTCCTCACAGTGGGCAGTTCATATACATTTTTATATTATTATGATTTTTTAAAAGGAAGAGTGCGTGACGATGTTTAATATTATGATTGATGAAGAAAAAGTGGAGCAAGTGACAGAGTTTGTATATTTGGGTACTTTGTTTACAAGGGATGGTAAACATGAGGGAGATATTGAAAGGAGAACGATTGCGGGAAACAAAGTGAATGGAGCTCTACGCGCTTTTATGAACAGTCGAAATGTTTCCGAAAAGGCACGTTTGGCTGTTCATAGAGGACTATTAGTGCCCACACTTATGTATGAAAGTGAAAGTTGGGTATGGCAAAAGAAGCATGAGAGCAGAATAAATGCTGTAGAAATGAGAGCGCTGAGAAATATATGTGGTGTGACTCTGAAAGATAGAATAAGGAATAGTGTGATTAGAGAGAGATGCGGCATGAAAGTTGATATAGTGACAAGAATAGAAAAGGGTATCTTAAGCTGGTTTGGGCATGTAGAAAGAATGGACGAGGAAAGACTGACTAAGAAAGTTTATAAGGCTAGTGTCTGTGAATGGAACAGTCGCAAGAGGAAGACCTAGGCGAACGTTTCTTGATCAGATCGGAGGCGTTCTGGACAAAGGCCAGATTAAGAGCACCTTGAACCGACGGGCGTGTATGAGGAATGTGATGAAAGTGAATGAAGCCAGAGAAGTGTGTCAGGATCGTAGCAAATGGAAATCCGTAGTCTCTGCCTACCCCTCTGGGAAACAGGCGTGAATCTATGTATGTATGTATGATTTTTGCCGTAGTTCATTTATTCGCAGCATCAATTTTTTTTATTTAATAATAAATACTGGCGAGTCACCAAAAGAGACTATTGTAAAGAAAACATAAATCAATTCAAAACTTGTCTAAAAAGCTTATCGTTTTCAAATATATACGAAACATCTGATCCTAATAAAGCTTATAATTGTTTTTTAGATACATTTACTCTGTACTATAAGTTATGTTTTCCTGAGGTAACTAGAGTTATTAATGTTATCAAAAAACCCAAGTGGATATCTCGCGGCATAAAAATATGTAGCAAAAAGAAACGCCAATTATTATGGCAATATAGGCATAAACCAGATGAAATAAATAAAAAAATATTTACGGATTACTCTAAAAGACTAAAACTTATAATTAAGCTTACTCGGAAAGCCCAAAATAACTATACAATAAAGGCTTCTGCGTGTAAGTCGAAAGCAACGTGGAAAATAATTAATAGTTCAAAACTAAGTGTACCAAGAGACATTATTAGAAAAATAAAAATTAAAATAGTATAATCACTAAACCTAAAGACATAGCAAATGCATTTAATACATACTTTGTTGAAAAAATAGCTCCATTTAATAATTCTTATAAAAATGTTACATCTCTTATAGAAAATAGATTAAACTCTTTCTTTTTAGCTCCCTGTGTCCCTGCGGAGATATATAACATAATAAATTCATTGAGAAATACTAATAGTGTGGGTTATGATGGTCTCTCAACAATAGTCATCAAAGCTGTTGCTAGCGAAATATGTACACACTTGAGCCATATTATAAACTTAAGCATCGATACAGGTATTTTTCCAGAGGCACTGAAAGTATCAATTATAAAACCGTTGTTTAAAAAAGACGATAAGGAACTTATGCAATACTACCGACCTATATCCCTCCTAAGTATTATATCTAAAATATTTGAGAAACACATATATAAACAATTGTATACCTATTTTGAGAAGAATAATATACTAACTCAAGAACAGAAAGGCTTTCGTAATAATAAAACGATAAATATGGCTATTTACGATTTCATGTATAAAGTAATAATAAATGTAGACAAAAAGATTCCTGTTAGCACCATATTTTGCGATATGACGCAAGCGTTTGACTACGTTTGTCATGCCATTTTGATTAAAAAACTGGAAGCTTATGGCATCCGGGGTAACGTTTTGCGTCTCATAGAATCATATATTACAAATAGAAAACAACATACAGAAATCACCTCAATAAACACATACACAAAACATGAAGAAATTTATCGGTCATCTGGTAGAGTAGTCAAATACGGTGTGCCTCAGGGCAGTGTCTTGGGACCTCTGTTATTTATTATATATATCAATGACCTACCCAAAAGCATAAACCAAAACGTGACACTATTTGCCGATGACAGTACCATAACAATATGTTGTAAAAATAGAGATACCTATAATGATGACATTAATAATTCTCTGATATCAATGATACAATGGTTGGAGAACAATAATTTAAAAATTAATTTGGGAAAAACCAATATAATGCACTTTACACAAAGAGGATCCACTATGTCTACACTAAATATTCACTACAATAATGAAACTATCAATGAAGTTGATAATGCAAAGTTTCTTGGTGTCATAATTGTCAAAAAACTTAATTGGAAAACACATACCGAAACCTTAATAAAAAAAATTAGTAAATCTTCTTACGCAATATACAAATTAGTACCAATGCTCAATATTGACGCCCTTCTTACAGCGTACCATGGTTTAGTTTCCTCTAATCTTAGATACGGCATTATCTTTTGGGGTAACTCAACGAATAAAGAATTAATACTGAAAGCCCAGAAGCAATGCATAAGAACCATGTTCAAACTAAAGGTCACAGAAAGCTGTAAACCATTCTTTATAAAACATAAAATATTGACATTACCTTCTCTTTATATTTTGGAAAGCGCAATGTTTGTTAAAAGCAATCCTAACTTGTTTCCACGTCTATCTGATGCGGTCGTTCGCAATAGACGTGATAATAGTAAACTTCGCCTACATAAATCAAAAACTGCTTTAATGAATAACAGCATATTTTGCATGGGCCCAAAAATATATAATAAATTGCCTAAACTTTGGAAAGAATATAATAGTAATATTTTTAAAAAGAAGTTAAATAATTTCCTTGCAAATAAGGCCTACTATACTATAAAGAATTTTCTGGATGACAACATTGACTCCTAACTGCTATCACACTTAATATTGACATTTAAATAAATTATTATGTTCTGAGTTAAGTACTGCTAATTAAGCATAATAAAATGGAATTCATAAAATAATGTAATGAGAATATAGTATAATTAAATGGTAAATAATGTAATGTTAAATATGTATAGTATATAGATAGATTTTATTGATTATGTTTTCTATAATAATGTATATTGAATAATTTATTAATACAAATCTGTAATGTCAAGACTAATTATAATATTATTAAAAGTTTTTTGTTATATATTTGTATGCCGCAGAGGCTAAACATGACTGCCATTGACATTTCATTTAACAACTTGCATGCAATATGTATGTATACTCATGTTATAACAAATAAAATGATCTTTATCTTTATCTTTATCTTCTCTTTAATTTTATTCAAATTTCTTGCAGTTTATGAAGTTTTCAAAATATATGAAGAATCCTTAGAAGAATATTTACGAAGAAATTCCCTTTTTATATCTCTTACCTATGAGAAATCTCACGTAGGCACATACTAAATTGTTACCCACATATTTATCACGTATTACATATATATCATAGTGTAGATAATATATAGCATGGAAATAGCACGAATCCTAATGACAGACTAAAAGTGTGAGCATTGTCTCGATCAATAGTAATTTTAAAAAACAAATGGCTACGAGCCCGTACGCCCCTTGACTTTTGTTCCTTTCATTAAGTCGATGGAGCCCTGCTTCGCGGAAAACTGCGCCGAGCGAAATGTGCCAAAACAGGCAGTCACAGTTAAGTGAATAAATAATAATTAATAATTATTTTATTTGCAAACTGTTAGGTCCATATGATTAGTAATACAAAAGCAACTTATTAACTATTGTTAGTAAACATACATACAGTAAACACAGAAAACAATAAAATACAGACAAACACAAATCACGGGACACTCAGACAGACATAACAAACAATATTCGTCATCTATATACTCTTAATTGAGTGTGCAGTCTTACCCATCGGCCGAGCATCTGACAGTCCCACCGGTTTGTCAATGCTCTCAGCATACTGTGGGAACTGGCGCATGTTCTGTGTCGGAGCGAGGCGCATCGCTTTCGGATTATGGCATAGAAGTCGTCAACCCTCGCGTCGGCAAACATGCCTGATGCGCTACAAAATCGCGGCAGCCCCACAAGCATCCTGAAAGCATTGTTATACTGTATACGCAGAGCGTTGTATGCCCTCTGTGTGTATCTGACCCACAGACTGCAAGTGTAGAAGTTTTGGCAGTAGGCTCGGAAGAGAGTCATTTTGACTTCATGCGTACATCGTGCAAATCTGCGGGCCAACATATTACTTCGGACACACAGCGCCCTGCGCTCCCTCTCAATGTCTAGGTCGTCACATAGATCCTCGGTGACCCAGTGACCCAGGTACTTAAGTTTTGTAACCCGCTTCAGCGGTGTGCCTGCTAGTGAGACGTGCGGTACATTAAAGTCACTTTTGGCACCAACTTTAAAAACAAGCAACTCACTTTTACTCACGTTGTACCTGAGCCCATGAGCCACGGCGTAATCCTCACACAACTTCAACAGCCTTCTCACTGAACTGATTGATGGTCCCAGCAAGACCATGTCGTCCGCATAGCTGATGTTGTTCATAGCAACACCATCAACATGACAGCCTACACCGGCGTTGCTGAGCCCAACAATCAGCTGATTTATATACAGATTAAAGAGGCGGGGTGAGGTAATGCCCCCCTGCCTCACCCCACATTTCAACCTGTATTCCTCAGACGTGGTACCTGCCCATCTAACGGTATTTATTTGATTAGCGTACCAAAATTGTAAAATACTTATTATGCCGGCGTCTACCTCACTCTCATTTCTTAATTTCTTCCATAGAAGGTCATAAGACACAAGGTCAAATGCCTTAGAGAGGTCCAAGAAACACGCATTAACCGGAGTTTTTCTATCCGTGTAGTACCGGATAGTCTGCTTGAGACACATAATTGCAATTTCTGTCGATATACCGTGTCTGAAGCCAAACTGCGCGTCGTGCAAATTTATTCTAGGGGCCATATATGTATCCAGCAGACTATCCAGTACCTTGGCTATAATGGTTGCTAAAGATATGGGCCTATAGTTGGTGGGATCAGCTGCGTCACCGGTTTTATTCTTTATAATAGGTACGACAAAAGTTTTCATAAAATTTTTAGGCAGATACGAATGTCTCATACATAGACTAATAAACATAGCCAACACTCTTGGCAAATGTGAACCCGCATACTTGAGGTGTTCGACGCTGAGGTGATCATGTCCAGGAGACTTACCTCTAAATAAAAATAAAATCAACACTTTTTGTTTAATACAAATATAAAATATACATTTACCATAGCAATGAATGTGTTTACAATTACTTCGTGTGAAAACTTAAAATAATTTATATATTCGCCTACAAAATTACGTAAATTTGCACGCAATTGCAAAAACGTAAGCTCGTGTTATGTGATTTTTAGATTATAATAGTAGAAATCTATCCTATTTTACAGTTTAAACGAATCATAAATAGTTATAAGTATTGCAATTTGTCCGTTCCAAATATTTAAGTTATTGGTTGACAATAAAGATACATATTTATCAAAAAAGCACTTCAAATCCTCCATACAATTTTCCTAAAGCGGCCGCGCGCCGATTTAAATATGCGCCGCACGAGCTTTGTCATTATCTGTCTTACGCTCGGCGCAGTACTAGGGGGCGAACCTTGAGGGGCGAACGGGCTGGTAACTATACAAATACTATTCCAAATTAAAATACGTTTCTGCTATATCTTATTGCAATCATTATTGTCTTGACAAGAAATTATACTAGCGTTCACAAAAACACAGTCAGGCTGGTGTGGGTTCCGGGGCATGCAGGGTAATGAGGAGGCTGATGAATGAGCCAAGAAGGGCTCGAAGCAACTATTTATTGGCCCCGAGCCATTCGTAGGACTGTCTGAGAGTACCCTCAAGGCAGCTATGAATGCACATGGCAATGATAAACACAGGCTGGAGTGGATGGCCCTTAGGGGTCTGGCACACTCCAAGAAATTCATTGCAAACAGAGCTACGGAATTCACTCGGAAGTTCTGCGGATACAATAAGGGCCAAATACGCCTGCTCACAGGAGCGTTCACTGGTCACTTTGGCACCAACGACTTCCTGTGCAGATTGAGTTTGGCAAACAATTTGATCTGCAGAGCCTGTGGTGAATGGGACGAGTCCATATTACACCTACTGTGTGAATGTGACGCGTTGGCTGGACTAAGGATGGGTCTGATTGGCATTTCCGAACTCTGAAGACTTCAGGCTTATCCCTCTGAAGTGTACGCTGCGACTGATGCAGTACATTCATAGGGAGATAGCTAAGGGATAGATCTCGAGGCCGACACAAAAGATCCCATTGGATCGAAGTGTCGCCTGTCTACACTGACTGGCCCCCGTAACAAGATAAGATAAGATAAGCGGTCACAAAATCATTTTCATTTCAGTCATATTAGACACATCGATATACTTACCGCCGCCGATCCAATTCGAAACATACATATCAATAATTTACTATTGATAAAATAATACTCGTAATTTATAGGTAATTGGGTTAACCAAGATAATACGCGACTATACATGATAGCACAGAATTTAAAAAGAAATCACCCATTTCCGAATCGAATTTCACGTGTATATTTGCTATTGGCGAATTTTTTTATCTTGCAACATATCGCCAGAAAGGTTTATTACGTGTAATGATTAGTTATTTTAGGAATTTGATATTAAATGAGTTTTTATTTTTGTGCGAATTATAAGTTAAAAGTATGTAATTGGGGTAGGCTGAATGTGTGATACCGTTGTCGCATTCACTGCAACGGAATCACTGAGGATATCATAATAAAATAGTATTTATCAAGATACCTACTACTAAACGAACTTATAATTTAACGCAACATTTAGCATACCTACATGAAGTGTGTTTATAAACAGATTAGGCTGAATTAGACCATAAAATGAATAATGTAGTGAACTGATAAAAATGTTATCTAATTTGTTGGTATACAGTAATGCTGAAAGTCTTTGAACATTGCTATAATGTGTTAGAAAACAAGTGAGAAACGGCTATGAATTGCCGTAAATCTTAGAGTTAAAAAAAATGGTATCACGTGACCTTGAGGGCAGAGCTCAAAGGTTATAGTCATTTCGGGGTAATCGACTATGCTGAGTCGATTGGCGTTGACCGCAAGTCTCTAGCTCTTACGGTTCTTGAGTTGAAAGATGGTATCACGTGACCTTGTGGTCAGAGGTCAAAGGGCGTAGTCATTTCAGGGGTAGGTATATCGACTATGCTGAGTCGTATGGCGTTGACCGCGAGTCGCTAGCTCTTATGATTCTTGAGTTGAAAGTTGTATAACAGACGGACGGATGGACGGACAAAACTGTTGTATAAGAGTTTTTCGAACTCTAAAACTAGAAAATCATAAACTTTGATTAGTGCACAAAGAAAGGTCATATTCCTGTCGTTATATAATTTTTCGTTTTTATTAAACTAATACATTTTGCCCGCGGCTTCGCTCGCGGTAATGTAATCGAGACCTTTTTCTGGATAAAAAGTACACTATGTCTTTTTTTGTTTCCCTGACAAACGAAATCATGATGATCGGTCGAGTAGTTACGGCGTAAAAGCGTAACAAACAAACAAACTCACATATGCATTTATAATATTAGTTAGGACTATGCAAGTAAGACTCCTTACTTTTTATATTACAATAGAAATAAATAAATAGTACAGTACTGAAACCATAGCTGAAGAAATATGGCTGTAATACAATTCTGCTTAAGAGGAAACACAAGGGCCGTTTTCTTGTGTGTGTTTCCTCCCTGGATAATTCCAGTAGAGCAATAAAATTTTTTGCAAAAAATGTATGGTCTCTATATTGGCATGTCCCTATGTATTCCTTTTTTCATAAATCAATTATTAAAAGACACATGAGCCTTCAAAAACCTCAAAAATTGGCCAGATTTTCCGCTGTGTTCAAACTTCCAGAAAACAAATTCGACTAGATTATATAAAAAAAAGGAAAACATAGAAACACAGCCAAAGCCTTTCTTTAATTTTTAATGGAAAAGGAGTTGAATCGGTCAAGTTTTGGAGAAGGAATCAGGGGACTACGAAACGTTGATTTTGTGTACTTTTAATAGATACTTTCGGTTCAAGCTGCAGTTGTCTCTATCGCGCTCTGTGTGCACTGCGCGACAGCAATAGATTTTACAAATAACTATTTTCAATTCTCTCGCCCTTAGTGTTTCCTCTTAACTCTTCGGGGATATAATCGTGAGAGCATAACTCTGTGCTATGTTTTATAATTAATTTTAGGACTAGTTCTCTTATTAACTGTCATAGACTACACCGATGACGCCTTCCCGCTATCACCGTGTTTCTTTGCAATTCTGTAAATCTCACTAACAAACTCATACCCGAGTGGACAGTTATAATTTAAGTCTTTCTACGATAACCATGGTAATAACTAACATTTGGTTATTCCGGTCTGTGTAATATGGGACCATATTTATTTGTGTGACCAAATATGATTGTTTTGACTGGGTGTGGCCGTTAATTTTATGTTTGTTAAGTAAACATCGTGCGGAAACCTGCATGTCTGAAAGTTCTCCATAATGTTCTTGAAGATATGTGAAGTCTGCCAACCCGCGCTAGGCCAGCGTGGTGGACTCTGGCCTAAGCCTTGTCACACTAATAAGAGTGATAAGAGACCCGTGGCACAGAGGGTTGGAATCGCGAAGTAGGGACTTAAGTATTCTAATACATCTTATTGGATTCTAAGCATCAATATTAACATTTTATGTTATATAATATTTTTGATATTCCTTGTCATTTTAAAGATATACGCTCCTAAACTTTGTATGAAAAACAAAACATATTTTGTGTTTAATGTAATACATTTTAATACTATGATAGTAGAAATATTCAGTGACCCACACCACTCCCATGACGTCACTTGTTTACGACAAAACTAATTAGCACAGTGAATTCATTAACGCGTCAGCCAATCAGAGCGCAGCAAAGTATGACGTGTCATTATCTGATTGGAGACTCAAAAAGACTTGAAAAGCAGGTAGACAAACAACAGTTACATTTGAAAAACATCCCTCCTCAGTACGTTGTTACATGACGTAATTAAGACACGACTCATTCATTTTATTTTCGGAATATAATAGATAATATTAAATTTCATGACAATGTTTATTGATATAGTGTCAAATATTGATTTAGTTGTGATGTTTAAAGAAAGTGGTAGTTTTAAAAATAATAATGTGTTATATTGTGCTATAAAATCTAGATTACCTACGGAATTAAACGACGAAGACGATAAAGTGCTAAAAGAATTCTGCGCTAAATACTGTTATAACCTTGATAGAAGGTGGAAAAGTGCTCATAAGAAAGATAATGTGTTTAGAAATATCAACAATGAATGGTTAGCATCGGAAATAGTTTGACAAGAATTTATTGTAAAAGTCCTAAAATCAAATAACGATGGCTCTGTTGCTAGAACATCAACTGAATTAGTGGCTCCTGAAAAAGTGTCTCACTACATCAACTAATATAAGTCACAGAAAACATTTCCTGAATTAGGGCCTCAGCAAAAAAAGAGATCTACTGAGCATATTCATACAATTATGACTTCAGAAGAAATATCTCATGCACATATTATGAAATTACATGAAGATGGAAATATAGATTATTTATTTATTATTATTTATTTATATATTATATTGCTGAAATATTAGATCACTTACAAAAGAATCCACAAGATGTCCAAAAAGTTAAGAATAATATTTTAGATAAAATAACTTATAAAAATATAAAAACTTTAGGAGGTACCCTGAAAACCATTCGCGTAAGTTCAGCAGGACGGCTAATAACCACGACATTCTAAATAACTTGTTGATCAGTTCTGCTCCTTACATTTCAACAAAGAGACACAAAATGATTCGTAAACACAAAGCAGTTTCGGAAGATGCAAAAGCTTTATTGATATTACCTGATATTTTGACGAAGATGATGACCGAGAAAATATTGAATTTGTAAATGTAGAAAACATAGGAACAGTAGCTGATTCAGAGCCTGATGATGATGATTAGTTCTAAATATATTACAAAATATTTTATTTGAATGAAAGTCAAAGCCAAATGCCAAATGCCAAAGAATGTATTTATGTAAGAGTGTGTGTGTGTGTGTGTGTGTGTGTGTGTGTGTGTGTGTGTGTGTGTGTGTGTGTGTGTGTGTGTGTGTGTGTGTGTGTGTGTGTGTGTGTGTGTGTGTGTGTGTGTGTGTGTGTGTGTGTGTGTGTGTGTGTGTGTGTGTGTGTGTGTGTGTGTGTGTGTGTGTGTGTGTGTGTGTGCGTGCGTGCGTGCGTGCGTGCGTGCGTGCGTGCGTGCGTGCGTGCGTGCGTGCGTGCGTGCGTGCGTGCGTGCGTGCGTGCGTGCGTGCGTGCGTGCGTGCGTGCGTGCGTGCGTGCGTGCGTGCGTGCGTGCGTGCGTGCGTGCGTGCGTGCGTGCGTGCGTGCGTGCGTGCGTGCGTGCGTGCGTGCGTGCGTGCGTGCGTGCGTGCGTGCGTGCGTGCGTGCGTGCGTGCGTGCGTGCGTGCGTGCGTGCGTGCGTGCGTGCGTGCGTGCGTGCGTGCGTGCGTGCGTGAGTGCGTGCGTGCGTGCGTGCGTGCGTGCGTGCGTGCGTGCGTGCGTGCGTGCGTGCGTGCGTGCGTGCGTGCGTGCGTGCGTGCGTGCGTGCGTGCGTGCGTGCGTGCGTGCGTGCGTGCGTGCGTGCGTGCGTGCGTGCGTGCGTGCGTGCGTGCGTGCGTGCGTGCGTGCGTGCGTGCGTGCGTGCGTGCGTGCGTGCGTGCGTGCGTGCGTGCGTGCGTGCGTGCGTGCGTGCGTGCGTGCGTGCGTGCGTGCGTGCGTGCGTGCGTGCGTGCGTGCGTGCGTGCGTGCGTGCGTGCGTGCGTGCGTGCGTGCGTGCGTGCGTGCGTGCGTGCGTGCGTGCGTGCGTGCGTGCGTGCGTGCGTGCGTGCGTGCGTGCGTGCGTGCGTGCGTGCGTGCGTGCGTGCGTGCGTGCGTGCGTGCGTGCGTGCGTGCGTGCGTGTTGGGAATAATAAAGGCTAAGAGAGAAGAAGTGAAGAATGCAAATTAGTAAAAATGTCTTGTATTTAAAGGTAGAACCTAAATATGAATTTTTTTTTTTTTTATAATACCTTGCTTATTTTTATGAATCCTTAAGTTCATCAGTCCGATTTTAGCCTAACGTGTGCCCAGCAGTGGGACAGTTTAATACAGGGGTGGTTTTATTAAGTAACTTCCGGCTTAATAACTAGTGCGGGAGAAGTAAATAAAGTTATGTACATACATAATTAATAATTAATCCGTATATAATGAAATTTAATAAGCCGTAATTAAATAGCTTCTTCAACCACCAAACCAACGCCTTCATATTTATTTTATTAGTTATTCAATTAACTTGAAAATAATAGCTAATAAAAATAAATGAACGTGACCAATTAAACTGGTGGACATAGCCATTAATATTTCTGTGTAATCTATGTATAAAAAATGTCATCACCTGCCCATCCTTTTACGGAAGTTGTAAAATTGTATAAGGGCAGTAAGGGTCAGTGATTTAAGCGTGTGACCGAGGGGTCTCTGCTTACCCCATGTCTTCAACACGACACGAGGATGACTGAGGTGTCACAAAGTCGTAACGCCAACTAGATATATGTCTTTAGTTTCTATCCCTGACTTCGCACGCGTAAATCCCAAGGAACTATACAATAATAGGTTTGTCTCGCGGCTTCGCTAACGTTAATCTACATCTTGTCAATAAACTGCTATCCCTCGAGAACGGTACTTTTATTCTGAACTAGATTTGCCCGCGGTTCACCCGCGTTTATGATTACTGCGCCGCATCCGTGGGTCGTAGCGTGATGTTATATAGCCTATAGTCTTCCTCGATAAATGAGCTATCCAACACTAATATAATTTTACAATTCGGACCAGTAGTTCCTGAGATTAGCGCGTTCAAACAAACAAACAAACTCAGCTTTATAATATTAGTATAGATATAATGTACTCTATGTCCTTTTCTGTTTCTCTGTGCGAAATTTCATGATCTTCTTCTTCTTTTCGTGTTGTTAGTGGCCAACCTGTTGTCAAGAGTTGTTAAAGCCGCCCGTAGGCCTCTGACATGGCTTAACGACTGCTGTCAATTTGGCAACAACTGAGATTGAATTTTTACGAAGACGCTCAGATGAAATACCACTAAGCGGTCACCCATCAATAGACTGACCCAACGTTGCTTAACCTCGCTAATCGTTTACCGATCCGTGAGTGCAACTGGCTATGAGCGCCTCATGATGATCGGTCGAGTAGTTAAGGCGTAAAAGCGTAACAAATAAACAAACAATATCACATTTATATCTAATCTACTATTAGATAGGGATGCTTTATTGTGCTCTATAAGACAACACTAGGATTAATTATTGAGTCGTGGGGGACGCTACAAACATTCAAACGATTGACCATTCAAACACCCAGACACGGAACAACTATATGAGGATCACACAATTTTTGTCTAATATTATTTAGAACATTTTATATTTACTGGCACACAGATATGGCCTAACATAGATTAACAAACAGATCAGTTTCGGAACCCATTTGAATACGTTATCCGTTCAGACAAACTTCTATTTTCTTCCATTGCATTCAGTCGTCTAAATCAATGTCAATACAGTTATCTAAATCTGTACAAGATTTATAGCTTAAACTTAAACGTCTGGCATCGGTCTGGGATTCCTAGCAATAATATTCAATAACTTGCCAGGTCAGATGCCATTGCAGACCTCTCCCAGGAGTATCTTGATGTAATAAGTGCTATCGTTTGGCAAAATGGATGTTTGCCAGTCAATCATGGCATGGATAAACGAATTTATAGTTCGGTAGATAGAAACTGAGCTGACTAGTTTTACCTGACGTATATACTCTCTCATGTGTCACAGGAAATATAACAAGTGCGAAAGCAGTCCGTTAAAAAAAGTTTACAAATTTTAACCTTATAACGCGTTCTGCCTGCTGTCGTCCGTGTGGATCCCGCAATCCATTATTGAGATATAAAATATATGTTAATCTAGTACATGGTCTATCTATGCGCAAAGTTTCATCAAAATCTGTAAAGCCGTTTACAGTGATTGAGTAACACACATCTTTACATTAATGTTGTTGTTGCGTGTAAGCCTAAATACGCGATGTGGCAACATTATTTTGATACAACACGCTACTATTACTAAATACAAAGTTTCTGTTGGTTCTTTAGCGGGGAATAAACATTTGTTTAGTGTCAGTATACTGAAAATATCCACTTGTGCACACTGAAGCATATACTAACAGCGTAGACGGGTCACGTTCCTTTATATCTACTTACTAGTTTTCGACCATGGCTTGCTTTGCTTGTGTGAAAACCTTTGTGCTCATTAAAGCATAACGCATGATGCGTATACAGTGTAGTTTTCTGTTACAGTTTTCTTTTGTATTGATTAGTTCTTAAGGTTTTCCCTACGTACAAGTAAAGAAATTTTAACTTTATATACATTACAAATTACATACATAGAGTCTGTATATGGCCGAAAAGGTATACAAAGATGTATAATACTCACATTTTGTCAGCTATATTTGACCTTACATATACATAAGGGTTATTTTTATTAATATTGCCCTTTATCGGGCAACTTGTCAGACGCTGTGATGTTACTGAGAATAACATAACTGAAAATTCCAATGACTGCCTTGATATCAAACTCTAGACCTTCCAATCTCACGCAGACTTACTATAAAACCGATAATTCCTTATGAAGTCATTCAACAATATAATATTATTATAGACATAGGAAATATGAAATTTCGTCCATCCATGTGAAGATAGAATTGGTAATATGAAATTTGGTCCATCTGATAAAGATAAACATCAATCAATTGTAATTCCAAGGTCGCTGCCATTCTTATTGTAATTTTTCTATTAGAGAGCCAACGGCAACCTCCGGGTTTGGTTAAAATACCAATAGTTCCTTATAATCCTGACTAATATTATAAATGCCAATGTGAGTTTGTTTGTTACGTTTTCACGCCTTTGCTACTTGACTGATCATCATGAAATTTCGCATACACGTTGTCAAGAAACAAAAAAGGACAGGGTACCTTTCATCCAGAAAAAGGTACTGTTACTAATCTAATCTAATCTACATTTATGCAAGCGAAGCCGCGGGAATAATCTAGTATGTCTATATATGAAGAACATTTCAAGCCGATATTATTATTTTTGTAATCGTTGCATTCTTATATTATAACTAGCTGTCCCGACAGACGTAGTCCTGTAAACACGATGTAGTCCTGTAAAATTTCATAAAAATCGGTCCAGCCGTTTAGGAGGAGTTTTATTACAAACACATGCACAGAAGATTTATATATATATAAAGACAAGGCAATTTATATCTCAAATTTTTAAAAAAAAATTTATACTTCTTAGGTGGCAAGCATGTTTACGGCCCACCTGATGGTGAGTGGTCACCGTAGCCTATGAACGCATGCAACACCAGAGGTATCACTTACGCGTTGCCGACCCTTTAGGAAAAGAAGTGGGAAGGAGGAGGAGCGGGAAAGGGGAAAGAGAGTGTTTGGGTCGCCGGTACTCTCACTCACCGAACAAAACACAACAGTAGGAATAATGCTATTTCACGTCGATATTCTGTGAGAGGGTAGTCCTTACCAGGTCGAGTCGGAAATCACCGAGGCTCTACTACTTTGAAAACAGAGTAAGTAAATAAGTAAGTAACTTATTTACTGCGGCCAGTTACGTTCTCTGTATTGCACATGCACATAGATATAGACAAAGACAGACAAGACAAGGCAAGACATAGACAGAGGTGAATTACACTCATATTTATTAATTTATCTTTGGAAGACCAACGGCACATACGACTTTCGAAATAAAAACAATATGACACAAAATGCCAATTACAGAGCTTCGCGAATAAGTAACAAAATAGATAATCAGTCATGTGAACTTATAGGTTACATATTTAACATTACATAATATTAAAACTAACATAATATTGTCTTCTGTTTCCGCGAATATTATTCATTGAAATTAAACTACTATATACGGATTTTATCGCGTTGTTTATTTGACACTTTATTACATAATTTTGAAAATTGTTACACTACTACTATTAAACTTTATACTAATACTAATTAGTTTCTCCGTGACCATGGCTGCTGAAAAGCAACCTAAACGTCAGGAAAAGTGTAAAATTAAATTAAATATAAATAGTTTTAATAATAATTTAATTCGCTTAAAAATTTGTAAAGTTCAATAGTAGTAGTAGTGTAACGGTTTTCAAAATTATGTATTAAAGTGTCAAATAAACAACGCGATAAAATCCGTATATAGTAGTTTAATTTCAATTAAAACTAACATCAATTAAAAGCTATGCTTTGAGAAAAATTAAGACAGCACCCGTCTCAGTGGTTCCAGTTTACAGTTGAAAATATAACCGCGGTTATATTGTTAGTCCCGCTTAATAGGTGGCGTGCATATACTTAAAAAATATGTGTCATTTACCAGGGGCCCAAGTCTGCTATTACAATAGTGTCAGAATGGTCTAACATTGTTTTCATAATTGTTGATTTTGACAAGTTTGGTAATCTACTAATATAATGGCGTCATTGTGACTTTCCGATGGTCAAGCACTGACACTCCATTGAAAAAATGGCATATATTGGTAATCTCGTACATAATGACAAATAATAAAATGTTGACAGTTTCTTTGGTCAAATTGCTTTTAACAATAATAAATAATATGTAAAAATATATATAAACGAAATCTGGCATGAATAAATGTTCGATTTAAGTAGTAGTTTTTCAAAAATCACTTCTACTAACGGGTTTTATAATAATGGCAATACAACATGTCATTCTACCACAATCCTATTACGAGACCATTGACCGTCCAATGATCGACCATTATGAATTTAGCAGATTACGATGTTTTAGCAAAATGACAATGGAATTACAGTTACCTCGTGTCGGAATGACAATTTATAAAAACAGCAGACTTGGGCCCCAGGTTCATTGCAAGATTTTGTGCCGCCACGGCGAATGGCTTTACAGAAAAATTACAGATAATTCTCAATACTTTGCCTAACTGGGGAATGTTAGCCGGGATATTACAATCGGCCTGAAGCGTTTAGATCAACGAGTTAGTCTAAAGGCAATAACACTTTATATTATACTAGTAGTTTTTCCGCGGTTTCACCCGCGTAAGTCCCGTTCCTGTGTGAATATCGGGTTTCACCCCTTACACCCCCTTCGGGGTGGAATTTCCAAGAATCCTCTCTTAGTGCTTCCCTACACTCTCCAAGGAACATACATGCCAAATTTCAGCTTCTTGCGTTCAGTGGTTTCGGCTGTGCGTTGTCTGTCAGTCACTGAGTAACGTAGTTTTATATATATAGATTATATATTACCTACGGCTTTGCTCGCGAAATACATTTCCATCCCTCGGGAATAGTCCTTTTCCTGAATGAAATGTACGCTGTGTCCTTTTCTGTACCGCTGAAATCGTGTACGCAAAATTACATAATTATCGGTCGAAAAGTTAAGGCGTGAAAGCGTAACAAAAAAACTTACATTCGCATTTATAATATTAGTTAGGATTAGGATCATTCCGTAGGTACTTTAACACGTCATAATACATCAAATCATAAGCCGTACTTGTCTATAGCTACCTGATCTTTGTCCCAAGTTCTACAAAGTCCGTTTCTTTGTCGTTGTAGGCAACAAACGCACGTCTTTATTAAAGGTATTCTGTTGACGCAGTTGTCACAAAACTGGGTTATGTTCATTCATGCTCGCTTCTGTATGTATGCATGCATACGCGGTACATCTATACACATGCCGTTGTTTCTCAGTATCAAATGACGACAATTCGCAATGTGTATTTTATCAAAAGTTGAGTAAATGTGGACGCAAGGTAAGCCTACGTTCTAATGCAGTTCTTATAATCTTGAGTATTTTTAATTACAATTGTTTACTACTGAAAATAAACTTAAAATAGCAAATGGTGAAATAGATATTTTTATTTATGATGTAAGTTAGGTATCAGCTATTCCAGTCAAATGATTAAATGCCATATTGGTCTAGTGGCTAGTGTACACACAGCGACACATCAACCTAGTCTGTTTGGACTTTGAACTATTAGAAGCTGAACGCTGCGAATCGTGTGAGAGAGTGCGTTACATTTTTGTTATTTTGTCTCATTCACGTTGAACGGGTTGCGACGCTCTATCCTTACATCGACACCATTATGCACTGTCCCTTTCCGACAATTCTCTATTTTGTATGTAGCGTAGTTATGCGTATATAGGGTGTCTAACTTGATGTGTAGTCGTGTGTACCATGAGTTCTTGGATTCGAATTCTAGGGTTGGCCAACAAAATTTATCAAGATTTTCTTTAAGAAGTTCTAAGCAGCAGCCCGGAATTGGGATGTAGGCGTTATTTTAAAACCTACATGTCTTAAAGAAATAAAACGCACGTTAAGCTGTTGCTCTTGCGCCTGATCTCTTTTTGGATTTATCGGATTGCCATATCATTGGACTATGAGAATGCACTTGTGTTTGCGTCCACCCTTGTGCAGTATAATATTTCCTGCACAGATGGCTAGTCTTTGTTAAGATTGGCTGCCGTGATCATAATTCGGTCACGGACAACATGTTATTATTATTGTTCGACATAGCAGTAAGAGGCTCAATATAAATCGTTTGTTTTTTTTAGCAAATTACGAGAAACGTCTCCAGACTTTCAAATGTCCGTTGGACTTTGAACTGCGTGTGATATTTTTGTAACATTCGGTCTCCGGGCTATATCCGAATCATATGCACATTTCCTTAAAATTATGTCTTAGTCATACATGACTCTTTAATTAAACGTAAACTTATTTTTTGGCTTCTTCGAAGTAGTAGTCATGCGACTGCCTTGGATTAGGTTCGATTCACGGGCCGAGCAAATAGTTTTTACCATGTCTTACCGCCAATAAAATTTCAGTTAGGGTTCAGTAGTCTCGAACTGTGCCTGGTTGGCAAATATTAGAGGTTATGGATTAAATAACACACTGTACAAACACTTTAACTATTTATTTTATACTTTGACACAAGGAAGTTTTATATGTCCGTTCACTTACTTACAGCTCACAACAAGAAATGATAGACAGCAGTATTGCTACGTCTTTTATAGCTAATCAAACTGTAAAGTATTTGACTACTATTTATATTGTATGATGTTATATTATACAATTACTAAGGTGCAATAATTGTTAATAGTTAAGTATAATAATTAATTAATTTTTGCATGTATAAATGTATATAATTCAACAGCAAAAGGTTCACTACCTTCCATACAACCTAAAACCATATCTGACAAATTGTGTGTATAATACTTCCTGCCTATCCTGTCCTATGTATCAATGTTTCTAAGAATCACAACGAAACACTTGCCCGACCCAGTGAACAAACCCCAGCATTCATGCACAGCAGTTGCATTCACCGCGAACACTCTCTGCCTAGCCCTGCGCATCAATGCTACTTAGAACCATAACAAAACACTATTCGTAACTCGGTATACGAACCTGAGACCTCAAGCACAGAACTTTCACTGCTGCATCATCTAGGCAGTCATGGCACGGCATATAATAATATCAGCCCTGTATTGAGCTGTCCCACTGCTGGGCACGGGCCTTTTCACAGTGTGAGAAGGGTTAGGCCATAGTCCATCACGTTGGCCCAGTGCGGGTTGGTAGACTTCACATATCTTTGGGAACATTATTGAGAACATGCAGGTTTCCTCACGATGTTTTCCATCACCGTTAAAGCAAGCGATAATTAATTAAATATTTAATACGCACATAACTTCGAAAAGTCAGAGAGGTGCGCCTTAGGATCGAACTCGAGACCTCTGCGTGGCAGTCCAATGGTTTCCCACTAGGCTATCGCTGCTCACACGGCATTGAATAAATATAAAAAAATCAAAATAGTAATATTCAAATCCAAATAAGTTATTTCAGCTGAAACTGTAGTACAATATTCACAAGCGCACCGGTCGGTACAGAATCAGTGGAATACCAGAAATAGATGGGACTGCATTATTGACGAGCCGGTAACTCCCAGACGAATTTGGCCAGGAATCGAACTGCCACCGATAATCGTTTTAAAGTGCTTCTGATTTGTACGGCAGACTACGTTAAACTGGAAGATCCTTTGGGACTTCAAATGGACATAAGGTAGAGTTTATTATTAGAGAAGGGAAGAAATATACTGCATGCTTGGCGCATTGGGCAAAGCGGTCACATCGTTGAGGGTAATGGATGCGAATCTCACATGGTACATTTATCTATACTAATATTATTAAGAGAAAAGATTAGATTTTTTTGTAAGGATTTAAATCTAAAACGAAATAACCGATTTAAAAAATTCTTTCACCATTACAAAGCTATTGTATCACCGAGTAACACAGGCATATTTTATTTAAAACAAGTTAAAAACGGCAATTAATTACCGTAAATCTTACAGTTCGAAAAAATGGTTCAAGTAATATGCAAGGGTCACGTGATACCTCATGACCTTGAGGTCAAAGGTCATAGTCATTTCGGAGTATATCGACTATGCTGAGTCGAATGGCGTTAACCGTGAGTCTCTAGCTCTTACGGTTCTTGAGTTGAAAGATGGTATCACGTGACCTTGAGGTCAGAGGTCAAAGGTCATAGTCATCTCAGGAATATATCGACTAATTTAATTTAATTAGCTTAAAGATTTATCGAATAATTTAATTAGCTTAAAAATTTGTAATGTTTAATAGTAGTAGTATTGTAACAGTTTTCAAAATTATGTAATAAAGTTTCAAATAAACAACGCGATAAAAGCCGTATATAGTTGTTTAATTTCAATGAATAATATACGCGTAAACAGAAGACAATATTATTGAAAGATGGTATCACGTGACTTTGAGGTCTGAGGTCAAAGGTCATAGTCATTCCAGAAATATATCGACTATGTTGTGTCGAATGGCGTTTACCGCGAGTCTCTAGCTCTTACGGTTCTTGAGTTGAAAGATGGTATCACGTGAGGTCAGAGGTCAAAGGTTATAGTCATTTCAGGGGTCAGGGCGGGTTCGATTCCCGCACAAGTCAAACAATTGTGTGCATGAACATGGATGTTTGTCTTGGTCTGGGTGTTTCTATGTATAATATGTATGTATTTACAAAAAAAAAAGCATATAATAATATGTATGTTTATCCATTGTCTAGAACCCATAGTACAAGCTCTGCTTAGTTTGGGCTAGATGGTGTTGTGTGTACGTGGTAGAATATTATTATATTATATCGACTATGTTGAGTCGAAAGGCGTTAACCGCGTGTCTCTAGCTCTTACGGTTCTTGAGTTGAAGGTTGTATAACAGACAGACGGACGGATGGACGGACGGGCAGGCGGACGGACGGATAGAGCTGCTATATAAGAGTTTTTCGAACTAACAACATGAGTATTTACATTTTGATTCGATTCCAGCAATATAAGTTTAAGTAAGTTGGTGGCAGTTCAGAGTATTATGCCTACCACTATTGGCATCATTAAGTAATAAAAATAATAGCCGTTTCTTTATTTTCATAAGCTCTGTGCCACTGTAACACTGAATCTATTTACACTGACCTAGCTTAAGCCCAATCCGAGTGTTGCCGTCGATTCTAGATTCAAATTTAGAACATTTGTAATGTACGTAATCCACAGCTATTTCCCGAGCAATTACGACCACATATATTTTCTTCGCGAATATAATTTAAAAACAATTCTACTCAATTTAAATCTGCGTTGCATTTTCCGCTGGCAATAAATAAGAGCTGAAAAAAATCTATTTCTTGCAATTCCGGCATAGCATATAAACATTTAAACTGTGAGTATTCCTGTTGGCGACAAATACAAAATTTCTTTGATTCCCTCGCGACAGCCGTGGGTGGATGGACACGGTGCCAACTAGGCCATAATGTCTTTAATATCGTCTACTACGAACCGTGATTCATTGCTTAACACACCATCCATTACTCCACAAACACTGGCTGTTATATTTTTGAACACAGAAAAGTGGTAATGAACGTTGAAACTTGAGATGATGCAGTGGAATTTTTTTGCTAGTGTGCAGCTAAATTTAGATGTTTCCATTGTTATGTCTGTTCAGAATTGTGCAACGAAGTCGTTAAATGTTTCCTAGTTTATGAAAATAGGTCGGTCAGACTAATTGTTTCGAAATAAAGGTATCTATGCTACACCGCGATGTGTTTGGACAGCTCTGAGAAATAATCATGATGGGCATCAATGATACTTTACAATTTTGAAATGCATTAGCCGTTAAATATGGCGGGATATTTGTTTGGAATGGTTTAAGTGGCACTCAAATGTAAGTTATACGGCTGTTAAGGTTACATAATTTCCTTTTCTATCTATAGAATTATAATAGTGGTAACACTTTGAAAAATAAACTTATGTGTACATTTATTAGGATTTAAGCTTTTCTTATTTATATGTGATTGTGTAAGCTAGGTGACTGACTTGTTCGTTTCAGCTTGGGATTATTTCTGCCACTCATCACAATGTTCCTAGTTCTATGCGCGGATCCGTCGAAGATTCATTTGTAAGCTTTTGTTTGACATTTCTTTCTTTCTTTCTTTTCATGTGGTTAGTAGCCAACCAATGTTTGACATTACCAGTAGGATACCAAGGTCTAGAAAGTGCTCTGCATACTTTAAAGAAGATTGCAGGTAAACAGTCATTCATTTAGTTACTGGGTAAATAGTGATCTCAAAGTCCCATAGGAGAAGTAGCCATACATATCTTTTATATACATACATACATAGATTCACGCCTGTTTCACGATTTTCTTACTTTCTAGATAGTGTTATGAGAACGTTTTTTTCTGGCTTCATAACGGTTTTGTCACTTAAGTTAACTGCTGATTCGATGGTCACGAATGAATCGAGCACCGATGCGATTATCGAGTCACAAACAGTCCTCAAAGCTCATTTAAATGAAGCACGGAACCTCGTTAAAACAGTATAAATATCCTGTAGTAACGATGTTCCGAAGGGCTGCTCTTGATTCTTCAATATTGCTGGATCGCGTGCGCCCGCGCATTGCACTCGAGTAAGGCTTAATACACACTCAACACTAGTTTTATCTATCATAATCGATGTCTGTCTGTTGTCGAAAAGATGTGTAACGTCTTCTTTATTCGATGATAAAATTGTGAAGTACGTGTAAAGTACGTAAGTACGTGAAGAAATCTATGTAGTTTTTATTGTGAACAAAATTGGATTGATGAAAACTTTACGAATCGTGTTCACGTCGTTTATGTTTTGTTTTATCTTTATCTGTGAGTTTGATCGTATTCGAATTGAAACGAATATACTTAATATTTCATGAGCATGTGACCACGGTTGCCAAGGAATCATTTCAGAGATTGGGTTTCGTACGTAGAAATGCTTAAGATTTACAAAACCAACAAGTTTTACAGCTTTTGTATAGCACATTGGTTTGGAGCAAGCTTGAGGCAAGTTCATGTGTGTGGAATCCACATGAATCGAAATACGCACTTTTGTTGGAAAAAGTCCAAAAAGCGTTTTTAAGATAACTATACAAGCGAACTCTAAGGATATTATCCACATTTATATACCACCAAATTTTTGTTAGGCACTTTAGGTTACAACATGCTTGAAACTAGGCGGACAAGTGATCAAATAGGGACCATGTTAAAAGTATGTCGCGGTCTGATTCATGCCCCAGACCTCCATAATGAGCTGGTTCGACTTAACGTACCGAACAATTTTTTTCCGAGCCACAAGACAGACTGCTCTCTGTGCCTACGTGCTACATGGTGGCACGGGCTACATCACCGGTGCCGCGTGTACTCTCCGCACTTAATACTCTCGTGGAAGCCATCCCGGACTGTGATATTTTTGCTGACGACTTGAAAGTCGTCATGAATGTTTGCAATGCTTTTTATGAAAAGCTATCTTAAATTTATATAATGTAAATAGCTGAATTAATGTAATTAGTTGTAATTGTAACCGTTCTAATTTAATAAATAAATAAATATAAATTGTTTGTGTGTGTCCTTTTCCACGATTCAAAGATATAACTTCAAATGGAGTTACGTCGTTGTAACATAGTAGATTTTTAATCGTACCGTATCGTTGCGATCTACTGTTATCCTTAAACTCATATGTAATCAAAAATTTTAAAATTATTTCTGTTTCTTATATTTTATTTATATTAACCCCACATAAGTTTCAGATAAACGATTATTTTTTTTATTTATTTATTTATTTATTTAATCTTTGGAAGACCAACAGCAAACAATAACATTTTAAATGCATACAATACGCAACAGATAGCCAATTATAGGTCTCCACTTTTAGCTACTTTATATAAAAATAAAAAATGATGCGTGAACACTGAACTTACAAACAAGCATATTAATAATGTACGAAATAATGAAAATTAAAAACAATGTAAAACAATAAGACGTAAAAAATCTAAATTAAAAAGTTGTTGTGTTAATTTATTGCGGTTATCTATGTAAGTATCATAATACCAAAAATTATGTTACATATCTACATAGATTCTCTCGCGTCTGTCTATGACATGTATCATCTCAACTTCTATATCTTTCTTGCTCTATTCGCTTTTGTTTCATTTTTCTTGCTCGCACATCAGTTAAAACTGCATATAGCCCGTAGGAATACCTTGTAAATGTAGCCAACCATCGGCTATTTGCATCTTCTACAACCACCAATGGGCGACGCTGTGGTTACTATTAATACGTATCAATAAAAACAAGACTATTGTTATTTGTTTTCACTGTGCACTTAGCTTATTGCCGCGACAGTGGCGCCAACATCTAAAACCAACGAGCCAACAAACTGGCCGGCAACGTGGAAGTTATCATTAATTGTATTAATACACCGTGACCGGGAATTAATTAAGATTATAACAGAAGATACACGATGAAATTATGTACATGAGGTGCATCTTCGGCTTGTTACCGACTTTTACTTTATTATTGAATCAGTGTGCCGGTAGCGACACGATTAGACACTGATTTAATTAAGTTTTTTTATACAATCATGGCCGCCTTAGCGGGCAGTCGTAGTGTATGCGACTGCGTGAGGTCTCAAACACGATGCTTGGATCGGACAAAGAGTTATTAGGTCCCAGCTATGCTACACTCGCGTAAATGTAGGCTGTGTCAATTTTCTATCCTTCAGGCAAAGTATTTTTTTCTGGCTAAAAGGTACTCTATGTCCTTTTCTATATCCCTGATAACGTATATGCAAAATTGCATAATTATCGGTCGAGTAGTTAAGGCGTGAAAACGTAACAAAGAAACTCACATTCGGATTTATAATATTAGTTAGGCTTTCTGTCAAGAGATTCTCAGTAGCAACACGGAGCCTGGAATTGTGCCTGGTGGACTGTAATAGGCCTGGTGGACACTTTAGTTTGGGTGGTAACCGTAATAAACAAAATGTGCATGTAAAGCACCTGCGGTTTTTACTCTGCGTATAGGTAAAGACTATGTTTCAATTTACAACAATTATGCAATCGCAAGGACAGATCGCTATTAAAAATAAAGGCACAACTATAGACGCTATACCAGGGCGAAGGAACCTTAATGCCAGTTCCGAATCCTCATCACATTATAGAACAAACTGGTTCAGTTTTAAAAGCACATCTTTTACAACTTCAATAAAATGTAGGCCACGTCTATTTATAAAAAAATATAAATAGCATGCTCTAGATGCATTCATTCATGTTTTGCCTGAATGTGTCGAAATACTGAAACATTATATTATGCCTTCATATTTTAAATTCGGGTGAACGAGCGAAATATTCATGATTACATTTCAAGTATAAAAGTGAGAATAAAATTAAAACTCCACACTCATACGTATTTTAAAATAGTAAATAGATTTTTGGTATGTTTGTCTGTGTGTTTGTGCATTCTAATCAAAAATGGCTGAACGAAGCAGTGGTGGTTATGAGGTTTTCCAGTTCATAGGTTCTACGCTCGTTTTGCTAAACGTGGTAACAACTTTGACACCATTTTTTTATATTGTGTATTGAAACAAGCTTGGATTTGCAGTAAGAGTACGTTTTTTTAAAATCGGTCTATAAATACAAAAGATATGTTGATTATAAGATTCGTAAGGATACTGAAGTGATACATTATACGCGCGTATGATATCGCGGGTTCACTAGTAGATAATTAATTAATCATCAACTGTTT
Source organism: Catocala fraxini (assembly GCA_930367265.1). Lineage (NCBI taxonomy): Eukaryota > Metazoa > Arthropoda > Insecta > Lepidoptera > Erebidae > Catocala > Catocala fraxini. The sequence goes on along the minus strand of OV884039.1, from coordinate 22,603,793 downwards.
CTTGGTTCTACTGGCGTAGCTACTTGCAAAGCGTAAGGGCGACAGTCAATCCAGACTCAATGTCAACGTATTCTGGGAATTTCTATTTTAAATTCTCACTGGCCACTCCAAGTCTGGAATATTGAAATATGAATCGAAATGCAAATATCAAATATTTGTAAAAGCATGTCAATATTGCTCGCTCAATACCTGTCTCGTCATATTTGTATATATCTTATCGCTTATCAATGCAATAGATATCAATTACAATATGATAAAGCTGCAATGTGTGCGAAATATTTTGGTGATAATAAATATGCAATGTTGTTGACTAAAATTTAGAGATAGCAAGTCATTCTCTTGTTTAAAACTAAACAAAAGATTATCCTAGTACTGCTCTTTTTTGTAGCAGTGGCAAGATATAGAAGACAGTTTTATGGCTACCAGTATCGACTAGCCTGGTGCTAAGTTATTACTGTCGGTGAGCGGCTATTTTATTCGAATCATATTCGAATGAGTTGACAACACAACGTTACATACGAGCGCTGCAATCCTGACAACACATAACATTTTTTCATTCGCTTTTTGCATAGGTAATTGTATTGCGGTTAGGTAGGACTAGTGTATTCAAATGACTTGACGACACTGTAGGTTAGGTAAATAACTGCGTTCATGACAACCCAAAGTAGGCTTAGCGTTGTGCATAATGTATTCGAATATAATTCGGATGAAAAATGCGCATTACTATCATAGGCGACGCGCATAACGCGCGTTGCTGACCTTTCACAAAAGAGTCATTATGCTATCAGTACGTGGAAGAAAAATGACTGATTTCTTGTTGACAGCACAGCGTCTTCGCAAGAGCGTCATCTAATCAAATTTTTCTGAACAGAACATATTTTTATTATTATGACTTCAAAAACTTACTTAAACTACTCTAAACTAACTTTTTATCGCTGTAAAAACACACATTAACTTGTCAATTGTTGAAATGCCAGAGATAATTAAAAAGGTATAGTGACTGGTCGCCGGTGTGCCACTGCGACTCAATTGGTTAATTAAGTTTTTTCCTAACTCGTTCTTCAAAATAAAATTATATTCAAGTTTAAAATTAATATTCAAATGTATATTGTATAATGCTTGCATAATAAACGTACCCTTGATGTTTGAAACAGTAAAACAAAGCAGGGTACATCAGTACCTACACATATGTTGAAATCTATTCATCTATGAAAAGTATGTGGAAAAGTACTAACGTATTGAAATGTAGGTTTAGAACAAAAGAATTAATGATTTACTCATTGTCAGCGTATAGTTTATTCAAGTGTACAACACTAAGTAAAATTGACCGCTGTGTCAATATTTGGAAAGACAACCGCCATTACAGATGAATGTTAAAATTATTATTAAATTATATGTGTTTAATTATTGTGACTACCTTTTAAGCTCAGTTGTAAAGTGTAAGCTTGGTTTGATGATGGGAGGTCTTGGGTTCGAGGTGAGTGCAATATGGCGGAGTAGTTGTATGGTTATAGACAATTTGTCGTACACATAATATGACGTTTTTTATTTCTTTTCATTTTAATTTTGAGAGCGTTTTGAGAGAGTTTTGTATATACAAAATGTACTAACGAGATTGAAATAAAATATTTTATTTCTTTCATGATGATTATACTTAATAGTTATCGTTTGCTTTAACGGTAAAAGAAAACATCGTGAAGAAACTTACATGATTGAGAGTTCTCCATAATGTTCTCGAAGATATTATGTGAAGTCTGTAAACCCGATTTAGGCCAGCTTGGTCGCCTAACCCTTCTCACACTGAGAAGAGGCACGTATCCAGCTGTGGGACAGTTCATATACAAGGCTGATATTATTATTGTATTATTTATATGTATTTATATAATTAAAAGCCACATCGCTACTGGACTCAGACAGGCCATCTGCCCGTTTATCACCTTATTCATATAAAAAATCATAACATGTAGAAAAATAAGATATTTAAATTATTACGGCAATCTAGAGTTGTTAATCAATAATTAGGTTTTATATCACATAAATTATGTTTAAATTGACACTGTTTACAAGATGCTGGCAGGATTATTGCCTTGATTGAGCTGTTTCATGGCGCTCGCTATGGGAGTCGTGTGTTAAACATGAAATATGTGACATGAGAAATTCTCCGACGGTCGTAATGTCTGACCAGGTGTACGTATATTATTAGACCAGAGCAATCTATAGGTACATAGAATAAGGTCGTAAACTGATTTTTCATATAGCTGTATAGTAAAATAATTTGGTCCGAAACAAAGGGTTTTACCTGGAAAGTTTTCGGGAGTTTTGAACATTGGTAGTATTATAGATTTAGATGTGCTCTTACCGAATTTTCACTTTGCCACCTCGTACCTCTGCCACTCGCACCGCCATATTGGAAAAATGGCACCTGATAGCAGTTTTTTGACTATATCTCCTTTCCAACTCATCTTAAGAAAAAAACATGTGATACTAAATTAATCTAGAAACAAATTCCTACAATTTATGGAACAACACTCTTTTTGGAAAATCTATAGTTTTGGCGTACGAGCGCCGTAAACTTTTATTCATTCACAACAACAGGTGTTTTTTCTATAGTAACGTAAAATAACTATACTATGCCATGTATTCCAGCATTACGCATCGTGCTATTCCGCCTTTGGAAGGAGACATTTTTAACCATGATCTGGCCGCACCGACTATGTTCCTTTTGCAGGTATATAGGAATGCGTCGCCTTTGTGTCGGGACACTCTCCCTCCCTTCTACGAAACATCTGACCATCTGACGGACAGATAGCGTAGTGGTTTAAATGGTCGCAACGCCACTGCCATTGCGACGAGTGTGACGGGACTAAAATTTGTGTGATCCACAGATAGTTGTTCCGAATGTAGGTGTATTTTGTGTCCGTTGTTTGAATGTTTGTTAAGTCCCCCGCGACACAGGAATTATTCCTAGTGCCGTTGTCTTTTGTAAAAGACAAAACAAATACGTAAAAAGATCTGCCTGCAGCACTCAATGGAAGTATTTTGTCTTACTTATCAGGATACGTTTATCGTTTTAAAGTATTGTTAGCGTTTCTAGAGTCATAGCTTCTAACGCAGTAAATTGTTTTATTTGTGAGAATCCATTACAAGAAAGTGAAAGCGAAGGATTGAAGACTTTTCGTTAGTCAAGTATTAAAAGAATGGACGAGAAGGGTAAACTTTTGGAGGGAATAAATTCCACAGTAGGTCGCGGCAAGGCCGAAATCTTTCGTATCTTCATTACAGGTCGAAGTAGCCGTGATTTTGTTTTAAAAGTATGGATCTAGGGAATAAATAGATACATTATCATGTTTCGGATTTTGCTGTTAATGCACCGAAGCAATGCTGTTCGAAGTTTCAGCTATTATGCACTCACCATTGCATATCAAAATCATAAATTTGTACTTATAATCTGGCGGCACTGGGCATAATATAGTTATTTTACGTAAATATACGAAAATCATATAATAATTGTTGATTTAGATGAATAAAAGTTTACGGCGCTCGTACGCCAAAACTACAGATTTTACAAAAAGAGTGTTATTTCATAAACTGTAGGAATTTTTCTCTACTTTAATTTTGTATCACATGTTTTTATCGTAAAATGAGTTGGAAAGGAGATATTATCAAAAAACTGCTATCAGGCGCCATTATTCCGATATGGCGGTGCGAGCGGCAAAGGTATCAGGTGGCAAAGTAGAAACTCGGTACGAGCACATCCAAATCTATAATACTAACAATTTTCAAAACTCCCGGAAAACTTTCCAGGTAACACCTTTATTTTGGACCAAATTATTGTACTATACAGCTAAATGAAAAATCAGTTTACGACCTTACTCTATGTACCTATAGATTGCCCTGGTCTAATAATATACGTACTATGTATAATATGTATGTATTAACCAAAATAATAGTATATATGTATGTTTATCCATTGTATAGTACCCATAGTACAAGCTCTGTTTAGTTTGGGCTAGATGGTGTTGTGTGTACGTGATAGAATATTATTATTATTATATTATATTATAGTTATGAAAAAAGAGGAACGGTATAGGAACATAGCATATATTTTTTTTAATGATTATCTTTATTCGGATTGAAAATACGTTTGTACGTTCTAAACGCTGCCAGCACATTCTATCAACAGGTTAAGCTTAAAACCAAAAATTCAAGATAAATGATTTCGTTCACAGTACAGTTATTATTTCAATTACCAATAAATATTGTTATTAAATATAATAACTCGCCTCTCTAATAGTTCCAGTTCTCCTTAGTCAATAAAGTTAATAGATTTTCTGGCCATTCGATTAGATTAAAAAGTTTTATGACGCTCAGCTGATGGATAATTGGCGTAATGGTACCTACTAGCCTTTGTGCCCGACTTTGTTCGCGTAGACGTGACCTCATTTCTATGGGTCGCATTATACCTTGATGGCGCAGCGGTAGTAAATGCGACTGCAGTGCAGGAGGTCTCGGGTTAGATGCTCGGGTTGGGCTAATAAAATATATTTTGATTCTTTAGTAAAGTAATTCTCAGCAGGAACAACAATTGCAGCTCGGCATTAAGAAGTTGCCGGAGTTGCCCGTACCTCGAAAAGTATGTAAAGCCGTTGGTCCTGCCTCGAACTCTTTCCAGTCGTATCAAATTGCCGTCCCATAGAACTGTGAAAGTGAGGTATTAGAGAGTGCACTTGTGTTTTTCGAACACTTGTGCACTAATAATATATCCTGATCTCCGTTAAGATCGAAATGGTTGTCACCGTGACCTTAAAGCTGTCAGAAAGTAGTTTAAAATTAGTTGTAGTCAACAATAATAATCACCGCCATTTCCTAACTTTGCGTTGGAGCCATGTTATTGAAAATTATTTGTTGACGGTATGATTATGACAGATCACCCGGGTAAGTACCAGAAACCGACGGAGAGTGCCCGGTAAGTAAAAGTCTGGGAGACTTTGAAGCTCATGAGATATATTTCTACCTCTCCCTTTACATTTCATTCTTTCCATCTTTAATTTCTTTTCAGATGATAAGTCCTACGTGAGTGATACTCCTGGTATTGCAGAAGACCATGGACTACGCTAACTGCTTATCATCATGCAGGCCGTAAGTTTGTATGCCATCTTTCTTGTCTATTAAGCCGTTGATCCTGCGCCTGATCTCTTTCCAGTTGTGACGGATTGCCGTCCCATCGGACTATAAGCGTGAGAGAATAGAGAATGCGTGTTTGCAATTGCCTGTGTTTGTTCTGACTTGTGCACTATAATATCTCCTGCGTGGATGACCAGTCTCCGTTAAGATTAGCTGTGGTGCCAGTAATACGGCTTATTTAAATAAAAAACTGACGGTGCTTGTCATTATAACCAGTAGAACTGACCGACTTATCAAGTTTAGCCTCTTTAGGCATGTTTCTAGCTTGCCAGATACTCGGGTACCTCGAATACTCATACTAGGTCATCTCTTACTACTAAAAAAGTCCAACAATCACCGCTGTAGTCGTCTGACAGTATTATATATAAACGCAGACGTCATCAAAAATTAACCTTTCCAATATAAAACGAGCAATAAAATACAGCAGCATTGAATCAAATATAAAACAACAGGAAAAAGCTTTTAGCGAGTGTGCTGTGCATTCGGTCATCAAAGAAACACGTACGCGACGACTAGTATCAAATTCCTATTAGCTTAAGACTGCGCCGAGCCAAATGTGCCAAAACAGGCGGTCACAGTTAAGTGAATAAAATCAACACTTTCGCGTCTTAAAGACTGAGACAATTTGATTTTAACATAAATCAATATGTACTTTAAAACATCTTCAAATTTGCCTGATGATGAGTTTATGACTGTTCGTCAATTGTAACACCTGAAGTGTCAGGTTTTTATTGACTAAGTATATACTAGTTTATGCGGGCGACTTCGGACGCGTTAATGTACATAGTTTTTTGTCAATATTTTTTTTATTATTCAGGAAATGTACTTATTCGTTATGAAAGGTACCCTATGTTCTTTTCTGTACCCCTCACAACGTAATTAGCAATTTCATAATGATCAGTCGAGCTACAGCTCGACTGATCATTATGAAATTGCTAATTTAATTTAATTTTTATAAAAAAATAATTTAATAATATAATAAATTGCGAGTTACTACAGTAAAAGCGTAAACGCACTTCGCATTCATATTAGTTAGGATGTTTGAGCATAATATTTGCTTGAGAATATTATCCGTATAGATCGAGAGACGCTTGTGTGTGACGTCAGATGAAAGGAACTACCTTAAAAAGGGTACATCCTATTCATATTCCATATAGCGTGACAAGAGACGGGCACAATGCACCGTCGTCTGTTACATTCCTGCGGCGGGAGCTGAGTTTGTTGACATTGCGCGCGCGCCGGCGGAAAGGATGGATGCGCACGGAATACGCGCTGCGCAGACGCCGCCCAGACGAACGTAAGCGCCATTTTTAAATGGCACTCCTTCCTGCCAGGGCTGGCGCGCCGAAAAATGGGTCACATTTATTGCATAATAGAAAACGTATACGTGATCATAGACAAGTGTATTCAACGTTATGGGCGGCTTAACTAATCCCTTTACATAACCTCGTAAAGCTCACTTTATCCGTCATAAAAACAGTTAATTGCGTCACAAATATTATAATATTAATAATAATATTAATATTGCACCACAATACATGCGCATATATAGGTATAAATAGATGCACATGTATTATGGTGCAACACTATGTAACTATATGAAAATCAACTCGCATTTGCAGGCCTGGTTCGGCAGAAAACACGAATTTCTACTGTCTATGGTCCTGTCAAAAGTGACTGGCAAGCCTATTGCCCTATACCGCACAAACTTACAGACTACGTGCTGCTACAGAGAAGTTGTTGACCAAAAAAATCATTAGCACTATGCTTGGCAATCCAGCCCTAAACGTAAGCAACACCGTATAATACTCTCTCGTCTCTCTCTTCATGTCCTAAATATATAGCCTTTTTTAATATTCTGCTTGCAGTTTAATTTTGACGTGTCCGAAAAATCTTTATATCAATTTTATGGCAATAAGTACCTTGGTTATGGTGGACCGATGACCTGGTAATGGTCGCGGGCAACGGTTGGATGCGGGTGGCTCAAGACCGGTCTGTGTGGAAAACCTTGAGGGAGGTCTATGTCCAGCAGTGAACGTCTTTCGCCTGAGATGATGATAAAGTACCTTGAATGTTGTGACTATAACTACTAATATTTTGAAAGGTAAGATTAGATTTTTTGTTTGTAATGATTAAAAAAAAAACTAGTCAACCGATTTTAAAATGTTTTCACCATTATAAGGCTAAATTATCTCCGAGTAACATAGGCTATAATTTATTTAAAAAAGTGCTGTTATTAACAAAATTTAACGTACTTTTACGCGTGCAAATCCGCGAGTAAAGACTTTCAATATTCCATTTAATTTTGACCGGTCCGGAAAATATTACTATTAACTTTATGCTAATAAATAATATTCTTACTACAATATAGGTCAGTAGTTCTTCGTCAATCGTCAGAAACAGGTCGTAGCTCGTAAATTTTACGACAACGGTAGCGATACAACGTATTATCTAATTGGTAGACAAGATACGATATCATAGTCTTAGATAAAAAATGAGCCGTCACAGAACTATTACCTTGTACTTATTTCGTTGATAGTGGCAATAAAATATTGAACTAGTTAAACCAGCTGTTTTACTTGGTTCTAGAGCACAAGTAAGTTATGGAATAAAGCTATGCAATGCATCATATGGATGCAAAAACAGGTAGAACTTCTTCTTCTTCTTTTCTTGTGGTTAGTGGCGAACCTGTTGTCAAGAGTTGTTCAAGCCCGTAGGCCTCTGACATGGCTTAACGACTGCTGTCAATTTGACAACAACCGGGACCGACATTTTACGTGCTCTCCGAAGCACCGAGACGCTCAGATGAAATACGACTAAACGGTCACCCATCTATAGACTGACCGCACCCAAAGTTGCTTAACCTCGCTAATCGTTTACCGATCAGTGAGTGCAACTGGCTATGAGCACCTCATACCATGTTGGTACTAATACTGTTTAAAGGAATCAAACCAACATAATTACTTTTATATTGGTAATATTAGTCAGTACTTTTGTCCCCAAATTGCGTGAACTATAACTTTCATGTGAAATCTTTACCGCTATGGAATTAGATGTTAATTGACTGAATAGACCACCGAACAGCAATAATTTTAACAGAATTGGTTCATTAGTTTTTGCGTTAGGCCGGTACAAACACACAGACAGACAGAAAGAAAATTCTAAAAGCTATTGTTGTGGTTTCAGACCCCTTAAGATCTCGATACCAGATAGCTTTTTAATATTTAACAATACACAGACGCAGCTTAGTAACAGTTTTATAATAGAATAGATAAGGTAACGATATACATACCTACGTGAGGGCAGCCTCGTGAACATTAGATAAAGCAATAAAACTAATGCGACTTCTAACGATTACAAATATTACAGAGGCGCTGAAAGGCAAGAGGCTCGGCCAAACAATTATATACGTATAAACATAACATCTATTTGTTATAGCATTCCTTATCTTAGAGAGCCAATGCTCATAATTAAAACTGTTTAAAATAGAGTTCCGATTTGGTCTAATAAACGTCAAATATTTACCTATATTTATTTACATACATACATAGATGCACGCCTGTTTCCCAGAGGGGTAGGCAGAGACTACGGATTTCCATTTGCTATGATCCTGACACACTTCTCTGGCTTCATTCACTTTCATCACATTCCTCATACACGCCCGTCGGTTCAAGGTGCTCTTAACCTGGCCTTTGTCCAGAAGTCCGATCTGATCAAGAAACGTTCGCCTAGGTCTTCCTCTTGCGACTTTTCCATTCATACTAGCCTTATAAACTTTCTTAGTCAGTCTTTCCTCGTCCATTCTTTCTACATGCCCAAACCAGCTTAACATACCCTTTTCTATTCTTGTCACTATATCCACTTTCATGCCGCATCTCTCTCTAATCACACTATTCCTTATTCTATCTTTCAGAGTCACACCACATATATTACATATTGTAAATTATGTTACTTCATGAAATAAGTATACATAAAACATTTGCAAGTAATTTAAAAAAATACATAAATATTATAAGAATGGTAGGTATATTTAACTGGTTTTATGATAAGTCATATTATATATGACATATAATAATTAGGCGTCGTAGAATTCGTCAGAATCAGTCAAATTTTATACGAATACTAGATGTTCCCGCGGTTTGAACCGCGTTTAAGTTTACTGCGCCGCCCCCTGTGTGTCGTAGCGTGATGTTATATAGCCTATAATCTTCCTCGATAAAAAGCTATCCAACAAGAAAATATTTTTTCAATTAAAACCAGTAGTTCCTGAGATTAGCGCGTTCAACCAAACAAACAAACTCTTTAGCTTTATATAGTATAGTAGTTTTCCCGCAGTTTTACCCGCGTAAGTCCCGTTCCCGTGTGAATATCGGGTTTCACCCCTTTCGCCCCTTCAGCGTAGAATTTCCAAAAATCCTCTCTTAGTGCTCCCCTACATTCGCCAAGGAACATACATACATGCCAAATTTCAGCTTCTTGCGTTCAGTAGTTTCGGCTGTGCGTTGTCTGTCAGTCACTCAGTAACGGAAGAGTTTTATATATATAGATATTATATTTTCCAAGCCTCTCCGAATGAAACATTACTCGCTACAAACTCTAATAATTAATTATAACGCACTGTCCTTCAGTTACTCCTTGCGTGACCATATTACCTTCACATCGTATAATCATGTCTGACGTTACTTGCAAATCTGCCAATTAGCCACAATTATCAATGTACCTTACTTTCGTGCTGATCTAGGAATCAACGTAAACAGAGTGTATCTCTTATCTTCTGTGATCTCTCAGCTAGAACAATCAGCTGAGAGAAAATGGGTTAGTCGAGCGGCTGTCAATTATTCACCGTAGCGGGTAAATTTTAATATGTAGTTGTAGCGATAGGTGTAATTGCATTCGAATAATTCGCTACAACTACGAATGCAATTATACCTCGATAGGTATAATTGCATTCGTAGTTGTTCGGAAAATATTCGGAAACAGTTTTGTACAACGGTATACCTATTTGTATGGTAAAGGTGCAATACACAAAGTAAAGTACAGTGTTGTCAACGTTTATACATATAATAAAGTTGTAACTGATCAACGTCAGTGCATTTTTATTTTCTTTATAAGCTTGCGTTTGACCGCAATCTCACCTGATATTAAGTGTCGATGCAGTCGACGATGGAGCACGCTTGCTTAGAAGATACCTCTTCACTCGCGACTTGAAGATACCCAGATTGTACTCATCGGGAAATACAGACCTAGGTAATGAGTTCCATTCCTTTGCATTATGCATTATAGAAGTGGTATATCCACCATATACATGCCAGATATTTGAGAAAAATTATATAAGGGGTCTTTATAAGCTAGTACCCGGAAAAATACGTATGAAATTTTGCAAATCGCTGGTAGTAGCTACCGTTTTGACTGATTTATCATTTGTAATATTATGGATAGTAATTAGCACTGTGATGTATTTTAAGTATTGGAAACAGCGTAACAATTTCTTTCCGTTCTAATATTTCTCTTATTAGTGCCGCGAATTGTATCTTGCCGCCTTTATCTGACAGTTCATTTATTTTTGAGGTTAGATCAGTCTTAAAACCAGTCGTTGCCATTCATAAAATAACTGAGTGAAACTTGTATTTTTGCTTGTAATGAATAAACTCAAAACTAAAGACCATTTTAATATTCTTCTACCATCAAAAAACTACTTAATTAAGAAGGAACATAGGCTATATAACATTACGCTACGAGCCACAGAAGCTGAACAGTAATATCGAAACTGCGAGGGACAACTAGAAGGTTTTGTATGAAGCAGTTTAATTTTAAGTCTTATATTGCTTTACAAATTGCAATTAACTGCCCAATTATTAATTATTTCCATTTTTTATAGTTGCTAGGTTAGGTTTATTGTATTTTTTAGGACGGAGCGTGATAATTTGTTTCGTTAATTATGGATTTATTTTCAACTGTTCGATTATAAAGCTAATGTCTATCAGCCATAAAATATTATAAATAATTTAGTTCCAAATATTGTGATCTATATATGTCAAATGATTACATTGTTGTACAACGCACTAAGCAATGGCCTTAAAATCATTAGATAAAATAAACAAAATAAAAAATACAACAAAATTTATTATCAATGGCATCGCTTGTAACTCCTATAACATTACTTAATCATTCTTATCGTGTAATGTTATTATAATTCATATATAATATGTCTTATCGTAATAATATTAGGAAACTGTAACCCCTCAGATATTTAGGTCTATAGTTTTGCTATCAAACATATTATATGTGTTAAACAACCTTGGGACAAAGTCAACTACTTGTTAAATCTCACTGATAACGGTTACAATCGTTGAATTAATTCTGGCAGTCTATAAAATTTAAATAACGAACTACTGAGTAAACCTTATCGTTGTATATTATTGGTCGTGTAATAATTTCGAATGCGGATCGAATGTTCTGGAACAAAGAGGCATATAGTTAGGCATACATTGATATTACTTGGGGATTCCCAGTAATTTGGCGGTACGGTGTTTCCACTTCAATCGAACAACAAAAAGAAATTGAATAAAAATTTAAAAATTGAGAATTTCAGTGTAAATCAAACACTGAATACCATATTTTTACTTTTTTATTGAATCTATTTCCTATTGGTTATTCCATTCTTTTTGCCTTTACGTATCCCAAGGTGCAGCTAGCAATGACCTGTGGTAAATCTGCAGGGTCGTTTTTGTAGTGAAAATTATCTTTACTAGCCAGGGGTGGTACTGTAGGTAAGAAACTTGAGGCTTCGCACTTTGCAGTCCAATTTGCAGCCCTTCTTAGTAGCCTATACTTTCCTATGTAACATACTAGCGGAGTTTAAAACATGATCATGCGCTAACGTCGCTATTTGAGTAAGTATATTAATACAATTCGGGAGAAAAATAACTGCATGCAATTTTGACCATAACTTTTAAATAAAAATAGTCGCTGAAGCAAATATTTTTGTAGAAATAACTTATGCGAGCCCAACAACACGGTTCAACCCTTTCTTTAAGATTTCGACGTCTTTGTGTTGAAGTGAAATGCAGTGACAAATAAGATTTATTATTATAATAACAATATAACAACCACTCTTATTATTCCTATGTAAGGGGTAAAAATGGCAAGATAATTGTTCGATATAAAGTTTACATTATCAGGAAATTAACTTTGATTTAATAATATGATCACGTCAACGAAGTCAAATGGGGTCAAGAGTTTACGGGGTCAAGAAAAAGGAACCCACAGCAAAAACGTGTTTAGTAATTTTGATAAGATTTTTTTGAATAGTTTATCATTTTACTACGCATTTTATTAAAATGTAAATTTGGGTCAACATGTGAAACTAAATATGGCTTCCGTAATTTTTTTCAGTTATAAAAAGTAATTTAAAGTATACGTAAAAATTATTTAACTTTTACTTATTGTATGACGTTAAATAATAAATAACTAATAATTTCGAGAGGACCCTATCCAACGGGACCTCCATTTAAATCCTAAACTACCTGGGTTCCAATCCCAGACGAGGAAAAATTTGTGTGATCGACAAATAGTTACTGTTGTTCCGAGTCGAGTGTTCTTTGTGTCCGTTGTTTGAATGTTTGTAAACTCCATCACGACACATGAATTATTCTTAGATAGCCAGTTTACTTTAGAAAAGTTAAGAAATTAGCAGTGTCCTTCACTTTTACTCACAGTTGTAGAAAAGCATGATCTTTGTTTGAATATTCGTAAAGGTTTCCCCGCGACACAAAAATAATTTACAACGCGAAAGTTTTTTAAAAACAACATTTTTATTTTGTGGTAACCCTAAATCAAAATGTCAATACATCCTAAAGTGTGCACGGCTCGATTCATGTGTAAATCACAATTCTGGTCAAGATCTTGTATTTCGGACAATGGGCGAATTCTGGCCACGTAAAGGAAGTCCACTGCGGCACATATCGCCGTCTGCTCCCCGAATCAATGAGCGAATGAACTTATTAGACCGACAATGTTTTGAATATTTTTTATGTGTTTTATTGTGCACCTTGAATGGGACCTTAAAGTTGTTTTGATTTTTATGTTTCGGACGTTGGTTTTTATGTCTTTATTAACTACTACATTTTGCCCGCGGCTTCGCTCGCGTAAATATCGGATATATCATTTTTCTATTCTTTGGGAACAGTACTTTTTACTGGACAAATTTGAAGGTTCATGCCTGCACAATGCCATCCACAACGTGTCATGTGAAATTTCATGATGATCGGTCGAGTAGTTACAGCGTGCAAGCGTAATAAACAAACAAACAACTAAACCAAGAAACGAATAAACAAATTAACAAACTCACATTCACATTTATAATATTAGTTAGGATTATGCCTGTTCTTAATGTGAAGAAGGTTTGTCTGCACGGATGGCAAAGTGGTTCAAGCAGTCGTGCGCCAAGTGTTGAGGGTATCCACAAAAAAAAAGTGATCCGAAAACAATCGAACCAAATCTGAGTGTTGTTTTTGTCAATGTCTGTGGATTTCTCCGTGACACAGAGGTTATTTAAAGCGGGAATTGTCTTTTTAATTGTTATTATTGTGACTCAGTTCATTGATGCAGTAAAGCTTTTCTAATTTGCAGCCCAACACTCCAAAGACCACGCTCTTCTTCTTTCTTTACATCTACTGAATCCTAGATTTCATTAATATAGTATATTAGCTAGCCCTACAGAAAAGTACTTGTGCGGCTTGGTTATCGTGTCTCTATGTATGTGTGACTGTGTATGTTTGTCTGTATGTGTAAGTCTTCAGCATCAAACCCGTATCAAATAAAACGTCAATTTATAATAAACACGAATGTTACATACTTTTTCTGGATGAAAGGTACAGTATCTCCTTTTCTGTATTACTAAAAACGTTTATGTGAAATTTCATTATGATCAGCTGAGTAGTTAAGGCGTGAAACTGTGACAAACAAACAAACAAACATTAGCATTTATAATATTAGTTAGGATATGACAACATTTTAGTGCATTATTTTATCAGTATATCTAAGTACTGAAAATATCAGAACTATGTATATACACATTATTATGTTGCTCTTGTATCATACATAAATACATAGATTCATCTATGTATGCCTCTCTAGGTAGGCAGAGACTACGGATTTCCATTTGCTACGCTCCTGACACACTTCTCTGGCTTCATTCCCTTTCATAAAATTTCTCATACACGCTCGTCGGTTTAAGGTGTTTTTAACCTGGCCTTTATCCAGAACGTCTCCGATCTGATCAAGAAACGTTCGCCTACGTCTTCCCCTTACGACTGTAGCATTCACTCTCTTGTATTTCTGTACTCTGTACTCTTGTATCATATTATTATAACTATGAGTTAATTATGACCGTAAGTGCTGGGTTATTTTCCTTATTCAGACCAAGTACCTATAGCCAGTTTATTTCTGAAGTTTCAGATAGAATAATAGTCACACTGACATTTTTTACTTCCACGTAAAATTTCACTGGATACAATGCAAAACCGCCGTGCTCCTACTTTAATACCCTGAACACCCTTCTTCTCCCTTAGCCTTTATTATTCCCAAGTCACTTGGGGTCGGCTTTTCTAGTCTAACTGGATTTGACTGGATGTCAGTTTTTACACGGAGCGGCTGCCACCTGACCTCCGCAACCCAAAGGCTAACGATACCCTAAGGCTAGACCAGTGTCAGGATATTAGAGGGTACTGACTTTCCCAATAACGACTGCCATAGATGTTCATGGCAGCCGGGACCGACGGCTTAACGTGCTCTCCGAGGCACGGAGCAGGCGATAATTGTCAATCAATACGCACATAATTTCGAAAAGTCATATAACTTCCGAAAGTCAGAGGTGCGCGACGTGGGTTCAAATCCGAGACCCTCTGCATTGCAGTCTGTCGGTCTCCCCACTGAGCTATCGCTAATTGTACACCCTATATACCATATATATACCCCTATATACTCTAAAATACTATGACCTTAAGCCTCACATTCGGTTCTTGATGATCACGCTAACGTTACCAGTGGACCAGCGAGACATAAAACATTGTGGCGCTAATTGCAACAATGCGACTCGGTTACATTGTTGCGGCGTATTCATTTAAACCTTCGTGTGTAAAACCAATGCATCAGTAGACCCCGACAACAAGGGCAATATAAATCATATACAGGCTGTCCGGTAATTAACGGATAACCTTGAAATGTCTTATAGTAGAACTGATGGCAGTTCAGGAAAAATACGAAAAAAATCTATCCTAACTACTACCTGAGATATGATTTTTTAAATAATTACGTTACGATTTTTGATTTGATTTATTATTGAAATTAAACTACTATAAACGGATTTTATGGCGTTATTTATTTGACACTTTATTACATAATTTTGAAAACTGTTACACTACTACTACTATTACACTTTACTAATTTTTAAGCTAATTGAATTATTATTAAAACTATTAAAACTATTTAAACTATTTAGATTTAATTTAATTTTACACTTTCCTCGACGTTTCGGTTGCTTTTCAGCAGCGATGGTCACGTGGAGACTAAGATCGTAGTTGTCTCAATGTTCCAGTGTCTCATTGATTTATCTCATTGATTGATTTATTATGATTTTTATTTAACTTTCTTGTACACTACGACCATAAATGAATGAATGCCATCGGTTTATTGTTGTTTTATTATTAAACACTAATTACGCTAATAGATAGACAGTCAAAAGTATGACTAGCTATTGCACATTTTAAAATCTTTATTATTTTCGTTTTTTTCTGTACGGCCATCAGTACCCTGTATAATCTGAAGCTTACATCCCCGAAGGAGTAGGCACAGATGTATTTGTTCTTAATTATTTTAAAAGATAACGCACTAGAAATACAACATACGTTATATTATATCGCGGGGCACTTTACAAACATTCAAATAACAGACACAAAGAACACCCAGTCTCGGAACAACTATTTATGGAACACACAAATTTTTGGCCTGTGTCGTACCCACAACACTCGCCGGAGTGGCAAGAGCAAGGTAACTAAAAACAGCTATGATTTCTAAGTCCTACGTAATATGCGGCGAATCTTTGCCGTCTAACTCGCCTAACGCGCCTAAAACCAGACTCCATGCTGTCACTGCGGCCAATAAATTTTGCCCGACGCGAGAATCGTTCCTCTCCCAGGTCTCCTCATGCACAGAACTCGCATTGACGGATACACATTCCAACAAGACAAGATGATAACTTAAATCACTGCCTTATGCATGCAGTTGCTTTGTTATTTTCTATGAATAGATCTCACTTATGAAGATCATATCACCTTATCTATCTAGAATATCTATTTAGAACAGCGATAGCTCAGCCAGGTAAGCGATAGTTTGCTATGGACAAGTGTTGAGTACAAATCCACGATGCTCAGTCTCGACAAAGCAATATACATTAATAATAATATAAATATCAGCCCTGTAGGTATATGAACTGTCCCCCACTGGGCACAGGCTTAGCTTGCTCTATTCAGTGTGAGACTATTTAGGGCATAGTCCACTACGCTGGCCCAGTGCGTGTTGGCAAACATCACCCATCTTCGATATCATTATGAAGATCTCTGAAACATGCAGGTTTTCTGTCAGGGAAGCAGAAAAGGACATAACGAACCTTTCAACTAAAAAAAAGAACTGACCTACATTTACGCGAACGAGGCCACGGGCACAATCTAAGATAGAATTAATACTTATAGAGTACATCTGTATCAGAATTATCCGCTATGACGAAGCAACATTCTAGAGAACTTCACAAACTCTTAACTTATAAAAACGGTACAATATCGCGACGTTTCATGCGCAAGATTGTGTAACAATGACACAACTGAACAAACAGACAGACACACCGGCCTCTCGTATTATGTAAATGTGTTCGCCGGGAATATATTAATTTGTATTTTTACGGTTCACATATTTCAATTAAAAATGCGTGTTAATTCGCTGCTGGGTTTTGAAGATTGTATTAGTCAGTGGCTCTCAATCTAGGGCTCACATGACCCCATTATAGCTGCTATGGGTTAAACATAAAGCTAGCTTGATATGTTTTCTATCAATATACCTATTAACCTATTGAGTCGCAGCGTTACACCGGCGGCAAAATATACACAATAAGTTTTCAATTATGCTTGACATTGACAGGTTAAGTTAAATCCTTTTTTCCATATTTTTGCTCATTTAAGCAAGATAAAAATGAAGTAGATATAATTATTTGAGGCAAGAAAGCCTGACTTTTGGGGTTTTATGAACGTACCGTCACTGCTTCGAAGATTGGCAAGCGACCGTGTTATGTGATTCGTTTCGTGTAAAGTGCGGTAGCAACGGAGGATCTCAGGGATACTGGGATAAGTATGTGTTGTTGCTGGATGTGCCAAATTTATATTTTTGACGGCTCGGTATCGTAGTAGTTATTGTTATTGACTGCCACGCCTGAGGTCACGGATTCGATTCCCGCACAAGTCAAACATTTGTGTGCATGACCATGGATGTTTGTCTTGGTCAGGGTGTATAATATCTAAGTATTTACAAAAAAGTATATGTATTAACTGCCTCCGTGGCGCAGCGGTAGTGAATGCGACTGCTGTGCATGAGGTCTCGGGTTCGAATCCTGGGTCGGGCCAACAAACAGTTATTGGGTTTTTCAGTTAAGAAATCTCAATAGCAGCCCGGAGTTAGGAAGTTAGCGGTGTAAGACACCTCCATGCCTCGGAAAGCACGTAAAGCCGTTGGTTCTGCGCCTGATCTCTCTCCGGTCGTGTCGGATTACCGTCCCATCGGATTATGAGAGTTAGGGAACAGAGAGTGCACTTGTGCACTACAATATCTCATGCATAGATGGCCAGTCTCCGTTAAGACTGGCCGCCGTGGCCGAAATCGATCTGGAGGATATTTTTATTATTATATAATTTACAAAAAAATGAGTACATATGTATGTAAAGAGCAGCAATAGCTCAGTGGGAAGACCAACAGACTGCAATGCAGAGGGTCTCGGATTCGAACCCACGTCGCGCACCTCTGACTTTATGAAGTTATATGACTTTTCGAAATTATGTGCGTATTGATCCGACATTGTCAATACAATTATCGCCTGCTCCGTGCTTCGGGGAGCACGTTAAGCCGTCGATCCCGGCTACCATGAACATCTACGGCAGTCGTTATTGGGAGAGTATCGACACAAAAGGTCCCACTGGTTCGAAGTGTCGCTGGTCTGCACTGACTGGCCTACACATAAGATACATACATACATACATATATGTATGTATGTTTATCCATTGTCTAGTACCCATAGTACAAGCTCTGCTTAGTTCGGACTAGATGGTGTTGTGTGTATGTGATAAAATAGAATATTATTAGAATTCTAGCTTAAAGCGGTTGCGTATGTAAGTACTGCGTCTTGGGTTCAATTCTGAGGTCGGGCAAAATACTATTGTGTTTTCTGATAAAATTCTCCTGGCAGCAGCACGGTGCCTGCAACTATAGCCGTAATGGTAATAAGCTAATAATTAGGACTGGGCTTAATAATTAGGGCCTAAAACTAAAGCTGGTGTAATGAGGGTGTTACACCAGCTGTATACCTTACCCCTACAGATAGGTATATATAGATGTGAGACCATGTATGCATTAACACACATGTATATTGTACGTGTATTTTCCTTAAATATCTATCCAAATTTAAGACACTCTTCCCATAAAAATATGGAAGACCAAACATTACATTCAAGATAATTCAATTCAAGTTTGTCAACTTCTAAACATACATACAGAGATGGCGCAGAAACAATTGGGTGTCGGTATCACGAGGTCAGTTAGAAGGCTGTTACGCACTTTGTTGACAATAAGCGTTAGCACTGTCATACCTTAGGGTCGCAGGCAGTTAACACCACACAGCATTTTTACCTAATAAGGCGTAAAACGCAAGCAAAATAGGGCCTATTATTTTATCGTTTTGTTTTACTGGTTGGGTTATGAAAGGTTTACGGTGTCTAGTTGATTTGAATAGTTTAGGATGTTCTGTTAAATAGTTTCTTGTTTTTCTCTTTTAGTTGAATAATTTTGATTTTGAGAAAACGGTTTGAGATTTTTAGACGATATCGATTTTCATTGACGTTGGTATATTTAAGTTATTGTGTTAGACGAAATAGCAATTGTGAGATGAATCAAAGTATATATTTTTAAAATGCTTTATACATAATATGTACTATCGACTTGAGCGACAGATGACCACTCCTAAGGTTAAAATCGCATAGCAGGCCAACACTTGGTACCCGTACCCGTGCAGTACGTGTAACGTGTCTTAAATGGTCAACCGTTGCTCAAGTCGATAGTACATAGCCTCAATTAATATTTATGAAGGGGTAAGCTGAAATGTATTACATCCATATTACGCCAGATATGTTTTAGGAACAACCTTTTTTATATGTTTTTACTTTAATAGGCTTGCGTTTAATCGCGGTGTCATCTGGTGTTAAGTAAAGTTACGCTTATTCTACCATACATTTTTGCAGAGCTGTTGCTATTGAGAATTTCTTGGCAGAAAATCCCAATATCCCGAACTGAAGACCTCGTTTACCGCAGTCACAATCATTACCACCACGCATTGAGGCAGGCGACTCCTTAGTTTTATATCATAATATCAGCATTCCTTGTGACCTGTCCCACGGACAAGCATGGTCTCTTCTTAGTAGGTATACGCTACAGCCCAGTGAGGTTTAGCAGACTTCACACATCCTTAAGAACATTATGGAGAGTTCTTAGACAATTTTATCCTTAAACTTTATAATTATTAGACCTATTGCAAAAAAATGTTTCTATCATTTGGGTTACAAACTACCCCACTAGTAAATATTCTTATAAACCACTTCAGCTAAGCTACAATAACTGTATTAAGTATGAGTTCACTTGCGTAGTACAATGGGTATGATTCGAACCTATGATGTCTCGATCGCAAGTCCATCTAATCCATTGGGTCACTGCCGCCTATATGTAAGTAACTATACGCATATAATTTCGTAAAGTCAGAGGCATCGAGATTTTAGAGCTCTGCGTGGCGATCGAACGGTATCCTATTAGTACCTTCTTTAAGCGTCTTTAATTAGTAGTAAAACATTTAGTTAAAACGTAATATTACAATTATCTTTTGTTTTTCTGACGTAAGCAGTCGTAAAACGTAACTTATAAATTTAAATAAGATATGAGCGCGATTCCCTTGGAAAATGTCGGTTATGTTACGACTATCGTCACAATTTTATCTTACTTGTTGAGAAGTGAAAACAGTTTGATTGCACCGATGACGCAGATGGTTAAAGTGGTGACTTTGCCAGTTCGCGAAGTGGTGAAGGTTCCATATCCAAACGGACAAAATAAAATATTTGTACCAAAAAATGTTTAGGCGTACTTTGAGTCCGATAATTGTACACACATACATACATAGATTCACGCCTGTTTCCCAGAGGGGTAGGCAGAGACTATGTATTTTCATTTTCTACGATTCTGACAGACTTTTTTGGCTTTATTCACTTTCATCACATTCTTCATACACGCTCGTCGGTTTAAGGTGCTCTTGACCTGGTCTGGTCCAGAAAGCCGCCGATCTGATCAAGAAACGTTCACCTAGGTCTTCCTCTTGCAACTATTCCATTCACACTAGCCTTATAAACTTTCTTAGTCAGTCTTTTCTCGTTCATTTTTTCTACATACCCAAACCATCTTAACATACCCTGTTTATTTTTTTAACTATATCCTATTTCATGCCGCATCTCTCTCTAATCACACTATTCCTTATTCTATCTTTCAGAGTCAATTAATTGTATTTTTCTAAAGTCCGCGACAGATAAAATAATTGGCCATTTTAAATAAAAGTGACGTCTAGATCCATTTCCAGACTCCAGACAAAGAAATAAAATATCACTTTCCGGGAACCAAATCCCTATATCTCATGATCGACCGCAAACATAATAGCACATGCATAGTAGCACAACATACTACGAGAAAAACTAGGCAGTATCCGTTTTACCATAAACCTCACTTACATCATATTGTCAGCTAAAAGGATGTGTTGTATAAAATAATTGAAGTAATTAGTGGCAACCCTGGCTCATCAATTGTCATGTCAAGTGACGTCATCGCAATTAAAGGGCGCCATCCTAATAATTCGGACTTCCTTAACTATGTTCTATGTGTTTGTACAACAAGTGCACTATTCACTAAATTCGGTAGACGGAAGGAACCGTTTGTTTTACATTAATGCATTTGTATGCTAACCGGAAAAAGTTATAGTAATAGTAATGTCTACCAGACCGTATTTCGGTCTCGGTGGCCATTCTTAACGGATACTAGTCTGGGCGGGAAATCTTATTGTGCATATGTGACTCTGCAAATGATGTGCACTTTCTAAACCCTAATTCTTAGGGTCTCATAGCACAGTAATGCGACACTACTGGAGAGATATCAAGCGCAGAAGGTGCGCTACACTACCAGTAATAAGGAACCTTGTTATAGGGCTATTTTCTATTCTTCCAACTTATCCTATATACCTATTTCTGATTAAATGGGTTACAAAAAAGTTGAACTTTTCTCAGGACTTCTCAAGTGTCAAAACTCAAGATTTCCCAAGGTTACAAATGCTGCACTTACGCAGCTACACTTAAAGCACGCATTATTTTATTTTTATTTGTGATGTTACTACAAATTTATGTCATTCTTTTTTCCCTTGCTTGTGCTATAAGACGTTGCTTCTTAAATAATTTCTTGCGAGTGTCGCAATATGCGACATAAATAGAAGTATGTATTGATTGCGTTGAATGAGAAGTTTTTCCAGCTTCAAGGGATTGTAGACTGAGTATTCTAAATTAATTTCAAGGAGACATCTACGCGTACCGGAGGAAAGGGCTCCTGCTAGAATCGTAGAATGGTTCCTTTTTCCTTTTGAGGTATAGACATCTAAAAGGTTATTTACCATATTATTTCACACCGGCGCATGTGCAAGTGCATTACTAGTTCGCTTTATAACAACCGGCGCGTTCTGTGCACTCTCGCTGTAGTGGCGTCAATGGCATAGCCTTAACTGTTGTGAGTACCAATCAATGAATGAACACTTACAATAGACCATAAACGAGTCCTAAAATGCATCGTTTTTGACCCTAATTAGCTATTAGACACAGTATGTCACAGTTTGAGGTTGGTTTCAGCCTTGGTGTGAGGCCGTGGGATATAATCTCTGGCCAACCGCATGGGAACTTCTTAAAACCTATTGTTTTTGCTCCAACGTTAGCCTAGACTTGATTAAAAACATTATTATTATACACTTAAGTATTTAATTATCAATAAATAGGTGCATTTTATATTAACACCTGTTTAATTAACCCGAAGGTGGGCAGAGCTAGAAGATGGGCCATTTAGCTTGTTTATGTTCTATCTGATAGACCCGACTTATATTTAAAAATATTCTTTAGAGAAAAGCATCATTGCCTCGTTGGCGCAGCGGTGGTAAAAGGTGTCGGGCAAAGGGTTATTGGTATTTTTTTGTTTACAAATTCTGAGTAGGAGTACGGACTCTGGAATAATGGCTGTTAGACAATAAAAGGGTCGGCCTCTATATTGTGGAATCTAATATCATAATTTGCGAAATGTGTGTATAATATACTCTGTTTACCTATTCACCGAATAGGTAAACAGAATATAAACAGTACCGACTGTGGGTGAAAGAATATGTATGTATGTAGAAAAACATGTCGCTTAGACCGGCAATTGAACATAGGTTTCACGATCGCTTGTCAAGTAATCGTAAATTTATGCCACTAGACCAATGAGGCAAAAAAAACAATTAAATAAAAATACCTACTAAAATAACCGAGAACGCGTCGATGCACAGATTAAACGTTCTCATATTTAATCTGTGACATTATTTACTTTGGCGGGATCGCTTCCGTCACCTCATTTTGTCTATGCCAACAACAAAGAAAGGGAAGGAGGCGGCAACCGATGCTTCTCGAATTTCAAAATGGTGTATTGTGAGTGATAGACATACTTGGTGTAGAAGACGAAACTAGACTTGCCAGACATTTAAAATTTATTTAACTGACTTTTGGCTGTGGCCTTCCTCTTGTTCATCCTACGGGAGTCACAATATGGCCAATTTATACGCTAAGTTTTATACAAAATTTGTTTGTTTACACACGTGATTCTACAAATTTCTGATTCGGCAAGATAGTAAAATTTAGTTAATTTTTTTAAGATAGTAATCTTTTTATACTTAATAAGCTTTATCGTTACATTAAAAATATTTTGTGTTTTTAATACTCCCATAAAAATAAGCGAATACAATTAAATACTTTAAAAGGAGTTGAAAGTTGGCCCAATTTTCATATTCAGATTTTCAATTGCATCATCTTCGTATTTCTTTAGATCCAGATTTTCAATTAACCTTCGAATATGGTCCGTTAGATTTTGACGTTGAATAAATTTGCTCAAACTGATATTTAGTCAGTCGCACAATAAACGTCACGTTACTCGTGCTTAGTAGACAATAGAAATGAAAAAGTGTGACGTGCAGCAATTGTCACTTAGACGTCTAGAGTTCAATCCCTTGACATTTACCTTTGACAAATCAAAGTATATTAAAGTGCGTATTAAATATTAATTACTAGAATTTGTCCGCGGTTTTGCTCGCGTGAATCTGGATGTTATTAATTAATTTCTATTCTTCGGAATAAGTACCTGTTTCTAGGTAAAACGTATCCTATGTCCTTTTCTGTATCCTTGATAACGTGTATGCAAAATTTCATGAAGATCGGTCAAGTACTTGAGACGTGAAAGCGCAACAAACAAATAAACTGTCGACAAGTCGGCCTCGATGGCGTAGTGGTTAGTGTAACCGACTGCCACGCCTGAGGTCGCGCGTTCGATTCCCGCACAAGTCAAACATTTGTGTGCATGAACATGGCTGTTTGTCTTGGTCTGGGTGTTTCTATGTATAATATGTATGTATTTACAAAAAAAAAGTATATTTGTATGTTTATCCATTGTCTAGTACTCATAGCACAAGCTCTGATTAGTTTGGGCTAGATGGTGTTGTGTGTATGTGGTAGAATATTATATTATATTAATATAAACTCGCTTTCGCATTTGTTATATTGTTTGGGATAGCCCACTTTAACGTCAAAATAAAACATGACAAGGACACCTGCATACCTCATAGATTCCTATAATCTCATTAATCTTTTAATACGTCTACAAATATAAGCGCAAACTAGCATAAACTATCTGTACAACAGAAAATAAACAGACTTGTAAAGCAATCTGCATATCTGATAGATGCCTATAATCTCTTCAACCTTTCAATACGCCCACAAGAATAAGCGCAAACTAGTATAACCTACCAGAACAACATACAAAATAGAGCATAAAATCTTCTCAAGTAACAAACAACGACCATGACATCACCGCTATGCTACCTGCAGCTACAACTCCGACTAATATCAGGTCACATCGTAAAAACGCCATAAACAGGCCCGTGAACTTCTCATAACAGAATTTGAGGACAATTCGATGAGTGGGTCCCCATTATTGTAACTACCGGACAGTTAATAAGTGTTGTGTGTAATATTTGTCTTAACGCTTCATATTATCTGGTACATAAAGTTCAAGAATGACTTGGATTGTAGATATTGGAATGGAATACCATGAATGAACTACGCGTAGAGATTTTACGACTAGTAATATTCTTTGAAATTAAACTATTTATACGGATTTTATCGCTTTGTCTATTTGACACTTTATTACATAATTTTGAAAACTGTTACACTGCTACTACTATTAAACTTTACTAATTTTTAAGCTAATTAAATTATTATTAAAACTATTTATATTTAAGTTTACACTTTCCCCGACGTTTCTGTTGCTTTCAGCAGGTGTCACTGACAAGATTGGCTACATCTTAAAGCGAATTTCAATCAACAAATACTTCAAGCCGCCAACAAAGATAAGTAAATTTTTACCATCCGTCAAGTGCCAACTACCTTTACTGTGTGTGTCTCTTGCATACAAGTGGAGATGTTCAACAATTGACTAGGCTATAATAGATGGAAGGCGCGCTCTTAAATTAAAATGATTGTTTTCTCGTGAACAATTTGACCCCTGTTTCAAGAGATCGAAAGAAAACCGTCGCGAAGCCTTTGTCTTCTTGGAACTTACAAGTTTTATGTTATTTTGAATAAAGTTTTTTATATATTTCTTTTTCAATAGAGGAGGAGTCATACTGCCTAGTAGTGCTGCGTCGTGTCTCTATCTTACTTGAAGAGGCATTGTGTTAAGACACACTTAAAACTACTACGACTAATGGGCAAGAAAATCTTACTAATCTCCCAAGATTAAAGATTTAAGCCCGATCTGTAAAGTTCGACTAAACGCGGCGTCGTCGGCAATATTAGTTATTGCTTAAACTAACCATCCGGATAATATCTCATATCTCATACTAACTGTGTATCATAATCGAGACAGTTGGTTATGTCACAATAATTTTTAAAGTTAATTATACAATAGTTCCTCCCACTACAGATGAGATAAATCTGGTGTGGGTTGACATTTTAGCGTTCTGGACCAAAATTGGCACAAAGGATTATTTATTACATAACTTTGTTGTTCATCAATTTGTAAGTCAACTTCGTCAGTGATTTAAAATAAATTATTAGTTAGTTGAAACTTGTAAAATAGGGTACCCTGTAGTTTTGAATTATACTCACGCGTTTGGCGCCAAATGAATAGATCTAAATCAAAATTAAAGTATAGCATCCACTGCTGTATTACCGAAAAATATAGAAATGTCAAAATATTTTTTTATCTCTTTATACGAGTGTCAATTATCATAGAGCACGAAATATAGCGTGCGTATAAGAGACGAAAGTAACAATAATATTTGTGTCGAAAGTCTAATGGCGCCGAGCGCTAGCCAAGCTGTCAGTTCTACAATATAAGTATCATATTTTTATATGTGTAATTGTCACTAACACGGTTGGTCTGTCACTAACATGCTTAATAAAATGTAATTTAGTTCCGGGTTGTGTGATCTGTAGTTAAGACTGACTATTGTTCCAATATTCGAATGACGAATTGACGTAGTCCTTATCTCAATTCTATTCGAATCTTCTATGATGCGTCAATACGTAACTGCGCTATACATGTTAAATGCAACTGCTTCATGTACGATATTGAATGGCAGCACATTCTAATCCGAAATTTAACACTCTAAGCACAAAATTCAGTAATGTTAATTTCAAATTAGCTCTAAAAAGTGTCCTGCGCACGATAATGGAGATCCTTTTACGACAAGTGAGTTCTGCAGAAGGCCTAATTGCTTGACGAAGGGTCAACGTGCTAAGTTTAATGTGTCCCATCAAATTAGGATTTTGTTTATTATTATTAGGTTCGTTTATGTGTTGGTTTTGTATTTTGAGGTCTGTTATTAAAAGGACCCGTGAACGAAGACTACAAGTACGGAGATGAAAGTTGATAAATAAAAATTAAAGGTTTAGTTCAGTCGTAGTGTGTGCGATGCAAGTGTGAGTTTCGATCCACCATTATAGCTTTAGTACGCCATAAAAACTACGGACGAAGTTTAAGCTGTAGCTTTTTGAGCAAAGGTTGATACATCTATCGTATTTTTCATAAAAGCCAACTCCGAACTAGGTTTGTCCTAAAATGGGCTATATTATGTTATTGCCCATTTTGCGAAGGCTTTGCCAACCTTGCAGACACTCTGAAGTCACTACGCCAGCACCCGAATAGACTACAGACGACTAGAGCTAACGACTTGCTGATTATTCAGCACCTCTTCAAAAACCTTTGCCTTTTTATACTACTAAGTTAACAAACAAGCATTGCTTTTGAAGAGATTGCAAGAGGTCATCAAAAGGTGATGACCTCTTACAATCAGAGCCTATGGACTCTTGCAACACTAGCGGTATCACTTGCACGTTGCTTATCTTTCAAAGAAGGAAGCATGTTGTATTGCTAGCACAAGTGGTCATCCCGATATTTACTTGGAGACCCTACACACCGAAGGAATACAATATAAGGCTGTTTGGCTGCAAACTTCTGTGCTAGTCAATCCCCCAACATGATTTAAATCACAGAAGACCACGAAAATGTTTATCCGAAACTTCGGGCTGAACGAAATGATCGTGAAGTTTCTTCGGATTTCTTAACTTTTACGTGATATTAATTCTTAACCTACAGTGTTGTGTCATTTTACCATTGTACATTTTAGGGCGATAGAAACATTACTTCATATCTTATGATACGAATAAAACGAGCAATCGGTATTTACGTTTCATTGTGCGCTCATAGGTTTAACCCTACCTCCGATTACATTGAATTTAGACGTAAGTAGATATCGCTAAGAGCTTTTATACGTCCATGAGTCATAAGATAAATTTACGTAATGCGCGAATCAAATAAAAGGTCAAAAATGTGCTCACGTGAAGGCCACAGGTGATGTCTTAGAATTGAGCACATACACAACAAAAGATATTATTATAATTGTGAAATTCATAATTAATATATACGTACGTCATTGGATATGTCTATATGTATATCGAGTAGGATAAGACATCGAATACTGTCAATGTCATTCAAATTAATTAATGTAGTGTAAGCGCCATCATGCCATTCTACTGTCTATTTTAGATTGATATTGAAAACTATAACTAGACCCAAATTATTTAATCTCCATAATATTATTAAGTTATTATTGTCATTATTTTTAGTTTTTTAAAGTCAGTAGTATATGCTATAATGGCTGCAACACCTTGCTGTTATGAGTTGTATAATACTGAAATTATATTTAATTGGAGATTTAAAAGAATGGCCGTGAGTTTCTTGCAGGTTTCTTCTCATAGGCTCAACTCTTTGCCTGAACCTAGCAACTAACCTTTTTTTTTTTAACGTGCGGGATTGCATGACGCATACCCCTCCGCGGGGGCGGGCAGAGGGGTTATGTCGGACTCGCCGGGGTAAAAGAAGATGGTAAAGATGATAACGTACCTCCCGGAATACCGACTAAACCTACCACGGTGTTCCTCGACAAAACCACTATCGACGGGGCCGCGCGAACACTTGCGCATGCGGTCGCGATCGCGCCGAGGTTTGGGCCCGCCGTATGAAACGGCAGGCCACTACATGAAAGACCTACCCTATTGGCACTTCTAACACTCCCTACTGTCCCCCCTAGAGGGGAGACGGACTCGAAACAGAGGCGCGCGTGGGAACACGCACGCCGCCTCTCAGACCTGGTGCTGAACGGATGGCGGGCAGGCCCACAAAGCCCGCCACCCCCAGGTCAAACCTCAGGGTGGCTGGAGGTCGTCTCGCGCCCTCCGGCGCCCGGCTCTGCGGTTGGGGAGAGGGTTTAATCGCTCCCTCTCCCGCTCCGCCGCCTCCTTGATGGAAATGACTTTCTCACAAAAGGAGGCGACGGCGTTCCACGACCTCTCACTCCGGACTATAGACTGAACTACGGCCGGGAGCGAGAGGGCAACCAATCCGACTGCCGCGATCAACTCACGGCGCTGCGATGCCCAGGCGGGGCAAACCGCCAAAGTGTGCAGCGCCGTGTCCTCAACTACGTCGCGGCAGTCGCCGCAGTGGTGACAACCGGGCGTCAGTCATTACCTGTGTCAGCCGGAAGGTGAGGGCGCTATGCCGCCTCTCCAGCCACTCCTCAAACACGGGACTTACCGCCACGATCGTGGCGTGCCCGACCTAGCAACTAACCTAAATGTAGCTTCAGTAACTTAGTCAACTCACTAACCTATATATTTTGACGTTCATAAGTGTTACTTTGTGACCATAAAAATAAATGAATACTTAAATGATTTTTGACTTTGACTTTGAAATTAATACATAGATTCACTCTTGAATATAAATATGACACTTACATATCACGAGCTGTGATTAAGCCCTAGGGTATATGGGGCTAGCGTATTGCCGACTACAAGCTACATTCTGCAAAATTCCTTACAATCTTAAATGCCATGACCCGGAAATCACATCTTGGACTTTGCGATTGGTCACAAACATAGCGCAAACTTAGCTCATGGGCCCAGCGGCTTTCAAGATCTGTATATATCAATAATAAGTCATATGAGATCAAGCATATCTATCGGATACAGTTCTAAACCTCGTAGAATCTAATAAACACAGCCCAAAATTAATTACTCTTAATATAAGCAACTAAATTAGCGTTTACTATAGTCCATTTATACATGCATATTGCTTGCTATATAGACAGGTCAATATACAGCAGTATTAAAGAACGTACAATAAAATTAAACACAATCTCTCATGCCACCGCTCACTCATAATTTAAATACGGAATGTGTTTTTAAAAACTTTGCGGGTACATACAAAACGGTCGTTTTCAAGGCACCTTAAGTTTCCCATCATCAAAGTACGCAGTATTATGTTAAAATTAAATAAAAACAGCTTCGGCACCATAATGAGAAGTTAAAATAAATTTGTGTAAGATTCGCACCTTCTCAATGTTGTTCGACGTACAAACCCGCTTGTGATTATTGTTTTTGCGAGAATGGGGTAAATGGGCCTGTATACGGTACACGAAATTGTAGGTAAAATAACTTATAAATAACTACTTGTAAATTTGCTAAAATACCTACATATGTATATCTACTTGTGTATATAGTTATTAGCTGTCCACCATGTGTTTTTACTACTGCTTCGATTTCGTCGCTCGCATTCGCTCGCATTCGTTATTTCTGAATAAAGAAGCTTTCTATTAGTGAAAGAGTGATTAAAATCGGTTCAGCAGTTTCTAAGTTCATTTATTACAAACAAAAATGCAACTATTTTCTCTTTATAATAATAATAATATTCTATAATATTCTATTATATACACACAACACCATCTAGCCCAAACTAAGCAGAGCTTGTACTATGGGTACTAGACAATGGATAAACATACTTAAAATCTTTTTTTTGTAAATACATACATATTATACATAGAAACATCCAGACCAAGACAAACATCCATGTTCATGCACACAAATGTTTGACTTGTGCGGGAATCGAACTCGCGACCTCAGGCGTAGTACTCGGTTACACTAACCACTACGCCATCGAGGCCGACAATTAATAAAATTAGTGTAGAAACTAGCAGCTGAAAATGTATTACACCCACATTTCGTAACACATGTGGGCGAACCTAATGATCTACTGAGTCTGCTGTCAGTTTCATGACAGAAACCCAATAATACCGACACGATCGCGTCGGAACAACATCAATTCTCTGTATAATATGCCATTCAAAGTAGATAAAATAAAATAAATTAACAACAGAAACATGACATAAGAAGAGCAGTACCGTGTTCTTTAGTGTAGACGTTCTTCTAAATGTCCATCTCTCAAAAATATTTATACGGAACAAAGTTACTTTAAAATGTCTACATCCAATATGCCAAAATACTGTATACATAGATGATGGTTAGATCGTGGCAAAACATAATATTTACTTGACTTGTAAATATCTTATTGAGGGTGCTTGTACATATGTACGTTCACAAAAGAAAAACATTTCAATATTTACAAATAAACCATAATATTTAACCTAAGTATATGAATTTGAATATTTTAATACACCCATCTAAAGCTTCACCGCATACATGCCGACCATTAGTCGTATAAAAAGCAATTCTAACTCGGCCAACAACTGGTTCCTCCACCCTACAGAGACACGCAACGGATATAGTCCGTAGAAGGCGACACAGGCATTATCACCTCTTGAACGAGGAATACCATGTCAAGGCATTCCAAGCCACTTTTACTGTTCCATAAAAATTCTTCGCTAACTTATTCAGGATTTCACACACTATACAACTGTTTGTTCTGAGTAGAGCTCAAGAATTGTAGATGTTAGCTCGGGATGCCAGTTACACGGGTTTGATAAGACAAGACATAGTTAGACAAGCCGATTGTTTAGTTTTTGGCTAATATTTATGCCTGTTTTATATGGTCGGGATAATCTCTAAGAGCAGCGATAGCTCAGTGGGGAGACCAACAGACTGCAATGCAGAGGGTCTCGGGTTCGAACCCACGTCGCGCACCTCTGACTTTCGGAAGTTATATGACTTTTCGAAATTATGTGCGTATGTCGGCCTCGATGGCGTACTGGTTAGTGTAACCGACTGCCACGCCTGAGGTCGCGGGTTCGATTCCCGCACAAGTCAAACATTTGTGTGCATGAACATGGCTGTTTGTCTTGGTCTGGGTGTTTCTATGTATAATATGTATGTATTTACAAAAAAAAAAGTATATATGTATGTTTATCCATTGTCTAGTACCCATAGTACAAGCTCTGCTTAGTTTGGGCTAGATGGTGTTGTGTGTATGTGGTAGAATATTATTATTATTATTATTATTATTGATTGACAATTATCGCCTGCTCCGTGCCTCGGAGAGCACGTTAAGCCGTTGGTCCCGGCTGCCATGAACATCTATGGCAGTCGTTATTGGGGAAGTCAGTACCATCTAATATCCTGACACTGGTCTAGCCTTAGGGTATCGTTAGCCTTCGAGTTGCGGAGGTCAGGTGGCAGCCACTCTGTGTAAAAACTGATATCCAGTCAAATCCGGTTAGATCAGAAAAGCCGACCCCAAGTGACTTGGGAATAATAAAGGCTAAGAGAAAAGAAGAATCTCTAAGTTACCTAAATTTTAAACCTTGGGGGAGGCCTATGTCCAGCAGTGGATGTCTTTCGGCTGAGATGACGAATCTCTAAATTGAGACGTGCGCTTATTAAAGCGCAATTTAAGGTACTTACGCATGTTAAATATAGTAGCATTTAAAAGTGTCATTTTTTTGATTTATCGCTAATCAATATCATCTCCTAAATATTTATGAAAGGTTTATAAATATAGCTGTTAAGCTTCGATTCGAGGTTTGAAGTGTCATTAGAACTAGAACAACGAACCAGTGATACCTAATAACCCTATCACTGGTTCGTTGTTGATAAGCTTTGTTAAAGCGCCTTAGCCTCCATTTTCTGATCAGTCATTTGACAGTCTGTATCATATGTCATAGTTTGCGGGTTGTAAGAACACTTTGCTTAAGATTTTTCTTTTTCTTTAAAAAGGACAACTCCCGCACTGTTCCGCTGGAGAATAAACAAAAATTCAAAAAATGAACACAAAGAACACTCAGTCTCGGAACAACTAATTATTTATGGATCACACAAAGTTAGGTATGTGTCGTGTGGTGATTGAACTCAGAACAATGGCCGCAGAGGCAGTGGTAGAGCGACCACTTAAATAATTATGCCATTCGTTCAGATAACCTCGCCTCCTGTCTTCTAGTCACATTTCCGATAACATGTACTGATGCTACCTTTTTCTCGTACAGTGTGTAGTGCTCCTTACGCATGTCTATTTTTCTGTGACATAAAACCGGCCATCTAAGTAATGAGCTCATTTAACCATTAAAGGTGTCAATTAACAATTATCCATCGCTGGTTATTTTGGTATGGAAGAAAAAGTTCTTTAAATGTCTAATGAGTATAACGAGAAATGTATTGATGTGGTGTGATTTTTTACAGGTGTGTCTTCTTTGACTGCAGATCGTGAGGTCTTAAGGATCAAATACCGGGTTAGGAATACATGCCTCACAGTCTCTCTGTGATCAAAACTGGAACGGTAAAGTTTAGTAATACTTTAAGTAGTAGAAAAGTTTAATGGTTGTAAAAGAATCTAAATGTTGGGTTTTTAAATAAACCACGATATAATCCGTACAAAGTAGTTTAATTTCAATGCCCATTCTGTTTTTCTGGAAGATATTTCTCTATACTAGACTGATCTAAAACTGTGTTCACTGGCTGGATGTCAGTGTGACTATCTTGTTAGGAGCTTACACCAAACCGGCGTAAAATTATTAACACTGGTATTGCGTTTTATCAGATGACTAAGAGCTTTAGAAGCTCGCAATCCTGCCTCTCACATTCCTCTCCTATAATTCCATATTTAATAATTTTTCCTGGGATCAGAAAGGCCAGGGTTAAGACCTGTAAGGGTGGTATTTCCCGAGGCAAACCGACTAATTCATACCAAACAATTTAACATTGCTTGGATGGTGTAGTGGTTTTAGTGGTCACCTAACCTCTGTACCACCACCTAAAGTGCTGTAGGTCTGATCTAGGGTTGCCAACCGTACTTTTTAATAAAGTTTTGTACGTTATTTCGGGTAAACGTACTTTATACTTTATTAGGAAAATAAACTACGTGAAGATACATTTTTTACCTATTTCGACGTTTACGGGTTTTATTAAATTGTTTACTTAAAGCAACGCTATACTAATTCCCTAAATTGTATAAAACAATTGTTTATCTATTTTAATATAGACATATATTGTAAAGATACCGTTAAGACGTTCCTTTACAATAAATATATTTATATTTATAATTCTACTGTACGTGTGTATGTCACTGAACTCCTCCTAAACGGCTGGACCGATTTTGATAATTTTTTTTGTGTGTGTTCATGTGGATTCGAGGATGGTTTGGATATGGGTTTTTTTTGGGTTTTTTCGTGTGTACAGGACAACGTCTGTCGGGACAGCTAGTATGTTATATGTTACTAAGATCAACAAAAATATAGTTACAAAACAGCAGATTAAACAAATAATACTTTACTTTCAGATCTTGTTTTTTTTTTTCACCTCAGTAAATGTACTCAATTCGTTCAATATTAAAGTGGCAACCCTAGTGAGATCTCTACATGAAATAAAAATTATGCAATCCACAAAATGGTCGTTCCCAGTCTGGGTGCTTTATGTCCGTTGCTTGTAAAGTATCCCGCGACACAGGAATTATTCCGAGCGAGGAGTTATAAAAATAAAAGTAAATGGCCGACACTTAGGGTCACTTGCATGACTTGTTACATTATACGTTTAGCGCTAAACCGATTTAAAATATCATGCTGTCGCTGTTACCCATTTGAAGATGACTGAGATGTCACCATGTTTTAAATCTGTTTAGTGCTAAAAGTATTTTGTAAGTCGTTGTGCAAGTCAACCTTACACTCACAGTTCTACAAAAACAACAGCTTAAAAACCTTAGCCCGCCTTGCTACAAAAAAAACCTACTACAGCGTAACCAAATCATTATTCACGAACCGTACTTACGCATCAAACAAAACAACACATTGATAATGATCATATCAACACGCTATAAAGCTAAACTTTATAATACTTTACACGTCTCCCATGTCATTGCACCGCAGATGCGTCGTCCCACGTGTGGACAGTGGACATACACGGGATGTGAATCAAGAGGAAATCCGCCAATCTTCACCTAATGCATATTCTAACAGCCATTGTTACCTTGTACTTGGGACTCGCATTAGCCAAAATGTATACGTTTGTTTATACTCTATGTAATCTGTTTTATTTATATCTTAGGGTTGTTACGAACTCGAAGTCAATAATCTTTATTTGCATAGAGATGTATTAAGAGATTTTTCTCCGTGTGACCTGTATCGAATGGCGACTTAGCAAATAAGGTTCATATTCGGAAGTTATTAAATGTAATCATTTAATACTAGCTGACCCGCGCAACTTCGTCTGCGTCAAAGAAGATATTGTTTTTTCATTTTGCAACATTTTTCATTGATGCTCTGCTCCTTATGGTCGTAGCGTGATGGTATATAGCCTATAGCCTTCCTCGATAACCAAAACTAAAATAAATTTTCAACTCGAACCAGTAGTTCCTGAGATTAGCGCGTTCAACCAAATAAACAAACAAACTCTTCAGCTTTATAATATTATTATAAATAATTAATAATTTATATAGATAGGCTTTATTTTCAAAATGATTTTATACACTCATCATGTATGAAATATGTATTTATTGTCCTTTTACTATGCACATTAAATGCAAAATTAACATAATTCACAGTAAACATGCCAAAATCGTGCTTTGCACACAAGATTAATTAATTAGTCTAGAAGCCAAACATATTAAAAAAGATCAGTCAGTCAAGTGCGATTCAATTTCGCGTACCGAGGATTCCGTACCTTAGAAAAATCCTACAGGTATCTATTTAGTTCAAATCAAATAATAATAATTGGTGGACGGACAAAGTCGCATTATAAAAGTATAGCTGACCCGCGCAACTTCGTCTGCGTAATATAAGAGAATTTTCCCTTTTTATGCAACATTTTTCCATTATGCTCCTCTCCTATTGGCCGTATCGCGATGTTATATACCTTTCTCGATAAACGGGCTATTCAACACTAAAATATTTTTTCAATTCGAATCAGTAGTTCCTGATATTAGCTCATTCAACCAAACATGAATTGTTTTACCATTTTGGTCTAGAATCTTAAAAAGACAAATGATGAAAATCAAAATGCAGTAAAATCCCAGGGATTTAAATGCTTAATAGTACATACATACATTATGTTTAAAAGGATATAGTTTCAAATATATATTTGGACTACCTTTGAATATTGTTTCTCCTTTGACTGGCTAAGAAGACGTCAGCGGTTCTGAAAAAAAAAAACATTTTGCAAGATCTGTTTAGAGAAGGACAATAGATAACATAAATAAGGTTAGAAGGAACAATAAATAAAAGATGCCTATTTTTGTCCTTTAGGCATATTTCTAAGTATTGGGGTACTAAGAAATACCCGACGGAAATACCCCATAACACATCATGTTACCCAAAGACATCTCCCGGACCGAAGCCACAAGTGTTAAAAGTAACAATTCTTTGAAATTAAATTGCTTTACACGTACTTCGTCGCGTTGTTTATTTTAATAAAAATAGTAATGTAAGAATAGTTTCAAAATAATTTTGGTTTTAAAACAAACAAAGAAAGACCGCGCTAGAACCTCGGTGGCCCAAAGTTTGGCTCGCTGCATTGGTCTTGTCGTCTGGGAGAACTCAGCAACAGCTTGGGAACAACTACTCACCTTCCCATATAGAATACTCCATGTACAAGAAGATCTTTAACAGCTAAAATTAAAGAAAATTGTTATGTTTCGACCTGCACTATTAGTTTAAAATTGCCAAGTTACCGTAACAGCTCAATACAAAATTTGGTAGAATCAAAATTAAGGGAAGGTGAAATAAGGGGCGCGTCCCGGCTATTATTTAGTAGTAATGTGGTGGCGCCTTGCTCTCCAGACACACTCGCTAGTCTGCAGAGCAAGCATCCAACGCCAGCTGATAACCTCACCTACCCTGACCCTCCTAGTTCAGATAGTGAATATCTCAGTGTTACAGCCAAGGATGTTCTTTCAGCCGTTCGTTCTTTTCGGAGTGGGTCTGCTGGCGGCCTCGACGGATTGACACCACAACATCCGGGGCGGAGCCGGGGCGGAGCCGGGGCGGCTGGCGACGCACTGTTAATGCAATGGCAATGTGGACGATGCCATCATCGATGTTCTATACGGCGCAAATTGTGCACTTTGAAAAAAGGAGGTATTCGGCCTATTGCCGTAGGGTATACTTACAGGCGTATGGCAGCCAAAATATGCTGTAAGTATTACAGCACTAGCCTAGCGGGTAAATTCCAGCCCCTACAACTTGGATTTGGGTCTAAGGGGGGCTGTGAGGCTGCCATTCACGCCTTGTCAATATACCTTGGCTGTGGCGGCGGTGATGTTATCTTGAAGGTTGACTTAAAGAATGCCTTTACCTCATTAATAGGGACACTTTTGACACAAGTAAAATTAGAAACCCCTTAAATTTGGCAATGTTACAGGTATCCATCAAAATTAACCTACAAGGAAAAAGTTTTAGAATCAGCCGTTGGTTATCAACAAGGTGACCGTCTTAGGCCAGTAATTTTTAGTTTAGCTATTCACCCCATCATTAAGCAGCTAAATTTAAAATTTAATATCTGGTACCTAGTCGATGGCACCCTCGGAGATGTAGATACAGTATTACAAGACTTAGCACTTTTAAAAGATAAATTTTAATCAATACGTTTGGGACATAATCCAAGCAAATACAGGCAATAACATCAATAAACTATCGGTATTATCTAAATTCAATTCTTTGGCACCTAATATTAAACTTTTAGATAAAACTTCTATTTGCCTCCTTGGGTGCCCAATTTTAGCTGAAGGTTTTGATAGTTTTATAGAAGAGAACATTTTTGTGAAGCGTTTGACAGGTTATTCAAAATTAATATACATTCGGCTTTTACAATTATTCGATACTGTCTATCTTTACACTTTTCAAAACATTTGACACTTTTAGCAAAAATTTATAAAATTATACAGGACACTCTTATTAAAGTTTTAAATGTGGCCATTAACGACCGGACGCGGCTACAAGCGAGCTTACCAGGTCGCTTGGGCGGCCTCGGCATCGAAAAATTACTGATGTAAATTTGCCAGCGTTCCTATCTTCGGTCCATAGCACGGAGGAATTGACCAGGAAAATATTGGCACCTATACTGGTTAATTCTGAAGTGCTGTTCATGACTGACGCCGTGAACGCTTGGTGACTTGCTTGCCCAAGGACTGATTTACCCGAAAACCGACTCTCTCAGAGACAGTAGGATAGGCCGTTATGCAGCATAGTTTGAGAAAATCTTATACATACAGCGTCCTGTGCTGCTGTACGTGCCCGATTGCTGGCTGTAGGGGAGTGGGAGTCGGCCCTTAGGCTTTAGGCGCTCCCGCCGTCTAATACACACAAGGAGTACCTTGTGTTTCTTGTCCTTGTGTATATCACGGCACGCCAACCTGAATAACATACTCAGTTGGGCTCGTGTCACCGTTGGCGTTCCGGCTCAGCTTGAAACTCACGGCTTGGTACGCGACGATGGCAAGAGACCAGATGGTATGTCATTACTGCCATGGAAAATGGGTAGGCCTTTCGTGTGGGACGCAACTTGTGTCGACACCCTTGCGCCATCCCATCTTTCTAGTACAGCGGGTTGTGCTGGTGCTGCTACTGCATAAGCGGATACGCTCAAACGGCATAGATATGAAAACCTTATTGGTGAGTAAATATTTGAGCCGTTTGGTGTCGAAACGCTGGGGCCATGGGGTCCAAGTGCTAGGTCTGTTTATAGAGACCTAGCTAAGCGGCTCATCGACGCTTTGCGTGACCAGAGGGCTGGTATTTTCTTTGCACAAAGAATAAGTATAGCCATTCAACGTGGCAATGCTGCCAGTCTTCTGGGCACGTTGCCGACGCGTTTAATTGTGCGACGTTTTTAATTTTGAAGTTTTATTTTTCTCTTTATTTTATATTTCTCACGCACGCAGCAAGGGTAGGCTCCCCACAAGGTGGACCGACGACCTGGTAAGGGTCGCGGGAAGCGGTTGGATGCGGGTGGCCCAAGAGAGATCTGTGTGGAAGACCTTGGGGGAGGCCAATGTCCAGCAGTGGATGTCTTTCGGCTGAGATGATGATGATGATGATTTATATTTCTTGTAAATAATTTGTGAATATATTTTGGTGTTCTTAGATAAGTAGATTGGACCTCTGGAAATAAAATTTTTATTTAGAAATAATAAACTTAGCGACAAAATCCGCACAAAGTAGTTTAATGACAATATTACGTGAGGTTCCTTTTTAATTGTGTTTAAAAGACAACTCCCGCACATCAGCTATCACTCACTGTACGTGAGACTTTACAAACTTACAATTAACAGACACAAAGTATATTTTTTGGGCAGTATACCCATATAAAATCATTATATTCAGTATAGCCGTTAGAGTATCTCATAAATAATTTTTCCGTGTAGGATTCAAACCCACAACACTCAGCTGCTGCGCCATGCGAACAGTTAAACCACGTAACCGAGGAGGCACTCACCCTACCAGTACATCAGACATTTTACGTGCTTAATCATATCTGCAAGAGGCCATAATCAGGGGAGTTCACATACTATTCGTTTTGATTGAGTGACTCAGATAAATCTGATACCAATTGTCTATCTTATCTACGCGTAGATGGAGATTAGAAACATGTATAGCAGTAAAATCACGCAACCGAGGAGGCATTCACCAGGCAGAGCACGGATGGTGTAGTTATTAAAGTGGTCGCATCAGACCTCCCTATACGCTAAATGTTGTGGGTACGAATCGCAAAGGAACAAAAATAAAAAAATTGTGTTATCCACAAATGATTGTTCTAAGTGAGGGTGTTCTTTTTGTCCGTTGTTTGAATATTTGTAAAGTCCTCCGCGACACGGCAATTACTACTAGAGAGGGTGTTCACAAAAAAAATCTTATCCCCTGTAGGATTCGAACCCACAACACACAGCTCCTTTTTTTTTTAACATTGTGGAATACTTTGACTCTTCTTCGCGGGGCGACGGAGAGGTTATGTCGGGCTCACCAGGGGAAAAGATACCCCGGTAATACCGACTAAACCTACCACGGCGTTCCTCGATATTACCATAGACGGCGAGGCCGCGGGAATCGCTTTCACATGCAATCACGACCCCGCCATGGTTTCGGCCAGCCGTGTGAAACGACAGGCCACTACACAAAAAAAATAACTTCCTACACCGTCAAGACAACAACACTCAGCTGCTGCGCCATCCGGACAGTTAAACTACGGGCATTACATTGCCCAATGACCTTGAAGATCTGGGATTTGCAGTCCCGAGTAAGCGTCACGGGCGTAGCGGGGCTGCTTGGCGGGGACTTTTGTAAAGGTTCGGGTTATTGTTGATTATTACAAAATTATAAAACAAATAAGTGAAAATAAACAATACACATTGTTAAATAGGGTATTACATGTTTTTTAGAATACATTTTATACAGAATATCTTAGCCGTTATATAAAAAATTTAATATTTAGTTTTAAAACGACCTATTTCTCAATTTTTTTGTTAATATTTAGACAACTTAATTAAAATTTTAATCAATACGATGTTTTTCCCATATAATCTAGTTTACTTGTATATTTTTTTATGGTAAATGCATTAAAGGATTCATCTACAAACTTATTTAAACCGAGCGTGTTTTTAAGGTTTGAGTGATGCAATCCCCTTAACGTGCTTAATCATATCTGCGAGAGGCCATAATCAGGGGAGTTCACATACTATATGTTTTGATTGAGTGATTCAGATAAATCTGATACCTTATCTATATTATCTATCGTATCTACGCGTAGATGGGGATTAGATACATGTATAGTATTTTAAAGACACTCAATCAAAGTACATTCAGAGTGTGGTTACTGGTGTCACTAACGTTAAACTTACACAATTTTATGATAAAACGTAGTTTTTATAATAATATAATATCAGCCCTGTTATAAACTGTCCCACTGCTGGGCATGGGCCTCTTCTCATTGTGAGAAGGATTAGGCCATAATCTACCATGCTGGCCTAGTGCGAGTTGGCTGACTTCACATATCTTTGAAAACATTTTGTAAAAGTCTCAGATATGCAGGTTTCTCACGATGTTTTCTTTTACCGTTAAAGCGAGCGATAATTAACTTTTTGATAACAATAATAAAAATAATAAAATTTCATTTATTTTCAAATACTGACAATTAATACTTACATTTAGGCATATAACATATTTAGCTTAAACAATATTAAGAGTCTAAGTTTTAATATGGTCGCAAATACCGGCCAGTCACATTGAACTCCTAAACTAGGTGAAAAACCTGTATCTTAGGAGCCATGCAACTTCTGGATATCAACTTAGTACAGCGTCATAGACTCATTACTCAATGGGTTATGCACAGTTACGGCGAAATATTTATAAATACAATGTATTAAGTATGTGAACAGTTATGAAAAAACGACAATGATATTTTCTGTGTTATCGTATGACAACTTCTAGAAATAGTTTATAAGTGTATACTTTAGATTGTATCGCGTCATTGGGTAAATGCCAAGGATGCGATTCATTTTATTATATAGACGTGCACTTTGGACACAAAAATGTCGTCTTACAAATGTGGTGCAACATGGGACGGGGCACAAACAGCGGCATCTTTACGTCTAACAAGAACTCTGTCGTCAAGAGGAAGAGAGGAGTGCAGGCGTAGGACAGCACGTAAGATATAAAGTTGGCGTACGGTAAGAACATTGCACTCTGAGTAAAGCAGAGCGGTGGGATAGTCCCTACGTTTGAAGTGCATCACTTTTATAACTGCCCTTAGTGTGGTCTTACAAGCGCCACCCCAGGCAGAAATGCAGTAAGTGAATACGGAGACGCAAAGGCTTTGATAAACGAGGTCCAGGGTTTGAGTGTCAGCGGAATGGCGCAGTTCCTTAGAAATATATATCTATTTTCTAGTGCGTGTGCATAATATCTCTATGTGTGGGCGCCAGCTAAGGTGTTCATCAATATACACTCCAAGGTACTTGATACTTGTTACCAGAGTGAGGTCCGAACAGGTGAAGGCAGTAGAATAAGGATTCAAGTAGGTATGGGCCTTTACAATTACTGAGCGAAGAGAAGGAGGTCTCGTGTAAGGGAGACTAAAACGAACAACCTTAGTCTTATCAATATTTACCGTCAGCAAATTTTCATACAGCCACTCCAACACCCGACGTAGCGTATTCTCAGTTCTGAGTCGAACTGTGTCCCAGTTGTCATCATAAATGACCAGTGC
Organism: Catocala fraxini; assembly: GCA_930367265.1. NCBI lineage: Eukaryota > Metazoa > Arthropoda > Insecta > Lepidoptera > Erebidae > Catocala > Catocala fraxini. The sequence goes on along the minus strand of OV884039.1, from coordinate 22,561,953 downwards.
CATATCATCAGCGTACGTGAAAATTTCGCAGTTTTGTATTGACAATCGACAGAGGTCATTTATGTAGACAAGGAAGAGCGTAGGCCCTAGAATGCTACCTTGTGGAACCCCGAAATTGGTGTTCGCAATGATGTCGTCGCTCATACAGGATTCAATTTTAACACATTGCGAACGGTTTATCAATTAGTCGGTAAGGAGTTTAAGAGTAACACCGCGAATACCAATGCTTTCCATCTTGACCAATAAGGTGGAAATACAAACAGAGTCGAAAACTTTCGTTTTATCGATAAATACGCCTAGGCATTTAAGGTTTTGGTCCAGCTTGCTGACAACAGTATTTGTTAAGTCAATGACCGCGTCTTCAGTAGAGACTGCCCTTTTAAAACCATACTGGTTCGAGGCAGTAATGTTGTATCTAGTAAGGTACGCAGTAAGGGAGTTATTGATGATTTTCTCCAATATTTTAGACAGGGCACTCAAAACTGAAATCGGTCTATAATTGGTAATTTTGGCTTTTGGGAAGACTCCCGTTTCAATTGTACGATTACCGATTTGCGTAATGGGGGTTGCTAGAGTTAGACAACATTATTTAAGAACATTTATAGGGATACTGTCGTATCCAGTGGCCGAGTTATTTCGAAGACTCCCAATTAGTCCCCTCACTTGATTTTTGTCGATCGACATAATAAGGAGGGAATTACAAGGCGGAGATTGAGATAGATCTTGCCTATTGATTCCAGAGAGTAAGGTAATTTTTGCGGCTAGGTGTTCGCCTACGTCTGCAAAAAAGCTATTAATGTTATTTAGTGATCTTTTTGTGTCAGCTGAATTTGCAAGAAGCGCACTAGAGGATTGACGGACAGGGCTTGTATTAGTTATCGATTTATTTGCCTTCCATGTTGCATTGATCATTTTTAGATTTTAGCAGCTCATTTTTGTCATAGAATCTCTTAACCTTATTAAATAGCGCAGTGAGAAAATTACGGTATCTATTGTATGAGATTTTAATAATATTATTGTCTGGGGCTTCTTTATATTTCAGGTGTAGTCTGTCACGGTCACGAAATGGACTATGGCCTAACCCGTCCCACATTGAGAGAAGTAGGCTCGACGCCTCCTCCGAAAAAGTCCAGGGAGACAATTTACAATCAGAGCTAAACCACTGCAGAATTTCCACTCAAATTTAGAGAAATCTAGTAAAGAAATACTTTGACACTACAAAAAAATCTGCTACTGCTTATTAAGAACTGTTGTAGTACCAATATGGAGGTTTTGTACCATCCATAACATATCCTTATTTATAGAATAAATACGAACGTGAGTTGATTATACCTACTGCTTTCACGCATCAATTACGAAACGGATCGATCGATTTTGGAACCAGAAAGTTTATAGGCCGGAGAGTTACATAACATTAATTTTATCCCGGCGAAATTCTGGTTCCATATGACTGAACTCCATAGCCAAAAGAGCAAGGCCGGAGCAGCTTATCAATCTTTAATGTAAACGAGATTGGTGTTAAAACCCAGGAATCAACCTCTTCGTCTTTGTGACCTTTTCTTTTTTCTATCAGCTTTTTATAATGTCCTACTGCTGGGCAAAAGCCTCTCCCTTAGACTTCCAAATCACTCTGTTGGTGGATATCCCCTGACCATAAGGTCAAACCAAGGTCAGACCATAAGACCCCCGAGATATAAGGGTCACAAGGTCATAAGACCTTGTGACCCCTATATCTCGGGGGTCTTTTGACCCACAGGGCCCATATTCAAAGGTATGACCGAGGTATGACCTCAAGGTGTCTGCACACCAAGTTACAAGTCAATCGGTCCAGTGGTTCCGGAGCTATGCCTGTCACAAACTGTGACTAACAGACAGACACACAGACCCACAAAGTGTTTTCATTAACCTCTTCGAAGAAGACTCAGAGGTTGATAAAACCGATGCATAATGCTGCCAGTCTTCTAGGCACACTACTGGTCGACTATGATGCGAAAGAATTCTATGATGACTATTATAATACTAGCGACCTGCCCCGACTTCATACGGGTAGTACAACACCTTAACAAATTATACACCTAAACCTTTCTCATGAATCACTCTGTCTATTGGTGAAAACCGCATAAAAATCTGCTTAGTAGTTTTAGCGTACAGACGCGGCGGGAGACCTTGTTTTATAATATGTAGTGATTTTAGGTATAAGCTAATAATATTAATAATAGTAGTTAGTTGATTAATAAAATGTATATGCATAAATGTATTTCACATACCGAATTAAAATTTTCCTTATTTCGCAATATTGAGTAAAACGCTATTAACATCGTGCCAGGTATCCTCGAAATTATCAACAGATATTATTTACATAATCAAGCTCATCTAAAGATAACTTTATCCTTATAAAAAGACAACAGAGTGCCTAGCGCGAGTTTCTTCTACGTTAACGCGATCGACACGTTTGTGACGTGCGGCGCTCCGATTGGCCCGCTCCAAGCTCTTGACCAATCAGAGACCCAAACACGGCACTAGGCACCCTGGCAGTAATACTAACGATGACTCGCACATGTGTTATCTTCAATTAACCGTATTTAAAATTACAGGTTTGATATAAAGCAAGTAATCGATAAATTTATTAATCTCAATGTCTATATTTAGTTGAAACTAGCAAATGCCAGCAGCTTCGAAAAATCAAAAATTTCTTTGCTCTTTACAATCTATACTAATATTATAAAGCTGAAGAGTTTGTTTGTTTGTTTGTTTGCTTGAACGCGCTAATCTCAGAAACTACTGGTCCGAATTGAAAAATCTTTAATGTTGGATAGCCCATTTATCGTGGAAGGCTGTAGGCTATATAACATCACGCTACGACCAATAGGAGCGGAGCAGCAATGAAAAATGTTGCAAAAACGGGAAAAATTCTCTTATGTGAAGCAGACAAAGTTGCGCGGGTCAGCTAGTGTTAGTATAAACTAGCTTTCCCCGTAGTTCCACGCTGATGATTACTGCTCTGCTCCCGGAGCTCGTAGCGTGATATTATATATCTTATATCCTTCAATAATAAAGAGTCTACCAAATGTAAAATAAATTTTCAAATATACTGGTAGGTCCAGAAATTAGCGCGACCAAATAAACAAACTCTCAAGTTTTGTAATCCAAATTATTTTTTATGTTGCTTGTCAAAATGACCACACTCCACCTGATGGTAAGCGATCATGTGGTTCAAGAGCAGTGGCCTCCACACCATCCTCATAGCAGCTGAGGCGATGTTGAGTCCCTACTTTGATGGCCCGAGGACGTGCTTTTTCACGCCCCGGTGTTATAAATGCGAATATGAGTATGTTTGTCTGTTACGCTTTTACGCTTTAACTACTCGACGGACTATCATGAAGTTTTGCATAAACGTTGTCAGGGGTACAGAAAAGGACATAGGCACACATCTTTAGTCCAAAAAAAAAATGTCCTGTGTCCGAGGCATACAACTTTATTAACAAAATTTAGATTAACGCGGGCGAAACCGAGGGCAAAACCTAGTATTAGTATATTTAAAACTGTAACCATGCAGTAGCAGAAGTGTTTCACACTCATATAATACCACCATACCAGCTATGTTGTAGGTTTCACGTTTCAATTAATTTATTGATGCTCTGAGGTAGTGACCACACGCAAACATACCCGCAAACTTCAGTCACAACACTTACAATATAGGCATTAGATACTCTACAATGGAAAATACTCTTTAGGGTCACTTCGACTCAGTAATTTCGTCTAGCTGTCCTAGCCGACGACGTTAGTTACGAATTCAATTACGTCATTACCCAAAGGGTACTTGGCTCCGAAGTCCAGAAATTAAAGCTACGTGAACACAATTTAAAATTAAGCCTTTTGACGTAACCGACAGACGTACGAAAACCTAAATTGTAATACAAAATTATATTGCCTAGTCGCATCACGTGCCGGCTGCAAAATTTGTTTAGCCTCCGGAAACGACAATATATTTTCCTCTCACTCTTTTTATCGACTTGCAACTGGCGCATTCAGTATTTTGATTCATGAATTAAAAATATCACATAGAGTACATAGGAGGTTACGAACGCGTTCGGGCGTTTGCCAAAAACGTTCCAGGAAAAAATACATACATACACACGTATTTGTCGACATTGTTTCTTTTAAATATAGTTTTTAAACACTATTTTCGTGTGAATGATTCTTGAATAGAGGTGGATAATAGCTGTTCATACAATAAGTAACGAAATCTTTGTTCTATTCAGACGCGTTTAGGAAAAATAAATGTACAAAGTGGTACATTTGTGAGTGAGATCTTTGAGAATGTTCTCTGACGAAAGCAGATACGTTGTAGATGTAAGGTCAAGAGTAAACTAAATCGGTGCACCGAATAAAGAATATGATAAATGAGTGAAGCGAAAAAGTTATATTATGATCGTGGCAAGTAGACATTGGTACAAGAATCCGAGACCGCTGTTAAAATTTGAGTTGTCTGCAATAACAATTGGTTACTATAGTAACTGGCGAGGTAATGATCGAGTTCGAGATGAGTTTTAAAAAAATTTTACTGTTGGTGTAAGTTTATTTATATATAAACTATCGTGAGTGACTTCATCCGCGCAGATCACAAATCGCCGGCAACTTCATTTAGGCAGGCCACGGTACTAATTCTACGCAACGGCATTTGATGACATGTATTGCTTAGGCTTTAAGATAAGCCCTAAGCTATCAAACTGTAAACACTACATCGAACTCAGTGTTGTGGTTTAAGAGTAAAGAACAAACATACAAACTACAGTGATGAAAATGTCTACTTTTAAATTCAGAAACACTTTATTAGTTGATCTTTATATCTATGTCAACAACTTATATTTTTTTTTTATAAAATAGCCTTTAGCTCGATGTGTTTGTGACGTCTATTTTATAATATGGCTATTAAAAAACTTCCTTTTAGTCATTCATGTGTTATTTTTAGTCCATTTTATTTTCGCTCTCAACTAGTACAAGTGGTACAACTAAACTGTGGGCTCAAAATACAAATTAGTGCCAAAATACACATTATAGTTAATGTATAGATGAAAACTCTTGTAAATCCCACTCGCTAGCAATAAGTGGTGAACGAGTTGAACGGCCCGAGACTACAGGTTGCGATTTCAGAACGTATACTGCTGACAACATGGCGTCGTTTGCCAAACGAGACAAAAACGTGATCAAGTTTACACTGGACGAAAAATACTTTTGAGTAAAAGGGGAATTGAAAAATAGAGACGTTAAAATTAAACTGCTTTAAATACGGTTTTATGTCGGTTTATTTTTAAACACTGCTCTTTAAATTATTTTCTTTGCTAAAATTATACATCTAAAGAAATAGTTTGTGTTTTGGAACGCTTATCTGTTGAAATACCAAATTTGAAATATATTTTTTGCATTTTATAACCTACTAGTAGTTTTCTCGCGGTTTCACCCGCGTCAGTCCCGTTCCCGTGTGAATATCGTGTTTCACCCCTTTCACCCCCTTCAGGGTGGAATTTCCAAAAATCCTCTCTAAGTGCTCCCCTACACTCTCCAAGGAACACACATGCCAAATTTCAGCTTCTTGCGTTCAGTAGTTTCGGCTGTGCGTTGTCTGTCAGTCACTCAGTAACGGAAGAGTTATATATACATATATAGATTTATAGTTATCTAACGTCACGTTACTGCCTTTTAGGAGCGGGAAAAACCGCGAGGTACAGCTGGTTAAGCTACACACATTTACACTTGCCTACTTTTAGGGTTTTTTTTCAGCAGCCAGCACGGGTCAAAGAGATATTAAGCCGGTGGTTGTTGTATGTATATTTGATTAAAATGCCTAATTCGGTACCATTAACAGCTTTTTAATTAGTATTGTCTGTTTTAAAACGCAATAAAAAATAAAACAAACATTGCCAAACAATAAAAATCGCGATTATAAAATTGGGGCAGTATGACAAAGAGAGGCGTCACATTTATCTAAATACCTACTGAAATGCGATAAAACACATGATAATACTATCTAATTACATAATGGAAACTACACGAACATTCCAGGTTTATTCATAATCATTATTTTTAGAAATTCCATTATTTGCGTGATAGCAACACTACATACGTCATTATGGTGTTGTCAGTGTCAATAAAACGGTATTGCATTCTGTTTGTGAACGGTTTTCCGCGAACTGTAAAACTGCGGTGCAACAACAAGACGATTCATCCACTCGATTCGAGGAACGATAGCGAATGCTCGATATAGTTACTTATCGATTCTATTTGATAATGTTTTTTTTGTGGAATTCCGATAGTGGTTTGTTTATTGGGTTTAGCTGCAATACATGATGTTCATCGATGCATTACTGGATCGATTATAATGAAGGGACTGTTTTCAGATTCATAGATTTGATATGATGTATTTTTGTATATGTTTTTCAAACTATTGCCAGAAGCACATCTCTATTAATTTATTAAGTGTTCAGGTTGTGGTCGAATTAAAGGAATATTCATTTCATCAATTTCTAGCTGTCCGTGATTCCAACGACATACATTTTGTTGATTTTATATATACCAACCCGTAAAATTACTTATAAAATAGTTATAATTAATTAATTACATTTTAAAATTGAACTCTCTAGACTATAATAATATTATACACAGAGAAGATTTGATGTTTTGTTTGTTTGTAATGATTTAACTCAAAAACTACACCGATTTAATAAAATATTATATTTCATCATTAGAATTCTATATTATCAACGAGTAACATAGATATTTTATTTTAAAAAAGTACTGTAACTAAGATAACTTAACCCAAACTACTTTTACGCGAGCGAAGCCGCAGGCAAAAGCCTGTATTAAATAAATGCGTCCTTGTTCTTTGTCTATTTCACAAGAGGAACTTCTAGACAAAATTACAGCTTTCTAGGTTTCACGGTTTGGGCTGGGCACCTTGATCTATAAACGCAGCTCAGTCTAAGAATGTATGGTTTTTTATTACAGAGTACATACTTGTATTTCATGGTACATCCTATTTATTTAAATTGTTATTATTAAAATATAATGCTTCTTTGTTAATAAATAATCTATACTAATATTGTAAAGCTGAAGAGTTTGGTTGAACGCGCTAATCTCAGGAACTACTGGTACGAATTGATTTTTTTTTTGTGTTGGATATTCTATTTATCAAGGAAAGCTATAGGCTATATAACATCACGCTACGACCCACGGGAGCTGCGCAGTAAACATAAACGCTAGTAAAACCGCGGGCACAGCTATATTTAATAACTATCCTCCGCGGTTCCACCCACGGTTATGATTACTGATCTGCTCCTGTGGCCTACGAGCCACACGTTATGTTGTTTCTGAATGCACAGATATTCTATAGTGAAATAATAATTAAAATCGGATCAGTAGTTTAATTGTTAATCGGTTAAAAACAAACAAACAAATCTAACCTATTTATAATATTAGTATACACTAGGTTTTACCCGCCGTCGGTTATGATTCCAAAGATCTAACCCTCTAGGAACCGTTGATATTCCCAGCACACTATCTTTATGTAAAAGAATAACTTTGTCTTGTTATCCGTTATTGCGTGAAAATAGACAAACCAACAAATTCACTTTCATTTTTAAATATTGGTAAGGAAAAATATTTAGTTTAGCTGAAGTATAATATAAAATAATATATAAATTATAAATAATAATTTTCCAAGGAACATGTTATAGACATGTTCCTTGGAAAATTAAAATACAGCTTACTCTCCAAGTCTTGAAATGGATGCAGGCTTAATGATAAAACTTAAGATAAACCAACAGCAACGCATGTTAGTTATGTGCAAAAGTCTCGGGCAGAGAAATTTGAATGATTTGAAACGTGTACGATCGAACTTTCGGAGTTCAATTTATTTGACATCATATTTCGAATCAAAACTGAATATTTGGATCATGATTCGATTAGATTTTCGCTTTATGGTTGCTGATCATGTTGATTTTATGTTATTATTTTGATCTTCTATTGATTTTTGATTTTGTATTTAAAGTGTTCTTTAATAAATTGTCGACCTTTTTTTAGCAAACAATCAACAATTAATACATTTCAATAGTGTTCAATATTATTCGAGTACATCCAAATCATTCGGATATTCGAATAAAATTGATATGTATTCGAAAATCGCACATCACCGAAATATAACACGCGAATATAAAATTCATGCACGTGCAGCCACAATCATTACATTTCATGCACTCGTAAAATTGAAACTGCGGTTTTGTTCAATTTGGGTGTTAACCAATTTAACCATACGCATTATCAACATTAAAACAAACTACATCGTGACATTGAAATATTACAGTGTTCTTTCTTCAGTTATTATTTACTAGGAAATGTAAACACGAGTCATATGAAGAAATGTCAGATCTTTATCAAAATATGAAGCGTTCACACGTCGGCCGTAGAACCAAACCAAACATTAGTTCATAAGCTTACTCTAAGGGTGTACGCTGATGGTTAGAGAAACCGCAGTGTGCATGTGTCTTCATTTATGAATATGTAACTTATCAAAGGGAATGTACTGACTTTTTTTTAAGAAAAGTAATTTTTATGTTTGGTTTCACTAGAATGAGAATGAGTGTCTGTGAGTGAGAGACGCATACCAACTCATTCACACTCTTGTATCAAAGGGGCATGCCAGTATTAGGCCCAGAGGTGCACAAGAAATTGGCTATTCTAAAAATATATATTAATATTTATCCTAGTTTTTTCTTGTATTTATTATTCTGTACAGGTCGGTAATGTTTTCTAAAAATATTAAACAAGAAAACGACTAAACTATGTAATAAAACTTAGAGGAAGCAAGTATATTAACGTGAAAATGTTGCCATTATACAAAATACGTTGACAGGTAATTAACCGGTCGTATACCGCCGGCTCGCATACCAGCCGGCAGATTTGTACCCGTCGTAGGCTGGTGGCTCGCATGCGAGCCACCAAATTGGTTTTACGTTAGCTTAAGCTAAAGCGAAGGCGGCGCGCGGCGTTTTGGCGCCAATTTGGTGGCTCGCATGCGAGCCACCGGCCTACGACGGGTACAAATCTGCCGGCTGGTATGCGAGCCGGCGGTATACGACCGGTTAACCGAAATAGTAATTTACCATTGCTATAATATATAATTATTATTTTAATTTTTCATTTCATTTTTTATACAAAAGTAATACAAAATCTAATCATAATTATTAGTTTTATCTTTGCAAGATTGCTCTAATTAACGTAAAGTAATGTCTATTATCGATATATCGAGGTTTTGTGTTTATTATGGCAACACCATCTGTAACTTGTATGACGACGGAAAACGTAAATGTCAATATCATTGCTTGTTTTGCAACTCCATTGTGACGGTTAGTGTTTATTCATTGCGGTTAATATTGACGACTTTTATCTATAAGCTATAAAACTGCAATGTATTCTGTTTTATTTCATTCCTAATAGATTGTACTCATAAATAAATTAAAATAATGTGTAAAATAGTATAGCACATATTTAATATAAATTGTATTGATTAGATATAAAAAGAAGTTTGTAAATCACTTCTTATGCTAATTAATTATTGGCATTGCTTACTATTATTATTATTAGCCTTTATAGGTGTGCACTGTGGGCCCGAATTACTATGGCGTCTTGGCATGCCCCTTTAAGTATACTAAAATTAACAAAATTTAAATATATTATTTTTATCTGTTTAGTAAATATTTATTGTTAGTAATAAGTGTATTTTATATAAGGTCTATTTTTACTAAATAAGATTATAAAAGGCAGGCTTATGATGCTATTGTACATGACAACTCCATTCAGCAGTGGTATATAAATAAAAAACGTACCGAAAATAGTTGATATAGGCAAATTAATATAAAAAGTTAAATGATATTACACTCAGTAGTATAATACTCTCTGAAGCGATTAAACGCACGTGTGTATCGGGCCTATCTAGAAAATCACGATAAGACACGGCGCCGCGGGCGGCGCCGGCGCATGATAGTGACGAACACTCGCACACGCTCACTAATCCAATACATATTCGATTTTCGAACGAAATTCTATACGTCTAATCTATCCGTTACTGACATACAGGCAAAAAATTGTGCATATATAGGAATTCTGTAATATCAATAGCGGAAATGATAAAAAATGTTGTCACAGCTCTGAAGGAATTACTGCTAAGTGCGGCGATGATATGAGGACAGAACTGGCCGTGATAAACCATATCTTAATCTTAGAAGGTCATATGTACACCTGCTGTGGCGAAATGAAGCGTCACAATAGTAATATGTCAGTTATAAAAAAGTTTAACAATGTGGACGGAATGCACCCGTATTGAATACAAAAAATAGGTGAATAATAAATAATAATAATAATATACACAAACTTAAACATTAAGGCTATATAATAAGCATATATATAATAAGGCTTTCTAAGGAAAACCCAGCTGAATAATAAAATCATCACTAATTAAGAAATAAAAGTAGGTAAGATATCCGAAAACAAAGTCAAAGGAAATACGGTGGACTCCTTAAATAATTTTGCTAACAACATTTTTTTATGGAGTTACCACACTACCCATTTGTACTAGACATAAATCGGCTTGGATGGCCTTATCAAATACTACACCAAGCCTAAATATATAAACAGGGAATAGTAGTAAAAAAGGCAATAAAGCAAATGTATAAAAGTTCTCTGCCAAACTCACTTCCGAGTCGGTGGTGATCGTTAGAGCATCGCTACTGTCGAAGTGAGAATTGATTTCGAGATGAATTTTACAGAATACCACGGTTAAAGTTCGAAAGTAAACTATATTTCGTGCATTTCATCAAGTGATACGTTAGAGTATTGGCGTCAATGCAACTGATAAGATGATAAAGTAATATTTATTCAAGGTACTTTAACCTATAATCACTTCCAATTTAGATTTAGCAAATTAAATTCTTTTATATAACACTGATGGATTATTTCTATCACATAAACGTCAAAAAATTGCGATTAAATGAAGAATTTCTTTGCAGATAAGGTACGTAAGTACTTTAGACTTTTACAATTCATTTGGTCAATGAATAAGGCATTGGAATTGCGATTGAACGGTCGCGGCTTTCAATCCTAATAAAATTGTTCAAAATAGAATGCCGATCTAATCACAATGTCATATATATCACAAATAGTATTCTCCTAATTTAAAATAGGCCTCAAATGTAAACATAAATTATATTACAATTTATACGTTACAATTTATGTCACTTTTATTAGACTTATCAGTAATTTATTTTAAACACAATATTTGTCCTCAGTGCGTCATTCAGGTTTCAGAACCTTGTTTTATTAAAAAGCTATTTTTTTAAGCAATTTGTGTTGCTAGTAACTATTATTCTTGTTTTCCCTCTAATGGGAAAAGTGTGGGTTCACGTCGGTCGTGCAATGGTTAAAAGAATTAGCTTTCAGTTGTCAGTAGGGAAGGGTAGGGTAGATTTTGGTTCATATCCCTTGCGTTTTAAATGTAGTGACTTGTTTATCGGACCGATAATATATTCTAAGTCTTTCAAAGACTAGTCTACGGTAATCGTTTACCATAAGGTGGTCAAAAAGATAGCAGACACTTATTAAACAAAACATTCCCGCGATGTGGAATAAGGCCAATCACCACACAAACCGTTCACGAGCATGACGCATGAACAAACCATTGTCCCCAATACAATTTGATACGTTTAAAATTTATGCCTATAATCCATTATAGTTTATCTCTGACCTAAACACAATTCTAAATATTATGATAGTGACGCCTTGGGGCTCACCAATGTGAGTTAGACCTTCGACAGTGGTCTGACATGTGATTATCAAAGAGATATGGTATCACGGACGCATGAAGTATCGGAACTACCATGAAACAATCTACTGTAACAGATATATCGACTCACTGATAACTGTGTTTTTATTTATTTATACACAATAAATAATACATATAGTCCTACGTTTATATTACTTTATATCACCGAAGTGGTAGGTTATATTACATTTCAGTAGCAATTTTTAGGTACCACGTTATAGGGGGCGAGCCTATTGACATAAAAGTCCAGGAGTAGAAAAATAAAATATGGCGTTCCACAAGGTAGTGTTTTGGGCCCACTACTTTTTATTACCTATATTAATGACCTGCCAAAATCTACTACAGATCGTACGGTACTATTTGTTGATGACTGCACTGTTGTATACAATAATGAAAATATTATAAATAGTAGTTTCAATTCAATAATTTAATGGTTACAAAATAATAATTTATTCATTAATATCGATAAAACTAAATTAATGCAATATAAACAGAAAACAAAAAACACTTTACATACTCAAATTTAATTTAACGATGAAAAAGTTGAATTGATGACTACAACCAAATTTCTCGGCGTACACATAGATGACAATTTGAAATGGCCAAGTCATATAGAGTTTGTTTGCAAAAAAGTGTCACAGTCATTTTATAGTTTATACATGCTAGTGAAAAAGGTCAATCTTACCACATTGCTTGTGGCCTATCATAGTAATGTTGCTTCTAGACTCAGATATGCAATCATATTCAGGGGAAATACAACCAATTGGGATAAAGTTTTCAAATGTCAAAAAAGGTGCGTGCAAGCTATGTGTGGTCTAAAAAGAACTGACAGCTACAAGAAATATATTATACAATTAAAAATACTTACCGTGGCAACTTTATATTTTTTGAAATGGTTTTGTTTATCATACATCACCCATCACTATTTACATTAGAGCTTAAATCGCGAAATAAAAGTTACTTACCTTAAGAACCTTACCAGTCAATATGGAACTACCCTTTTTGGGAAAAGTGTGTTTGCTATGGCTGCAAAGATCTACAATAAGATTCCTAATGACATAAAAGAATATAGCAATATTCATGTCTTCAAAAATAAATTATTTCAATTTCTTATAGAAAATTGTTATTACAATGTAGATGATTTTTTATCAAATATAATTTTTAAATGTTTTATGTGCGCTCGACTATAATTTATTGTTGTTCATTATCTTGTGTTTGTCCTGACTAATAGTAATAATATAACTTACGTTTAATATTCAATGCAATTTATAATATCAATACGTTTCATCATCAATCAGAATTTATATTATTTTGTAAAAATTTAAAAAATATGTATGCCCATGTGGCTTATCATGAAATGGACGTTATTAACTACTTATATAATTATGTAATGAACACCTGTATGTACCCCATGTATCACAAATAAACTATTTGATTTGATTTGATTCGGGCACAGTTCCAGATACATGGTTGTTATTGAGAATTGATTGACAGAAACTCCTAATAACATTTGTCCGACGTGGAACTGGAGACTTCAAGCACACCAGTCGCATTCCACCCTGCGCTACCGATGAAATACGCGCACCATTAATTTTACCTACAAAGCTTACTTCTTACTAGAGGCATAGCGTTTGTCATAATCTATGAAATACACTACAACTACAGCGATACAAATATGATACTTATGTTATAGCACTAAGGGTTCAGTTGTGCTCGGCGCCAACCGTCATTTGGCACATTATTATTACTGTCATATCTAGAAGTGCAGTGCATAGATGCGTTCTGTAATTTTCACATTCCTAGTTGTTCAAAACGACAATGACAATTTTTATTTGTCATATCGCGTGTGACTTAATAAATATTACCCACAACATCAAAAATGTACTTATTTCCGTATTTGGAAGTTCGTTATCAACCAAAATGCTATCTAAACGATTCTTGTCACATTGAATTGTGACGTAAAACTTGCCATAACGCGAATATTTACTTCGTTTCGGGGTGGTCTTAGTGATCCTAGTGGTCACAATACCAAGCATTGTGCATATTTCTTTGAGAGTTACATAATAAACACTTATGTTACGCAACGTTTTTACAATGGTACCAACATAGTTTACACTCGAGAAAAACTCGACACAGATTTTCATTTTTTGAGTGATTCCTCAGCAAACATTTCTGAACGAAACGTTTTATATACATAAGCGAACTGGGTTAATCACATTTCATGATAAGATGCTATGATAATATTATTCTAACAGTCAATTTTTAATCTTAATGTAATTGCATAAGGTTGATTTTGTATTGGGAAGTAGGTTTCTTTGTTTATGTTTATGTATATAAGGCAGAAGTTTAGCAAATAAACTAATTGCGGATTACTTGTGTGAGAAAATTAAAGTTCGGATGTGGATCTTTTTTATAATGTCACGAAATGACAAAAGATTGCTCGAGTATTTTAGTGATAAATACAGTAAGCATGGTTGCAATTGTGCATTTAAACAGCTGACGTGAGCTTAGTTTTCAAGTGCATATTTTTATTCAGCATGTATTTTCAGAAAAGTAATAATGTTTTTTATTTAACTTGTAAGAATACAAACTTTGCCTACGGATTCGCTCGGAAACAATTCTTTTTTGTGGATGGTAGATATTCTATGTCATTTTTGAGGCCCGGAGAACGTGTATGTGTTTTATGATGATAGGTCGAGTAGTTAAGGTTAAGTTGTTAAGTTAAGTTAAGGTTATTAGTTAGGATTCTACGGTTGGAAGTTGTCGTCTAGCGGTGTCCAGAACATTATCGCTAGGTAGGCAGGAGATAACAATCAACGTAAGAGTTATTGATGTTTGTACAAGAAAGAGGAATTCTGATAAATTCAAAGACATACTAGCAAACCTGATAGACGTTTTCCTGTTCAAACGAAGCAATCGCAGTGCCATCGGTCAGTTGTGAATCTAAACCAGAAACCATCAGGAACCCATTCAAAGGCAACATGTCATCAAAATCGCCTCAACCGTTTAGGAGGATTTTAGTTACATAAACACACACAGAAAAATATATATAAAGATAGGTAATAACGAATCTCAGTGTATACAATCTCTAAGTCTGTACATATACTAAAATTATAAAGGGGAAAGATTTGTATTTTTGTACTTTTTTTTGTAATGTATAAAGTCAAAAACCCAATTTTAAAAATTCTTTCGCTATTAGAAATTTACTTTATCCACGTGCAATATAGGCTATACAACATCACACTATCACACTATGAGCCACAGAAGTGGAGAAGTAAACATAAACGTGGGTGAAACCGCGGCGTTCAGCAAAAGCTTCTATAAAAATAAACATCGTGTCGTAAATATTCGGTGCAACAAAAAGGAAATATGGAAATAGGTCACATTACTAGTTTTTACGCCCCGACCATTTTCCAAAAAAAAACCCAAAACCTCTTCCTCGACATAGAAATTAAAATGGCAGCAAATATAAATGTGTTTCTTTTGTGCATATTTTTATGAATCGTCGAACGTGTAACACACGTGGTGTATTATTTAATATATACCAATGTTTTAATGTTTCCCATAGACACTATTATTACGATCCATTTCCCTTATAGACATCGTACAAAAAAATATGACTAAATGAGTTATAAGCGATGATATAAATGCTTATTTCCTGAATCATGACCTCGCTTACAGTAGCAATGATAACCCATATCATAATGTATTGTACCCACATGATGTAAACAAATATTTAACTATTTATATTATATGATATTTAACATGATCGTGCGCAATATTTGTGTGATAATTTAGGACTGTTGATACGCACTCTTTAAGTTTTAATATCGTAGTCCAAAGGTCACAGTTTTGTTGTTGCGTCATACTCGAGAACGGCACTTACTATGACTGTTTTTTTTTTGTAATTTTTGTTATTATCCACCTTTACTTAGCTCTTTAACAATTGGGTGCGTCAGCAAGCTCATTGAAATTGCCAGCCATTGCACTACCGATATGGACTTCTAACACAACCATTAAAGCTTAGCTGGAGGCGTTAACGAGAATTCTAATAATTTGTAACACCCATTGCAAGTAAACTTTAGAAACATAATTATTACTACCGTAGAAATTTGCATGATTGCGTCATGCTCGGGCATATATAGGTACTTGTAGAGGTTAGTTGATCTTGGTATCCTTGAATAATGCTTTCATTGTCGTGATTTGACTACTTATTTTAAAGAAACGTCAATTGATACTATAAATAATTAAGAATAATTGTACACTGCGATGCGGGTGTCGGGTTAAATAGACGCTAAAGTTCCATCATGAGACTCCAAAACCTTAATTAGCACCACTTTACATAAATGGTGAATGGTAAACTGTAAATCCTACTTACAATAGGGAAAGCAGGGTTTACAGGCTTGCTGTGGCGTCGAAGGTACTGATAGCAATGGACCAGTATGATTATTGCCCCGTTTTGACGGCAATAGGCATTGTATCTCTAGCCGCTTACTATCAGGCAAGCTGTATACATATTTGTCACGTTGCCTGTATAAAAAATGCTACAATAGTATATATAATGGACATCAGAGTCCGTGTTTCTACATCATAGAAAAATTCAGCATTTACACTAAAAAGCTTAACAACTCGCGTGCCTCCCCCAATTTTCTTTAAATGGATTAATGTATGATTATTATGCACCATCATCCCGCGTCAAAGTGCCCTCATACATACGTTTCATGTTAACTTTATGTATTACGGAGTAATGTCACAGTTTTTATTACAAGTTGTAAACCAACTGGGCTTACACGCAATGCGTGAGTTTGTACCATTCGGAGTTGCACTGGCCTCCTTAGGGAGGATTAGGGAGTACGAGGGAAAGCTTACATCGAACAGAATTTGATTTATTACATACCTTTGAAGATGAACCCTTTAAGTATACGGAGGAATTGAGATTTAGTTCGCAAGTTTAAGATTCGGTTGGTTAGTGATTTGGTGAAGCAACGGGTAGTGTTTCTGTAGTTTGATGTTTTGGTTTACCGATACAATTATTTGTATATGCAACTTGTTTTTATACATATAAAGCGTCGCGTGGCTCTAAAGAAAAATTCCTTGGCCAACAAATATATACAGTACTCTTTCAAAAGACAGCAATACCTGTATTAGAGATTATTCATTTAGAGATTGTATAAAAATTTAAATAAAGGAGACACCGAACATCTAGACTGAAAATAACTATTTCTGATGATCCCACTACAGTCAGCGCACTGATCGTGTTGAGGTGACTACTTCAATCACTGCGCTATGTATGCAGCCTATCCTTTCTTTGGGCGTATCTTCTTCTCCCTAGCCTTTATTATTCCCAAGTCACTTGGGGTCGGCTTTTCTGGTCTAACCAGATTTGACTGGATATCAGTTTTTACACGGAGCGGCTGCCACCTGACCTCCGCAACCCGAAGGCTAACGATACCCTAAGTCTAGACCAGTGTCAGGATATCAGAGGGTACTGACTTCCCTTTCTTTGGACGTATATATACATATATATATATGTTTATATGTATTAGAGACTATGTTATATAATGAGCGAATAATTATCATTTATTGTGCTTTGAGTGGCACATCGCTAGTAAAAGGCTTTCGTCTTGGGTTCCATTTCCAGGCTAGACGGATAGAACCCTATTTGGTGGGTCCTAAAACTAAGCTGGCAAAATGTATGTGTAATAAACAAGTAAAGTAAGAAAGCTAGACAGTATTTTACTATTAACACTGTATTTTCAATACTCAACACAACGACAGCGAACCAAATTTTAATTGACAATCTATAACAATAGTATGTATCTTATGTGGGGGCCAGTCAATGCAGACCGGCGACACTTCGAACCTGTAGGATCTTTTGTGTCGACACTCTCCCAATAACGACTACCATAGATGTTCATGGCAGCCGTGACCGACGGCTTAACGTGCTCTTCGAGGCACGGAGCAGGCGATAATTGTCAATCAATACGCACATAATTTCGAAACGTCATATAACTTCCGAAAGTCAGAGGTGCGCGACGTGGGTTCGAACCCGAGACCCTCTGCATTGCAGCCTATTGGTCTCCCCACTGAGATATCGCTGCTTATATAACAATAGTAACTCAGCAGTTAAGTACTAGGCGTTGATAGTGCGACAGTCTTCTGTAGAACTAAATCAGTTATTAGTGAGCTGAACATTTGAAACCCTCTGATATCTGCAAACACTTGAATCATTGCTAATTTGTCTAGGATTCGAACAAGCAAACATATTTCGGTTAGTATTGTCTTATGTTTATTATATTATTTAAATTAATGTTACAAAAAGTGAAGATTATTATTTGTTTGCAATTAATTAACTCAAGAACTAAACGACGGATTTTAAAATTCTTAATTAGAATGCTGTATAAATCAAATTACGCTAGCGAGCCACGGAAGCGCGGCAGTAATAATAAACATGAGTGAAATCGTGGGACAGCAAGGGTTACATATTTAACTAAAACTCTTTAAAAGAGATCAAACGCGGTTTGTTTCATTTAAAATTTAACTTTTTGAAATAATTATATTTAGACTTTCTCTGACGTTTCAGTTTCTTTTTAGCAGTCTGGAGCCGTCGTGATGAAGGTCGCACCGAAAGCCGCGTTAAAAGTTATTTTTTTCTTTTTCTACCAAGTATTTTCACCTGTTTTCTTGTTAGGCAATTAATTGCCAAGAATTTTCTTCTTCCAGGGAAAGATATGAGGATAAATAAGAGGCAACAGTTATGTAACAAAAGTCTTGTAGACTTTATGACGCTTTAAACATAAGCATTATAATTATATTCCAAGAACATTTTATTATACTTGTACAGCTAAAGAAATAACCGCACAATTCTTTAGAAACAGTAACGAGTTAATAAAGTCTCAGCACCCAGTTAACTAAATTAAGTTATTAAAGCAACAACAATAAACCGGATATGTTGCATAACATTAAATGTGGGTAGTTGCACAAATGCATACCGCCGAAACACAGCGCAAGATGGCGAACAAAAAGATGCGCGCGCATCTGCATGTTTGCACTAAATTAGCGATGACGCCCAGCCGTTTTCCCACACACTACCGCTTGTACCGACTGCAAATATGTTTTATAAATTTAATAGAAAAATATTTATTATATGGATAATAATTATTTCTCTAATAAACATTTTAACGGCTTTCCTTTAGGGTTGTTAGAGTTCGAAAAACTCTTATACAACAGCTTTGTCCGTCCGTCCGTACGTCCGGCCGTCCGTCTGTCTGTTATACAACTTTCAACTCAAGAACCGAAAGAGCTAGAGACTCGCGGTTAAAGCCATTCGACTCAGCATAGTCGATATATCCTCGAAATGACTATGACCTTTGACCTCTGACCAGGTCAGGTCAGGTCACGTGATACCATTTTTTCGGAATCTAAGATTTACGGCAGTTCATGGCCGTTTCTCACTTGTAGTAAAAAAGTTTAGTGGGTAATGTAGTGTAACTATTTAATATTAATATTATAAGTAAGTGCGCAGCAGTGTCTGTGACTGCGTGAAGTCTCAATTCCTTAACCCGGGTCGGGCGTAGTGGTCGGGCTTGCCCCCTATTATGACAGATTTAAAAAGTTCTTACTCAGGTAGCAGCGAAGTAAAGACATGTTATACGTTTTTTTCTTATGGTGAAGGATCGCCATAATTGTTGTATATATTATGTACTAGATATTCCCGCCGTTTTACCCGCGTTTATCGTTACTGCACCACCCCCGTTGGTCGTAGTGTGATGTTATATTTATTTTTTATTTATTTATTTAGTATATATATTGTATAGCCTATGGCCTTCCTCTATAAACAGGCTATCCAACACTAAAATAATTTTTCAAATCGAACCAGTAGTTCCTGATAAACAAACAAACTCTTCAGCTTTATAATATTAGTATAGATGTAGGAAGACACAGTTTTCTTAGGATGTTTTCCTTCAATGTTAGAGCGAGCTAATTAATTGTTTAATACGCACCTAACTGAAAAGTCAGAGGTCACGCACCTCTGCCTTTTCTGTTATGTGTCGTTAGATCATGAGACCTCTGCGTGGCAGTCCACTGGTCTCTAACTATGCTTTCTTTGCTATAATAATTTAAATATTGTTTATTTTTATGATGGGAATTTCTTACAATTTAAAAAAAAAGCGGAATCGTCAAGAGCGTCAAGGGCAAATGTTGAAATGTCTAAACAAAATAAACAATCTAAAATATTATTTAGATTGTATTTCATCTTATTTATTTTAATTTGGAGAAGTGGAGAGATTTATCTGTCTAGTTCTACAATAGTTATTTCACAAATATTTGTTTGTGGGTTTTTTGAGCCTAGCAATCAAAATTCCAACTTAGTTTTATATAAAATGTTGTAAGCTGCGAGCCTATCATAACAAGACTTGGCTCAGAATGATTTAATAAATAAACAAGAGAAATATTTGGTGGTGTTAAAAGTTTAGGCAGACATTGTTGATGTATTTTTACATCAGTCGCCTAACGGCTAACCTAAATAATTTTAGACATAACATCGCCACAGAGAATTTTAAAGAAACGTAGACTAAAAATAAATAACTTGTTTTATATTTCTTATTGAAAACTCGGTAAAGAATGCATTTGTATTAAGTGGGAATTTCAAGATTTTACTATAAATTGTATTATTACAAATAAACATGATAGGTGATAGTTACTTAAACATACATAGATAAATGTTTAATCTGTATATCCCCGAAAGGGTAGGCACAGGTTTATTATATCCAGATTTTGCCAGGTTCAGTTTTACGTCCTACATCATAGAGGGAATTGTCGCCTTCTGGGAACGGTTTCACACTCTGTGTGCTACTAAGAATTTCTTGAATTAAATGTCAACACGGACGTAGTTTTATAACCACAGCAGTCTCAATCGCTACCGTTGTTAATGGCTGATGTCATTTTATTCCCTTCTAAAATCACTATTTCTAATTATTAAATGTATTTCTTGCTTACTGACAAATATATGTTAACTAAAATGCTTCAATATTAAAAAATAAAAGACACAAGCTTACTATTTCAAAAAATACATTGTGAAATTGACTGCTTGCGTGTGAGTTAATGCACATACGAAACAAACTATGTATACAAATTACTTAAATATATATTATTTTCTCTTAACTGTATACATAATGACACCCATAAAGCAATTATCTTTATCACAAAGATGAGCTGATTGTCTGTCGGTACACACACCGGATGCTATTACATTCTCACTTAGGACTCTAAAATAAAAGTACTATGTCTTCTATTAATGAATGAGCTCTCATATGTTGGCTTGTTAAGATGAAATCATTCATGTATTTTGCGATATTTATGAACGTAGCAATATTTAAAAAGTTAGTTTGGAATTGCCGCCGTTTGATATTCATAAAGAGAAAAATGTTGTTTTTTGTTGTCTGTGGTTAGTGACACTGTTATTATTTTATTTTGTTAAGACTTTTCATGCAAAAAGTATCAATTATTTGTAGTCTGTTAGTTCCGTGGCATAAGTTTGTATTTATTCCAGATTCCTTTTTCATTAATTAAATAAACTGCCGTTGTAGGCGTCAGAAAATGTGTCTGGTGGCCATGGGATCGTTCTATATTACATGGGATTTAAATATGAAAATAGATAGCTGGCAAAATGTTATACAATTTTGTCTACCCCATTTGAGAAAACCTACAGCAAATTTGTGCGAAACAAAAGTGGTATATAAGAATCGTGTCAGAAGAAAATCCGTCTTTGTTAAATTATCCGGAAAACACACGCCAGTATATGAATGCGAGGCCGTTAGCATGACGAACAGGGACAGTTCATTAAACTTGACAGTCTGACCACGTCACACGCCATAAGCAGAACTCCTAGTATTGTTGACGCGATCAACATAACGTCAAAACTACGGCATCTTGGTAATTATCTATTATCAGAAAACATTTTGTTCACACATCCCTCATTGAGTTGTAACGTATAAACGATGACGTCACAACGTGGGTGAATAGAGTTCGCCATTTTAGGTAAAAGAAAGATTGGCAGAAATTGCTGTTTTAGATATCATGCGTATAAATTCTATACGTACATAGACTCACGTTTATATCGCTAAAGGTATAAGCAGGGCTGTATTAATACACCCACATTTCGCATAGGTTTTGAATTTCACGTGATAGGGAGAAAACTTATCGCCATTTATTCTAAGCCTAGCGTAACTTAGTATGCAGAATTTAAGCTATCGAAGGACTAGGCGAAGTGTATTATACCCACTTTTCGCCAGCTGCGTTAAGACACTTCCAAACCTATCACAAAAATAAAATCCTGCCATGATTTCCAATAGCAGTTTACCAGCTCCGGTAATCGAATACAGATCATTAGTTACGCAAGCTCTCATTTAAACCATTAAACCGGCGAAGAATTGCGTGATGCACAACTTCTTCAGTTCTACGAAAGTCATACTCCATAAGACGAATTACAAAACCGTTTCTGAGAAAGTGTTCAACGACTAAAACGCTTTCTGCTAAGTATAGAAATTTTCTTCTCCGAATCAGTTTAAGGTGTCTGCCCATTAGTCCGTACCGTAACCATGACCGTGGTATGAACTAATCGGACAAAATCATATTCTTTGTATGAACAACGCTCACTAGAACGATCTGACCGGCATGTATGTCCGGCAACAAATTCACGAGTAGTAATGCCAGTACGCTTAGCTTGGTTCGTATATTCTAGAAATAGAAGTCGATTTATATGCTGTCAGTAATATTTTGCGATATTCTACTATTCTAGAATGTGTCAATAATTAACTGGTCGTATGTAAAACGATACGTTTCTTGAATCTTTGGGCCTTAGTGCATAAGCTGTTGATACGTTTACCTCCAGAACCTGAAAGACAAACGAACACAAAAATTAGGAATGGTTAAGACTGCGCCGAGCGAAATGTGCCAAAACAGGCGGTCACAGTTAAGTGAATAAAATCAACATTTTTTGTTTAATACAAATATAAAATATACCTTTACCATAACAATGAATGTGTTTACAATTAATACGTGTAAAAAACTTAAAATAATTAATATTTTCGCCTACAAAACTATGTAAATTTGCAAAAACGCAAGCTCGTGTTACGTGATTTTTAGATTATAACAGTAGAAATGTATCCTATTTTACAGCTTAAATGAAACATAAATAGTTATATTACAATTTGTAAGTCCCAAATATTTAAGTTATTGTTTGACAATAAAGATATATATTTATCAAAAAAGCACTTCAAGTCCTCCATACAATTTTAATATGGCGGCCGCGCGCCGATTTGATTATGCGCCGCACGAGCTCTGTCGTTATCTCTCTTACGCTCGGCGCAGTCTTAAATGCATGTTAAATGCTACGATTTACTGTCTGCATAGGCAATAGCCAATCAAATCGCTCGACATATGTAAGACAATGATTAGCCTTACAAAAACCGGGAGTTAGTGTGCGTAAAAGTTGCCGTAATTTCCGTCATTGATGCGTTCATAGTATAGTGATAGAATGGTACGGAGTAATGGGCAGACGCCTTTACTCATCTTATAAAGGAATTAAGATTAATCGGTACGTAACTAGTCTGCTTATATCCCTCGCTAATACTGAACAGTTTAGGCTTTCAAAGGAAAATACGAACATGAACATTTAGTTTTCAGTTCATTCATGAACCGGTAGAATATATAAAGAATATATTATTTCAAAACGTCCACGATCTATCAGGCGGACCACATTCTCAAATATCACATGTTTCTTTTAGTTTGTGTGTAAAAATACACAGATAAGAGCGTTTCTTTACCGTTGAGTTTAAGTTCCGTAGACAAATTTAATAATTAAATTATAGTTCAAATAGTTGCTTAATTATCTTCTTTCATTACTTTTTGGGATTTCAATATGAATGGAAAAATCTGCCGCAGCCAATTGGTTAGAGATGAAACAAATGAGCCAAATTCACAAAAAAATTAGCCTCTTCCAGTAAACTGGCAGAACACAGTAACACTGTTTTCACATACATATATATATCTACTTCTTTCGTTCCTTTCATTTTATCATATCTTTAACATCTAGCAAGCATCTAGACTACAGTAACCGCTTACCATCTAACAAAGCGTACTTTGTCATTACTTAATTTTATTGCGTTTGTTTGCTTTCTCATCAGCAGCGGTGCGGTTGACAATACAACATGTTTACCAGAATAAAACCTATCTCCACAAAACTTGGAGATGATAAATTGTGTCTTACGTCTAATAGACCTCGGCAAATCGTAGTAGAACAAATGGATATTTTAAAGGTATTAAATGCAATAAAACTAAAGCGATACTTGTACAATTATTTACTATGCGGAAATGTATTAAGAAGGTGATTCTTCGACATAAGAGACGAAATAGTTACATCGGACTATCGCAGACAGAACCGCTACCGTCAATAATCTTGCTGTAGGTGAATTAAAAAATTCGCCAAGTTTCCTATTAAGTATTAAAAATTGTGGAGAAGTTTTGGAGTTAATTCGTCAATCACGCATAAACCATTGAAGAGATTCGAGTAAAACTGGTTAAATAGACCATGTCCTTTTTTAACACGTAGCATATTTAATTTTCTAGACTATGGCGTTACCCTTCTCACACTTAGAAGTCGCCTGTGCCCAGTAGTCGGACAATTCATACACACGGCTGAAATGATGATTATGATTATATTATTATGCCGATATGTATACACGACGGATTCAGGCCGGCGAAGTCGTGGGCCAAAACTGGTACCAAATAATCTACAACGAACGAGATAGACAGAAAATCTGGCATATTACATAATGTATAGTTTTCTGAAGAATATATGAATATCGATAATTTAGTTGCGGAATCCCAAGACAACATGAAAAGAAACATCACGTAACGTCGCTACAAACGGATGCCAAATAGTTCTTTTTTCATTTTGAGGTCATCGAACCGCTGGCGTGCGAGACTAGAAAAGTCAGTGGCGTCGCTCATTTTAAACTGTAGCGAAAGCCAATACGGCTGTGTCGAAATAGATCAGCTTAAGTGTTAAAGATGTGAAAATCTTTTGATGTGTTTGTTTTTTAAATCTCTGCTGGAATAATACCTAGTTTCGTTTAAAGAATAACATTAAATTTAGAGGATTTCTTTGTTATTATATGAGTGGCAGGCTTAAGACCAATAATATCTTATCTTATGTGGGGGCCAGTCAGTGCAGACCGGAGACACTTCGACCCAGTGGGATCTTTTTTGTCGACACTCTCCCAATAACGACTGCCATAGATGTTCATGGCAACCGGGACCGACGGCTTAACGTGCTCTCCGAGGCACGGAGCAGGCGATATTTGTCAATCAATACGCACATAATTTCGAAAAGTCATATAACTTCCGAAAGTCAGAGGTGCGCAACGTGGGTTCGAACCCGAGACCCTCTGTATTGCAGTTTGTTGGTCTCCCCGCTGAGCTATCGCTGCTCCACATACCAATAATATAGCAGCGATACCTAGCGGTAGACCATTGGACTACCACGAGAGGTCTTGAGTCCGATCCCAAGGCACGCATCCCGGCTTTAAAGTTATGTGCGTATTAAATAATTAATTATCGCTCTCTTTAACGATGGAGAAAAACATTGTGAGGAAACCTGCATGTCTGAGAGTTCTCCATAATGTTCTCGAAGATATTATATATACCAATTCGCACTGGCCCAGCGTGGTGGACTATGGCCTTACGCTTCTCACAGTGAGAAGAGGCCCGTGTCCAGTAGTGAGACATTTTGAAACAGAGCAATAACTGAGAGGATAATACCAATTATTCGTATTAAGCCAGCAAGTTAAATTACATTCTTATGTTATGTGTGGGGTAACGTTGATTGTTAACGATCTCTTGTCGCATCATATTTCATCATCAAAGCGTGATACAATAACGTCGAGTTTACCGTAGCTTCTACATTTTATACTATAGACAATTTCTCTTACCTTCAACCGTGTTCGCCCAGGTAGTAAGAGTGCCGGAGGCTTACGTGCAAAGTCAAAAATCATTTATTTTTCGAATCTACCTAAGTTACTAGTCATATAGGTGTGGCGTAGTTCGACCCTTATTATGTGAGAACTAAAACGGGTTCCCTATTCATTAGCATAAAATGTTAAGACCTAATATAACTTAGTATAATTTTGTTTGGCATAATTATATTTTCGCATAATATAATTACGCATAACAGCTTACGCATAATTTTTTAAGCATAATTTCTCTAACCATAATAATGATTAAGCATAATATTCTAAAGCATAAATTTATTAAGCATAAAGTTCAAGCAAGCATGCAGCAGGCAGAGTTTCTGTCACGGCTCCGGCGCTGCGGGCCTCCGGCGGCCCCACGCTTCTACACGATTTTAAATTACACTCTAGGGGTAGGACAAACAAGACTACGTAGAGTCGGTTTTGCAGCAATTCGGTTCTGTCACTAACTTTTGTTGCACAGCATATTAAATTTTAACCAACAATATTATTTAATTGTTATAGAAACTCATCATTAGATACTAACGTTATGCGAATCAAATTTATGCCAAAACAAATTAGTCTTTAAGATGATTATGCCAACATAAAATGTATGCCTAAAAAAATTATGCCGAAGTATTATTATGCCAAAACAAATTGTGCCAAAATCGTTATGCCGAAGTATATTAGGACAAAGAACATTATGCGAAAAGAAGGGATCCCACTAAAACGATTGTTGGCGTAATGTGGGTTTAATATACTACTGTCTACCTATAAATAATAGATTTCCTCACGAAAGTAGACAGTCAATTAATCATATATAGTGAACAAGTCTTACCACCTAGTGACTAAGCACTATAACTTAGTCACTAGATTCACATTCTACTTTTCACTTCATTGTGTTCAAGTAATAACAAATACTGAATCATTGAAATTAAACTACTATATACGGATTGAAAACTTTTAAACTTTACTAATTTTTAAGCTAATCAAAATTAGTAAAGTTTAAAAGTAAAAGTAGTGTAACAGTTTTCAAAATTATGTAATAAAGTGTCAAATAAACAACGCGATAAAATCCGTGTATAGTAGTTTAATTCCAATTAATAAAGTTTAATTAGTAGTAGTATAAAAGTTTTCAAAACCACATAAGATAAGATATTATTGTCTTCTGTTTAGTCGAATAATATTCGCGTAAACAGAAGACAATATTATGTAAATACTGAATCATAAAATAGCATAATTAAAGACGGCATGATAACGAACCATACCGTTTTTATTCTGACTTTCTTTTTACACTTGCAAGATGCCAAGCGAGCGTACAGCTTGGCTGATGGCAAGCTATCAAGATGGCAAGATATTACTCGCAGTAACAGTTGCTAGATCTAGAGAATAGGGATTGAAGTTAGGACAAAAGGAATGAGTGAGGCAGGCAGTGAATTGCACCATATGTACAGTCATTGCTTCAGCATTGCTTCAGCAGGCTGTTTTCAGTGTGACCGTTAATCCTACAAATATTATTAACTAGCTATGCCCGAGGTTTCACCCGCGTTTATAGTTACTGCGCGCCCCCTTGGATCCTAGCGTGATGTTATATAGCCTATAATCTTCCTTGATAAATAGGCTATCAAACACTAAAATAATATTTCAATTCGAACCAGTAGTTTCTAAGATTATCGCGTTTAACCAAACAAACAAACTCTTCAGCGTTATAATATTAGTCACACATCATATGAAATGTTGGATGTTTGAATGATTTTTAGTCAATAACGCGTTTACCGTGAAATGGACTTGGATGAAACTTGACATATTATAGAGATAGCTCAGGTCCTGGACACTACTTACATATATAATATTCTGTGATTAACACATAGAAAACTTTATATTCCGGTATGCGTTTCCGTAGGCTAAGTTACGGACATAGAGTGGTTGTTCCTACACTGTGTTCGGGCCAAAGACAGTTCGTTTAACTTTAAAAGACATAACACGTAAAACAAAAACGGCAGCCGTCATACCCAATTAGCTTCATTTTTAGCGACTCTTTTAATACTGTATATTATTTATGAAATTCAAAATTAAACTGTACAATTACTCGTCTGGTTGCTTGAGCCAAAACTAACTATAGATTGAGTGAAGTTTGTCAACATTGGCCTCTTGGATGGGTGTCCCCGTGTGACCACCGAGTTACGTAAACTGGAGGAGAGTAGCAACCGCCAGAGGCATCAACCTGCGTAGGAAGACATATGTAACAGTCTATATTTCTTATTTTATAATTAACCTCTGACTAATAATGACGATTGACGACTCGATGGTGTAGTGGTTAGTGTAACTGAATGCCACGCCTGAGGTCGCGGGTTCGATTCCCGCACAGGTCAAACATTTGTGTGCATGAACATGGATGTTTGTCTTGGTCTGGGTGTTTCTATGTATAATATGTACATACACAACAAAATGTTTTTTTGTAAACACAAATATACAAAAAAAAATATATTTATGTATGTTTGTCCATTGTCTAGTATCCATAGTACAAGCTCTGCTTAGTTTGGGCTAGATGGTGTTGGGTGTATGTGATAGAATATTATAAAATAATATCGTCGAGTGATAGACACAACTGTTTTAATTATTTTCATATTGAAATTAAACAACTTTGTACGGATTTTATAGCGTTGTTTATATTTTATCATCATCATCATCTCAACCGAAAGACGTCCACTGCTGGACATAGGCCTCCCCAAGGTTTTCCACACAGACCGGACTTGGGCCACCCGCATCCTACCGCTTCCCGCTTATGTTTTATAAAACATTATTATTACATACGGTCATTTTGAAACATTAAACTACTATTGTTAAACACTTTTACTAGTTACTGTTTATTTCTATTTAAGCTATTTAAATTATAAAAACTATTTCGATTTAATTTTACACTTTTTCCGACGTTTCAGTTGCTTTTCAGCAGCTAAGTTCACGGGTAGAAACTACGGGGAGGACTAGTAAAAGTGTTTCAAGTTTCAAATTTATGTAATAATAGTGTTTGTTAAAACACTAGCTGTCCAGCCCTTTAGGAGGAGTTCAGTGACATACACACGTACAGAATTATATATATAAAGATAAACAACGCTATAAAATCCGTATAAATGTCAGGATCGTAGCAAATGGAAATCCGTAGTCTCTGCCTTCCCCTCTGGAAAACAGGAGTGAATCTATGTATGTATGTAGTGTTTTATAAAAAATAAACAGCGTAATAAAATCTATATAAAGTTGTTTAATTTCAATGTATAACATTTGCGTAAGACAATATTAATTTCATATTTTATTTTGTTCTTGAATTGTGATGTCTCCATTAGGCCGTCCGCTGCGTTAAGCGGGTGCACGGAGCGGGCGCCCGCGCGGCGTGCTGTTTTCTATTGTCATGGTTCGCCCGCCCCGCGGACAACGTGTCCGCGCGACGGAGCACGCGAACGGAGCTATTTCTAGGAAATCAGTGAGCGCTGCTTTGTTTCTGCCGAGAGAGCTGCGAGAGGCGGGAGTCCGTCGCGGGTGCCCGCGAGTCCGTGACGGAGCACGGCGCGGGTCTCCGCTCTGTGCACCCGCTTAACGCAGCGGACGGTCTTAGTATAAGATTGTTTGTTGACAGAAATGATTATTGAATCCTAACTAATATTATAAATACAAATGTGAGTTACTAACCTAATCGCGGGCAAGATCTAAGCTTTTTATTTGACTGGGATTCCAGCATTTTAGTAAGTTGTAAGGCTTTTCTACTCTTCTGAAGGTACCACCACTGTCCTAAGTGGTTCTTATGAAACCTAAATACAAATGGCGTTCAGTTTCGAAAGTGAAACCTCCTGTTCCGTGGTTGAGTGGCCCTCCGAGGTGCGAACTTAGTCTAGATCGTTACCGGTTCATAGTTCGCTGGCTAATAATTGCGGTGTTGCCACACTTACAAGATAATGGCTTAGAAACTTTATGACTACACCACAATGCGATTTGGTAAAACCAGAGCTAATACCGGTACGTATAGACTGATTTAGAATTACATCTTCTTCTCTCTTAGCCTTTATTATTCCCAAGTCACTTGGGGTCGGCTTTTCTGGTCTAACCGGATTTGACTGGATATCAGTGTTTACACGGAGCGGCTGCCACCTGACCTCCGCAACCCGAAGGCTAACGATACCCTAAGGCTAGACCAGTGTCAGGATATTAGAGGGTACTGACGTTCCCAATAACGACTACCATAGATGTTCATAGCAGCCGGGACCAACGGCTTAATGTGCTCTCCGAGGCACGGAGCAGGCGATAATTGTCAATCAATACGCACATAATATCGAAAAGTCATATAACTTCCGAAAGTCAGAGGTGCGCGACGTGGGTTCGAACCCGAGACCTTCTGCATTGCAGTCTGCTGGTCTTCCCACTGAGCTATCGCTGCTTAAATTAAATTTTAGAATTACATCTATCTTCACTAATATAATAAAGACGAGATGAGTTAGATTCCTTTAAAAAGATTGGTCCATAGCGCCTTTGAATAGAGAGATACGCTTTTGCTAAGCAGCCGGACGTAACGGGTTTATAAAAACAAAAATATAATAATACTACTAAGAAGTACTCTGGAATTGATTTAAAATAGTTCATTCTTTACATTTGATAGACCAATGCTTGACGACCCACGGGAGTGGAGCAGTAATCAAAGACGTGATTGAAACCTCGGGTGTCAGCTAGTTAAGTTAAGGCGATGAAGCAAGTAACTTGAGTATTAAGGGTCAGTGCCGGCGCACCAAGTATGTAGAGACACGCTGTCATATTTGTCCAGCAAAAGTCTGTGAAACTGTGGCAGAATTTGCAACAAATGGACCGACATGCGACATACGCACGACCTATCATAATAACTCTTTTAAGCTTGGTACTAAACAAGTGTGTCTTAGCAATAAAAAAATTGTCATAGATGCCTTTTTTAAGAAATTATCAATAGCGGCAACGGGCACGCTCCCAGCTGAAACATAGGCGAGCTACTGGTGGAATTTGTGTATAATATTTATCTGCTTACCCCTTCGGAGATATCTATATATATAAAACTCTTCCGTTACTGAGTGACTGACAGACAACGCACAGTCGAAACTACTAAACGCAAGAAGCTAAAATTTGGCATGTATGTTCCTTGGAGAGTGTAGGGGAGCACTAAGAGAGGATTTTTGGAAATTCCACCCCAAAGGGGGTAAAAGGGGTGAAACGCGATATTCACTCGGGAACGGGACATACGCGGGTGTACTACTACTATAAATGTATATTAAGCACTAGCTATGCTAAAGTTAACCTATAAGCAATCCAAAAGACTTGATCTCTCGTAAGTAGCCACGACCATACTAATAAGAAGTCCACGTATACTGGACTTTTTCTCCTCACACCTCGTTTCACGATAATGACGTCATAGGCCTTAGCTATGCTAATAAATGTACGGTAGGTGTCGCAAACTAGGCGAAATCGTTTGTCCTCAACAATACCTTTATAAGTACGTGTTTATACTATTAACACAAGAACTGCTGA
Organism: Catocala fraxini; assembly: GCA_930367265.1. NCBI lineage: Eukaryota > Metazoa > Arthropoda > Insecta > Lepidoptera > Erebidae > Catocala > Catocala fraxini. The sequence continues at coordinate 22,530,531 of OV884039.1, read as the reverse complement.
TCAGAATATGAACAATTAAATACCAAGGGATCATATAGCAAAATGTGAAACTCGCCTCAGTGGCACAGCGGTAGTGACTGAAAGAAGAAAGAAAGAAAGAAAATTTATTTATTTGACAAAATAAAATATATATTAATAACAAGTATAAAATTAAAAAAATATAATAAAATTTGCCAAATGGGACCTAGTTCAGCATATGCCAGGCTAAGGAAGCCTGGCGCTGGTCGCTGACTGCTGTGCGCAAGGTCTCGGGTTCAATACCTGGGCGGGAAAAGTGTTATTGTGTTAAAAATTCTGTTGTTTTATCAGACTATGTATAATTTGATACAAACCATACGGCAGTATGTAAATATTGGTAGTGTCTAGTGACTGCTGCGCAAGACATCGGATTCGATTGCCTGGCGACCTATACGATGGCACCAAAGAGACATCTACCGGTCTTACCAAACAACGTATACAAAGAAATCCAAGGATTCGGAACAACTATATGTGAACCCCATAAATTTTCGTCTCGTTTGGGGATTGAATCCACAACACTCGTTCCAGTGGCAATACCTATACCAACCACTTAAACCACTACACACATCCACACACACTAGCACAGCTTACTACTAAACAATCGAAGCTTGTTTAACAACAGCCAACATTTGGCAATACAATGCCATACTTGGCAATAACGATGACGTCACAATGGCATTTCGTAGAAATAGAAGCCGTTTGCCAATTGGCAAGTGATATGAATATATTGAGCACTTTCTATGCGTTGCTAGCTCACGCATTAAAGTCAACGGTTTCACGTGGTTATCGATATTCATAGAACATTTAGTTAGTGATTGTCTAAATATACGTGTAACTGAGAAACATGGTCATAGGGTCGTTAATGACCTTGATTAAAGGATAGATCTTAAAAACCACAATAATATCAAGGTTCCCGATTTCATACTATTTTCTAGATAAAATATATTTTATTCAGAAAAAAATTTATGTAAGGACAAGGTAGGTACTGTAAGGGTATCCCTATTTCTGCACCCCGGACAACATGTATGTGAAATTTTATGATGATTGGTCGAGCGGTTAAGGCTTGAAATGGTGTTACCATTTCAAGCCTTAACAAACAAACTCACATTAGCATTCATAATATAAGGCAGGATTTATCAGTTTCTGGCTGCTTAAACCCAATGGGAACGCATTATTGGGATAAAGAGATAAGATAAGAGATAGAGTAGTACAGCCTCGCTGATTTCAGCATGAATGGGCCGGCTCGACCGGGGAAGGACTACCCTCTCACAGAATATCGACGTGAAATACCAGTATTCCTACTGTTGTGTTTCGTTCGGTGAGTGAGAGTTCCGAAGGCCCAATCCCCCTCTTTTCCCCATTCCCGCTCCTTCTCCTTCCCACTTCCTCTCCTAAGGGGTCGGCAACGCGCAAGTGATGCCTCTGGTGTTGCAGGCGTCCATAGGCTACGGTGACCACTTATTATCAGATGGGCCGTATGCTTGTTTGACATATTAGTTACATAAACAAAAAGTATCCTATTTATATTTATAAAATTTTTCAGCGGTTTATGCGTGATTGATTAACATACATCTTAATAAACTTTTACATATTAAATACTAGCTTTTGCACGCGGCTTTGCTCGTTCAAGAATAGACCTTTTTTCTGAATGGAAGCTAAGTACCATGTTATGTCTTATTCTGTTCCCCTAATAACGTGTATGCGAAATTTTATAATGATCGGTCAAGTAGTTAAGCCGTGAAAGCGTAACAAACAAATAAATAAACTTACACTCGTATTTATATTATTAGTAATTAGTTATGATTGGTAAGTTTCTTTGTTTCTTTACAATGTACTAAAATAACTTCGACCTTACAAATAATAAACCTCGAGGGTTGAGAAAATGTCCGGACTTGTCGCCTTGACCTTTAGAAACATAAACATACAAAATACACTGAGACCTATAATTTTGGTTGGTAGATCATTCAAAGAATTGCCGCGTTTGGTATTCGAACCCACAACACTCAACGCGACGAGAGGCAACCACTCGCTCAATGCACTATAAGTGCATTTCTTAGCATTATACGACTCACTTTAAAAAGTTACAGATACCAACTTAACTGACTAGGTGAGTGGTGCAGCGATGAATGCTGGACATGAAGTCTGAGGTTCGAATCCCGGGCCAGGTTAAGTGTTATTAGATTTGTCTAACACGAAATTTGCAATAGCTGTAAATAGTTTGACGGCAATAGGTTCGCCTTCTATCAGCAACATAAGTAGCTAAACACTAACCAAATTTGTAAAAGTATTTTATGAATTAAAAATCCTCATTAGTCCTTTGTATTTTTTGAATTATGATTAAATCAACTTAACAACTGAAACTCAACCAACTCAAACTTAATGTTTTTCATAATTTTGAACGACAAAGCAACTTAAAATCCCGTAAGTGTGTATCGATTATGTTGCCGACTGTACCTAAAAGCAGTGCTGGTGAAATGTGGTTGTGATAGACCTCTGCCTACCTTTCGTGAGGCTATATATGTGCGTATCAGACTAACCTTTTTCTACCAGACAGCATATAACTCTAATACCCAAAACAAGTTTAGTTCAAACGGAACATAAATAATGAATAACCGCGTGTCAATGACTCGGTGACCACAAAAATTAATCATCGCACCACTAACTAGTGTTGTGCTATGAATAATTCGTTACATCACTAGTTCAAACTTAATTTAACGCGGGCATGAATAACTCGTTTATCAAATATGGCTGGCACGCCCTTACAGCTTATTGATTGTCTTAATTATAGTGAGGAATTATGCTGTTTCAATTTTAGTGAAATACTAGTTTATGCCCGCAACTTCGTACGCGTGTAACGATCCTCCAACTATTTATTGGTGTATCGGCTTCTAGACGAAACGTATCAAAAATTTCGTAATATTAATATGCGACTTCTAGGCGGTGTATCAAGATGAAACGTACACCAGATTTTAAGTTATATCTTCAGCGCTACAACAGTGAAAACTGCATTTAACTTGGTGCAGTAGTTTTTGCTTAATTCGCGTAAAAATATACAAACAGATAAAATTTATAAAATAATTGTTTTAACTTTTATAACTCTTAGAACGTATCCTCACAATGTTTTCTTAATAAAAAAAAATTAAAATACACCCTTGGAATTTCGCAAAAAGTAAGTAGTGCACCGAAAGAAATATATTTAAAAAATAAATCATTTGCCTTTGTGTGTCGTGTGTGTGTTTGAGGACTTTACAAACACACATGAACACCTAGACTCGGCATACCTAGTTGTGCTCGAGACCTCTGGGTGGCAATCTGACGGTCTTCTACTACACTATAGCTGCTGCTTTATATTTTATTAAAGGTAAAAAAGTAATGCCCTATACCATACTTCAGTCAAGGCAGATCTATAACGAAGACTGGCAACTTACGCAGGCAAACTTACAAACAAACACACAGTAAAGTAATCCGAAACGACGAAAGCGAGATCAGGAGCAAGACCAACGGCTTTACGTGCTTCCCGAGGCACGAGAGTATACAAAACTATCAACTATCTAACTCCGAGCTACTGTGAATTCTATACAGAAAAACGGAATAGTTTTACCGCCCGACCGGGGATTTGAATGCGCCTAATGCACAGCAAACCTTTGTAAGTCACCTGTGGTTGAATTCCAATAGAACTAGATCGCCATAATCCGCCATAATTAAAATTGGATTTAAAGTTTTCACAGTAAATGTCGGGACGAAGTTGTTTATTGTTTTAAGCGCTTTAACAGTTTAATAAACCGTACGGTTAAGTCATTGTATTAACTATAAGGTAATAGATTATAAGATAGTATATACGACTATACATTTCTGTAGGGGGCATCTCTATGTATTATATATTTAAACGCCAACTATTATTGTGTTATGTGCTTGTGAACCAGGTATCCAGGATTATTAAGAATTCGCTATGTTGTCAGCTTCAATCAGTGTGAGTGAAACCTTGCCTTGTAAGGCCCATTTAGACCAGTCGAGTAATGTTCATTCTATCTATGTCCTTTTTACCACGTAAGGCAAGAATGGCAATTCCTTAAAGCATCATCGATCTTAATTCGTGTAATTGAGCCATTATGCTGGCAATGCATCAACACATTTATTTAATAATAGTTACACGGAAATGACACTTCTGTTATTGAAATTATCCATAACGGTAACTAGAAAGTAGGTATATTACCTCCTTTCTCATCCTTTGTCTTATTTAAAATTATAGATAGAGAAGCCATCACGCTTTGGACAATAAAGACTAGATCTAAAAGATCAAGATTTTATTAATATTTTGTGTTGTGTTTTGATATAATGGTATTTGTAGTTAGTGTGAGCTTTACACGCAAGAATTTCGCGCGGCTTAAATGCGCAACTTACTCGCGTGGGTTACGATTTAAACTGTGACTCTTAGATTCTTGCATGTCTCTTCTCATAGTCTCAACAAACCAAGCAACGAACATAAAGGTAGTCAGTAACTTCACTAACTCAATAACTTTAACTATATGCGCGAGTGGCTTGCATCAAACGTTTACACGACGCATACAACCTGCGCAATTGCCTCATCCTACACATCTTACTCACATCGTGAACAATATAATGCAAAGATGATATCTGCAATCTACAGTTTATGCTTGGATTGATTATTGATTTCGGGCGAAGTAAGACCTCGGATAACCTACGAATTTGAATGCAATATTCGCCTTCTGTAACTAAGTACCTTAGACATACATATTTATATAGGCGTATCGCTTATCGCCTCCGCTGTCTCTCAAAGCGATTAGTCCAAGTTCACGACCGATCGTAAAACAAAACCAACGTGATTAAACCCAACATCCGATTTGGGGATGGGCGTATATTATCACTTCCAATCTTACACCAGAAAACTCTGAACTCTAAGTTATATATCAGTATAACTAATTCAGGGATCTTAGCGTAATGGTATCATGATGACTTAGCAATAACCAGTATATTTAGATCCTTGTATCCATTACACTTATTACAATAGTGAGGTCTTGTTAAATTTGAGGTGAAATGACACAGCAAGTTTTGTTTTGCCGTTAGATCATTGCAAATTCGCCTTTATGGAAGTACAAAATAAGAGCTTTTGTGAATAAAAAGAGTTTAGGTTGAATCACGTGTGTTAACTCACGTTTAGCTCGGGGCGAATTTGGTCGCCAATCTGTCAAACAGACTAGTTATATGTGTAACAGTTTCAATTTGGAACAAAAAATGCCCGTTACGGTTTTTAAATGACGCCTTATGGTCTAATTACCTTCTATTCTGCTAGCAGAAACTATTTGGAGGCGGAGTTTATCCAATAGACCTAGTTTTAGCAAGCCTATAATATTTAATTTGAAAGCCTTAGGGGAAATAATCTGTACCATACTAATTATTAAAAAAAAAGTGGTTATGATATTAAATTGCCTGTCTACCTGCATTTTTACTGATGATAATGATACCTCCGACCGATTTCGGTCACAGCGACTGCTTCATCTCCGTAAAGTAAGTTGTCGTTAATGTATTTCTCTACTACAACCTAGGTTCCGCAGCGTGATTGTATGCTAATACTGTGCATAAGGGATTGTGTTCGATGCCCAGGCTAGGCAAAGTGTCAGAGTGGATTTTTCTGACAAGAAATTCTTGACAGAAAAATCTCGAGTCTGGAATTATGCCCGGTAAGTGACACTAGGCTTGAGGCCTTCTACGTGGAACCTAAAAATATTTGTTTTTCTATTTGTAATCAATAAACTCCGAAACTAATGAACCTATTTTAATAATTCTTGCACTATTAGAGAGCTTGTTTAACCAGAAGTAACATAAGCTATATAACATCACATTACGAGCCACAGAAGCGAAGCAGTCATCCTAAACGTGAGTGCAACCGCGGGGTACAGCTAGTGGCTTATATGAATGAAGTTCTAAGATATAATGAGTAATGTTACGTGAAGTTATCTGACGAGGAAAACTATCAGAATTCACGTAATTATAATTAATACGTGCCATCGCCATCAAATGGGTGTTTATTATTCACACTGAGTGCGTTGTGATGTCACAGTGTATGCTGCGAGGCTTTTAATTCTATTAACACTTTCTTGACTCAGCTTTGTACGTGGCGATATAATTGGTGTCAATTTATAGGATTCCTTATCAAAAGGGTGTCAACAAGATCCTATTGGTAAATTTACGCCATCTGTTTGCCTTATATAGAAAGGGCTCTATCTTTTGAGCCATAATAAAGGTTTAAAAACTTAGACTATCAGGCTTCTGTGAACCTTTTAATACCCTAGTTAGTTTATGCGTATTATGAGGTTCGCACCTCCAATCACATTTACATTCACATGAGTTCTCATAAGCTCACACTCCAAACACTAAATATATACGTTCAAACACTCGCACTACAACACATAGGCCCCGGTTTTCTACAACATTTGTCTTTTCTTTTTATTTTTTATTGTGTCTTGATTTCATTAATTTAAACGCCATAATTATACAGAATTACCTAATATAGATTCATTGCTGCTCTCGCGCAGCTGCATTGCTGCGAGAAGGCCCTGGTGACCTGTAATTACAGGTATTTTTTAAACATACTTCAGGCACCAGTCTTTCACAAAGTTACCTCATTTATTATGGCATTTCTGTAAACTAGCATAAGAAACCTTTATGAGAGAGAATAAATGGTTTTTTTTTTTTTTTATTTATTTTAAGACTGTGTCTAGATGGTGATAATAACTGCTATGCATGAGGCTTCGGGTTCGATTGTCAGTTAAAGTTTCATTGGATTATCTCTCTGGCTCTTATACAACAGCTTTGTCCGTCCGTCTGTCTGTTATACAACTTTCAACTCAAGAACCGTAAGAGCTAGAGACTCGCGGCCAACGCCATTCGACTTAGCATAGTCGATATACCCCCGAAATGACTATGATCTTTGACTTCTGACGGTCACGTGGTATCACGTGATCTTAATATTGTTTTTCGAACTCTAAGATTTACGGCAATTAAATTCCGTTTCTCACTTGTTCTTAGTAGCAGTTGGAATACATAACTAGTCCTATTATGTAAGATCCGAATTAATAGTTGGCAAAATGTGGATGAAGTAAACTATTATGCCTCTGCCTGCCCTTTCAGGGCCATCCCCGTACCTTGTAATCTCAGACTATGTAAATATTATCGTGGTAGCGTAATATTTAATGCATAAAACAAACATGCAATAAAATTTGAAAGGGTATAGTATAATTTATTTAATATTGTCTTCTGTTTACGCGAATATTATTCATTGAAATTAAACTACTATATACGGATTTTATCGCGTTTTTTGTTTGACACTTTATTACATAATTTTGAAAACTGTTACACTATTTTTACTTTTAAACATTACTAATTTTTAAGCTAATTAAATTATTATTAAAACTATTAAAACTATTTAGATTTAATTTAAATAAAAACACCAATGATTAAATTATGTTCGGGTACTTTGAAATAACTACACTGGAACATTGAGACAACTACCATCTTAGTCTCCCCGTGACCATGGCTGCTGAAAAGCAACCGAAACGTCGGGGAAAATGTAAAATTAAATTAAATCTAAATAGTTTTTTCTCTATTCTAAAAAAGGTCATATATGAACGCATCAAACTTTGAAAACTTAAAAGAAACTAGCAATGCACGAACCCAACATCGTGTTTTGTGGTTCAGACAACTATCAAGAATTAAAAAGCTAAGAAAGTATAATTGAAAATCAAATTGCTTTATCGACTCATTCATTTGTTTGTACAAATTACGTGTAATTACAAAAATAATCGTGTGTACCGTACTTTCAACAGCGCGGCATTCACGAAGGCGATAGTTACTGCTTCGAATTAAAAGAAACTCAGAAAGGGTATTTCCTGTGTAATTATGACACTTCTTGCTTGCAATTTTCGCAGGCCGGTAAACTGACAATCGAAAGGCTAGAGAAGTTCTCGTGTATAAAGGAATATACAGCATAGTGCCCAGTACATGAAAAGCAGAGTTATTGAAAGTAGGTGGCAAAAAATTTGACACTAAAGAAATTGATCCCAAGAGTTTGTTCAGCAATCGTTTATAAATCTGTCTGAGAAAATTATGGCATAGTTAATTCAACATACACGCAGTTATTGCTTGCCTTTGGCAAAATGAAAGACAGAAAAAATACAAACCATAGCCTATGATATTCCTACGTTCCATTGTCAAATAACAATGGCCAAGTACGAAAACAGTACCGTCGTTTTATAAAAAAAATAACAAATTCCTTTATAAAAAAGAGTTTTTATAAAAACAAAATGGCCGTTTACCTCACCGATTCCAACTAATTGAAGGTAAAAAAACCACAATCGTCGCATTCCAGTTCACTTGGTAATCGGACAAGGCTGCGAGTGACTTTCTTGGTTCGATTAAAAATAATTATTTGCTTTATTAATACAGTTAAAGATCACAAGAAATTCTTTAAGGTCCACTGGTTATACGTACTTTCTTTTTAAATAATAATAAAGTACGCGTGTCAGTCATTTATTAGGAAGCTTACTTTGGACAAAACAAGACGACAAAATGATTAGTTTATAATTTTAAATAATTAGCGTAGATTGATGATTAACACATGCAATATAACATTTTTAAGATCCCGTAACTATTGTTAGGTTTGGGAAGATTTATAGCTTTTTTTGAAGGTTCTTACGAACAGCAATGGCTGTAGTATTCTGCCAATTTCGCTATAGCCTGGACTCCTATAAATTGAGACTTACAGGATATAGCAGCCACAATTTGAAGGTAATTTAGCTCTATCTTTCCCGTCGAAGTCTGACGTAGGTCTGAGACCATTTACATTAATCAAGACTCCTATAGGACCCTGGACATGACCGCAGCTTTCTATTCCATGTCTTATTATATAACTTTCCCTTTATGGTTTGACGTGGGTCTAAGACCATTTATAATCAAGAGTCCTATAGAACTCTTTCACAGTAGCTTTCTATAACATGTATATTATAAAACTGGGTTGCCATAATTTATATTTGCAATTAATTTGCATGTGTAATGCAGTTAATTGCAGGTATGGGATAGGAAAACTCACTATGCTGTTAACTTAGAATACTAATAACATATATCTGCTTATACGACATTCCTGGCTTACTTAACACCGAACTAGATTGCATATTAACGTTTAAGATTTTCTACCTCGTTGGTACAGACAGCGACATAAGTCGATACACACTTGTGAAATTTTAATTTGTTCTATCAATGGATATTATGACAAGAGTTAAGTGTTATGGTAGTAATAGTTAATACATATAATTGAATTAATCACATTTCAAAAATACACAAAATTTAATTCATAATATAGTTTTATAAATTTTTCTATTTACGTTCGTGACTGTTACTGACTGAACCGTGGCATAAGTTCGTGATCGTTAAGTTAGCTTTGATTCCCGGATCGAACAAAGTAGAAGTAAAAAGTTCAAGCACATGAATCACCATTTAATTTTCTGGATTTTCAGTACAGACTGATTTCGTCTGTTAAAACAGGTACAAACTTTTGATTTTAGGCGAATCATCTCAAATATAAACCTCTTGACCATCTCCAGACTACGTCAAAAATAGCTAAACTTTATAGTTACACATCATATGATTTATCACCATCACCTACCCATCCGTTTGCTGACTGCACAAGCCGTTACTTTAGAAGTTATCACCAATCAATGAGCTCAATTTAAATACTGTAAGTATATAACAGTACTTTCTGAACATGCCAATGCGTATAGGAGTTGTGATAAAAATCGTCCGATTTCGCCCGCCAACGTCCAATTATGAGCAACCTAGTGATTATTTAAAGAAAACATTAACTACTTAACATAAGAATTCGAGACGAAAACGCTATGCAATTATCTGCACCACGAAATTGCGAAGTGTATAATGTAGGTGGCACGGTGTACGGAGCTAGGGTACTGCTAGATGTGTCAAACATTTTTTGTTTAGTATACGACACTAATGCATGTAGGGAAAGACAGATTTGGGGGTCTTCCAGGATATACAAGCGACCTTTCATTTCGACCTGTTTGTATCCGAGTTGAACGAAGTAGGTTTACGGGGCATACTTATAGACATTGTGTTGCTATTGAGAATTTCCTGACAGATCAAATCTATAATACCTTTAAGAAAAATTCGGTCAAGTCTCTTAAGTTAATTCTATATGCACAACAACCTTCGATTGGCAGCATTGTTAGGCTAAATGGTATGTGATTAAAACATAACTTACAATATTCAGAATAAAGCTTGCTATCAGTTGACGGCTGTGTATTTCCAGATATTACCCTTATCTGTAAAGATACAAATTTGAGCTATTTATAATAGATATTAGTGTAGATTTATCAGCTATTACATGCCGCTAACAAAGTACCCTGTATCCTTCTTAGTAATTCAAGCCTACCTACCAAAATAAACTACACTGTGTCCAATTTGTCACAAACAAAACCTATGAAGGCTAGATTGAAGTTTTAAGACTTGTGTGTCACTTATACATAAAGTTGGAGAGACAGGGTTAGAAGAAAAAATTATGGTGTAAAATGATACATCTAGAGCCTTGAAGATAGGAATAAGCAACTTAACAAAAAGTTTGTGTAAAAGACCGACAAGCAATAAAATGTCTTTTAAAAGCAATCATTTCATTTATCCATATGTCTGTGATCGAGTATCGGCCCTACCCGCTGTAAGTGACTGCCGAAACTTGCACGAAACTCGGAAAAAAGTTGACGCAGGATCGCTCCAGATCAAATGAGATGGTCCCGGGGCTACAGAGCAGTGCCCGCCAGATATTATTGCTGTATATCGAGTTCAAACCGCACTTATTGCGATTGCACTCATTAATACTGTAAGTGAGTGCCGTTACCGAAGTTTCGGACAGTTTTAAGGATTTCATAGTTGGTTTAATGTGCGATTGTATATATAATATATATATATACTTGTAAGTTTACTGTTACGAGTGCAGTCCTAATTTTACATCCGAAATATGTAAAATATGATTGCGTTTTTCTGTCCGGTAATTCTCCGAAGCAGTCTCACTTCCTATTACGTGGGAATTGACATAGCTGTAAAATTCGGGTGTAATAACATTCAGTAATGTATTGACGTTAGACTACGTATGTACATATCTCATTAATTCGTGTTCGGTTTTAGCTATGCAGTGACTAGAATGCAGATTAACACAATGTACAAATTCTAACGAAAATATAATTTCGTATTTCTCAAGACAGTATAATTGCTACGAAGAACAGTAATCCTTGCCAGACATTCAAATAAGCTTACCAGGTATCTAGATTCTGCTCGCTTTCCCACGGACGTACGTTCGTCTCTGTACTGCAATTACTCTGTACGCACATTGCTTTTTAATAACGTGTTTAATGCAAAAGAAATTTACGTTCGCGAAATCAGTGGCCAAGTTGTTCCCTCGAGCTGCCCATTGATGCAAAATCGAGAACTGGTTCGTAACCAATACCTACGCTCGAGTCCTCGAACTTACTTATTAACTCTCTGTGACGTGCAAGACAGGTGAAATTTTAATACCGATTTTTATTTTAGGGTTGTACCGAAATATTTTCGATATGGCAATTCCAAAGTGATGTTATAGAGCCGCTTTTCATTATCTGTGCGCTTTATATTGACAGTGTAACAAGGTCTTGAATTTTAAACCAATTGCTTTCAGATAAAATGTTGCCATATTTGTATAATATTTACATATTATTATCGATTTTTTGGTAGGTACTGTTACCATTTTTGCTATACTCTCATCTTTTTAAATTAATTTTTGATTGTTACTGTTGAATTTAACCCAATTGCTTTCAGATGAATTGTTACCATTATTGTACAATATTTTTACAATGTTATTGATATCTTGTTACTATTAGCATTTCGGTTATATTCTCATCTTATTAAATTGTTTTTTATTATTGTTATCGAGTGTAAGTACTTACCCATTTATAACAAGTTTTCGTGATAAAGTATTTCTTTAATGGTGGCTGTCATTACATAAAATTTTGAGGTCACATAAATTATAAAATCATTTCAATATTTTAAAAATATTTCGTTTAAAATGACCAGTATTTATCCTGCCTTATTCGGATGAAAACGTTATCGTACGTTTATTTAAAAGTGCGTTAAATTATCCTGCGTTAAGGCGCTGTTGTAGGCTCATTCACCTGAGGGCAAATGGTATATTCTGCAATATTCTGGGACCTTGGTTTCATCAGCCTATATTGAAGTGTGTAATCGTTAGGACAATTATAATATATCTTATCTATTTTATTCAAAGTAGGCTTTAAATTTTAATTAATTTGTCGTTTTTTGTGATCGCTATTCCAGATGAGAAAGGTCTCATCAAAGTTATAGTTCACGACCTTGGCAAAGTGAGCAGTGCTTACCATGTAGTATTGCCAAACACTACGTTTTTACTATTGTAGCAAACAATTCTATTTTTTTAATGAGTAGAAAAACTGGAGATTCTTTGAGATCCGAACCGTAACTCGTGAGTTACTTGACTTGGAACAGAATGTATTTTTTATAAAGTTTACTCAATGATTTTAGACTGTCTTGTGAATACTACTGCTAGGCACAAACATCCATATTCAACGCTCTGTATGTTTTTGATAATATATAATAAATCTCTCACTATATCATACATGTTAAAAGTATAGTATTGATAAGTATAATAAAACTATTATGAATGTAAGTGCGTCGTTTCTGCACTGATGTAAACATCACTGTCTTCGTAAGCTACCAGGTGCGATTCTTCAATCGAGTAAGATGTTATTAAGTTAACCCTTTAAACGCACACAATAAAAAACCTATTGTTCACGGACACCTAGTGACTGCAAGGTCTTTTGCATTCTTAAACTTAAAGAATAGGAATTGCTGTGCTTGCAGCTTAAGGAACTGATACCAGTGGTGCTTTTACCGCTAGCATTGTATCGTTAAGAAGATCTAATGGTTTTCTAAGGTGAGGCAAACCAACACGATAATAGTTTGCTATAATTATTATATTTATGGTACCGTGGAGGTTCCCCAATAGAATAATTTTGGTATTATTTGAAATTTGGTATCTTTCTAGCAACTTTGGTTGCAAATTACTAATATTTTTGCTTAGGTGTTGTCGAGCTAAGGTAAACACGTGTCCACACTAAGAAAAGTGACCTAACACAAAAGATAGAGAATTAGTAAGTGAACTTAGAATTATACTCAGAAGAGTGAACGGAAACACTATTATATTTATAACTCAGATGTCCCGTTGGCATATTCTGTTTGTGTGTGCGCCACTTTGACATCCAGAAGGATAGCCGTATTTAAACGTAGTAAGCTCATTTATTATTTGCTGATATATTATTTAATGTAAAATGTCACAACATTATAATATACAATGAGGAAACACACAATCTGTAGCGAGTGATACCGAGCCGGTTCTCACGCGTACCGCGGCCCTGCGGTTTGTGGTCTCTCACTCACTTTACACGCTATGCGCCCGCGCAATACTCAACAAACACCAGTAATAGACTAACCTAACCTAACCATGTCGTCAATCATACTCCATCATATAAGCCTTCTTATTTAAGTCGTAAATTATAATTATCAATGTGATTATCTTGGTTTTTGATTGCCTGTTTAAAGTGGTCGCTTTGGACCGTCATGGAAAAATGTGTTGTTTTTTTTTTTGTTTTTAAACGACTATTGTGGCAAACAAGCATACGGCCCCACCTGTAAGTGGTCACCGTAGCCTATGGACGCCTGTAACACCAGAGGCATCACTTGCGCGTTGCCGACCCTTTAGGAAAGGAAGTGGGAAGGAAAAGGAGCAGGGAAGAGCAAAAGTGGTGATTGGGCCTCCGGCACTCTCACTCACCGAACGAAACACAACAGTAGGAATACTGGTATTTCGTACGTTCGTTGCGTACGTCGATATTCTGTGAGAGGGTAGTCCTTCCCTGGTTGAGCCGGCCCATTCATGCTGAAATCAGCGAGGCTCTACTACTCTGAAATATAAATATGAAGGATAAGCAATTTTGGATGTAGGCAGCACTACACCGTTCTCTGTAGAAAAGCTAGGGAAACATTATATGTTCAGTTCTTCGTTAGATAATTGAAATGATTACGATTTTCAAAAAGGAAGGGAAGGGGGAAAGGGTTGATTGGGCTTCTGGCACTCTCACTCACCGAACGAAACACAACAGTAGAGGTGATTTTGGGTGTGGTCTGTAAGGAAATTCTCAATAAAGGCATGGAGTTTTTCTTTGTTTCTTTTTTAAGTTTACTTGCAATTTGGATTACATATTTTATTCTTGGTAGCCCCTCCACCTAAAGTGATTGTTTTTGGAGCGGGTTCGTCGATGTTGCAATGGGTGAAAAGAACCCACGACAGATCCGACCCTGTCACAAGGCCAATGCCTTATCATCACCTTACACCGCTTATGAAGATGTGTCCGGTTAATATCCAAAAGGTTGCCTCATTTTAAATCATTTACAACATGGGTATTACCTAAATAAACCTTGATAATAACCATCCACTAAGTACATTGCCAGACTCCGCATTGCTACTACGAATTCCCTAACAAAATCTCAATTACACTTACTCAACCTGGTAATGCGATCGCGTATCGAATCGGAAAATCGGAAATCGAATGTGAAAACCTAAACATAACCACAACCGAAAGCCACGGGCCAAAGATGCCATGTTAGGAAGCCGCTTTTACTTTTTAGTAAGTACTTAGATTGAGGATAGTCTATAGAGATTTTCACTGGGGAAATCGACAATATTTAGTAAGCTGTATATCAGAAATTTGAATAATCAAGCGCTAAAAATGATTGAAATTCCATACGAAATAATGGCCCCTATTTCCTCAATGATGGCAGAAAAACGTACAGTGGGTTATGAAACGGTAAAAAAAGTGTTTCCCCTGCCTCATTAGAAACTTTTCCTCATTGCAAATTATGTATTCACAAGCCCACACGGTTACCATGAATGTTAAAAAGACTACACCCACAGGATGTAAATGTAGCTTCGTAATTGGGCAGATGGAAATATTTTTGTTTTGAATGTTTATTTGCTACTTGAGAGAAAGTAGTAATAATATTCAAATTGATAGACAACGCCGAGCGCAGGCAGCTTTGTCAGTTTGACAATGTGATGACTGATCAACGACATGTCAAAACCAACATTATTTCTTTGGCTGTCGCTAACTTACATAGCCAATCACAATAGATCACGTGCGTTCGACTAGAACAAGACGAGTCCTTGGTAGAAAGCTACCGCGTTTCGTATTATATGATTTTTGGGATATCCCAAAGTAAGTTTTATTTATATAAGAAAGATAGAATAAGGAATAGGGTGATTAGAGAGAGATGCGGCATGAAAGTGGATATAGTGACAAAAATAGAAAAGGGTATGTTAAGCTGGTTTGGGCATGTAGAAAGAATGGACGAGGAAAGACTGTCTAAGAAAGTTTATAAGGCTAGTGTGAATGGAACAGTCGCAAGAGAAAGACCTAGGCGAACGTTTCTTGATCAGATCGGAGGCGTTCTGGACAAAGGCCAGGTTAAGAGCACCTTGAACCGACGGCCGTGTATGAAGAATGTGATGAAATTGAATGAAGCCAAAGAAGTGTGTCAGGATCGTAGCAAATGGAAATCCGTAGTCTCTGCCTACCCTCTGGGAAACAGGCGTGAATCTATGTATGTATGTATGTAAGTTTTGTTTATACTGAACTTCGTAGTGTTTAGCCACTTCTATCTTAAATTTCTAGTTCAAAATATTAACAAAGATTAAGAAAGACAGAGTGAAAATACGATTATAATAAATTCAATTACTTGCACAGCGTTGACTTGCTTTGAAAATGCTAAGTTCGAATCGCTGTGTATATTTGGCCATAAGGTTAAAGAAACCATCAAGATTAATACTTAAATCACTTATGCCATTCAGGGTTAGAATGTGTTTGAATTTTTGTTCCTCTAGGTATTTTCTAAACGCATTTTAATAAATTAAGTACCCGTTTTTTCAAACAAACATTTGTAATAAACTGTAAAACATAATCTAAAATTGGTATTTTAATTATTGTGTTTTTAAGCACCTAACACTTCATAACAATAATCAAATCTGTTACTCCATTTATACTACCATAAAACTATAGAGTACTTAAATAGACATGTGTTATGTACTCATTACATAACAACTATATAAACTGATATCACAATAGTGTAAAATTAACTTACAACGAGTATATAAAAAGCGCTGTCATTCGCAATTATGTCCTATTTTGAAGCAAGCAATTATATAAAAAATAAAAAGACACGTAACATTGGATGTTCTGTGGCAATAACCATTTAGATTATTCTTGAGTTGAAGCAGCTTTATATAAGAAAATATGTTTAAAAGATATGTTAATTTAAGGTAAGCACCCAACATTCCGCCGGACTCATCGTACAGATAATATCAAGTAATTTTATAAAGTTAGATATACAGTTATTGATCGTAGCGACCGATGACGCAGCAGTGGTGTATACGACTGCTGTGTTTGTAGTCTCAAGTTTGAAATTTTGCCCGGGTTGGGTAATTTTTTCCTTCTTTCTCCGTTTCCTCTGTCTAATTCGAATTATAATGATACCAGCATTGTATAAAAACTGCCACTGCTGGCTACAGGCCTCTACTTTGTGAGAGAGAGATTAAAGGTCCACCAAGCCGGTCCAGGGCTGGTTGGCACACTTCACATACCCGAGAACATTATAGAGAACTTGCAGGTTTCCACATGATGTTTTCTGTACTGTTAATGTGAGTGATAATTAACTATTTAATGCGCACTTAACTTCAAAAAGACTGGTGCATGCCTTGGGATCGGACTCAAAACCTAGCTAGCGCTAATTGTATTAGAATTATTACAGATAAAATAAATTGATATATGGTTTTCTTAATTCTGGCAAACTACCAACCTAACTAAAACCATTTGTAAAGAGATTGTCCATAAAATCAACAAATATGAAATCAAACAAAATCTCATTACCACGCCTTGCGAGCCTTAACAAAGAATTTATTTTCAATGTTCTTGAAAAGCTTTTCAAAGAAACAGTAGGTATTTATTTGACAGGCTTCTGAAATTATACGATATATTCCAAGTATTTTCTGAACAAACTGCTGATTGCGGTTTTCTCTCACTTTCCTCGAAAATTATAGACTTACAGAATATTACTGATCAAAGAACAGATATTATTATGAATTTCGAGCAAATAGGAATTAATTGTATATAACAATTCAGTGATCAAATAAATTAATGAACTATTATGGTAGCCATTGGAGCCAATAAGTCCTTGGCTGAAGAAAGTGTCTTTCATTGTAAAATGAGATGATATCCGTACACGAATACGCCATATACGAATGGAAGTGGATTCTTCCTTTATATTGTACAGCTAGACTTTACAAAGCGCCTGAACTAATTAACTAATAATAATTTATAATTCAACTTAAACTTATGACTCGTTGGCCTAATGTTTCGGTGGTGGTATTGCCTTGATAAAGTGAAGTACTGCTAGGAATGATACAAAATGGAAAAAAGAAGTGTTACTCTAGCTGAGGACTCCCACCAGCTATAATGTACAACGCATGCGGTTGAGACAGTGGTTTTAGTGCCTCACCACACACACAGGAACCACTGCACACAGGAGTTACGGATTCAACCTCCACACCGGACAGAATATTATAATGCAGAAATTGTTGTTCCGATAGAAGGGGCTTTCAGCTTCTGTACGTTATTTCAATGTTACTAACAACTCCTACAAAAATACTTGCTCTTCAATAGATTAAAATTCTACTAAGATAGCGATAACATGGCACAGTTGAGAAAGCCCAACTTTAAAATAAAATCAGCCTTTACCTTCGTTTGATATGTCGGCCTCGATGACGTAGTGGTTAGTGTAACCGACTGCCACGCCTGAGGTCGCGGGTTCGATTCCCGCTCAAGTCAAACATTTGTGTGCATGAACATGGATCTTTGACTTGGTCTGGGTGTTTCTATGTATAATATGTATGTATTTACAAAAAAAAAAGTATGTATGTATGTTTATCCATTGTCTAGAATCCATAGTACAAGCTCTGCTTAGTTTGTGATAGATGGTGTTGTGTGTATGTGGTAGAATATTATTATTATTATTATTATTATTATTTGATAACCGCTATTTCCAAACATCACATAACTATCACATGAATAAAAAGAAAGAGAACACCTATCTACTGACCGTCTGAACCAAAGATTGTTGCCATCCATTACTTATTCATCGATAAATTTATCTGATTATACTTTAACTAAATGAAGGGATCAGCTGCTCACATTCTGCTAAAAATAGCACTAATCGTGCTTAATATAAAATTGTATCGCTGTATTTTCGAACACGGGTATTCATCCAATAATAAAACCATCGTGAAGCCTGTTATCGCATAACATTATACTGGTAAAGTCACAATTATATCATAATTTACTATACAGGGATAATTTCGTAAGCACCCTGGGTGGTATTTGTCATGGTATGCAGGCAACACGGCGGCTGGTATGAAGAGACAACTCAAACGACACAAGAATAAGTAATTAATGTGTTTAATAGTTGTTTAATAATAATCTTTGATATTATCCAATTAGAAATAAATTTTATTTTGCTGCGAAGTGTGTTTTGCTGCTTTTTTTGTTTTTTTTTTTGTAGTTTATACAGATAACCTATTCCTATTATAAATACTGCCTACCTTGGTGGCACAGCTGTATTGAATGCTGTGCATAAAAGAAACCAATACCACTATTCTCGACCCAGGAATAGGCACCGAGACCTGCTAAGAAATCGGATTCACTACAGCGTTGTTTAAGGTTTTCGCTTCTATTCTATTCAGTAGATTGTTAGTAGCGGCCACAAGTTTTAAATTCTGCTGTAGATTATAATAGGCTTGCTCCCTATTGCAACCGCAAACCATATCAGATGGGTATAATACGCCTCTGCCTACATCTCCAAGGATATAATTATGAAACAATGAATGTATATTACAAACATTGAACAACAATTAACATAAACAGAGGTAGGTGACTAGGCTAAAACTAGGTTATACACTTCTATCCAAACTTTCTGGGCATTCATTTCTTGGCTATTTATGTTGCTTTATTTATATGTACCTTTCAAGACTTAAATAAAATCCAGTTGTTATTTTCACCAACGGAAAACATCCACTTAAGCGCTTAATGATACCAAAATCAACATTAAATCAGTTCTTCCAACCTTCGTTCCTCTGATAAATGTTCCATCACCCCGCGAATTCTTAAGAATGTTCTCGAAAAGTCTCGAAACAAACGGGTTGGAGACACACTATCGCTGCGGGTATAACGCAAAAATGTTAAGGAACTTACAAAAATCTCGCCGCACAGGCTAACCCTTACCATCCCACGATCAAGGGCTTTTTTGGGCAAATAATTCTGAACCAGTTCCCCAGTACGTTGACCCTTGAAGCCTCGAGCTACCGAGTGTGGTATTTGAGCTGATTTCGACTCCAAAATCGCACATCGTAACGTTGTTTTTGCCAAACCATTATTATTATTAATTGGATCACTACCTTGTCCAATGATGGAAATCGTTAAGGAACAGCCAGGAGAGAGCTGTGCTGAGGAGTTCCGTCATATAAAACAGATATAAAACCTTTTTTATTCTTCTTAAATGCACTACTCTTTATGTTATTTAGACATTATAAAGACTTACGTGTATTATTTGTACTTGCTTGATTGGTTTTGGCTACAATTAACTGAACGGTTTCTGGCAAGAAGGAGCCAGGAGACAAACTAACAGCAACTTTGTTCCATATAGTTAAGCAATCACTTTTATTTATTACATATAGCTTTTATCTGTTGACTTATATTATCAGAAACCGGCTTTAAACTATCACAAGGGGCATAAAGCGTAGACTAAGTTCAGTCCTTCGTCGGGGTCCTGTTATTTTCCGTGAAACTGTTTTAAAGAAATGTTTATGTGGCATTTAGTGACAAATTAAAAACCTACTTCTTTCCATCATATTAAAAATGTCAGGTCATTCATTAAGTATAATTTAATTTTAGTAATTAAGTTATACGCTTCTTAGTTTTTAGATATTGTATTTACTGCACTCTTAAATGGTCTGCGATCCATTCGTCAAGTATATTTAAGGAGAGCACTTTTTGTTTCCAAATTCTATTCATTGTGGAACCCTAAAGATGCACTCGAATTTATAGCCCGAATAAATCAAAAAGTACCGCCGTATATTGGTGGATTGTGTTTTCAATGTCCACCACGATTTAACAGGATAAACTTGTCAATTTGTTCACCGGCGAAACGTGTTGGCCAATAGAGATACGGTCACAACATACGTTATAAGTTGATTTAATTTTGTCGGGTTATAAATCTGGAGTACCACCATAGTGGGTTATCAATACAGTATAAATGGAAACAGTAGGACAACCGTGAATTTTATAAGTATAGCCCTTTCTGTGTATTTATTCTAATGTAAATATATTACATTAGAGCACATTATTAGTAAGAGCAAGTGTTTTGGATCTTTCATATATAGCATGCAGCTTCAGAGACTATAAAAAAGGAGCGTAGCTGACTTTTAAAATGTGGATGTGATACAAAATATTACACATTTTAAAGGTGAGCGACGTAGCATTTTGTAATCATACTTTTAAACTACTATAATAAGAGCATTTTACTGGCCGTCAAATTTATTTACACACATTGTCTGTCAAACGAAAGGAACTAAATATCTAACTTTTTTGTAGATATTTCGCAGTTAAGTGTGGCTCTGTAAAGTCCACTTTTTTATTCTACCGACGTTATGCTACAAATCGTTTAAGAGCAGGCTAAATCTAACAGCGCATTACTATAAACTAACCTCCACAGCTAGTTAGACGCCAAGTTTTGGCACGCGTTAATCAACTTGCGTAATCCACTTAGGTCAAATATCTGCGGTTTTAAGTATAGAGGGGTACTCTAATTAATTTGGTTCACTGTGCAAATGTACACTGTGGCGCTCGAATCAGAGTTTCCACGAAGAACGGCGGCATTCGCCAACGTTTCGTTTATATTAGCTTAATGAGCCCGCTTCGGGCCCAATGCAACTTTTTACTTGATTTTGCCCAGTAATAAAGAGTAACAGCACAATGTTCACATGCACTATATTATGATTATTTTTTATTACACTACAGTTATGCACTTTGCACGTGAGGGTTATTAAGTTATTTGGCGATTTAGTACGGTTTGTCCTGTTTGTTTTTCCATGTTCATTGATCTGTTGGTGATTTTGGTATGTACGAACATTTATATGGTCTATTGTTTGTATTAACGTCTTGTTTACGAATTGTGGTGGTTTTCTAATGCATCTCAAATATGTGTTAACGTCATCTAGCGGTCGTTGTGAATTTGGTATCGGTATTTTGCTGATTTGAACATTTTTAACTTTAAATTTAACGTTTATTATAAATGAAAGATTGATTGAATGTAGACAGATATAAAAAACCTTCTCGACGTGTATAGTTTAATATAAAAATATTTCGAATGACTAGCTCATAACACGGTAACACGTATTTACTAATTGCTTAACGATAATTATCAACAAGATAATAAAGATTTCCAATTACCGTAAAATTATCACTAATTACAATTATCCGTTGCTTCTCGTAATACTCATATCAAAAAGCTGAAGAGTTTATTTGTTTGGACACATTTATCTCAAAAACTACTAGTCCGATATGAAAATATATTTTTATGTTACATAGCCAGCTTATTGAGGCAGGTTGCAGC
This sequence comes from Catocala fraxini, assembly GCA_930367265.1. Lineage (NCBI taxonomy): Eukaryota > Metazoa > Arthropoda > Insecta > Lepidoptera > Erebidae > Catocala > Catocala fraxini. Next base: position 22,508,652 of record OV884039.1, on the reverse strand, counting down.
CTATATGCCATCACAGTACGACCTAAAGGAGCGAAGCAGTATCTATAAGCAAAATTAACGCAAGCATAACCGTAATACAGGACTAACTTTAACACAAATAAGGGTGCCCAAGCATTTAAAGAACCACATTCCACAGAGCAAAGGTATTCGCAATAAAATTCAAATACGGTCAGAACAAGAGTACGGTCCAAAAGTGAACTGTCATAATATTTTAATCAAAGTAACACATCAGTAATATCGCCGCCGATGTGCACTGCCAAGCTTGGCGGTACTCCATTAGCCCCATATTATTTCGTCCAACGAAAAAGCTGTCCAAAGCTTTTTGATGTAAAAAACACCGGAGAGAAAAAAACCTCTTTGAGTGATCCGACATCGTTAATGCTAACAGAGATGCAGGTTCGACGCTGGGTTTTGAACTATAATTTGCTAATAAGCCTCTGAGAACTGCATAAGGTAATTAGCCGTTGCAGTTTGTTTTCGATATGCTGTTAAGAGGTGAAGCTGAGGCTTCGAATTCGATTCGAGATTGGACGCGATGAGAAATAAAAAGTGTGATACATATCATTATATTGGTGTGGCCTGAAGTTGACTTTTAAATTGACTGTGTGGATGGTGGTTTAATTGGCACTGGTTCCGCCGCGCCGAGTGTTATGGGTTCGAATCGGATATAGAGCAAAACTTTGTGCTAAAGCACATATGTAGTAACGAATACTTCGTGATCTTTGTGTTAGATGATATAGGGATTATTACTAGCGCGGAATTTTATTTCTTTAAACAAGAGGTTGAAAATAATGTATCCACCTAAAAAAATTACAAGAATCATAATATATATTATGTCACTTGGGTTTTTTGTGCCATTGGTGAGGACGCATGGTATATAATTTATCTATCTATACCATTATAAAACTTTTAAAGGACACAACTAGTTACAAGTCTATACATCATATATATTTAGGAAACCTTATTTGAATCGATTATTTAAAGAGGGTCTAAACCCAAAACAACGGTTCAAGATGACACAAGTTACCAACCTTATTATTAAGCTTTTGCAATTTGTCTATCTGTTTGTTCGACCTTTAAATAAACTATATTATAATAACCAGATACGTTTTTACAGTACCTACTTATAATATTAAAATTTAACTCTTTGCTCTGTCATCACGCAGAAGTGCCTGAACGCAATGATTTTTAAGTCATTTCATATAATTCTATTCAGCAGAATCTATTTGATTCTACAGGTACATAGTATCCATGTATAAAATTTCAGATCAATCGTTGTTTACGCACACGAAGTATCGGACAAATGCTAGTATAACTAATATATTTGTAAGCCTTAGTTGACAGTTAATTATGAACCCGAATTCACAAAACTGCTATTGAAATTTTCATTTGGAAAACCTCAGTAGTACAGAGTATGGAAATGTACAAATTAGATTGTAGGTCCGTTTCCTATTAAGTAAGATGAAATACGTATCTTTCAGCATATTGGCCTAAACAGTACTAGGAAAAGTAATAACATACTAATAAGCATTAAATTAATTATATATCATTCAAAAGCCTATCTCTGGAAATCCACTTTAGATTTAAGTATATTTTCTTCGTAGCTGTGACATCAATGAGATATGTTTCCAAGAAGTTTATATATACATATATTATCAGATAAGTGACTGAAGAATGAGGTCGTATGAATATTAAAAGTTCAAAGATACTATTTTAAAATAAATTACATATGCGTAATAGGTTACATCAGCTAATCTTTTTTTTTTCCATGCTGGAGGCGCTCATAGCCAACTGGCTTGCCAACCAAGCCAACCTCACTAATAATTTACCGATCAGTGAGTGCAGCTGCACTCACTGATCGGTAAACGATTAGTGAGGTAAAGCTATGTTGGGTGCGGTCAGTCTCAGTCTCTCTCTGTAGATGGGTGACCGCTTAGTGGTATTTCATCTGAGCATCTCTGTGCTCCGGAGGGTAGCAGTCGTTAAGCCATGTCAGAACAACTCTTGACAACAGGTTGGCCACTAACCACATGAAAAGAAAAAGAAAGGAAAAATAATTTTTATGCTGCCTCGTAGGTTATGTGGCATAGTTTGTGCTCATGCTGCTGATCGTAAGATCCTGAGATCTTACGATCAGAATTTTGATTCTCGAGTCGAGCATATTATTACCGAGCATTTCTGTGAAAAATCTCTTTAGCAGCTCAAAGTCTGGAGCTGTAGTAGTCGTAGACAAAATTAGGCTCGCTCTCAAGTCTCTATAACCTAGATCCTTTAAAAATAGGTGGCGTAATGTTAGTGTAATACATATCCGTCTATCCCTCGGTTATAAAGGCAAGAGCCTGTGCATAACAATGTATGAAAACAAAAATAAACAGTTTGATATAGTCGAACTAATCAGCTCGTGACCACGGCCGGTGCAACCTAGTCGAAACTTGAATTATCAAAAAGGTAAACATAATGTATGATACCCGTTATTATATACAACATTTTGCGATAACTTGTTAGTGGTATGGATGTTTTTTTTTATTTTACTATTTTGGCAAACAAGTATACGGTCCACGTGATGGTAAGTGGTCACCGTAGCATATAGACGCCTGCAACACCAGAGGCATCACTTGCGCGTTGCCGACCCTTTGGTAAAGAAAGTGGGAAGGAGAAGGAGTGGGAATGGGGGAAAGGGGGTGATTGGGCCTCCGGCACTCTCACCCACCGAACGAAACACAACAGTAGGAATACTGGTATTTCACGTCGCTATTCTGTGAGAGGGTAGTCCTTCCCGGGTAGAGCCGGCCCATTCATGCTGAAATCAGCGAGGCTCTACTACTTTGGAGAGTTCTGAGAGTTACCAGGAATATCTCTTACATATGAATCCGTATATACATAAGTTAAATTGCTCAAATCAGATTGAGGCCAAACGCTATGCCTAAAATTGTCGAATACCATCTAACTCGGAAACAATGAATACGCAATTAGAATTCGTTCACCGGTCACGACAATCGTTTCCGGCACCAAACGCTAACAGATTTCGACCACAAGAACTGGTCCATTCAAATCCTAACGGACGACCGGGACGACTAGATTCTTCACAATATTGCTATCTTTTAGATCGAGCTTGCCTTTCTAAGATAAGGTTTCATCAATACTTACAACAACACAAAATTCTACTCTAACCTCAAATAAATAAAGTTGAAAATTGTTTGAACATGCCGTCTGTTGGTTACAATCATTGTCAATTTCGTCAAGTAATGATTAATAGAAGCGAAAGCGGTATGTTTAGATCTCTCTAAAACATGATCAATTTATTTTGATTAAATGTCCGCTTCAGGACATTTGATATCAAGTCAGTGAGTTTGTGGTAGGTGGAAGTGCCGAATGAATATTGGTATCGCGTTTTTTAAACAAGAATTTGGTAAGAATTTGGCCTGCTTTATAGTAAGTTAGGTTACGCAGGCATGGCGTATAGACGAAATTAAGATATCAGACAATGTGCTAGTGGACTTTTTTAGAGAGAGAGAGAGAAGTGCCTGCAACTATATTAAAACTACTATGCTTCTGGCAGCATAACGTTTCGCTAAGAAATTGGTAAGCTTACTCACCGAAAGAACACAACACAAGGTTTTTGGCAGCCATCTTTTGTAGGGTGGGCTTTGTCTACTGACTGTTATACTTTAAGTGAAATCTGAGTATCACGCGAATATCCTTTTGAGTCCATACAATATATTGTTGTGTTTTGTAGTGGTCTATAAACCACTGAGATTTTATCAAATTCTAATTGGCGTTATTGATTATATTGTTATGGATGAAAATAAAAATAATTTGGCTAAGAAAGGATATCTGTAAGGAAAATGTGAATCAGATAGTTAGCAAGAACGTTTTTTGGTAACAATGTGATAAGATTGTGACATGTAGTAAAATCAATATGTCGGTATCGAATCAAATAAAAACTCCAGGCACTGTTTACCCTGCCGAAAAAAGGCATGATTATAACAAAAAGTAATCTTTTCCCTAGCCTTTATTATTCCCAAGTCACTTGGTGTCGGCTTTTCTAGTCTAACCGGATTTGACTGGATATCAGTTTTTACACGGAGCGGCTGCCACCTGACCTCCGCAACCCTCCGATACCTTAAGACTAGACCAGTGTCAGGATATTATAGGGCACTGACTTCCCAATAACGACTGCCATAGATGTTCATGGCAGCCGGGACCGACGGCTTAACGTGCTCTCCGAAGCCCGGAGCAGGCGATAATTGTCAATCAATAGGCACATAATTTTGAAAAGTCATATAACTTCCGAAAGTCAGAAGTGCGCGACGTGGGTTCGAACCCGGGACCCTCTGCATTGCAGTCTGTTGGTCTCCCCACTGAGCTATCGCTGCTTTCTATATATAACAAAAAATAATACTCTTAATAAAAATACAAAATGTCCGTCAACAGTCAAACAAAATAAAAGTTATAGGTGGTCTAATATGCCCAGAAAGCTATAAATACAGGTTGGCATAAAAACAAGTTAATTGGTAGACATAAACCATAAACTATGAAGCAATTAACAAACTTTCTGTTAGGGCATAAAATTCGCATGAATACGCGAGAATCACTAGTTAGTCAATAAAAGTATCATATAGGTATGAATATATTTACGTATAATCTCAAAAACCGTTAAATCTATTTCGACGGGCATCTTGTTTCGAAAGATTTGATTTGGCTTCACGCTTTATTTTTAGGGTAATTGGCAGAGAAGTAGGACAGACACAAATTGCCTAATCCTTGGCTTAGAGTTGTGGAAACTAGAACAAAATCATATTTTATCCAACACGATGAAGACCTTTGATTGCCTAGCAGCTGAAGCACGTTAGGCAGAACTAGACAGGTCACATACTCCGTTGAAGACACTAGGTGTAACAGTATAATTAGTATGTATGTATATACGTATATTATAGAACTACTTATTAAAACTCCAGATTTAAATTTACTTCAATCTGAAGAAGATCGCAGTCATAATTATAAGCTCGAATTGGGTGCTTGTGAGAAGGCGTTTCTTTCCCTTAAAGGTGCGGTGTGCTGTTATTGGCCACCAACAAATGAGACCTTATTTCTTAGTACTGTGGTGCCCCCAACGGTTTAGGCGCAAAATATCGGCATATAATAAAAGGAATTCGAACCCCAAACACGCACAGCAGACCCATACACTTCCGCTGTGCCACCAAGTTACCATTGAGCTATATTTCTTCTTTGCCGAGGTATCAACCAAACGCGGGATATATGATGTGTAGCTGTACATAGTTTCACGCCTATACCGCCTCGAAGGTGTGGGCAGAGGTGTACAAAACCCAAATTTCGCCAGCTTTGTATTAAGGTAACACGTAATAGTGCGCCAATTCCGTGCAGCTATTGAGATCTTTTACCAGAAAAACACATTACCCATTAAGTCATAGCGGCACACCGTCGGCCAGACTCAATAGGTTTTCAATTAAGTCTGGCATTCCAAAATTTGACAGCTTAACACTGCTCGACCTGGAATGGAACTCTAAACACACACAGCAATCGCATACAGTACCGCTATGCCACCATGAACTTTTATTATTACACAAAGGCGCCAGCCGCGACCGCGGATATGGCGTGATATAAAAACATATAATTTCCGTATCGACGTTAATCCTTATGTTAATCATGGACTACCCTCATTAACATGCGTTAGCATATTAATTTCATAGTTTGTAAGCACTGCGGTAAAGGTTAAACGGTGTTTAAACTTTGAGTTTATTTTTTGTTAGTTAAAAACAGCTTTTTAGTCCCGAGCTGGTTTTGCATTTAAATTTCCAGCGTGTGGTCTAGCTGGCACTATTATTATCGATTTGCTATCAGAACCTTGAATCTATTATTGGAATGAAAAAACTGCTACCTTTATATATGTTGCAAAACCTTAACAAAGATTTATTTATTTATTAACTTGGACATCCAATAGTTATTACATTAATTCTTATTCTTACAAAAAACTGTAATACTATTACTTATTGTTAACCTTTTAAGGTGTTTGTTAAGATTGAAATAATTTATACAAATTACACTGGGGAACAGTCATTTTGCGGCATGGTAATTTGAAGTCAATTTTGTGTAAGTTCAGTATGCTGAATACGAGACAAATATCAGATTTGTTTAATTGACTCTAGTTTATGAGATAAGACTTTATAACTATATGACTGAAAGAATGTCGAAATAAAAATACATTTACATATTAAATATATATTTTAGAAGCGGCTATATAATAACGACAAGAAAACTTAATACTTACTAATGCTATTAAAAAAAAAAGACATTAGAAAAAACTTTATCTGTAAGCTTTTCTATTGTGTTTATGTTCAAGACAATCCCTTATTAAACTCTGTATTAAAGTCTGCCATCATAATATGGCTGTCCCATCGGCCTTGGTATCTTTCTTTCATTGTTCTAATGTCCTGATGGAACCGTTCTTTATGTTGAATATCTCAAGAACTAGAGTCAATCCATATAAAGTAAATACATTTCGGGTACGACTGTTGAATGTGTTTATTAAAACCAGTAACAAAATTAATGCCGCAGAAAATATAGATTTTTGTTTCCCAGTGTTATAAATACTCGGAGATACTGCTATTTGTAGATTAAGTGATTTTTCGTTAATACAGAATCTTCCCGTAATTCTCCGCATGAAGCAGTGACCATTGCCAATATGAAAAAGGTATATGTGTAGTATGAATAATGTGTTTGCCAAACGCACTACAGTTCAAGTAATTTTAGAATGAGAATGCTGTTCATGAAATCGCCGGTTCGATTCCGAGTCGGGCAAACAGTGGTTGAATTTTCCTCTCAATGATGAATGGCGTTTGAAACTGTGCGCCATAGACTGTAATAATCACCCCCTATTAAAATTAGTATAACATGCGAAAAGTGAGTGTGCTGCTCCTTTGTTTGCCCCGAATATACATATAGATACACATACATATCCATTTGCATATACAAAGCATACACTTATTGATATTTTATACAACACTAGCTGTTGCCCGCGACTTCGTCCGCATGGACTTTAATTTATTACCCAATACCTACTTTTAATTTGTTATCTAATTTTAATATATAAAACTACAACTAAAGAAATTAATAAGTCTAACTACACCTATATATGTAGATGTAGTTAGCTATATATTCAAAAAATACATATGGTATCGCGGTCTTTTTTGTAGATATTGATACGTTCTATAATACTGTAGAACATTTTTTTGTTCTATCATCAATAGTTTCCGCAGCGCACGCGATGACAGATTTTTTATGACAAATTTTTCACACCATGGGTTATATTATTGCATTTATATTAAGGATCCCTATTTTTTTTAAATGTAATATAGCCTATGTCACTCAGTGAAGACACAGCTATCTAATGGTGAAAGAATTTTTGAAATCGGTCAATTAGGTTTTGTGTGAAAACTTTACAAACATAAATACAAAAACACAAATGTTTCCTCTTTATAATATTAGTTTAGAAAGGTATAAATCAAGACATTATGGAGAACTCTCAGATATGAAGCTTCGTCACGATGTTCCATCCTTCATCTTTTTCTATGGTATAGAACGCAAACGAGCGTACGGGTCGCCTGATGGTAAGCGATTACCGCCGCCCATGGACACTCGCAACACCAGAGGAGTCTGAAAGGGGGGACGGTTGGGCCTCCGGTATCCTCACTCACTCGACGAAACACAACGCAAGCGCTATATCACGCCGGCCTTTCTGTGAGGCCGTGGTATCGCTCCGGTCGAGCCGGCCCATTCATGCTAAAGCGTGGCTCTCCCACGGTAAAAATACCTTTAAAGCAAGCGATAATTAACTAAGAATACGCACATAAGTTCGAAAAGTCAGAGGTGCATGCCTTGGGATCGAACTGGAGACATCTGTGTAGAAGTTCTACAGCCTCACACTACGCTCCTTCTCATCCCAACTAATACTATAAATGTAAATCTGAGTTTGTTAGTTTGTTACGCTTTCACCGTAAGTACTTGACAGAACATCATGCAATTTTGCAGACACGTTGTCAAAGGAACATAAAAGGATTTAGTGTACCTTTTCTTACCCTATTTTATAATATCGAATATTCTGGCAAATAATAATAATAATAATAATAATAATATTCTACCACATACACACAACACCGTCTAGCCCAAACTAAGCAGAGCTTGTACTATGGGTACTAGACAATGGATAAACATACTTATATACTTTTTTTTTGTAAATACATACATATTATACATATATAAATTCCCCCATACTAAGGAAATTTCCAACTAACGATTGGCCAGCCACTAATTTCACATTTGACCATTAATCAAAATCGTTGTTGAACATAACGAAGATTTACATATAATGATTTAGCGTCTGCCTTCCCAGCCCCCGTGTCGATGATGCGTGAAACTCATTAGCACACCATCATACTTACCATGGTACAATGTTACACTACATTTGGTACAACCGTCCTGTTTGCTGTCGATAACACCTTTTTTACTTTTAGTATTAATTATTTTGCCTCTGTCGTTTTAAAGGTCATTTGAAAGCCACCGCTTCGTTAGCAAAATCTTTTTTATTGTTTTCAATACACATGTATAGTGTACTTATTTTTTTAAAAGGGCAACTACCGCACTAGCATTAATACCTGTATCGCGGGGGACTTTACAAACTTTCAAACAACGGACACAAAGAACATACAGACATGGAACAACCATTTGTGGATCACAAATTTTTGTCCCGTGTGGGATTCGAACCCACAAACACACGGCGCAGTGGCAGTGGCGAGGCGACAACTTAAACCACATCCGTTCAGTCAAATATAACCTCGCCTGTACTTACATTTATCCTAGCTATGTTAAGTCCCGTAATGGGGGGTTTACACGAGTGACCATAGCCGCACGATTTTTGCCGCGCGGCAAAAATCGACTGTCTAAATGGCAATTCGGCTAGGTCGCAGGTGACTGAAATAGCAAGCCCCAAAGTAGGGTAGCATCCGACTTTGGCCACGCGGCAACTGGCCGCATGACAAATCGACCCGTGTAAACCCCCCTTTAAAGGGGCAAGCCTGTTAACGTCTGCCGAGCTTATTAGCAGCTGAAATGTATGAGTTTGTTTGTTACGCATCACGCCATAATTTCTCAACCGATCAGCATGAAATTTTGCATACATGTTGTCAGGGGAACAAAAAAGGCCTTTTTATCCAGAAAAGTACTGATACCAACATAACCTAAGCTACATTTAGGCGAGCGAATCCGCGGGAAAAATCTAGTAGTTTAATTTGACGGCACGGATAGCGTATTGGTTTATCTATGTGTTTGCTCGCTACGGCCACTGTGTGTTGTGCATTCTTTCCCTACAAGCAGCCAATATTTGTGCTAGCCAAAAATAGTTGTTCCGAGCCGTGGGGTTCTTAGGCGCGTCGCCCACTGGTAAGTCGAGGCACGGTCGCGGTGGCGTCGCGGCATGGTCGAGGCGTGGCGTTTATGTAGGTCGAGGTGAGGGCAGCTATGCTTTCTTCACACTTTCCACATCCACACATTCACACAACCTTCATTCATTCGTACAATTTCAATAAAATTTTACGTTGGTTTCAAAATCGTCACGCATGTTTGAAGTGCAAACACATCTACGTACGAAACAAAATGACAAAATGGCGGTAGAGTTGCGGCGCGGACGAGCACACCACCCCCGTCGCGCCGCCGCCCCGCCTCCGCCTCGACTCAACCTCGCCTGTGACGCGACTCTAGTGTGTGAGAGCACTGCCATTTATTCCAGAAGGAAACATAAAACCGGCGCGTCGCTCGTGCGCCCGCGCTTCGCTCGAGTCCAACTCGTGTGGGCGACGGGCCTTCGAGTCCGTTTTGTAAGCATCTGTAAAGTTCTCCGTACGCAATCATTATTCCTAGTGCAGGATTAGCGTTTATATATACAAAAAAAACATCGATACAAAAGGCCAATCAGAACCAAGAAAAACAAAACAAAACTGCACTTTGTACCCCAGTTTAAAACGAGCGAATAAGCATGCGTTGTTTATCAACATATTGTGCATTTACTGTTAAAATACAGCTGACAAAAATGACGCCGGTTTGGCGGCTCTAAGATCTAAGCCTTCAAGCTGATTCGGCACTTGGCAACAGTAGGCTTAAAACAACCATCTTAGTTCAAATGTACTGAATTCAGGTCATTTTATTACCAAATAAGTAATTGTGCGTGTCTTGTAAAAGAAAGCGAATGCTAAAACAATCGCAAATAACTTTGTCATGAAGTCATGACAATACTATTTGTGTAAATTGAGAATCACGATGTTTTTGTCGTGTACCCATTTATAAATTAATCATATTAGGTTAACAGATAACTATATTATCTGTAAGTAGACGCTGACTTCCGCCTGCCTATACCTAGAAAAATAGGCAGAATTGTAGTACGTCTATAATGAAATCGGAATTGCGTCTAATGCCGTCATTCGGGCAAATTATCAGACTTGTGTTGCAAATGAGAGTTTCTTGGAAAACCAATAATGTTTTGGTTGGTTCGGGAATCGAAGAAGGTATATTTATTGATTTCAAATGTAAGCGAAAACTAACGTCAAGGGATCAACAGCTACTGCAGTAGTTTAAAAATGTGTGTTTTATATACATATATATGTTATTTTGTGCGTTTATATTAGTCTCAGGTAGGACCTGAAAAGACCTATCTTGAAAAGGTAGGCAGAAGTGTATTATATCCGTCTACTATGTTTTAGATCCCACGTAATACGCGGTGAACCTAATGCCGTGGAATTTCTTGACAGAAAAACCCCAATAATCCTTTGCCCGACTCGGGAATCGCACTCAAAACTCCGAGCACAGAAGACAGATCCCTTTAATTAACATATCATTTTATTTCCTCTATCTACTTTAGACAAAAAATATGTGAAAACCTTATACAGTTGAGTTGGAAGTTATTGAATTTACATTTAGGTTACTTGCTAGGTTCAGGCAAAGGGCCTGTGAGAAGATAACACAATCTCTTTTAAATCGCTATTCAATTATAATTTCAGTATTTTCCAATTCATATGTATATCACACGATTGATTACTCACCATTAAAATTTAAAATCATAACTAATATTATAAATGCGAATGTGAGTTTAATTGTATGCTTGTTACGCTATTACGCCTTAACTACTCGACCGATCATCATGAAATTTCGTACTTAACCTATGTACATTTATGCGAGCCAAAGGGCTAAATGTAGTAAAAATAATAGAATAAGAACATAATTATTAAAATACATATGTGTCAGTTTTTATGTGTACTATGTATCCCTATGCCAAAAACTCACACAAGAACTACATACGTATAAAAAAATAGAGGTCCTTACTCCGCCTACTAATTATACTTATAACAAACCACATATTTGACAGGAGGAGATGTTATCACGACACACACGAATGAGTTTGATGTTGTACAATTTGTGACGAAGTGTGACGTGTTAACGGTACATCGGCGTAGAAAAAAATTGCTTCGGTCAAGTCAGATTTACTTACAACCATGACAAGTCTGGATTAGTAGCGCGAGAAAAAAATTGAGGAAAATGTTGTGTGGTATTATTACTCATCGGATTCTAGGTAGCTTGATGATGATTAAGGCTCTGGAATTCGAGCACCAAAGGTTCGATGGTCAGCTTACTTCAAGGTTTTCCTTTTAGCAAAACTATCAGGTTCTTGACCATGGTTGCTTTAAGCTTCGTGACTATCGCGACACTGAATTGCGTTGTCTTGAACTGATTTTAGGAAAATGGAGCAGCTTTTCCTTCTTCATCTTCGGATGCAAGATCTCTGAAAGGGTGAGTAAAGGTGTATTTCTTTTTTGCTGCTTAGCATATCTTCTATCGCACGCAACCACAGGTACCCATGCCATGCCATGATATGACATTATCAAGGTAGATATCAGATGTTAGATTTTTATATGATTATTGGCTCCACAGTGTTTGTTGGTAAACTGTTAGTAATGTCCAAGTGCAAAAGGCTTAGTTAAATTGCTTAAAGTAACCAGTATAAAAGATTAAGAGGAGTAAGCAAGAGTAGCAACTGAAAGCAACGGCAATACGAAATATTCAATAGTTCATCTATCAGTAACCCATCAACCAGACACATAGACAAGAGTCCTATCTTAAATTCATTAGCCTCACAAATATTTCACCTGACTATGAACCCATATTCCAACTTCAAATACGCTAAGCAAAAAGTTCGAATAATGAAGTTATTCTCGCGTTATTATATGGCACTGTAACGTATTTGAAGGAAGACAAAAAATAATAATTAGGTAAAAATGAACTTCCTGTGTGGAGTACTAGTTGACTATGCGCTTTGCTCCACTGCCCACTGGCCAGTTGTACGGATCGCAGAACAAGGAACATTTCGCAGTATATACCGCGATATTTTGCAGAGACCGAAATTTCTTGCACCTGCCTAAAAGAAAATAAACAGAGGATATCCAGTACTACAATCTGTAACAGACCATCATAGATAAGACCTCTACCGTTCAGAACATCACAAGCAAACCACCTTATATTGTGTTCCTGCAAAAGCCCTGCTGTACCCTACTCGAGCTGCCCGAATAGGATATGATGTGCTATCAGCACCAGTAGACCAGTAATCCAGTAAGTGACGACAACGCAACCTTACCGAGTCGTTAACATAGAAATAATATCCCTATAGTATCTAGCCTCAATCACAAGCTATGGTAACCGCTTATTACCTGGCAGACCGTAGTTTCATTTTCGACCTTATTTATATAAAAGCAAGGTATACTTATGCATTGTTTTCAAGCCAAAATCCGTTTGAACCGGCCAAAATCTTATAGTCCCGTATATATTGACACTTGTCTCCTTCCGAAGCGACCCCACTCTAGTCGTATTTTCGTTTGCTCATAGGTCTTTAAGTTATTACACCACTGAATATTTTGGTTCACATTTATTTTGGTGATTCCAAAAATAGCCCGCCCCTTCGGTTGTCGTATGTCGTAACAGGAACTTAGGGATCATATCGGATTAGACGGTCGGAAAATCCACCTGTGGACTATTAATTAAGTTTCCTCTTTCACCGATTTTTGCCGTCCTCAGAACATCGAAGAACATTGCACCCCTTAATAAATTTTTTGCGAAGTTATACTGTTGATCGGTGTTCAGTAAGTTAGTAATAGTACAACGGTGTCTTATTTGCAGGTATAATTTTTAAAGCATACTTGTTTATAAAAGTAACGAACTTCGATTCTTAATAAATTGCTTGCAAACATGCAAGCGATTTATTAAGAATCGAAGTTCGTTACTTTCATGTTTCGTGCCTTACACTAGGCAGTAACAATACGAATCTTTGAACCATCAATTATTTTGATAGCCGCATCATCCGACTTCGCAAATTATTTGCTATATGCATTTTTGCGGCCTTCTTGACTCAAACTATGTATATACCATCTCATACGACGCTTGAAGTTTTGCCGTTCTATCGACGGTAAAATCTAGCATAATTAGAAATTATTTATGTTTTTAGCTAACACGTTAGCTTATTTGTTGCAGCGAAATAAATAATCTGTTAATTTAACATTCATAAATGTCACTTTAGTGTTTATTTTAGTCTTGTTATAATATAAATATATCAACTAATAAATATTTAAATTAAAAAGTGCCTCTACAAAAAGCTTTGATTTACTGAGTCGTTTATTTTAAATATTAAAAACACAGGTCATTTTATAAATTTTATCGTTCATTTTATGTATACTTAATGTCAGTGTGTTTTCTTTTTGCATAATAACAGGCGTAAAATAGAGATCAATAGCAGCGAAAGGAAGTTATTGTAAAATAAACTTTCTAGTTTTTATTTATTTGTATAATAAAGTTGGCAAACTAGCCGGTTAACTACCGGTCTTATAGAGAGGTTACTTGTTGACGAATGCAGAAGAAAGAAAAAAAAGAAACAAAGAACTCTGAAACTCTTCTTATCAGCCAAAATGCAGTAACAGTGTTACGAGATAAAGCTACTGCGTTTTGGCTGTTAAATAAATAGTACCGTAGTTTCCTCAAAGACTATCACCCGTAGCCATTCGGGGGAGCCGTACATTCACACCATCCCAAAATAATTGTCAACGACGGGTTAAGTAAACACATACACAGTTTTCCACCTATATCTCCAGTCGTCAGTGTATTATACCCACAAATGTAGTGTTAGGTCCCACGTTACAGTGAGTGAGTCTATTGTCGCCTACTGGGCGCAGTTTCAAACCCCGTATTCCTACTGAGAAATTTTTCACTGAAAATCAAATAACATTACGGTAACTACACGGTAATCGGACCCAAAACCAAATAGACAAGCAGTCGCTTTCACTGCCGCAAATCAAACCCAACTTTAAATAGTTATTTGTAATTCATAAGATTTTTCTGCGGACGCTCCCAGCCGGCATGTCTCACAGACTCGGAGGCAGCGTAATGAATATATATTTTTTATGTTTTTTCTCTGTCTGTACTTAGGTTGGGTGAGCTTTTTATCTCGCTCGCCATGCGGCCTTACGCTTCATCAGTTCTTGCACTTACTATTCAATACTGTTCGATGTTTGCATGCAAGTTTATTTGAGATTCAAATGTATGCCCAAGTGTTTTCTACGGTTACAGCTTATAAAGCACGGATTAGATACGTCTATATATTACTTGTAGCTTTTTTCTACGTCTCGTTTTTATGTTAATTAACTCATTGCTTTAAGTCTTTATTGATATACTAGAATTTGCCCGCGGTTTCTCTCACTTAAAAGTAGGTTAGCTTAGGTAAGATTAATAATAAAAGGACATAGGGTACTATTTCCTTTACTGGTCCCCTAAAAAAGTATATGCGAAATTTTATGATTATCGGTCGAGTAGGTTAGGCGTAAAAACGTAACAAACAAACTTGCATTCGCATTTATAATATAAGTAAGGATACATTAACGGCTGTATATGACGGAGAGGTAGGCAGATAAGTGTAACACTCATACTTTGCTACCAATATTTATGTCTCACGTAACAGACAAGCCTGTTGCCGTACGTCATAACTAGCGAAATTCATACATACATATTTGCCCGCCCCTATCCGAAAGGGGTAGGCAGAGACTTATTACATTTCGCCAGTCCACCCTATTACCGTCTTCTGGTCATATTACTATACTCCATATTGCTACTGAGACGTTTTTGCTTGACCCAAAAATCGAATTCAGCACCTAAAGCACAGAGAGGCCAAGAAGGCAGTTTTAATTAATAGAAGACTAAAGTTATGTAAGTCCTATAGCAATTCCAAAGTATTACGTAACGTTTTACGTTCATTTCATAAAAAAAGTATGCCACTAACTTATTTAATGACCGAAAAATCGATTGGCGTTGAAACAAGCGTCCGTTGCCATGGCAACGTTGAATCGGATCAAATCATTTGCCCGCCGCACCAACCCGATAGCATCGCCTCGATCCAAACCACTTTATTTTTATATTCAACTGAATATTGCATTCCAGCGCCTTTACGTACTCAAGTTTTGAGCAAAAACTTTCGACTCGTAAAAATCTACCTTTCTCCGTCGTTCCCTTTCATGGTGAGAGCGAGATGGCAGTACATCGCGGTGTCTGGTATTGAATTTGCCGTTTTGCATCCGTCATGACTGTGTGAATTGGAAATACCGTTCGGGCGATCGAAAGCTATTATTGCGAATTGCTTAGCATTAATTACTAAATACGATGAGTAAAGTGATAAACTATATGATAGACTGGTAGTTTGGTGTGTTCCGGCTACTTAAAGCTGTGGCTATAAGCAAGCGCTGAGCGTTTAGCGTTTCGTTTGCGAGTCAGGCATAGACTCACGTCTTTATCCTCGACAAAATAGGCAAAAGTGTATTTATTGTAGCCACATTTCGGCAAGTATAGTTTTAGGTCTTAAGACTGCGAGCTTGCTGCCGCTTACCATGCAGCACTAATGCTTTTTCACAAAATACCTTTTGCCGGTCCCAAGATCATGGGACTTTATGCACACAGTATTTGCGTACACTACTGATCCAGACCACCACCGGTCTGGCTCCCAATGACGCTATTAACTTCAATAAGCGAAAGAAAGCCTTACTAAACCTACTATGAATGCAAGCTGTATTTGTTATTATTTTTCTACACCTCAGCCTCCTAACGAAGGATCGATATTATTGTTTAGTGCCTTTATAAGTAAACTAATTTAATTGGTGGCAAATCCTCAAGAGTTATGGTAATGTCAGGAATATACAAGACAAGAAGTCAGCGATTCTGAACACCTATGTAGGAGTATAATGATAGCTGAAAGTGGATCGTGCTGGACGGTATCCAGGAAATGGTAGAATGGTAGGCAGGTGAGGATGATGACCGTGACCGTTCCTCTAGGACTACCCGTTAAGGACCAAAAATATTTTCGTTGCTTTAATGTCTTCAATCCATCCGTTTGAATTGGACTATTGGTAGTTCAAACAGCACGCCATTGTAGGGAGTCAAATGTGTCTAGCTGGTATCTGAGGGTCATGCCCAAAGATGAGAACCGAAACTTTTATTTTATATAACACAACTCGTTGGTCTGGTGTAAAATTTCGCACACCATTTTCCTCGGAAATGTTGGTTAATCTGCAAAATATTTGCCAAATCGAATTTTGCTGTAGATTTAGACGCCGAGGATTTCACTACTCGGAAATTAAAAGACTTAGGTACTTCTTTAAACAATGGCGCTATGCCTTACCGCCTAAAGCTGGTTTATGGGGGCAAGAATAAAACAGATGTCTTTTTTAACTATGACAAAAATCTGCATGGGAGCCAGGCCATGAGTAAGAGCTAGTTTTTAATATTGCGTTGAGTAATTATATGGCATTCATCGCACCAGTCAGTTTTAATAACTGTATCAAAAGCGGTGATCAAGTTCCGTGAGAGGTGTAAAATCTCTTTGACAGGCATACTTTCTTAATATTCCGGTGCGATATGAATAAAATTTCTTGCTTAATATGTTGTAAAGAAATAATTAATACTTTTTTTTGACTGCGACTTGGTCCGAATGGATTCGCTCGCGATTTTATTTACGCAGATCTCTTTTTCCTTTTTTTTTTGTCGATTTCGGCTTTGCTTCCGTTCCGCTTAGTATAATGTGCGGCTGCTGTACATGAGGTCTAGACTAAGTAATTTAAAGAGCATGCACTCTAACATTCGATACAGTGACCCTCCACAAGATGCATACAGAACAAATTGTCATAAAAATGTCTACATCCAATTAGCCAAAATATTGAATTGATATATTGTGGCTAAAACTGTAACTTGTCAATTCTAAGTAAACACATGTTCAAAAACATTGTACACGTGGATGTTTCAATATCACAACTATTGTTTAATAACAAATTAAATATAATAGATGGACATTTTAATGGAACTTCAATACAGCTTTTTGAGGGTGACGAGGACTGTACAAACAATAACAATCTGGTGGACTTGCTTCCTCTA
This sequence comes from Catocala fraxini, assembly GCA_930367265.1. Taxonomy (NCBI): domain Eukaryota; kingdom Metazoa; phylum Arthropoda; class Insecta; order Lepidoptera; family Erebidae; genus Catocala; species Catocala fraxini. The sequence goes on along the minus strand of OV884039.1, from coordinate 22,491,135 downwards.
GCACATAGCTTTACATAATTAACTTATCTATAAAAAGTGGTTACCCCAACTCGCGATGTTGAATTGACATAATTTTATATTTATCTAGTATGACACACTTACATAATACATAGGTTAGTAAACAACGCCGCCGTCGGTTGTTATATCTTTTCAGTGCACAAACAGCCGTAGCCTAGTATTTAAGTACAGAAGAATAGATTAGGAACATAGAAACCAAGAGCATATTAAGCATTTTTTGTAGATTTTGTACAATATACACCACGGTGTAGCAAGCTTCTTAACGCTACAATGACCACTTATCATCAGTATATGCTTTTTGCGGAAAAGTCTCGAAATCGATACCACGCCACACACTTCTGACTGAAAGTTATGTATGTATCAAACAGTAACTTATCGCTCGCTTCAATGGTGAAAGCAAACGTCGCGAAGAAACCTGTATACGTGATGTCTGCGAACCCGGACTGAGCCAAAAGTATTATTCGGGTTGCCTATCGAGAGATTCTTAATAACAGCGTTTCTGAATATGTAATTTTTTTGTTTTATACTACTATTGTGGCAAACAAGCATACGGCCCACCTGATAGTGAGTGGTCACCGTAGCCTTTGGACACCTACAACACCAGAGGCATCATTTGCGCGTTGCCGACCCTGTAAAAACCAAAACTGAGTCGGAGAGACAGAAATTGTCCCGTTCCCGTGACTCGGGACCCGTGACGTGGGACCCATAACCATACTTGCTGAAATGTGGATGTTTTATACTTCTGCCTATCCTTTCCACAAAATAAGCTTATCAAAACCAGTCATTGTTCAATCATTAAATTAATGTTATTATGGTAAGTTTCAAGAATTTAATTGTGTTGGTGATGATAACTCTGTGCATAACTGTTTTAGTATTTTCGCTGTCTCGCCACCGCAGTTTCCGAAAATTCCTTATATATCCAGAAATAGCAGAACTCATGAGGAGATGAGATCAGTTAGGAGTTTGTGTAATATCGCTTCGGAGTTCTTTCACCCGATACGTGGGTGGCGGCTACTTTAGTTGCGCGGTGCTACCGCGAAACGTACAAACTTGGACAATAATGGTTGTATCTGGTCTAAATTACGTTAGTACGACATTCGGTGAAGAAAAGTTAACTAGGGTGCATGAAAGCGCAGCATGGAATAAAAGAGAAGGATGGTTATACGATGTATGAAAGAAACCATGTTTTCCTGGCCTATAATTAGTAGAATTCCAGTGAACATAGCTTCTGAAAAGCAACCGAAATGTCGGCAAAAGTGTAAAATTAAATCTAAACAGTAACTAAGTAGTACATATACATATGTACATAGATTGACGCCTGTTTCCCAGAGGGGTAGGCAGAGACTACGGATTTCCATTTGCTACGATCCTGACACACTTCTCTGGCTTCATTCACTTTCATCACATTCCTCATACACGCCCGTCGGCTCAAGGTGCTCTTAACCTGGTCTTTGTCCAGAACGCCTCCGATCTGATCGAAAAACGTTCATAGTGTACACAACATGTACATATTAAAGCAGATTACTCGTGCAAACCAAAAAACATTATTAAAATCTTAAATTCGTTAGCGTAGGATACAAGTGGATTCCTTTAGAAGTTTTTTTGGAGAAACGTTCGCCTAGGTCTTCCTCTTGCGACTATTCCATTCATACTAGCCTTATAAACTTTCTTAGTCAGTCTTTTCTCGTCCATTCTTTCTACATGCCCAAACCAGCTTAACATACCCTTTTCTATTCTTGTCACTATATACACTTTCATGCCGCAACATAACTAAGTAGTAAAAGTGTTTAACAATATTAGTTTAAAGTTAAAAAAATATGTGGTAATAGAGTTTCATAAACAACGCGATAAAATCCGTATAAAGTTTAATTTCAATGTGTAACATTCGCGTAAATGTAAAAAAGTATTTATAAAGTGGTTGGTCAGTCACATACTGACACATTCTTTGTCATCCTACCATGTGTAGGCAAACAACATTGACGCTAGGTAACTGAAATGATCCTCGTCTGAATGCGACTTTGTGATTTGTATCTTTATATATATAATTCTACTGTACGTGTGTATGTCAACTGAACTCCTCCTAAACGGCTGGACCGATTTTGATAACAAAATTTGTGTGTTCATGTGGATTCGAGGATGGTTTCGATTTGGGTTTTTTTCTAATTTTATATTTAATTTAATTTATATTTTTATGTTTAACTACTTATATTTCATGTAAGTATTTCGTAGCATTATATATATGCATATTATATACATTATTAATTATACACTAAATGAGCTTAAATATTAACAAAAAGGTAATATTTTAATATTGGTTAAAGTAGAAAAAAAAATGTTACGTAATTGTCATTAGTTGTGTATAATATAGCTGTTGTATTGTTTTTATAAGCTTTCGAATGATATTCGAAAACAGTTCAGCGTAACGCGATATATACATGACATGGTCAAGGTCGCACACGCAATTATGTATAGTTAACACATTCGAAAAGAATTCGAATACTACACAGTCGGTCTCGATGGCGTAGTGGTTAGTGTAACTGACTACCACGCCTGAGATCACTGGTTCGATTCCCGCACAAGTCAAACATTTGTGTGCACGAACATGGATGTTTGTCTTGGCCTGGGTGTTATTATGTATAATATGTATTTAGCAATTTATCCATTGTCTGCCATTGTTACCCATAGTACAAGCTCTGCTTAGTTTGGGCTAGATGGTGTTGTGTGTATGTGGTAGAATATTATATTATTATGTGATAGAATACAAATTGTCAAATCGACAAATTTGTGGATTTGCTGCATAGTACATTTTTTGCATCATTTACTTATAATGAATCGAATAAAGTAATTTATACTGATTCAGTGTTTGTACCTATATTATTTACCATACATTGAGTTTGTAGAATATCTGGACGTCTATAACATCACATATAACAAATTCAGAATATTGATGAAGTTAGAAACCTATCATTATCCTTTTTAGAGTTCGAAAAAACTCTTATACAACAGCTTTATCCGTCCGTCCGTCCGTCCGTCTGTCTGTTATACAACTTTCAACTCAAGAACCGTAAGAGCTTGAGACTCGCGGTCAACGCCATTCGACTCAGCATAGTCGATATATCCCCGAAATGACTATGACCTTTGACCTCTGACCTCTGGTATCACGTGACTTTTGCATATTACTTGAACCATTTTTTCGAACTCTAAGATTTACGGCAAGTCATTGCCGATTCTCACTTTTTATTGCTTGTATACTATAAGTACATTCTTAATCGTTTTTGTTCTGTTGTATTCTCGTTTGTTTAGGTATTAACAGCTAGTACAACCTGAAACGTCAAACAGCCTAAATAGTATGATCACGTTGATTACTGTTCGTAGCTCTACTACTCACAGAGTAGTAGAGCCTCGCTGATTTCAGCATGAATAGGCCGGCTCGACCGGGAAAGGACTACCCTCTCACAGAATATCTACGTGAAATAGCAGTATACCTACTATTGTGTTTCGTTCGGTGAGTGCCGGAGGCCCAATCACCCTCTTTCCCCATTCCCGCGCCTTCTCCTTCCCACTTCCTTTCCTAAAGGGTCGCCAACGCGCAAGTGATGCTTCCGGTGTTGCAGGCGTCTATAGGCTAGGGTGACCACTTACCATCAGGTGGGCCGTGTGATTGTTTGCCATCATTGTTGTACAAAAAAAAATCTATAAGCCACGCATCCCAAAACTATAAAAGTTATAGCAATTTTCACATGCATTGAGCCTGCCCAATATTCTTCCTAACCCTAAAGTTTTCGTGTACATTCGAGAGCGTTTCCTAATCCACACGTTGCTAACGACATGGCGACGTGGCGAACAGGAAGACACGAGCGTTGCTCTCGGAGACCCGCAGCAATACAGAAATACCCTGTCCATCACCACTGTCTACCGACTTGGATCACAATTAGCGATATTTACTAGCCGCGTCACGTTTTTCTACCATAATATTTACGGTGTAACTGTTGATTTTATGTTGCTTGTGTGTGGACCCCGGGTTTCTGCTATCATAAATCGTCTTTGGGACCCCGGAGTCTAGACAATGAGTTAAGGCCTAATTATTAGCGAGCCTTGCTGGTGCCGTTTTCGCTGTAAGTGCGACCATTGTATTAACCTGAAATGCCCTCAAAAAGGCTCGTGTAAGTATGTAAGCATAAATGCCAATTTGCTGATTTATTTATTTGATAACATAGAAGTGGTCTTGCATTTTGTCTTGCCTTCATGTCATAAGGCATTGTAATCGTATCATCAAGAGATGGAATTAGCCCAGGTCTGGTTTCAGCACTACCATCAGGCGTGGGCAAAAGATTTGGGCGCTAATGTGATTGCTATAATGGAATTATGGCCACTCCTGTGTTCTAAATTATGCAATGCGATAGCGACTAAAGAAAAGGTTATCTTTTTATAGGGCCACGATGACAAGATGTTATTGTTATGCATTTAAGAGGAGAACTCCTGACCAGGCCATGTTTTAGTTTGCCGATGCCGTTGTTAAAAGAAAGATGTCTGTTTACCTAACAGCTATCTTTAGAAGCTTGCTTGATGATCGTATCGTTTGTTCTGTCCGTATATTCATTTCCAAATATGCAGATATAACGACATACCTACAAAACTATATTTCTTAGAACAATATTGTATCTAATATACACAAGTATGTTATTATTAACACACACAGCGGTTTACCCTCAACGTGACCGTTAGAAGGAAAATTCAAATATAGGCGCAATCAATGATATTTACTCGTTGAACTTATGATGTGGCACTTCATAGCACGTGCGTCTGTGATTCATTTTGATTGTATTTAAATGCACTTGCAATATTTGTTTACATACCTTATTAGATTGTTTATGATGCGGGCGACTTGCGCGAGTTGAGGTACTTGCGCAGATTGTATGCATCGTATATACGACCGATGCGAGTTAGTCACGCAAGAGAGAGTGTTGTTATCTTGCGCTTGTTGTCCGCGCCAGGTACTTGCGTCATATAATCAGTCTGTGGACGAAAAATGGCGTTTCACTCAATTGATCTAATAGCGTTAGGCTGCTTGATAGGCCACTATGGGTATGTTAATTTCAATAGCAACCGAGGACATTGCCGGTGCGAACGGTTAAGGGTGTTATGATATGCAGCGCCTGTTTCGCTATAATTGGTCTTGTAAAAAGGAATACAGGAATTAGGCTTCGTAATAGTTACACCCTTGATCATTTTATACTTTAATAATACCATCGTATTTATAAAGTATCTGTGCTGCACAGGGCCCTTTTCTCATCATGAGAAGGGAAAGCATATTGTCCATCACACCGCTATGACGCGGATGATTTGACGCCACACATCTTCGTAAGCATTACGGAAATATCTTACACATATATTATGTAGTATTCCACACGATATTTAAGTTGGCCATTATAGCAAACGATAATTCCATTTAATACGCACATTAGAAGAGTCAGTAGTGCAGATCAGAGGATCAAATGTGAGACTTCTCGCAATAGTCTATCGGTCACCACACTAGGCTATCGGTCCTGTTTTATTATTATAACATTTGGTTTGTTCCGCATTCGCCCCTACATTACGTCCCACATACCAAAATGTTAGTTATTCGCCCCACTTTTTCAAATATTCCTTTTTCGTCCTACATTTTTGAGCATATGGTTAGCAAAACAAAATATGATTAAAAATTATTTTAAATCTTTACGATGTCGGGCTTGTGATGTCATACAATCATAAGCCCAAAATTTCGCCGAGAGATCAAGGAGGTGTTTTAAAATATTATTGGCTGACGAAATAACAAAATCTTCCATACAAAAGAAAAGGAAAGAAAAGGAACATAATTTAGGACGGAAAGGAATTACGTTAAGAAATTAATATTTATCTAAATTTAGGGGCATATCAGAAACAATTCTTGGGGCGAATGCGTATTTTTACGTATGGGGCGAAACATTAGGGTCGAATGCGGAATAAACCTAACATTTTCATAATACAAAAACAGCTCGAACAATCGATTGACTGCGCAATACCCACACGTTTTGTATTTATGTGTCAGCAGTATTGTCACAAAAACATCGGCATTCAAAAAACAACCGGAACTTTGTTGTTTTTAATAGATCGTCAGTCACTGCGCATTATGCAAAAATAGAGAAAAACATTCGACACTGCGTAATGCACTTTATCTGAAGCAGATAAAGTGTAGTATTACGCAGTTTTTTTAGTCAAAATACTCGATTGTGATAGCAAGGTTAACGTAGTTAGCATTTAAGTCTCCTCATCATCTACGCTAATATTATAAAGCTGAAGAGTTTGTTTGTTTGGTTGAACGCGCTAATCTCAGGAACTTCTGGTTCGATTTGAAAAATTATTTTTATGTTGACGAACCAATGGCTTCACGTGCTGTCCGAGACATAGGGATTTGTAACAATGCTAGTTTCCAAACTCTGCAGGCTGCTAAGAATTGTTTGACGGTAAAACGCAATTACTCTTTTTGACCCAATCCGAGATTCAAACGAGAGATCTCATGCAGCACTCGTATTTATTCCCTGCGCCACTAAGCATTGAAACTTAAAATAATAGATTTACGCATGTGGGACATACACGCGTAAATCTATTATTTTATGTTTGGTCAGTGCTCAGTTGAAGCTGAAAGCTAGGCACCTACACATCGCCAGTTATGCTTTGGTCCGACACAGTAGGCAGCGAGCATATTGCCTCTTACTGGACACATAACGATGCTCCTTGCTGCTACTAGGAATTTTCTAATAGAAAATCCCAATTTCACTTTGCCCGACGAACGAACTCGGGACCTCGTGATCGTTCGCGAATTTATACCTAGGGAACAACAAAGCAGACTAGCGTAATTATATTGATTACTAGATGTGCCCGCGGTTTCAACCGCGTTTATGATTACTGCGCCGCCCCTGTGGGTCGTAACGTGATGTTATATAAATAAATGGTATGATAAATGGACAATTTAACACTGAAAGAATTTGTCAATTCAAACCAAAGATTTTGAGATTTTGAGAATTGAAGCGTTTGTTGGAAGGTAGGCGTTATTCATATCCTGTCAAGTGTGACAGTGATATGGTACTTTCATTCGGTCAATTCGGTCATTTGGTCCAATAATATTTGTGAGTAATGAATTGGATGAAGGTATGGATGACGCTCTTAAGAATCGTTTGTGTTTTGTCAGTGCAAATGAGGCGTTTTGGGAGGCAGTACGGGCGTGTGTACCGAAGGAGGAGGAGATGGATACGCCCCCGTATGAGGATGAAGTGGTTGCGTTATCGTCCGATGAGGAGGAATCTGAAGTTCAAGAATCGTCGTAGGTTTCGACGGAAATTAACCTGTTCTGCTACTCCAATTCGTAGTTACTTCGGCCCTCCTGGTCGTTTAATGCAGTATTGTTATTCTGGGGCGTCTATTCAATCTTATTCGTGGCGTTTTGGGTCTTTTTTTTATGAAGAAAAGTACGGGGAACTGCTATTTTTTAATATGTTTGCTATGGGAAATAAAAATGTTGGGCGATATTTACAAAATCAGTATGGTATGATGATAATTAATAAAGTAGAGTTTGTTATAAGTAATAGTTCCTGAGATTAGCGCGTTCAACCAAACAAACAAACTCTTCAGCTTTATAATATTAGTATAGATTATTTGCCACAATAGTATCCAAACATACTTAAAACTATTATACAGATAAATGTATATTTCCGTTACGTGACATTTTTCACTTTGGAGATCGTTATAGGATTTATAATGACACTAGGTGCCCCTTAATAGGTTTCAGGGTTTAAAGAAACTGTAAACACCTTTTTAAGGCGGTTAAATCACATATATACTAACAATAACACACGTTTTCGCCTCGATAGAAAGTAATAGTTTACAAAAAATCATCTAACGGTCGCAGGAAATACCTTGATTTTAATATAACAATATTACTTCCCTATTTCGATTTTGGCTGTTGAAAAGCAATTGAAGCGTCGGGAACAGTGTATATATAAATTTAAATAGTTTTCATAGAATAAATAATTTATATGTATAACTTTCGCGTAAACGTTTGATAGTATTCATTATTTGTAGGCTACACCATGTTTTTTTGTGGCGTTGAATCCCACTAGGTAGTGACTACATAAATCCCACCATATTGAACCTATTCGGCGTATGCGCAGTAACCATATAACTATCAGCGCTATCCGTACTACAACAGCAAATATATTAAATTTTAATTTAACTACTACTACGCCTCTAAATCAGCCACACTTAATAGATCGAAGCTTCATATGCAAATCAGATAAGGGATGACACGAATCGACAGACACACCGTCGTCTAGTCACGACTTAATCCGCTACACAACTTTCGAGCGGCGCACACTTTCATAAGACAATGTGGCTGGTTCACACGGCGGATGTGGGTGCTTAAAGTTTCAGATACGCGACAGGTACCAGTTTTTAGGCACACGGGTCAATAACCGGGGCGGGTATTTGGACAATGCGACTATACGTATGTATATAGGTACTGCGCAGGCGCTCGCCTCGTATTACACATTCGATTGACTAATGTGCGATTTTGCAATTTTTGTTTGATATTATGTTTCCGGTCGTTCGGAAACCTTTGCCACATTCTTGAGTCAGATTTCAAGGTACTTATTATTTACAAGAATTTGTTATAATTTGATGAGTTTCATGTTAATAGGTGTGCTATTACGTTGATAGACAAAATTGTAGTCGGTTTTGTAAGGTTGACTTTGTGATTGCAGAAAATATGAATGATATTATGGATAGTGTAATAAATGTATAGATGCTTATGTACTTAATTGTACGCTTTGTAGGTAGAATATTTAAAGTTTATTACATTCTAGAAATTTTATATTTTTATTGCATATGTATTTATATACTTTATTATATATGTACATTAAGACAGTTTCCTCGTTTATAAAATACAGACATTCTACCTTAGCATGGCATATGTTTATATAAGACAATACATTAGATATTAAACGCGTTTATCCTTAACAACAATTGTTGTATTCGATATATATACTTCCTCGGTGACGAAGCGGTAGTCTGAGGTTCGAATCCCGAGTCGGATTCGGGAGCACGAAGTGTGTAGGTCACAGTAACAGACTTAATTATGTTGTCGACTTGTCGACAATATGAAAATTATTTGGCACATTGATAAGAAAAAGTTTTATTTTTGTTTGGCTCGGGACGACCGAATACACCATCTTTTTATCATCACATGAATAACTTGCCGGCATTATTTTTAATCAAATGAATAGATTCGATATTTATCTATACCTTCATACATTTACATTGTACCTATTGAGTGCCAGCGTTACACCGGCGGCCAGACACAAAAGAGTTTAATTATGTCTGTAATTCGAACAATTGACCATTTAAAAAAAATCGATAATTAAATCGATAAGCGCACATCGCTAGACCGTAACAAGTATCATGTAAGTATCGCATCCTAATTGCTCACGCGCATAGTACTTCATACAAGTTTTTGTCACCGATTTCACTCGCCAGCTACGTTTAATTGGCAAAAAGATTTTTTAGTGCTCCACTTCCTTACATGAGACACCAGACATACAACGTAGGAGTCGGACAAAAACCTAGAAATTATAATAAAAAATTATACATCGATAGCTGTCATATTAATAATTATCTATATGCTCTATTGATATGCCGAATTGTATTATAATATGATACATAGTCTCACAGATATATATTTTAGGGGGTAGGCAGAGACGTATTACACACTAATATTTGTCAGCTTTTAGGTTCCATGTATAGGATAAGGTAAGGTAGTCTTATGTTGTTTACTGGGCACTGTTCTAGGCTCCGTACATCCGTACGTTACAGAGAATTTCTTAACAGAGAAATTCAATAACACTTTGCCCTACCCGGCAATCGAATTCGAAAACCCTCAAAAACCTACCAGGCATGTTTTAAAAAAAAATTACATATAGTGGTTAGCACTGCGATTGTGCCGAATATTGGGTCTTCGACCACAGGTAAGAGATTACACTGGTAAACTCTATTGGAAACCACTGGGTTTCCATAGCTCTTGACGCAGCCTAGCCGCCTGCCTAGGCCTAGCAAAGGCATGTTTTATAGTCGAGTTGTCTTTGGTTGTCTTGTATTTTGAGCAGTTGCCCAGTTTGGTCTCCTTATTATGAAACGCATATATATAATATAGAGAGAGTACCGAAAAGGTGCTTAAAATTCCTCTTTCGTAAATTCAATTATGGTTGCTTAAATTATTAAGTAAATTTAATGTTGTCTCATTGCAAACCTGACGTCAGAGATACGATTTACTCTATTTGCATAAATTGGTACATTCATCTATCGATACACCGGCTTTACTGTCTTCTCTCAGTTTTAATATTTCACATAGATCTTGTAATCCTAACATATTTGCAATTTAGGCATATAAAAATAATACATCATTTTATAATCCAATAGTAAGAATGTGCAGAGTATATAATAAAGTAGCACGTGTAAATAAAGAGGTCAACATTGACATAAAATTAAATAGATATAAAATGATTGTATCAGGTGTACTTAGTTCCGAAAAGTTCCAAGTTTAGTTATAAGGTAAAATTATAGTTAATAAGTAAAAACCTACTTACAATTATCCACTTGTATCCTTCTTTTTTTTTTTTACGTGGGGGATTGCTTTGACGCGTAGTTCTCCGCGGGGCGACGGAGAGGTTATGTCGGGCTCACCGGGGAAAAGATACCCCGGTAATACCGACTAAACCTACCACGGTGTTCCTCGACATAACCATAGACGGCGGGGCTGCGCGAATCGCTTTCACATGCAATCGCGACCCCGCCGACGTTTCGGCCCGCCGTGTGAAACGGTAGGCCACTACATGAGACACTTCCTCTACTGTCCCCATTGTGGGGGAACAACAACACGACTCAGAGGCGCGCGTGGGAACACGCACGCCGCCTCTCGGACCTGGTGCTGATCGGGTGGTGAGCAGGCCCACGCAGCCCACCACCCCCAGGTCAAACCTCAGGGTGGCTGGAGGTCATCCGGCGCCCCGTTCTGCGGTTGGGGAGAGGGTTTAAGCGCTCACTCTCCCGCTCCGCCGCCTCCTTGATGGAAATTAGTTCCTCACAAAAGGAATCCACTTGTATCCTACGCTAACGAATTTAAGATTTTAATAATGTTTTTTGGTTTGCACGAGTAATCTGCTTTAATATGTACATGTTGTGTACACTATGAACGTTTTTCGATCAGATCGAAGGCGTTCTGGACAAAGGCCAGGTTAAGAGCATCTTGAACCGACGGGCGTGTATGACGAATGTGATGAAAGTGAATAAAGCCAGAGAAGTGTGTTAGGATCGTAGCAAATGGAAATCCGTAGTCTCTGCCTACCCTTCTGGGAAACAGGTGTGAATCTATGTATGTATGTGTCTACCTTAGGATTACTGTCCGGTTTATATATTATGTTCATTATTACTACTTACTATCTTAACATTGTACTCTGTTTGTGTACCTATTATAAATAAATAAATAAAGTAATTACTGCACAAATGTCGTAGCAGACAAGTAATATACGTATGTATGTATGTTCAAATACTATACGTGTCAGTCAAGCAGCGATAGCTCAGTGGGGAGACCAACAGACTGCAATGCAGAGGGTCTCGGGTTCGAACCCACGGCGCGCACCTCTGACTTTCGGAAGGTATATGACTTTTCGAAATTATGTGCGTATTGATTGACAATCCTGTCTCGGAGAGCACGTTAAGCCGTTAGTCCCGGCTGCCATGAATATCTATGGCAGTCGTTATTGGGAAAGTCAGTACCCTCTAATATCCTGACACTGGTCTAGCCTTAGGGTATCGTTAGCCTTCGGGTTGCGGAGGTCAGGTGGCAGCCGCTTCGTGTAAAAACTGATATCCAGTCAAATCCGGTTAGACCAGAAAAACCGACCCCAAGTGACCTGGGAATAATAAAGGCTAAGAGAGAAGAAGACTATACGTGTCAGTTTAGGTGAGATCCACAAATGACTTTTCTCTGTCTGGGTGAACTTTGAGTCCGTTAATTTTATGTCTGTTAAGTCCCTAGCGAAGGAATCAAACCTTGTGTTTTGTTTCCTAAGTTGGAAGTTGTTTTTATAGTAAGAATTTGATCCATGTTTCAGATAGAGATACTTTTAATAAATGTATAGTAAGACATACTGACTACCAAAAGTCTCAATGTGCGTATCGTGCGCCCTGAATACTTATAGTAAACACTCAAATCAGAATATTGTGTTTTGTTCTCGCTTAGTCAGGATTAATTGAATTATCCTACTAATATTGTCTTCTGTTTACGCGAATGTTATTCATTGAAATTAAACTACTATATACGGAACTACTAAATCCGTATATAGTAGTTTAATTATCCTACTAATATTATTAATGTGGCAGTTTATGAAGATGTTCAGATGTTGGTTACACAATGCCGCGTAAAGTGTTGAACGGATTTGGATGAAATTCGGTACACCGATAAACCGTGTCCTGGATTAATATATAGAGTGCCTATCCCGGGTGTTTTTATCCCGATAGTCGTGTAGGATCCATCCGACGAAACTGCGTCATACTCAAAAGAAGTTATATTATTATTCGTAGTAAAATAAACATTTATTATTGTTTATTTCGAGTATAAGAATGTTTGGTTTTATTAACTTTTGAAAAATTTTGTAGCTAGATTAATCTAAGCATACCTACTCATATGTTAAGATCAAATCTAGCTACAAATTTTTTAAACCAGTTTGATGTTTGGAACGATTCCATGTAAACGGCAATAGACTCACCCTATAAGGTAGCACCTTAGGCTTGAATATAAGTTGGTATACATGGCTGTATGACTTTTATGGTCACGAAAACACCTTTATTTAACACTAGCTGCGCCCCGCAATTTCACACGCGTAAGGCCCGATGCCGTGGGAATATCGGGATACAAGGTAGCCTATATGTTTATCCAGGTCTCCAGCTATCTACATACCAAGTTTCATCGCAATCGGTTCAGTAGTTTTTGTGTTAAAGAGTAACATTCATCCATTGTCACAAATTTTCACATTTATAATATTCGTAGGATTAGTAGGATACAATTTAAAATGTCGGACGTACAGACAATTCACAAACTTTATATGTAAATAATAAGACAAGTTCCGAGCTCTCTTGTTGTTCTTATTTCACGCCAGCTAATTTTGACGAACCGCCACAGGCCTGTATTTCTGACCACTCCCATATTTGATTACATGGCGTGATGGAACGCCACAGATTGTGCGCCGATAGCCCCGACTGCTCAGTCAAAACGTGTGTGGCGATCAACAATAGAACCACTCATTTTTTGTTTAATGTTAAATAAATTGGCTGGTTTTTGTTATTAATTGTTAATACATAAATGTTAGTAGCAGATCGGGTTTAAGAATACAGCTGCCAGAATAGCTTGAATTAATATACAAATCTGACTTCTTGTCAAATTTTTGGAACATAGAAACTAATTTTGTGTGATTAAATCATGCCGAATTTATTTTACATATAATATCAGCTCTGTATTAAACTGTCTCACTGCTGGGCGCGGGCCTCTTCTCAGTATGAGAAGGGTTAGGCCATAGACCACCATGCTGGCCCAGTGCGGGTTTGGCAGTCTTCGAGAACATTATGGAATATTGTTGCGATTGCTTTGTATGAAGTATTGAGTTCTATTCCCGGTTCGGCTAAAGTGCTATTGCACCAAATTGCTAAGTTATTGCACCAACGTTTTTCCGGTTCGCTTCTAAATAACTACATTCAGGATATTATATACTTAGCTATTATATTTCTAGAAAAGATATATTACTAGGTATTAATCTGTACATCGCAGTAACTAACAGACCCAGAAACACATAAGGCGACTATTCTCGTAATAAAAACTGTTCAAAATAGAGTTTTGATCTAGAATAATAAACGTCAAATGTGACATTTTTATGAATTTATGTATATCTGTATTTCTTTTTGTTAATTATTTATTGTAGTAATTATTTTTTTTCTTAATTATCATTATAATTTATAGGAATTGATATTAGCATCCGTGCAGTCACTAAAAGGATCTAGTTGAAAACCAGCGCCAGGCTTCCTTAGCCTGGCATATGCTGAACTAGGTTTTTTTTTAATTTTTATTTAAATTGTTATTTTTTAATTTTTTATTTTGTCAAATAATCAAATTTTCTTTCTTTCTTTCTTTCAACTGAAATACAATTTATTTTAAGTTTAATTGTGTAGCTTACCATTTGTGATATTTATGACACTAAATCCATCGGTTCTTTACTTTAAACGGTTTTTATAACAAGATTTAGCCTTCAGGATGAATATTTTTATAGTTTACTTTAGCGATATGCCCGGCTTCGCGCGGGTAGTACAAAACTTTAAAAATTATACACCTGAACCTTCCTCATGAATCACTCTGTCTATTGGTGAAAGCCGCATGAAAATCCGCTTAGTAGTTCTTGAGTTTATCGATATTAGACAGACAGACGCAGCGGGGGACTTCGTTTTAGAGTTCGAAAAACCTCTTATACAACAGCTTTGTCCGTCCGTCTGTTATACAACTTTCAACTCAAGAACCGTAAGAGCTAGAGACTCGCGGTCAATAGCATTCAACTCAGCATAGTCGATGTACCCCCGAAATGAGTGTGACCTTTGACCTCTGACCACGGTCACGTGGTATCATGTGACCTTTGCATTTTTTCGAACTCTAAGATTTACGGCAATTCATTGCCGTTTCTCACTTGTTATAATATGTAGTGGTTTTTTGAATGTCTATAAATCACACATTTTACTCGATTTACATTGCACGTGTGATCAGTCTTTATATTATTTTACCAATATTAAATTGTCCTTCTACCATCAATTAATATATGTATATCATAGAAATTTATACACCATAATACAACTCCTCCCCACTTTACTATACAATCGATGTAGAAAAAAATATTCATTTATATGAACAAAACCTAGCAGATAGAAAACATTCACTACAGCATACAATAGGAACGGTACGTTAAACTGCCAAAATAATAAAGAAATGATCTAATCTTGTAATAAAACAAAAAAAATCTAGATGACTAGCTTCAACTTTGAGTGGTACAGAAATTAGCAAACCTGACGCAGGTGATATTCATAACCACATAAAAACCGACTTTAACTACATCAAAATAGAGTTAACTTTCGTTCAACAGTGATATGTCATACAGCGAGGTTCATAGAACTACACACCCACATTGATACAAGTAATATTTTCTTATTTAGAGTTCAGTCGGAAACCGAGGGAACGTTTTTGCCGCAGAGTTCGTGTTCTGAATTGAAAGTCATGATTCGGGGTCTACGTCATCCGTTTTTTGTACACTAGCGTTAAAGTTTATTCAGAAATATTCAATTCCAAGTGCTGTACCGTGTAAGAACTGTAATTAGTAGTCATTTGAAGACAGAAATAGATTGGATACGACGTATAGTTGGTTATTTATGAGATTTATCGGGAGCCATCAGAGATTTTACAATACCTACTTATAGCAATTTTGTATATCTCCACTTTGCCTTGTCTCATATCATAGCAATACGGTTATATTTAGTAGGTACCTACCTAAATTTCTCTAGCCATAACTAGTTCCTACGTCACTATGGTGTCCTGTAATAATATCATACGAGACATAGATTACATGATTTCGTAAATATTAGTAAAACAGTCTTTTTATGACAAAGTTTCTACATATTAAGACTTGTAAAGAATGACACAATCAACATAATCTTATAACTATAAGTCTGTTTTAAATACGATTTTTTTCTTTCAGTCATAGTAACGCGAAAGTATGAATAGGATAAAATCGAACTAATTCGAGGTAAAAACAATTGTCCCAGAAATACTTTTCTAATTTGTATTTGTTATTATTTATTATTAGGTTGCAATGAACCTCAAATCCCATTTTGCAATCCCTTAATAAATTTCCTGATCAGAAAATGGATTTGAAGATGTGATATTGGATCTATGGTTTAAATAATCAAAATCTGTTATACCACATTTATTTCATCCTTATACTAAGTATGGAGTAAGTACGTCATACTAGATATTAATCAAGGGTAAGTACAGATCTTTTTTACAAGTGAATACGTTATATATACAACATTGATATAACTATTCCTTCGATATGTCAAACTTGAATTGACTTTTTTTTGTTTTCCTGTTTTTATAATTTCTGTTTCGAATCTAAACCCACTATTACCTACAGTTTATTTGGAAAGTTAATCGGTAATCGATTTCGTGATGTGTCGTTTGAAACGGTCTCGTCACTATTGCTGTTCCACGATCATCTGTCAAACGAGACTTCATATTTGAAACGGACTGTAAACCTAATGGCGTACGTATACGCACGAAACCGTTAATCCAGCGAATAAACCAAAATTATATATATTGAAGAATACATACATAGATAGCCTTACGCCTTTCTATACCCCTAAAGCGGCAGGCAGAAGAGTATTACAACCAAATTTTCCGGCTAACGTGGATATGTTAAAGGGCAGTTTCGGACTACGGGTTGAGTTTTTGCAAGAAAATTTCGGTAACTCTTTGCACGACCTCGCAATCGAAACTAAGACCTCACGCATAGCACTCGAAAACACTACCGTTGCGATACCGAGGACAAACACAGAACATAAAACAAAATTAATAAACGAATTATACGGAACCAATACGCTGCGCACGAAATAATTTTGGTAACATTTTTTTGCTGTTCATTTCTTGTTAATGATGAATCGTGTATTATTTGAATAGGTAATACGGTCTATAGGGAGCAATGGACCTAACTCAGCAACTTATTATGACGCGATAATTCTAGAATGAACACCTTTATATAAAAAATGCTAATGTTTACCGAAGAAGTGGTTTAAACGTTTCAAATTATATTGTAATGTTCTACTCTCTTTAAATAAAAAAAAAATTATAGTTGGATTTGGTAATTTATAGTTAGTTATTTATAGTACGTATTTTTAAAAAAGGCTGTATATATTATTTTTACTTGGCAACACATTAAATATCTCAAATAATTATAGAGGCGTATAAGAACTACATTTGGCTGCTTTAGGTCTAATACATAAGAGGGATGAGCTTTTAGTTATGCCTGAGTAGTTGTAATCATAATTTTAATGACTGAAAAGTTACCGGCTCCAATGAATTTAATCGACTCGGGTATCAAACCACCAATCGTACGTATAACAATGTAGAAATTTACACTAATATTCTAAATAGTGATATTTGTTTGTGACTTTCATGTTCTTCATTCTCTCTTTATGTCTGTTATTGCACATCGTGTAGTCCGCGGCTACACAGACAATAATATTTTAAGACTGCCTCGATGGCGCAGAGGTAGATAGTATAAGCGACTGCTCTGCCTGAGACCTCTCATTCTCGAGTTCGATTCCATGGAACGACAAATTGCTTGCATAGTCAAAAAATTTCAAAACCAGCACTGAGTCTAAAACTGTAACCCATTAGAAGGCAAGATACTCGCACATTATTACAAAGGAAATAAAACCATAACTGTCAACTATAATAATAATGCCCTCCAGACGGATTTCGGTCACGGCGGCCAAAATTAACGACTTAGAAGACTGGCCATCTGCGCAGGAGATATTATAGTGCACAAGCGTGTGCGCAAACACAAGTGCACTCTCTGTTCCCTAACTCTCATGATCCGATGGGACGGTAATCCGACACGACCAGAGAGAGATCAGGCGCAGGACCAACGGCTTTACGTACTTTCCGAGGCACGGGAGTGTCCAACACCGCCAACTTCCTAACTCCGGGCTGTTATTGAGATTTCTTAACTGAAAACCCAATAACTTTTTGTTGGTCCGACCCGGGATTCGAACCCAAGACCTCATGTACAGCAGTCGCATTCACTACCGCTGCACCACGGAGAGTATAATACACCTTTGTCTGGGTAGACAAAGGTGTACCCTATTGAGGATATAGACGTATGACTTGAAAAACGACTAGGTGTAGAATTCCAGAGTGTTAGAACTAACCACATGAACTCAAACGTGATTTCAAGTAATGCAAGACTACATCGTCACCAATCGTCGTCATATTATGCGCATGCGCAGTCGCAGCGTTACTCGACCTCTGTCAACATTGTGTAACCAGTTACCTCCGCTCATTACATACATAGACTCACGACTATATGTCCCCGAAGGAAGAGCAGAGGTGTAGGATGACTATACTTCAAGAGGCTAACAAGAATTCTATCGTACTGTCTATTATAGATTAATATCTATTCTAAATTTATAAAGCTAAAGACTTTGTTTATTTGTTTAATTGAACGCGCGAATCTCAGGAACTACTGTTTCTAATTTGAAATTTTTTTAGTATTGTTTATCCTGTTTATCGAGGAAGGCTATAGGCTATATAACATCACGCTACGACCCACGGGGGCCGCGCAGTAACTATAAACGCGGGTGAAACCACGGGCACAGATTGTTAAATAATACAACAAAATTTCTTCTTATTGCACCTCCAATTTTTTTTATTGCCATTTTTGACAGACGAGCAAGTGGTCCACCTGATGGAAAGTGGTAACCGCTGCTCATGGATTTCAGCAATGTCAGGACACAGCAAAGCCGCTGCCTACCGTGAAAGAAGAATATTATTATTAAGTTATTATTGCTATTATTTTTAATGTTTTATAGTCAATAATATAGTGGGTGCAACACCTTGTTGATATGAGTTGTAAAATACTGAATATATTTAATTGGCGATTTCAAAGAGCGGCAGTGAGTTTCATGCAGGTTTCTTCTCATAGACTTAATCATTTGTCTGAACCTAGCAACTAACCGAAATGTAGCTTCAGTAACATAGTAAACTGACTAATCTATATATTTTGACATTCATAAGTGTTACTTTGTAACCTAAATAAATAAATTATTTTTGGCTACAAGTAGTGGGCTAGGATTTCATTTTCCAGAAAGATTTTCCCAGGATTTTAGTACCTACTCAAATATATTGATATATTATTAAAAAAGCCGTATAAACTAGTTTAATTTCAATTACAACAATCGCGTAAACGTAAGATAATATTATTGAGAGACTATCTATCAATCCATTAATTTAATTCCAAAAGGAAATATTCTACAGCCTTACCAAATACTAAACTTTATCTACCTATGAAGGAAAATAATTAAATCGAAGGTACAAAAGAATCCTTTACAATATGTCCCCCAGTTTGGATTGTTGATTTTTTGAAGTCGGGCTCTTCTTTGTATGTTCCTAATTAGCCAGGCTTATCAGATCATGAAGTTGGCAGTGCCTGTCCTCTGACGTAATCAGGACATGCAGCCTTTTTGTGTAGCACTCTTTGATGTTAAAAGGAATAGTGACTGGCTGGTACGGTTTTCGGATATCGTGGAATAAGACAGAATTCTGTATTCAAAAGATATTAACAGTTATATATATTTACTTGCGAAGTAAGGCAGTTTGGTTGATGACAGTTTTTCGTTACAAGCGAATAAGCATTCGAATTATTCGAATATGTATTCGTTACCAATAATCAATTGGACGAGCTCGCCAATTACTTGGTGGCAATACGAATGAGCTGCGTCTCTTATGGAAGTACCACCGTCTTACAGAAGAGTGGCGTAAGATTAGGGACATGGTACTGTATTTCGCCCGATGAGTAAGTGTGCCGAACGTTAATATACCTTCTCCAAAACCTTCTTTGCTTTCATCTCATCTTTTAATTCCTTCTCCCTGGAAACCGTAACGTTGGTACTCCGGGTATTGCAAGCTATCAAAAGCTACGGCAACCAGTACCATAAGGCGAGCAGTATACGTTATGGTACTGGTTGCCGTAAACGTATAATAGTACAATAAAATATTTTTTTTTTACTTTAACTGCATCGAGTACGCATACACCAACGCCTTGACGACTCATTTTTCTATCATATAACACAAAACATTTTAAAATAGAACAGATCAACGACTGATCATCAATTAATCCCACATCATTTCGCTTCAGAAACGTTTAAACAGCTGCCAGAGACAAACGAACTAATAACTTTCTTTACGATCATTATAATTTCCGAATAAAATTACACTGTGGAACATCGCGAACAAGACCATGGTACAATCTCTTATTTAACAAAGTCATTACTCTATTTTTTTTTTGGCGCTATCCATGTCTATCATGACACTCCGGTATGTAGGTGTGTCACATGGGCGGACCACGTGACAAGCAGACAGGGACCAAAATATTATTACACTGTTATTAAATCTGCCAAGAAGAAGCCATTGCCCCCGAAAATAAAGTAAATAAAGCCGGGCAACGTCAATCATGAAAATGTTGAAGGGTTATTTATGGTGCGACGTTCCGGGAGCGAGCCGAGGCTGAGTGCGGCCGAGATAAGCCGATGATACCCAGAGAGACTTCTGATGCAAGTAGAAGTATTTCTAGTATCATCATATTTTAAAGGGCTTATGACGCAATGAGTGACTACGCATTTTCTTCGAGTTTAACTATAACGAATTTATGTTCATAGATTGGTCGTACGTCCTACATTTATGCTAGTCGATATGGAGTGTTAGTTAGTTATTACCATAAGGATTCCAACATTGAGCTTTTCAGCACTATTGTATTTTTGAGTTTTAACAATAATATCATCGCTCTTTGTAGAAGTTATATCTGCTTAGACTGGTAAACCCCTATGGGTTTACCAGTATAATAAAATTGGGTTAATTATATGGGTTTACCAATATAAAAAGTTATTGTTCCTGGCTAGGAAAAACAATGATTTTTGCTCAAGAAATTAATCATGAAACCCCTAATCTTGTAAATTTATTCGCTACAATCCAAGAATTACAATCCAAATTTGGTGTGTTTCTCACCTGAGCCATACACTAAACCTTGCTTATCGTCGATTAGATTATTACTTAGGAGATATTGTTATCCTGATATCGAGTTTTTTATACAATTGACCCACAATAATCAATCGCATCTAGCATGTGCAAACTAGTAGAAATTCACACTTCCGAGTAGATTGTGGACACAATTTTAGCAGATAATAACATATGAGCTAACAAAGTTTTACTTACTAATATAACTAACAATTAGTTTTTATTCATAACTTGAGTAAAAACTTTCGAAAGCGAATTCAAATGTCAGACGTAGCAAACTAACAGTCTTTTCAATGAAGAATTATTGCTTGTCCATGATTGAAGAACAATACTCTTAACCTTGTTATTGTTTTGGCTCCGTAACGACGTCGGATCCGGCTCGCTCCCGGCGCGTTGTAACATAAATAACCGTAACTCCATCGCTAAAGCCACCCACTGATCAAAAGTACATTAACTATTTCAGCGCGCGCTTCGGTCACATTTCACTGTGCGCGGGCGCACCTACGCAGCCACAACGCACACTCACACACTTTCACGAACTACTTTTTCGGGTAATTTTCCAATAATTAGTTTGTTTGTGTGCTGTAATAAATAAAAGCGAATTAGTAAATTTATCCTCACACCTAGTAATTGTCAGACACGCGTTTTGTCTGTCCCTTTTGTTATATAAATATCTACTTTACTATTGTTTGTGGTAATTTACATAGTTAACTCGTATTGGCTGAAGCTTAGTGACAGCTATTTTTATATTGCGACTAATATATTTCAAGTGATTGACAAAGGGAGGGGCCGCTTGGATTTCTTATAAATAGGAACAGCGAAACAGCTAAAATTTAATACTGCGTATTTCAGTGTAACTTCGATAACCTAATTGGTTAGTTTATTGAAGTCACATCCATTATGGAGCATAAGCAACCCCCAAATTGTCACAGCACCCAATCTTACTGCTTCATTAATATAAATTTCCGAGAAAAAAATGTATCTGGAGACTAATAATAACCGGTTTCAAAATATTACCAGTTTCAAAGTGTCACCGTTTCACAATCTGCTTTCGAGTGCAAGATGTTAATCTTGTAAAACAAAAATGTTAATTTTTGCCTATTATAATTTTATCAATTTTCAGGGTCGCATTGCGAGCATCACTGATTTACATATTTCATAATTGTCCATAATTGTCCCACAGTTGCTTAAAGCCATTTTGGCAAAATATTACGTATATTTACAATAACCCAATAATTTATATTTATTTATAATAAACAAATAATTCATATTTTATTTGATTTAGTACCAAGCGATAGGAGGGAAATACAAAATTACTTAGATATTCATAATTCATTGAACATTTCGGCTGTATCTCGGTATTTATCATTACACAATACCAATAAACTTTTAATACTTTTATCTATTTACTACCGACTACGAAATTTATATGAGATTGTAAATAATTGATAATCGCAAAAAAACCATTGACAATATCCTGTCTGCGTGTTTTTATGGCAGCATTGTCATAATCACTTGCTTGACAACCAATAGAATGAAAAGTATGTCAAGATACAACTATGGTTTGCGTCATACCTATTTTAAATATATTCATATGTTCACGGTTTGATTTGTGTTCCCTATTTCATCCGCATAAACATGTATTATCTGTGTATTTTTATTTGGAAACCGTTGTGTAGGTAAGAACGTATAAACGAACAGACAACATTTTATTCTATGATAGGTTTAGAAGATATCTTTCTCCATCTTAAACCTACTGGCAATTGTAATGCTCTGGCAAGCAAGAAGTGTAAGGATTTTTAGTTATGAAACTGTCAATTTGGAATCCAAGATTTCAAAGGAGCCTGTACATGTGAAAATCTCTGTTCAGTTCTGTGCTATATAATATTTTTGTTTAATAAATTGCTTATCAATGTAATCTCTTGCATCGAAGGCACATTGGTTCTAGACATAATGGACTTACGTCAGTCGAGATCAGCAGCCTACTTTCAAAAGCTAGCTGGTACGTAAAAACGATAGTTAATCTTTCTATCATACGCATAAGTGTTAATTGTAGAATAACTAGTAGCTGACAACATGGCACGTCTTTTAAAGTGCCTGAAAACAGTACTTATCTCATACAACATAAAGCTGTTTTGATGCAGTTTTATTAAAGCAAGGTTTATGCGTAAAACGACTCAAACAACACCTCATTTGACACAATTGCAACTGCTAGAAATGGAGCCAAACATTCCATTAATGAAATACTTCTTATGTGTAAAAGCTTCGGCTCCTGTGTACGTTTCGCCTTACCGACCGGTTGGCGTGGATGAAAGTGATTTATTCCTAGAGCGCGACAATGGAGGTGGGTCGTATGCGATTGACTCTCACCAAGCATGTCGTAAACGTACCCGTCATATGTGATGAGCACCACATCATCTTATATGGAGGTAGAGTATAATGTCCTTCAGACCGAATTTCGGTCACGGCGCCCAATCTTAACGAAGGTTGGTCATCAGCGTAGAAGATATTATAGTGCACAAGTATGTGCGCAAACACAAGTGCACTCTCTGATCCCTGACCCTCATGATCCGATGGGACGGACAATCTGACACGACCAGAGAGAGATCAGGTGCAGGACCAACGGCTTTACGTGCTTTCTGGGCACGGGGGTTTCTAACACCGCCAACTTCCTAACTTCGGGTTCGTATTCAGATTTCTTAAAAGAAAAATCAAATAACTTTTTGTTGGATCGACCCGGGATTCGAACCCGAGACCTCATGCACAGCAGTCGCATTCACTACTGCTACGCCACGGAGGCAGCTAGAAGGTAGAGTATACAAGTGTACTGTAATTGCACCTGGTAATAGCTTTTCTGTACACGGCTTTCTGTAAGTTAAGCTTGTGCTATCGGCAACTTTTTTATTATAGAAATACTAGATTTAGATGATGACTAACTGAGACTAGATTAGTTTAGGTTATGTCAATCTTCTGTCCCTCGGGCAAAGTTCCCGGGTGAAAGGTAAACAAAAAACTCTATGTCTTTTCTGTATCCCTGACAACGTCTATGCGAAATTTCATAATGATCGGTCGAGTAGTCAAGACGTGAAAGCGTAACAAACAAACTTATATTCATATTTATAATATTAGTTAGGATAACTTAATATGACTGGCTCGATGTCCTAGCAGTAATATTTAGGAACTCAACCTCAACGTACAAAGTCCCAGGTTGGATACCCGGGTAGTTCCAAATGAAATTGGGTTTTACTGTCAAAAATTTTTTTGTAGTTTCACGGAGTCGGGTTCGATGCAAGGTAGGTGGTGCTCTCTTTTACGTGGGTTCTAAATGCATAGTTGGCAAAATATAGGTGTGATACATGGCAGTACAGCTATGCCTACCTCTTCGGTGATATCATCGTGATGTTATGTATGTGTCTTAATATTTTAAAAGAGGTACAGCAAGATCTCCTCTTGTTCGTAGGGTTTCGCTCAGACTTAAACAGACCAAATTGGGCAATATCTACATTTTACCAATGATAGCAACCACATAACCTTGCGCTATACTAAAATTACCTAGCGTACGAGTATATAGAAGTAGGAAGTAGGGTGTCCAGATTCTCTAATAAGGCACTATGCCGTCAGAAGGGAACTCTGGTCTACTAGTGCTTACATAGGCTATTAGCTGAAACTGCCTTCTTTTTAATTTTTTTTTACGTGGGTAAGTGCATTGACGCCTATCTCTCCGCGGACAGGTTATGTCGGGCTCACCGGGGGAAAGATACCCCGGTAATACCGACTAAACCTACCACGGTGTTCCTCGACATAACCATAGGCGGCGGGGCCGCGCGAATCGCTTTCATAAGCAATCGCGACCCCACCGAGATTTCGGCCCGCCGCGGCGTGTGAAACGGCAGGTCACTTCACAAAAATACTTCCACCACTGTCCCCCCTGTGGGAGACAAAGACACGACACAGAGGCGCACGTGGGAACACGCACGCCGTCTCTCAGACCTGGTGCTGATCGGGTGGCGAGCAGGCCCACGCAGCCCACCACCCCCAGGTCAAAGCTGAAACTGCCTGCTGCAACTGAAAATTTGTGAAAGCTGGTAGGAAAACGACACGACCTTCCGAAAGGTTGCATCGCTTGTTTGATACTTTTGGTATTGCAAGCTTCTATCATAACCGCTCTCTCTCTCTCTCTCTCTCTCTCTCTCACCCTCTTTTCCCTCTCTTTCTCACTCGCTCTCCCTTTGTTTTATTTCTTAAGCTTAACATATTATATTTATTAATTTAGTTAATTTGAAAATGTACTTACTTTTCGAAATAGTTATTAATGACCTACATATTAGATTTCTCCAGTTCTTAAAATAAAACTGTACAAACCAGCAATGTTGAAATGTAGTAATACGAAACTCGGAGTCTAATAAACTTGACACATCAATTAAAGTTGACAGGTCGCGACTGGTATATAAAAACTACTGTATCGACAATTTTACACTATTCATATTATTATAATATTGTCTTATGTTTACACGAATGTTATACATTGAAATTAAACAAAATTTATACGGATTTTGTCGCGTTGTTTATATTTTATAAAACACTATTATTACATAATTTTGAAATTTTAAACTCCTATTGTTAAACACATTTTTTTGGTCGCACTGAAGAACTTGCGAACTTGGCCAGATGTTACAGTACTCCGTACAGATAAAGGAAACGCTACGGTCATAATGGATACGTCAGATTATAAACATAAAATTGAAAATTTACTTTCGTATGAAACAATATATAAACAGGTTAAAACAGACCCTACAAACAAAATATTGAACAAAACCAAAGACATCATACATAAATACTCCGAAAAACTAGATCTAGACGTTAAACAATACCAGCTTGCGTAAAACCTCCAAAGCTGTATGGGTTACCAAAAATACACAAGGAAGACGCTCCCCTACGTCCTATTGTGAGTCAGATCGACACACCAACTTACAGACTGGCTCAGCACGTAGCGAAGATACTCTCACCACTCAGAGGCAACTCGTGAGCACATGTAAAGGATTCATACCATTTCTTGAGTGAGATTAAACACATACTTCTCACTAACAATGCTTTAGGCTGACAATCGCTTGTTAAGGAAAGTAAAAATAAACATTTAAATATGCAACTTTCATAAACTAATCTATTTCAAGTATTATTGCGTAAACACATTCTAATCGTTAACTAGAGTGATTTCTAATTAACAATTTATATAATCGCCTGAATCTTTCTTGCGAAACTCTGCATTTGAGTCTGCAGAACGACAGCTGTGGGATAGCAACGACTAATGTAATATAAATATGAACTTGTTAAAATGTCATCAAGCGGCAAAAATCCAGTTGCTCTTTTGTAATAGAGCTAAGAATACATTATGGAAATGCTTGTAAAAGTACAACTAATGTTTCACAGACATTCTAGAAAAATGCATACGCAACACAAACTACTCACTCACCATCTCACTTGCAATTATTTAGTTCATGTTGCTTGTTACCATTAGCATACTGCTGTTGATCATGCGGTCACCAGTCCGAAGCTCGTGACAAAAACAGATATTGGTATCTTCTGTCAAGAAGTTCTCAGCCGCGCTTTAAAAACTGGCCGATGTTTCATCTAATTGCCTCGTAAAGGAGACGTGAAGCAGTTAGTCCTGCTCTTGGTCTCCCTCTTGCCGTGAAGGAATGATATACCATAGGATCATGTAATTCATGTTAATGTACTATCACATCATGGCAATAAAGAATGCTCTGGTTACGCTTGTCTTCGTAAACATTGGCCGTCTTGCCTGAATTTGTTCTGAAATACATAATGGTCCGTAAAAATATATTTAGTAATGCCGAAGGCACGACATACTGAAAAGCATTTACCCTTTGATATCATCTTAAAAGAAAACCGACAATAGAATCACATACATACCCATCTACCTACCTACCTACTTTCTTGGAGTCGACCAAAAACACGGTTAGACTTGTGAACTTCTACTAATAAATGTTTCATTGAGTGGGGAAGGCACCGTTTCTCAATTTGCTTCGTCACCCTCTAAGGACAAGCTATAAAACTGTTGTACGCCTGTAGTTGCCACCCCGCCGCAGGGAAAGGACTAGGCAGAATTACGACCAGTAAAATACGTATTACCACCCCAAATCACGTAAAAACGGTATATTGAAAAACAAAGTGCATCGAAATTGGTGCATTTGTTTTGTAGTTGATGCGACAACGACGGATTGAAAGTTCCGACATAAAACCTTATTTGTTAGGGGTGGAGATGAATACTATTTGTTCACTAGACCTTCATTCTTTCAAGGGTTAGTATTCCCGAGTGTATGAAGGCTTGGTTCCAATATATTGCCCACCGAGGCATCTGTCGTTAGTTTCCGTGCATTCTATAATAAGACCACGATTTTGTCGTTCGCTGAGTAAAAATCCGGTTAAGTAACGTGTAATCTCATATAACTAAAGTTTCTACCTGACACCGCAACAAGGTTCATCCTTTCCACATCAATATGTTTTATCAAGCACGGTGAACGTTCAGCGCTCATTTCGCCTATGTATATGCAGGCTCTGCACAGAACTTTCTGCAGTGTGCAATGACTTAGCCGCTTAGCTGAATAAACGGGAGCCATAGCTAAAGGCCATGGATGGCGGTTACCATTTACCACCACTTAGGCCCGACTCGCTCGTCTGTCACTAATCACAACATCAACTTTGTATACGAACTGTTTCTTTGCTGGGTGTGGGCTGGACTGAGCACTTCTTAGTTTAAGAAAGATGAGGCCATTGCCGACTACACAGTGTTGGCAGCCTTTACATATCTTCGAGAACATTATGGAGAACTCTCCGCCATGCAGGTTGCATTACGATGTTTTCCTTTACCTTAAAGGTGAGCGATAATTAACTATAATATAATACACACATAGCTTTGATAAGTCAGAGGTGCGTGGCTGTCCAACAGTCTCGCATAATAGATAGTCATAGATGATCATAAAGGCCGATGTGTTATGAACTTATAAGATACAAATTTCTGTTTAACTTTTTTCTACATGGTTACACATCAAAAACCTTACCACAGCAACGTTACCTAACCTCGTGGATTTCTAACAATTACCATTTATTAGCACGAGCCACTAAAATTGTATATTATATTGTAAACAGTATGAGAATAATTATAATTATATGTATAGGAACGCCATTACAAGCCAACTTCTCTAGTCTGTAATTGTATAAATTAACATGCTTTAAGCATGTTTAAATTAATTTCAGTATTAATAAATCATAACATAACATACAATGTTTCTTTGTTATGTTATGATTAGCATAACAATTTACTGTGTTATACTAATACAATACTCTATCAAAATTATAGTTCAAACATTTTATCCATTTATATTGAACTAGTATTTAACCGTTTTTAACTAAAATGCTGCCTTAGTGATACAGCAAGAATTGTGCGATTTCTGAGTCGGGCATGTTATTATTTTCCGTGCACATAACTGTTGGTAAAATATTGGATTCGATTTCAATAGGTTTTTTAGCTTTCCTGTACAGAAATTATCACTAGCAAAGCGGACTCGAGAACTATAGGTACCCTTATGGCATAAGATCTCGCCCAATTATTTATTTGAGTATAAATGTCGATATGCTAATATTTTACACTTCTGCCAATCCTTTCGGGAATACGAGAGCGTATAGCTTTACCATATAATAGTTAATATTAAGGCAAACAACCCACGGCAATAATTCAGAACAATTAAAACCTAGTAAACGCAAAACACTACAATGAAACCAACCGGGAGCTCCACGGTGACATTCAAAATATTAACAAGATACTGAGAACCCTACTTAAGTAAGATAACATGATTATAACTACTGCACTCTTGGCTACATACAAAGTAACTTATGGTATTCGCATTAAGATACTTAGTAACTGCAGCTAATAACGATTTCAATAATGTATAACCTAACTTTATAGTTCAATAAAATAACAAAACTAATTAACATAAATGTGCCGATTATCGTGTGAAGTAGAAAATGGAAGGCGGCGATAACCACTCTAAGTAGACCTCTCAATACTATGTCACTTGATAGTAATCAAAGGTCAAACCATTTAAACCATTTGTTCGTAGATATTTGTGAAGTTATTTCAAGTTACGAACTGAATTTCTGAGTTCATATTGTTTTTAAGATTTATCTGTTTATTCTATAAAAATATAGCAGCTACTGTTAGACTGCCATGCAGAGGTCTCGAGATCGATACCAAAGCGGTGTTAATAATTAATTATCAATCGCTTTGATGGTGATCAGGAGGAAGCCTGCACGCTGAGGAGTTTTCCATAATGCTCTGGAAGATAGCTGAAATCTGCCGATTCGCAATGGGTCAGCGTGTTTGTACTTCTCAGTCTAGCCCTAGCAACACTGAGAAGAGGCCTATGTTTAGCAATGAGACAGTTCATGTATAGAGCTAATGTTACATTATTTGATAGTGTGTTTAGTAGTTTTAGAAGAGCTTGTCGCTGGAAAATTTTAATAACGGTACAAACAAACCGTTTTGACCAAAGAAGTGCCCCTTCCTTTAACTGGCAATTGGCATAACAGAAATTACTACATTTCACCCTTTAAATAAGAGTTCCAAAGACTGACGCACCTACATCAGCTATTTATTTCTTTCATCATTTCTTAAATCAACTTGCCGTAGCTACGCGGCAGTGTATACCCTTGCCTTAGCTTAGACTAGTATAGACGGTGATTATCACCTACTATACTGTACTTACTTATAATTGGTGTATAGGTTGTATTACAGATAACGTTGATGACATTAGAATGTAGTTCTATCTGTCCCTTATAAAGCGTTCCAACCTCGATCCAACCACGTTCCTCCAAAAGTTCTCCATTAAGTTTAGCAATAGCTTGTAACATTTTGTACGGTAATCGAGCCTCATTGTTTTGGACACGCATCGATCTGAAGCCGCCCAATTAGAACACACGATCGACACGGACGATTAGCCGAATACTCTACATTCATGAACAACGAAATATTACGCTGGAAGGAGCATTGTTCATTAAAATCCAATCAAATCAAAGCTAATATGACGACCTCGATGACGTAGTGGTTAGTGTAACCGACTGCCACGCTTGAGGTCGCGAGTTCGATTCCCGCACAAGTCAAACATTTGTGTGCATGAACATGGATGTTTGTCTTGGTCTGGGTGTTTCTATATATAATATGTATGTATTTACAAAAAAAAAAAAAAAAAGTATATATGTATGTGTATCCATTGTCTAGTACCCATAGTACAAGCTCTGCTTAGTTTGGGCTAGATGGTGTTGTGTGTATGTGGTAGAATATTATATTATATATTATATATTATATTACAAATGTAAAAGTTGTTGATTACAACTGTGGCGCAGTTGTAGTGAATGGAACTGCATGAGGTTTTGGAAGCGATTCCCAAGTAACGTGTAGCTGGGTATTTCTATAATTGTAAAACAAATTTATGTCAATAAAATATTTTTGGTTGGTACCATATTACCTTGGATCTAAAATATAGTTGTGGCGAAATATGGGTTTGATACGCCTCTGCCGGCGCCCTCCAGGAAAATAGTTTTAAGACACATGTATGTTAAAGTTTGGAAAGATCACAAAACATTATTTAAGAGTAGTGCATCTTTAGCCGTTTATTAGAAAATCAACCAAATATAGATAATAATTTACACACATACCGACCGTGTCTTGGAACACATAGAATACTTTTTATTAAATAAAGCCATCTTGTAGGCTTCACGCGGGCGAAACCACGGAAATGAGCGAGTATAATCATATGGGTAAAGTTTCGATTGAGTTACCAACAAGAACATCACCAAGAAACTTGCAATGTCGTATGGATAGCATATTAAGACTGTCCACTCACAGAAGCCAGTAACACGGAACGTGAGAAAAACAAATAAAACCGAATCTGATAACCTTTTCTGGAAGAACATAAAAGTAACCGTAAACAACGCTCGGGATCCACCGTCATAGGATAATAGATGTCGATGTCTCGAAGCATATCGAAATAATATTATTTCTTCACAAAAATGGCTTTAGAAATATGAAAGACAGGTTATTATTATTATAGGAAACTTTCTCGTTCTCTACGTTTATGATTACTGCACCTCTCACGTGTCTCGTAGCGTGATGTACATATATAACCTATGTCACTATGTCTTTTAGAACATAAATGACGTTACTATAAATCAAGGTTTTGAAAATAACGCTAGTCACAGTCTAAGCAGTCCAAGCGTGTAACAACAAAATATAGCTTTCCTACCGGGTAGGTAGGTAGGCTAGCTTTCTAGACTTCAAAGACCTCAATTTTGACAGCCAATTTATGTCTGATTATTGCTGGCAAATTATTCGACAGCAATCATCTTTTGCAAACAAGCACGGCCTTAACTTATGTCGCTTAAGAGCAGATTTGCAATCTAAACTTGCTGGTGAGATGACCTCACTTCTCACATACAGACATCCTGCGACCGGTAGACGGCTATAATCTTATAGTATCCTATACGACTACCTCATCGGGGAATTTGGAGATGCATACGTAAAAGTTTTATATTATGTATAAAGCTTTAAAGGTTAAAAATGATTGCAATATTGTCTATATTAGCAGAACAGACTGAAATATCCTCATCACATATTAATAAAATCTAAAATATATACCAAAGTAGCCTTTCCATCAAGCATCCAAAGTTGCGGCGCCGCGGCGTCCAAAACCAGCAAGTTTTCACCATCTGGCTCTGTCAATCACTCCTTATACGTCGCTATATCTAGTGGCTGTATGTTCGTGTACAAATAGGTTGTATTTATAAGTCTGTGAGTCACTTCTTGATCGACGACTTCGGGTCCCCATGATCGTACATGTTGGTCACTCATTCACAATTAGTGAGCAGACAATGGGATTTTACTCCATTAATCAGCACCGTAATATTTGAATGACGGATTGTTTTTATATTTTTACGAGGAAAGGAAGTTGTTAAAGCACTTTATTCCTGAGAAACTCTCGCGATTCAAACAGTTTAAACTAGTACGATATTAAATGTAAGTTGTTAAATTTTATACGGTCCATTTCAACTTGTTGAGTTAGTGTAAGTCTTGACTTAATATCGCCGTGTACGAACTATTGGTTAACTGTAATGAAAAGGAGACTACTTACAAATTAAACGAAAGGCTGAAAAGCGTATTTCTATCGTTTATTACTAGATGTCTTGAAGATCATTGCAACCACTCAACCTGATGACTATGATATAATTCTTTAGGAACACATATTTTCATTGATATTTTGAACTGAAGTGGGATACTCTGTAGACTTTTGAACGAGTTTATAGTAGTCGAAGTTGCTACAATAATTTAGCCGTGTAACCACCATCAGAGGTGTTTGAACGTCTGACACTCCTAATAATAGCGCACTTACAATCCACACGGCAAAAAGTTATGATGACAGGAGGACTGATAGTGCACAACTCAATGTTTCGTTAAATACCCCCATCAACAATCATTACCATAAGTATACACATTGCCAGCATTTTTAACTAAAACATGCACTGAATATTATTCGTACAATTCGCCAACATACAGTACACAAATACTACTAAATAACTGTGCTTTATCTTACTTCTAACCTTCCTAAACAAACACATTTGTAATACAGTTTATACCTTTAACGCACCTTACCGACCTCTGATGTCCTGCCACCGGTATTTACATAAATTTCAAACATTTGTACGCAAAGTAAACGGTTCTTATCGTCAATTCACTTTTAATGTGATCGATATATCACCTGTTCAATATTTCGGACGCAGCCGAGGTCTTCGACCTCACTGCATCATGGCCGACAATTCATTACCATACGCAATTTAGATTACTATACTGCCGTTTACTAAATTAAAATGGTAATTTTCTATGAAAAGATGGTAGGTAAATCTAGGAACCTATTAGCATTAAATAGCCTTTCTTTTTATTTCTTATCCAACAGGTAAAGCTTTTTATCTGCATAAAATATAAATCACTGATACTTTTGTTTTTTATAGCGAAATACTGAGCTAAATGATAATTAATTTGATCAGCGATGCAATTATTTAGCTTTGTCTGTTTGACAGTTATTTGTTAGCTTGTGTCTGCGGCTGGTGAGACGTCAATCAATCAAAGGTAATTAATACATACTTATTTTATACTACATTATACTCTGACTAAAGACTTGCTCATATCTGTGAGTTTCTTGCAGGCTTCTTCTCATAGGCTCTACCCTTTGCCTGAACATAGCAACTAACCTAAATGTAGCTTCAGTAACTTAGTAAACTCACTAACCTTTATATTTTGACGTTCATAAGTGTTACTTTGTGACCTAAATGAATAAATGATTTTTGACTTTGACTTTCTAGTACGTCCTTTATTGTTGCTTCGACATTCCTTTGTAGCATCATACTGGAGTCATTAAATATAATTTTGTTATATTAATTAGAGCGTAAAAAAACAACCCTCGAAAACAAATTTTCAAGTTTTAAAGTGCTTGCACAGCCCTTGCAAGCTCATTGCAACTCTTGAATGCCATTTAAAATGTATAATGATTTATAACCTTCTTTTTATCTAACTGTTTTTTACTTTCGCCTACTATCTTACGAGCATCCTACGTAAGTATAATTAACATAATAGATTAAAGTCTAACTGATCGAATAATAATGCTACAGATTAAAACCAAAGCCCGAGCTGATATGCAAGCTCTGACCTTTAAAAACCAGATTTGGGAGATTAGGTAGACGTTTCTGAGAAGTCTGAGATCTAGACTTTAAGCTCAGGATACGCAATTTATCTCTGAAGGCTGTATATTAAAGTTAATGTGGGGCATTCTCGATACTCTATTATCGGATCAGTTTGTCATTTTAAATGCACGCGGTAGGTATTATTATTCATTGAGGCGGTGTAGGTGTTGTTACAGCGAACATTAATTCAATAATAAGTAATAAATTAATTTAATTTATTGTATTTGTGCAAACGTACATGTTTAATTAAATTATGTAAAGGTTATTGGACTTGTAAATGACTTTAGTGACAGTTGTATTTTTGTGCATTCCTGTAAAAACAATTTCGTATGTACGTGTTCAGAAAAGTCAATACTTTCTAGTAATTTATTTATTTTTGACGTTAATAATTAAATAAATGGCTGTAATTATGGTATATAGTTTAAGTGATCATCGCGCCACTGGTAATGCGCATAGTTTTCTAATTTCAAATCACACACAGGACAAAAAATTGCTTTGTCGACAAAACCCTCTTTAGTTCTTTTTTATTCTTCTAAGTTGGCAAACAAGCATACGGCCCCCCTGATGATAAGTGGTCACCGTAGCCTATAGACGCCTGCAACACCAGAGACTACACTTGCGCGTTACCAACCCTTTAGAAAAGGAAGAGGGAAGGAGAAGGAGCGGGAAGGAGCAAATAGGGTGATTGGGCCTCCGGCCCTCTCACTCACCGAACGAAACACAATAGTAGGAATGCTGCTATTACACGTCGATATCCTGTGAGAGGGTAGTCCTTCTTCGGTCGAGCCGGCCCATACAGGCTGAAATCAGCGAGGCTCTATCTATCAAGCCGGTTTGTTGATGGATAATAACGATTGTAATAATACGTGTGATTCCTAAGGGAGAGAGCAGCAGACATAAATCACCATTATTTAATAAACTACGTGTAGATTGATTAATGTGCATGTATGGCTTATGCCATGGCGAATGGCAATACGCTGACCGGTATGGGTGCGACCCCACACGGGAAAAAATTATAGACATCCAGAAATAATTGTTCCGAACCTGACTGTTCTGTACCGTTGTTTAATTATCAGTGAAGTTGCGACATAGAAAATTATTCCTATACTACAAATTGTATTAAAAAAGTCCGATTAGATATTAAGTATTTCAATCCGCGGGTGTAGAAAAATACTGCAGTAATCTAAAGTGACGAAAATATGAACCTACAAAATACAGCAGTAATCTAACTAAAGCAACAAAAATATTAACCTACCAGGTCGATAGGACGATCGTTAGATACGACCACAACTTTCTGTTCCACGTTGGCTACCACAAGAGATGTAAGCCGACACTAATTACTAAGGAGCGGCATCAGTTATCGCCTGCGCCTCCATTCAAAGCTACGCGATAATTATTTGCACGCATTGTCCGCGTGACGACGTGCACTTTCTAAATGCACTCACTTTACATGTTAGTGTATGATCTGCTGCGAATAAACCTTTTCAACCAGTAAATGGTTGAAGATATTTCTATATTTAATATCGTGATTTCCATATAAAATAAAACGATTAATACTAAATTTATTTTTGTTTGTTAATAAATTATATATATTATACAATTTGTGTTCCAAGTTAGTACCTTTAGTGCCTTCTCAAATTCGTTGCTTCATTTCGCCTCATTTACATTATGATTGCCAATTTTGTTAATTTAAAACTAACCATACTTGACTTTAAGTTAAGCAACTATACTTGTAAAATACCAACGATTCGGATTGGCCAATTTAAATATTGATGGTGTAATGAAAATATAAATAAAAATACAACATAACCGATTTAGGCAAAGATCTAACATACCTAGTAAATTGACATTAGTATAATATGCGTTCCATGGCACTTAACATCCTTTTAGTTAGTGGACGGCAGTACAGTGCTGTCTTGTCCCGTATTAACTTATCAGCTAAACAGTATTGTGTCTGGATATCAGCGTTTGTAGGCCGATGGACAAATTAAACTATATTTATATCAAGTACCTACTACCATCAGAGTAGGCATCAACTTGGCTGAGTAAACACGCGACACAGCCGGAGTCTATTCTTTATTCTTTCGCAAGCGGTACCTGTCCTACATAATATGCAACGCTATTTTAATACCTAAAGATTTCATTTTATTATCACACAATCTGCATATGGTCATATTGAAAATGGGTATCGTTCGTCCAGAAGGTGATCGACATTATTAAACTATTGCATAAATGTAATTACCAACCGCGGTCCGGAGTATGGGATAAAACGATGCCACCGCCGCCGCAACGCCGAAATGTTTATCATAATTGACAACTTGATTGACGGCACAAGTGCATCAAGAAAAGTTGTTAATGACTGGTGAATGGATATCTGAAAAAGAGTATTTTTCTGTTGCAGCGAATCATTATTTTTAAAAGCATATCGTTAAAAAGCTCTAAGGTTATGGAGGCCTTACAAATTACGATATCATTCTTTTTCATTTATGATACTTCAACGAGTAAAAGTTTGATCTCGATGACAAACCTGGTTATCGTTACTTGTGTCATCAATAAAGCTTTAGTAAGTATAGCTTATTCAAATAACAGACGTGACGCTGAAAAATTACATTCGAAGAGGTAGACAGAGATCTTATATCCTATGAAATACAAGACCAGTGTATTGCTGTATACCCAGCACTTGTCACGCATAATGGACCAACTTGGAGTTCAAATGCGGAAAAGGGAGACCAATTAGAATTACCCAGCACTTCTTATTTGTAGACTGCGTACTGCTACTAAGATGTTTTACAGAAAACATCATCAACAGGGTTATCACCAACGATCGTACGAAAAACCTAATACTAGAACCAATATGACAGTTTACCCAGAAGATGGTCTTCATAAAACATGTATCATTCTATACTAAGCATATTTCTAACAGATAATGTGAAACGACGAAGCTATTATTTCAACTCGCAAAGCAAATACCTAGATGACTACGTAGTTCCGATGTGACCTACATGTTCCTGTTACGGATGTTAATATACATTAAATGTACCTGGATAAACCGAGTGTATTTATAGAACATCCACCCGGACGAAGTCGCGGCAACATAGGAAACAAGAACCATGTTCCTGTGTTCCAGCTGACCTATTTACTCAAATTAACAAAAGTGTAGCGCACTGCAATGCGGTAACACAAAGTTATTTCAGCACTACAGACTTGCTTTATCCATCGTATAGCGTCATTGAACAAGTCACCTGTTTTTATATCTTTATTTTACATTTAAACAGTAGGCAATAAAAGTAATGTATAATTTTTTTAAGACAAAACCTCCAGATAATATAGACGTTGACCTGCGATTACAATATAATCGTTAAATCGTAAGTACATTTATCTTGAAGAAAAACATCACAGCACAAGTTATACCGGCTGCAGTGCGCTCCTTACTTAAGATTGTATTGTATAACAAGCTGCAAAATATTAAAGTTATAGCTAACTTTCAACACTAAAAACATTTCTACTGAGCTCGTCCTGACGTGCCGTGCCGAACGTCGTAATTAATTATTCCAATTTTCACTAAATTAAGATAGATTTATAACTTTTACACGTTGCTTGAAATTGCCTTTCTAGGGTGCAATGACTTAATAAATTAATTTGAATGCTCATAAAACCAGTTGCACTTTTTAATGAACGAATATTGCCAGATAGAATTGTTTTTATTATTGTGTTGTACAGTTTTCGCACGAACCATGTTCGCGAAATTAAACAGTTACCTACAATTTATTATAAATATAAGGCAAGATTGGTCTATAATAGCAGCTCAGCTGTCATAAATTAGACGTGAAATGTATATTTTTAATAGCCTCAATATATCATTGTGTCGCCAATCTATCATTCGGCTCAAACCTAACATTCCATAACTGACAAGCGACCCAATTAAATGGTTGAATTTCGTAAGTAAGAAAGTCGGTTGTGCGACAACTTTTATTTATCGGCATAAACTTTCGATGGCCATATG
The DNA here is from genome assembly GCA_930367265.1 of Catocala fraxini. Classification (NCBI taxonomy): domain Eukaryota; kingdom Metazoa; phylum Arthropoda; class Insecta; order Lepidoptera; family Erebidae; genus Catocala; species Catocala fraxini. The sequence goes on along the minus strand of OV884039.1, from coordinate 22,453,366 downwards.
CAGCCGAGTAAAATGTCACTCAGTATCGCGAATACCGTGTCGTATGGAGCGGCCGGTTTCGCCGAAATACAAGGGAGCGGTTGTTTCCTCACATAGCTGATATGTCATAACCTTTATGTAACAGTGATTCAGAATGCTTTCGGCTCAATTAGACTGTTTACTTACTTTTGTTAAACGTTCGTTGTTTCTTACCTGGAAATTTGCCTCTTCCTTTTGGATTTGAACACAGAATTGCAGAAATGCGGCCTCTCGCCGTCTGTTTTGGTCGGCGTCCAAAGCTAAGAGTTGGTTTGGTTAAACTATAGGTATACCCATATAATATTGCCGCAGAGCACGGTAAAACGAAAAGGGTTTTTAAATGATTTGCTTTAATTAAGCTGATGTTTGATGTCTCAGAAGCACTGGTCTTGGTTATAAGCTGATTGGCACAATATGTTGCTTAAATTATAGTTCGTCTACCCCGCACTTACTATATATATTTCTTCTATAATTGACTTACGTTACCTATGCATAACTATGGTACATTACAAACATAATTGGCTTGGCATTAGTATAGAATCTATATATAAAAGCACAGACAAAAGAGTTCAGTAGTTTTCTCCTCTGTATCAACCCATTTTCTTTATACGACGAGCTGTCAGTTATCAATAAAAAACAAATTGGAGACGGTATATTTTTTAATGTTTTGCAATATGTCATTTCGTTTATACATATGTACCTATATAATGTTTTCCTCAAATTGTCAATAATGACTAAGATCAAATTTCGACCACTGAGCTGACAGTAGTATTTGTAAATTAATGTTCGTCAAAAATACTGCTTCGTGTGCCCGCACACACGTATTTCATTCAGCATTAATTTGGCAGCACAGCCGTGCGACACACAAGCGAGGACTCAGTTGTCGACTTATACGCCAAAGTTGCGCTAAGCGCTAAATGACGGACAGATTTTGCCGATCGACCGAGTCGAATGAAAATCGACGTTTAAGTGGAATATGCCGCCTTCAATATGAGTATTAAACTTTACTTTTTAAATGTCAAAGTCATAAATCATTTATTCATTTAAGTCACAAAGTAACACTTATTAACATCAAAATAAGTGAATTGGAAGCATTTTAAATTCACGAGTTAACTTCACTTTAGGACGCGTCGTAGGCGTCATATTTAATAACTGTATTAGAACCTAACTACCAAAATGATTGATTGATTTAAACAAAATCAACTGTTATATGTACTGACATATAAGAGTTGATTTTGATGTAAATGATTAATAATAAAAAATATGAATTTCGGGGTATCGGAATCCTAATGGTTTTAAATTCGTATGCTGGCTATTGAACTATTCATTCACTTCTAGTACAGCTTACATTTTTATTTGGATTTTCATGGTGATAGCAGCTATTTAATGTAGAACCGGCACACCTGATGGTAGATGGTGACCACCTCTCATGAACATCAGTAATGGCAGAAGTATACACAGCCTATACATAACCTAATGCTATAGCACTCTCTAAAGCTCTCTTGTAGAAAGAAATAACCTTAAAGTAGATTCATACATGCCACAGATTTAGTTCATAAGTAAATTCCATTTGTTTTTATCTTGACAAAAGTTTTGCAGACAGACACAGGTAGACTGGTTATATTTATAAGATTAGATATATTTTTTTAATAAAATATAATATTATAAATATAATTAAGTATACCTACATCTAAATAGCAAATACCTACAAATATAATATTAGAAAGATCTAGATTTCAGTGACCTACTTCATTTACCTCCGCAAATTATTAATTAGAATGGCAGTCAGATAATCATTGAGTGGAGTGGGAGAGTGGAGAGAGCTGGCTGTGAGCTTGGTTACTAGAATGTTATAAAGAAGAACCGAGCACAATGATTTCTCTGTAGAGTCTTCAGTGGACAAGCCTGTTGTACTAACTGCTAAAATTGACCATATGGTCAACTAGCTTTGGCGCGCGGCTCCGCTCGCGTAGTACTTATATCAATAAATAATAGCCTATGTCCTTCCTCAGGTTTTAAACTATATCTGTACCAAATTTCATCTAAATTTGTTGAGTGGTTTAGCCGTGTAGAGGTAACAGACAGACAGAGTTACTTTCGAATTTATAATATTAGTAAGGATTTTAGCAGTAAGTATATAAAGCTTTTCCACTCTAGTTGCAACAAAAAATACATTCATATCTATTTCTATATTCGCAATTAATCCGTCAAGTACTCAAAGTAACCATAGTTAATTGTAACACGATTTGCCTCTTATGACGTAGGCGTTGCTCACAAGGTTAGTCATCTCAGAGCGATACAGACCAAATCTCATGAGTCGCGCGGTCAACGGCCGGCTAGATCACAAGCGATAAGGCTCTTGCGATCCGACAGCAGATTACCACGAACGAATTCATTTTCACTCGTCGTTACATTAGCTACTTCGTTAAAATATTTTCAGCCACTATCTTTCATCTCTTTTCTTTGAAAGTAATTTGTGTTACTAATCATTTTACGCAATTATCTTTGAGGACCTAGCTAGAGCATGTAGTTATGGGTTTTACGTGAAATTATTTATTTATATTGCTCTACAACTAGATTTAGCTATTACAGAAATAGTAAATTTATCTTAACTAGCGATCCTCGAGTGTTCGAAATTCGACCAGTCTGCCTGTAAGATATTGCTGATATTTCTTCTCCCTTAGCCTTTATTATTCCCAAGTCATTCGGGGTCGGCTTTTCTAGTCTAACCGGATTTGGCTGGATATCAGTTTTTACACGGAGCGGCTGCCACCTGACCTCCGCAACCCGAAGGCTAACGATACCCTAAGGCTAGAACAGTGTCAGGATATTAGAGGGTACTGACTTTCCCAATAACGACCGCCATAGATGTTCGTGGCAGCCGGGACCGACGGCTTAACGTGCTCTCCGAGGCACGGATAAGATATTGCTGATATATGTCATTATATATTGATGTATGTAACCATAGTTACGCGCTTCGACTGCGTGTGTCAAATGTATGGTTGTGTGCGTTTAGAGATTTTCATTAAATTAATGTATTTCTAATGCATATTTTATATAAATATTAGGATTTGCCCCTCCTTCTCTATATAAACTTTAACTGTGCCAATTTTCATACTCCTTCGTCTGCGCAATTTTCGTAAAAAGGGGTACAAAGTTTTTGCTTCACGAATTAATATATAGATTTATATTCTGGAAGACCTTTTTGTGATATAACTACACTTTTGAAATTAGAGTACAGGGCAATTTCCACCCTAATTTAGAGTCTGATTAGCTGAACTTTACTTACCAAACGTAGGTTGTTAGTAGTTAGTTTCGAAATAACTCAATCAACTACTTTAGAGTACAGGGAATTGCTCACCTTAATCTGGAGTCTGATTAGCTGTACCCACTTCACCCTACAGAACATAGATTGTTTAGTGTTACACATAATAAAAAGCCGTTTCTTGTATAATAAATACTTTCTATCATATGTTATAAATCAGTTATGTTACTTTGTTATTATATAACGTTTTACACGCATCACTCATAGAAAGTGCAACTATTAATATGCTCATACTGATCAATATTAAAGCTTTCGATCAAATGAGTCACTTGTTAACAAACAAACGTTTTCCTGTTAATATCCCACGTACTGTGACTCAACTGAGAGTAACATTTAAGCGAAACAACCTTTCACTGATTATATTACTGCTATTGTAATTGTCAGTATTATCTTGCCAAAGACCGTTGTGCGTTGGCTTTCTTAATCAATGAGGGCTTAGAGCCAGTTGGCCAAGTAAGTAACCGACTATTTTCCTTAACTAGTTGAGTCGCAACGGCACACTGGCGGCTAGACACAATAGGTTTTCAATGTCTGGCATTTCAAGACTTGTCAGGTTAGGAGTTTATAAGGTAACTACATAATTCTTTATTCTGAAGCCCACTTGGAAAAATCTTGCAACCTACAGGCAATACACACTTTGAACACATAAATATAATGAGTTTGAGTAATCAAAAATTTGCTTGTGCCGTGTTTATGTGCTTAGTAGGATTTCCTAGGTTTCTTAAGTCAGTAACTGGGTTGTCAATAGGGAGACTCAAAGGGAGATTTTTTTGGTTTCTTGCTTTGCAAGATCGGCTGTTCTTGTTTAGATTAATATCGCAATGGTTGTAAAGTTCGTCAGCTGCAGTAATCAGCTACCATTAGGTGGGCTGTATGCTTGTGTACCATCATAGCTGCGTGTTGGTCTTTATCACTTTTGTGAATAATCGCCTAATGAAGAAGTAAGTGCGGAAGACCTGGATATCCGAAATGTCTCCTCATTTATGACATCCCACATTATTATAAAATCTCTTTGACGATTTTATACTTTTAGTACATTTTTATTATATTATTTATGTACCATTTGACCTGCTCTCTATATAATCCTCACCATACTACGCCACCAACGAACGTTTTAAATCTTGATCTATTTTGAAATAACTCACGACCAGTTAATATTTACCTCCGGTCTTATATTGGTCATAAAACTATAAATACACAAGTCAAATATTGTAAATCATAGACAAGATCAAAACACTGAAGATTTATTGGACTCGTATGAAAAATAAAACTTTAAGGTAAGCTAAAACACTTATGAATCGGCAGTTATCATCTAACACCTGCATTTAAGCCTATGGCTAGAACAGGAACGTGTAAATTCCAAACAATTTGGTTTAGGGAAGCGCAAACATTTAGTAAATCAGCTGGCGAACCACTGACACACCAAATGTGACCTATTTAATACAGAAATACATCCAGCTACGAGTAAATTCTCTCTAGACAGAGTACTATACTGTATACTTAAGCAACGGTAACATCTGTTATGGACGAATTATTTATGTTTTGATGCTGTTCTCTTGTGACAAATCATTTGTTAGCTTTTTAGTAGATATCTTAAGACTGCGCCGAGCGAAATGTGCCAAAACAGGCGGTCACAGTTAAGTGAATAAAATCAACAGTTTTTGTTTAATACAAATATAAAATATACATTAACCATAACAATGAATGTGTTTACAATTACTGCATGTGAAAAACTTAAAATAATTACCTACAAAATTACGTAAATTTACACGAAAAATGAAAAACATAAGTTCGTGTTACGTGATTTTTCGATTATAACAATAGAAACCTATTCTATTTCAAAGCTTAAACGAAACATAAATAGTTATATTACAAATTGTCCGTCCCAAATATTTAAGTTATTGGTTGACAATAAAGATACATATTTATCAAAAAAGCACTTCAAATCCTCCATACAATTTTACTATGGCGGCCACGCGCCGATTTGATTATGCGCCGTACGAGCTCTGTCATTATGTCTTACGCTCGGCGCAGTCTTAAGACCTTACACACGCAGAATCCTCATGGACACAAATATTCACCTTATTTGACATTTGAATCTGTGTGCGCTGCGCATTTGTCTCCAAAACCACACTTATATGAAATAATATAATTATTCAGTATATAGAAGTATTTTAAAATACAGACTATTACAGATATTTTGTTTTAAATCTTTAGCTATCTTATATCTGCAAGTTAAGATTAGATCGATTATTACTAATATTGTAGACGAGACAGTGACCTTTTTGCGATTACTCATTATGCAACAAACATAGGTACTATAAGTTCACTACAAGAGGAAACAACTGTACAAATTTACTTAAAGTCTATATTGATCTGTCATGTATAAAGAAACGAAATTAGTCATTAATGTAATACCTATAAGGTTTATTGTCGTTTAGGAATTATATACCGAACATAGGTACTTAGACGGTTCGGTGCAGAGGTCGCGTCGTCCTGATGACATTGGATTAATTGAAAAATGACTTTATGTCCGACCTCCAAACGTGCCATTCAACGTTCACAAGACATGCGAAATAACTGTGGGAACAGACACCAACACATGGAGCCTCAATGAAACCAACATTCATGCTGGAACGTTTATTAATACTCCATTTATAATCAATAACAATAAAACAAATAACTTTCACAATAATTAAACTTTGATTGATAAATTAACAGATTGCATAATCAAAATTTTTCACAATAAAAAACTAGAATGCAATCCCCGGGTATTGCCATGCATGAACTAAAACTCGAATTTAGTGATCATAATTAAACGTAAAATCAAGTTTTATGGAGCAAGGCGACGCGACTTATCGCGACTGATCTCATTAAGATAATTGAATCCAACGGAATTAACAAATTGTTGAAGTAAACATTTCACACTCGATACATCAATAACAACAATCAAATAATATAAAATATAAACATGTCAGTTTAGCAGGTTGTCTATATATTGAACAAAACGTTTACAACTAAAATAATTGAACTATTGTATAAACATATTTGACGTCATGCATACTCGCGAGTTGGTATCGTAAAAATAAAAAGTCATGCGTTAGAATGTTTAGTATTTGTTAGTCAATATAATTCAAAACACGTAGAGACAACACAAATACGTAGAATTGAGCAATAAAACAATGAAAATGCGCCAACTTGTGAGGATCGCGAAGGGAAACGGAAAAACGTAATAAAGATCACACAAATTGTTTCAAGTCATAAAACTTATAAACTAGAAGAGCATTTTTGCGTTTTCCTCCGGGAGCTTACCATTACTGATGGTAGATATACAATTGTTCTAGCAACAACATAGACTGAAGGATGTTACAAGACAATGTACCCTAAGAACATGCGAAGGTGCAGTGAAGCATCATCACGTGACAATAGTGATCTACATTTGACAGTATATCTGAAGCTAGTTCGCTGATGAGTGTTGACTGCACATTTCGTAACATTCCAGATTGTAATAGGATTATAGATAGATATTATGATGATATAAACAACATCGCTGTAACATAGTCAGTTGAGATTAGAATGGTGAACCGAGACTAACTAATGCTAGATGTAACAATGAATCTCTGCATCGGACGTGCCGCGTTGGATCTGTAACAAGAATATTTAATACATTTAGAATTCTATAAAGCATAAAACAAGTACAACACGAAATATTACAAAAGAATAGACAAAGATAATAAATAACAAAAAGAAAATAAAAAAATATGCACACATACTACACAATAACTAAAGATAACTCAGAAAAAAATGGATTCAATCAAACAAAATAGAGAGGTAAACCTCAAGAGAATTGTGATATTGATGACGTTATACAGATGTTACTTAAGATGATATACACAATAGTTTACAACGATTGAAAAGTTGGCAATAATGAGGTCCTCTGAGACCATTCTAATAAAGCCGAACATCTGCACCGCTCAACGAAAGTGAAAAAGATCCCACGTCAAGGAGTTAATTAAAATGTAGATGCAAAATTGTATAGTCACTGGAACGACATCTCTTTTCCACACCCTCTTACTTTGAAAGAAAATGATGACTTATCATAAGCTATTAAATTTAATAATCCATACACCATTGTTGTAGACGGTAACAATCACGTTACAGAGAAATGCACTGCCATTTTAAACTTGGTTGCATTGCTGTGACGAATACAGATATAAATCCAGCAAGGGGTGAAGAAAGATTAATACACTAACAGTGAGTCAGCGTTTATATAACTTTTTGGATCAGTAACTGTACGGAAACAGTGAATGGAATATACTATAAGCGTCTAATTTTTTACTAGTGACAGATGATGTCATTATTATAATTATTTGATTGCCGTCTTCAAATTGATATTGCGATGGTGTAAAATCTGAAGATTTTCGTTTCGAATGTTCATTAATAAATATAGTTCAGTCTAAATGAAATGTAAATACTCAGAGTGATGCTACGTTTCTAATTAGGCGTTGAACAGCAGGCATTTGATAAAAATATATTTTATTTAGTGAACGCGTTAAAACATTAAGATAAAGAGTTAAATGTTTTAAATAAATATAATTTAGAGGAACGTTTCAACGTCCGTTGATGGCGACAGAATCATTATTTAGGTTCCCAGTGACTTCGCGCACAGAAATAGACGGCGAGACGCCGCTGACACGCTTGGAGAAACTGCCTACTGAATGGTCTTTAGAACCGTTCATTCATTCAAATTCAAAGGTGACTATAAAACGATATTATTTTTATATGATGACGATTAAATTAGCCTTGTTCTATTCACATTAGTAAATTCCTAAACTAAAAAAAGGTTATAGCTTCTACAAATTTTATGGGAAGTAAATGTTTCGTATTTGCTGTATTTACAGGGTCTTTGATCATAATTTTCGGCTAGAAATAATATTTTAGCGCTTCCTACAAGCGTCCACCCACAGGCGATAGATAATCACACTGAGAGTCATGCGCGTCTTATTTTAACACGTAACAATAATACAATGAACAAAAACTAGTTCGCGTATTCCTGCATAGCAACAAAGAACGTTTATCAGAATACTTATAGTGGAACGTTATCAATCAGAGTTTCGTCATGGCCTCGATTTTGCCCACGCCCCGTCGTAATCTTGACTATTTACCCCGTTTCTTAATCCTACATTACCTCCAGACTAACATGACCCTAACACAATACGTGTATACAACAAAACCAGAGACCTCACTAATTTGTCGGTGTATCCAGTGAAACGAGAAACTCATACCCTAGTGTTTTGTTAAGGATTGAGTCTCTTTGATATTGGTATAGATACAGAAAGTCTTGCCAAGAATATCCCTTTTCCTGATTACGGTTTCCATTGAGTTAGACTTTGATTATCGTATGTGCCCCAATAGTCCATAATATTTATAAATTGTACAGCTGTTAGTATAATAATTGCTTTTGATTTTATCTCAACGTTGACACTATGAGGAATTTGTTGAATTCTTTCTAGCACAGGCCTGGGAATGTTGTTATCTGTTTTATAATCGTTGTGTAGTAAAGTTTAACGGTTGTGATGATGGTCAGCAATAATAAGTGTAAATTAGTATTTCGGAAGGGACCGGTAATGTGTGTGTATTAACTATAAATTCATTGACTTTATAGGCTATGGGAACCGACTTCCGTACTTTGAGTATATCCTTCGCATCCGTAATAGATCGCCGACGAGAACACTTCCATAATTAAACGTGTTTTATTATCAAATTAAATTTTAATATGCGTCGAGAGTGCCGACGACGTATTAATAATGTAAGACGCGACACATCTTAACCTACATTATAATGAGTACGAAACATGATAAATAGAAAATAAACGAACAATAAACCCAAAATATTCCGTAGTTTGTTTATTTGAAGACAAATTGGATGTGATTATTTTTATCTATTCCAATTGTAGGTCATATCCGATATAATAGTACATATAATAAATGTATAAATAATAATGAATAATAAAGTCGTCTATTTTTTAATAGAGAATAAAATGTAGGGTTTAATTTTTATTGTGTTTTATTACTCTGCGCTATAGCTACCGGACGTTTTCATTATCTATTGTGAATATAAAGCATATAATAATAATCAGCGGTGTTTATAAACTATTTAACAAGCAGGTTACATCTCTGGTGAGCGTTGTGGGTAACGACTCCGAGTCGGCGGAGTTAACAACCTCAGTCAAGCTGTCTCTTACCTAACCATCTAATAATTTTGTAACAATATTAATTTCGGAGCATAATATTATACCTTTAAGATATTACCCCTAGTAATAGTTACAAGGAATGCAATATATACATATTTAGGTGTACCACAGTACGAAATGATTGATTAAATTATTATTGAAACTAAAAGATCTTACTAGTAAAAATAGTTATCTTTTTACTGAATACTTTCAGGTGCATAGTAACATAAGAGTGATCATATTATTCAGATGCAAATAAGAGGGCGACATCAGAATTTGATTGTTCGTCTAAGAGGATGCATGACCATCCATAAAAAGAACACCTAACCGCTGCATACAGTTAAGTCTGTAATGGCACTTTATTTTGGAAATTGTGACCATTTCATTTATCTAACGAAGAACTGAACATAATAATATAATGTTCCCCATGCTTTTCTACAGAGAACGATATAGTGCTGCCTACATCCAAAATTGCTTATCCTTTATATTTATATTTTGGAGTAGTAGAGCCTCGCTGATTTCAGCATGAATGGGCCGGCTCGACCGGGGAAAGACTACCCTCTCACAGAATATCGATGTAAAATAGCAGTATTTCTACTGTTGTGTTTCGTTCGGTGAGTGAGAGTGCCGGAGGCCCAATCACCCCCTTTTCCCCTACCCACTTCCTTTCCGAAAGAGTCGGCAACGCGCAAATGATACTTCTGGTGTTGCAGGCGTCTATAGGCTACAGTGACCACTTACCATCAGATGGGCCGTATGCGTGTTTGCCAACGTAATTGTATACAAAAAAAATCTACAGTCACGGATATTTTCTCAAAGTTGTAATATCAGGCCTATTTTTCATTTATAACCGGTTCTACACCAGGATATATTAAGAATACCATTTCTGATGAACTATGCTACATTTTCTCCCAACCCTTTCTGAAAATCCATTAAATGTTTTACACGCTCGGCGGTATATTAAACGTATTTACAGTAAGCTGAGCAAGTGTAATGCGATAATTAAAATGTTTTCTCTGCATATTGGACGATTGCGTTAAAACTGTGACACTCATTGGAATTTCGCGCTCACAGCGAATATTTCAATACTGGAATGAACAGCGATAATTATTCAGCAATTGTTCATTTACTGGGACACATTTTGCGACAAACAATTACGCAATATTACACATTATGCGTTACATTGGAAATTAATATACCTTCAATTATAGTTGTACTGGTGTTTGCCTGTGACTTCGTCTGCTTGGACTATTATGAAGCACAACAAAAGGTATTTGACTGTAATCTTCGTTATTGTCTCCAACTTGCAGAAATAAACTTCTAGATTCAAGCTAGCCACCAGAAACATCAGAATACCAGCTTCGTTGTTATTCTGTTGTAGTTATTATATCTTGAACTAGTCACTGCTCTAACCTACCTCTACACAGTCTTATGACATTATTTGACTAGACCTCACCTCGCAAAGTTAAATGGATACGAATTGTCAATATTTGGCGTCCTTCTAGCGATAAAAATACCGGTAGTATCGTAAGAATCTATACTAACGAAGTGGCATTGACGTCATTGCGCAATCATAGTTTTAATTAATCTATAGAAACTGACCCGTTGACACACATCCATGCGTTTCATTGTGAGAACAATAGGCACGTTTGCCGTGGTAACATAACGTTGCAGCTGAACAAATCGTTCACAATGGCCCACATAAAACCTTTCAGTACGAGTCGGTGTGATCGTGACGCAATTCATTCTTATTATAACGAGCACTCGTAAGGATTACATGATATTAATGAGTATAGTGTTGTCTCCTTATTGTCACCCCTTCACCTTAGCGTAGCAGTGGTTAGTTGATCTACTTGCCCTCTCCACACTGTTGCCGGTTCGGTTAGAGCCATACGCAACATTCATATTTGAACGATTAATTATTATAGTGCTGTTTTTATTTCCATATTTGTAACGATACGGAAATAAACCTTAGTACTTGCATACGCTTTAAAATAAAACATCTACTATCTCGTTTCTCCTCTACTTATTATAAAGGTAAAAAAATGCGTCGTAAATGTTATCTTTACACATGTATATAGTATCTCTAAATGAGCACTAAAGCCTGCCTACTCTCGTACCATTTATATCTAGTGCACTTAAAATTTAATAGCACGTGTAATTCTCAATAAATTTATCTTTTATATATCCTCTATACAATGTTACCAAGGCTACAGATATAATTAAACAGAGTAATTAAAAAAATTGTTATCATGTTTCACAGATTATGCGTGAAGAGGTCTAAACGGTTCACGAACGATATCTTACATAACAATCACGTGATCATGTTACGTATGATTTTTATTGACATACGGCATTGTGTATTATTAATTAGATAAATACATTGTATCTCTGAGAAATAATAACAAACTAGCGGTCGCCTAGTGGTCAAAATTCGACCAGAATTCCTAAGCTTGCTACTTTGTTTTCTGTTTTTCGCTATTACATATAAATAAGGTATACCATAGTTACAAAGAATTATATGACGTCAGACGAACAATGTCGAAATACTACGAACGCGATTCGACTGCATGTGTCAAATGCACGGTTGTGTGCGTGTAGTGAATTTTCATTAATTTAAAGTATTTCTAATGCATATTTTATAAAAATATTAGGATTTGCTCCTCCTTCTCCATATAAACTTTAACTATGCTAAATTTCATACACCTCCAGTTTTTGCTTCACGTATTAATATATAGAAGATAAGGTTCGCTTGAGGTACATATAATTATATAAATGTATATTATATCAAAGTTCTAGTATCCATTGATGAAGTCTACCATTGCGTATTACCTAGGGATAAGCGCCAAGTGGCAGACACCAATGTATGACACAACGAAAATTACTCTAAGTGTATTCGTTTGAAGGAAAGGGCGGAAAAAATTAATAGATTCATTAAACCCATCACCGAATTGACTGACAGCTGATAGAGATGACCTATTTTTATCTGTCTGGTATGGCCTTACTTCCCTTAAAGGCATACTAAACAGAGAAAATAAAGGTATCATTATAAAGGTTACTAATTATCAATAAACTGTATGTCAGTACTGAAACATAAAGGAACGTTATTTAGGACAAATACATATATGTATATTTAAATATATCAGCCCTGTAAATTATCTGTTTCACTGTTGGGCACGAGTTAATTATTATTCTTTATTAAATGATAATTAATATTGTAGTAATAGATAAACGGTATAACTCTTTAAGACATCGCGTACGTTTTATCTAAATCACTAAAAGTACGAGCACAAATCGATTAGGTACGGCGGTATTTTTAAACCTGCACCATCACGGTAAGACAATTTGAGTTGCCTTATTTATATAGTTTAAATACTATTCTTAATCTCCGGGATTTCCTCACAACGACCTCTTCAACATTCCAGACCATGAAATTGAATTTAATGAAAACTGGAATACAATAGAAAAGTTGGATATGAACCGATTTAAATATAGTTTCGATGTAATCTAAAATAGGTACTAAAAAAGACTAAGTGTAGAGACTTGTATAGGCTGAGTCATTCGTGTCAACAGTAGGCGGCTACACAACGCCATGTCGTCATACACCGACTGAACCAGAAGTTTATGAAACGAATAGCTACGCAAAAACTTAATAAGAAGCAGTCACTATAAATAAATTGTAATACCCTTCCATCATTAATTTTAACTACACTATTTATAACAATAATTATTCTGCATAATTTAATTATATAATTTCCTGGAGCAATACATTTCGTGCTTTTTTTTTTAACCATGTTGCTTATCTAGCCTGGCAACATAACTATAATTGTAAAACACGTAAAATTGTTTATCGTCGCTACTAGGCCTCTTTTATCGATATGTTATCAATCGATAAACGGCATCAGTGAAGGACGCGGTAGGGATATCGATAATAACTGGACGGTTCATTGGTCGATTAGTGGTGTGTTAGTAATATTTATGTCAGAGTTAAGATAAATGTACTTATTAAATACTTCATTCATTGAGTTTATATGTACTAAGATCTAGAGGAGACAACACAACTATGTTGATTTTAATACGCGTTAGAGTGCATGCTCTTTAACTAACTTAACGCGTGGTTTAATAGAAATATACGGAAAGCGACTACGCCATCTATGCTGACAATCATGTTAGCTAGTTCCTAGCTACATTATTAATTATTAATAGTATGGTTTCGATACCCAGACGTGACAAAATTTTAGCGATTCTTAAATGTGATGCTTTTTTGTTTAAATGTTTGTAGAATCTCCGACGATACATAAAGTTGTGCGAGAGATGTCTTTATAAAAATGACGTGCTTTAGAATACATGGTCCCTAAATCACCTAGTACATTTTATAATAACAATGGCTAATTGTTTTCGGCAGAACGTTCAAACGCAGCTAGATCCAGGCATGGCTAGATAAGGTAATTTCTATGATCTGGATATAGGTACCTAAAGTCACATTGAAAGTTAGAACAGGAGAGATTTCGCCGTAGACACACTAATAACTATCGTAACTTCTAGCATAACAAGTCTAATTATCATAATTGATTGTAATAATGGAATCTCACTGCTATATCCTACTAATATCTTATATTTGAAAGTTTGTAACCATGTTTGTATGTTTATTACTCAGACACGCGTAAAACGCTGTTTGGACTTAAATGAGATTGGCACATAGACAGGCTATGTCCTAGATCAACATATCTATAGGATTTAACCCAACGTGGGATTTCCAGAGACATAACCACAGTCAGAATCTAGTAAACGATAAATTTAAGTAATTAAAAATTGTCTGCAATACTACTCACAGTTTATGCCTGCGATTTTGGCCGCGTAAATCGCACATTGGGTTAAAAAGTCTATGCGTCGTAAGTTAGTGTATTCTATGTGTTAATTTCAGGACGTTGTCAATCTGTATCTTAATTATTATCTCAATTCGTTCAACGTTTAACACGTAATTAAGTATCAATTATCGAAACCTGCAAATATCTTCTCAAACTTTCTCGCAACTAACATAGGTAAGTAGAATTATAGACAATTTAATTAATATTTCAGTGCCATCTTGATCACATAAAATACAAATCTAATCAATTATTCTCTATAATTGGCCATAATTAAGAACCAAATCATTATAATTATCACGGACGCCTTCCGGTGTCATAATTAATCATTATTAATCAAAACTTGCATCTTCAGCTCAAATGCACATCAATAAACTCGTGTCTTCAATCTGTATAAGATTGATAATAAAATTTATTGATCCGGAAAACGACAATGATAAGATATTCAGACATTCTTATATTAATTATTACACCGATTTGATTTAAATTAAATTAAAAATAATATTTACCATTGCTGCTAGTGGTGTATAGTGATGTTCAGTAGGAATGTACCTGGAAATAAAAAATAATTAAATAAATGAAAACATAAAATCGTAATGTAAAAGAAATCTTAGTCAGTACCTTAGACAGACTAGACAATAATGCAGTAATTTATTTGTGACGGTTTTGATCAAACTAACGGTCTCTTACCAAATTAGAGACCGTGTACGGCAAGGCTACCCTAAACTAACGACACTTCATGAAAAAAGTAAGGAGAGTGAAACTAGTAAGAACGATGACTATCTTTCATATGAGGTTCAGAATCGTATCAAATGGAATTAGAAGTAACTGTGCTTTCATCTCCAGAAAAAAGAGACGTGAATCTATATGCATATAATACATATATAGATTCAGTCTGCTACGCAATCCGATAACCTGGTATACCAACCACTAGAAATATAAGCCACTTATACTCAAGCAACGGCACACTGCAAATTAGATCAGCTACGTACAATCTATGAAAACCCACACAGATAACTCATTCTAACTTTTTCCCAATGTACGCTACACTTAAAACCAATAAAAAAAGACGACGTCAAACTGACAAGCAACTACTCCATTACTATTTTCCCATTCCAGTGTATCCGACAGAGAGTAATGAAAAAAAAAATCAATAAAGCCACCGCCGACCTCAGACAGGGAAACATAAATACAATCCCCATTCACAGCGTATAAGCACACTACACGCACACACGCGCGCAGTGCAGTCGATTACAGCGAGCACGCGCGTCGTACACGCGGCCTCACGCACACACTCACACAATACTACGATAGTACTATAATGAGTACTATAAACGGCGCTTCATTTTCCGACCTAACTTGCAGCCTACGTATCCGAACGCCGTACCAACAATGTGATCAAAATTCAACTGTATACCAACCAAATACGATTCAAATTTTCCTAGCCGAGTCTCAACTATGAAAACTGTATGTTATGTTTTACAAACACGGGCTGGTATATCGAAATGAACTTTACGTTGTTGAAGATAAGGTTGTATGTTGTTTGGTGGAAAGTTTAATATAGGACGTTCGTATCTCGAGAGGAAGGTAGTGGAGACGTCTGCCGACTCAGACATGTCTATTTATAGAGATTGCGATTAACTTTAGAGCTCGCTGCATTTAATGGTGTTGCAGGCGCGGAGGCTCGACAGTTGCGAACTTGTGCCATCGACTGTTGGTTTCAGTTTAATCGATTGTTTATGTAGTGGTTAGACGCCGAGATGAACTTCTATGCGAGCTGATATTTTTTGTTCGACGTTTTGTATTTTATACAACGGCGTTTGAGGAAAGCGTATTGCGCTTTGTACGACTGACTTAGGAGAGGAAAGTTAAATTTAAGTGTGAGTTATTTTATAAATAAAGGCAGAATCTATACTTGAAATATATACAATATTGATATGTCTGCTCGTACTTCTTTATCTTCTTATTGAGAAGCTTACCGAACGAGATTACTGGAAAAAGAAAGAAGATTGCTGATGTAGCAAAATGGGGTGTGGAGGGCTCTGCTCGTGGGCTACACGACTGCTTAACCTTAGGCGGACTGGATTCATTTTGACAGGCTAAAATAACAATGTATCAAATGTAAACATAGGCTCCGTTTTCAATGGGAAAGTACATAAAGAATACTCAGACTGAGTCACACGCACTTTCGTCCCGTGCAGGAAACAAGCCACACTTGGCGTGCGGTGTAAAACGTCAGCTACGTAAGTCATCGCGTCATTCGTGTAGTCTGTGTACATCCCATTTGGTCCATACTTAATATAGACATATTATAAAACCGAATGAACTCTTTTTGTTTGTCTTCACTGCTAAAACACTGAACATTTTCTGATGAATTTGGTATGAGATAGCTTAAACTATGTCCTAGGACTTAAGACATATAAGTGTAACTTTGTGACCTAAATGGAAAAATATTTTTGGTCTGTTAGATTTTATAGAAACACTAGCTATTGCCCGCGGTCTCACTAGGTAACATTTATTTTTCCTGGGTTTTCATCCACCATCCATACCATATGTCCTTTTCTATACAACCCGTTCCCAGATGATGTGTATGCGAAATTTCACGATGATCAGTCGAGTATATAAGACTGCGCCTAGCGTTAAGACAGATAATGACAGAGCTCGTTCGGCGCATATTCAAATCGGCGCGCGGCCGCCATAGTAAAATTGTATGGAGGATTTGAAGTGTTTTTTTGATAAATATGTATCTTTATTGTCAACAAATAACTTAAATATTTGGGACGGAGAAATTGTAATATAACTATTTATGTTTCGTTTAAGCTGTAAAATAGGATAGATTTCTACTGTTATAATCTAAAATTACGTTTTTGCATTTTTCGTGCAAATTCACATAATTTTGTAGGCGAAAATATTAATTATTTTAAGTTTTTTACACAGAGTAATTGTAAACACATTCATTGTTATGATAAATGTATATTTTATATTTGTATTAAACAAAAAGTGTTGATTTTATTCACTTAACTGTGACCGCCTGTTTTGGCACGTTTCGCTCGGCGCAGTCTTAAGGCGTTAAAGCGTAACAAAAAACAACTCACAATCGCATTCATAATATTAGTTAGGAAGTTAGGATGAACGGATTCCCTAGTTACAGATATAGACATAATTAAATGTTTAGATAGACAGCACTACGTAACTCTAAACTTGTTTTTTTTAATATACCATTTAAACGACAGCCAGCATAATAAAATTAAAAATATATCTCTAACAACATTCTCATATAACAAACATTATTAAAGTAAAGAAAAGTGTCTAAAAATAGTTCAACCTACATTGGCTAACCCGTAATCCGTAAACCGGTGTGGCGCAAGCGCATGACAACGATATCACCACCATTATTATCGCACAGCTACGACTGATATGAACAAAGAAAACACACTAAAGTTTACAGATTGCATTATATGTTTTGTTTGGTATCATTCTGACGGCGCCGTGACATGACACTGTCCTAACACAAAGTGAAAGGAATGTCAGTGACATTTCATAAATGTAAAAAAATGTATAGTGGTTCTTTTGTAATTACTCTAAAGGACGATGCGTAAAAACGTTCCCCCAACTCTTACATCGACCAACAGATTTGAAATATACATATTATCTCAATCAAAAAATCTTGGTAAGGTGATAATTTATTACTATGGGGACATCTCTCAAAAGTGCGGGATATAACGCGAAAATCATGTTTTAATATTATTATTTTATGGCACAAAATAACAGTTTGTGTAACAAAAAGCTCAGATTTCGATGCCTGACCTCCAAATTTCATAAGAACTCCAAATTCATCGCGTTGCTGCATTTTTAGACAACGCAGAAATGAAAACTTGAGACGTATTCTAGTTTCTATAAAATTGTACGCCGTATGTATTGTGTGTTATTATTTTCTTACAGCCTGATTACTGGTTAACGTCCAGCTAACGGGTTATCGATTATTAACGACAGACCCTGTATACTAATATTATAAAGCTGAAGAGTTTGTTTGTTTGGTTGGTTGAACGCGCTAATCTCAGGGACTACTGGTCCGAATAAAAAATTCTTTTAGTGTTGGATAGCCCATTTATCGAGGAAGGCTATGGGCTATATAACATCACGCTAGGACTAAAAGGAGCAGAGCATTAATGAAAAATGTTGCAAAAACGGGGTAAATTATCTTATGTGAAGCAGACGAAGTTACGCGGTTCAGCTAGTCACTTATATTATGTTCCACCGACTGCCCCACTGTACGAAGAACATCTGATGTATTTGTAATGGGTGGAGTTGCTTGATGTTGTCAACTTGACCCATTATTTTAACTCACAGTTGCTCACAGACATGCCAAATATGTTGATTTTTTAATTTTATTTTATATTTAAACCCCATGGATTTTCATAATATTGTCTTCTGTTTACGCGAATATTATTCATTAAAATTAAACTACTATATACGGATTTTATCGCGTTGTTTATTTGACACTTTATTACATAATTTTGAAAACTGTTACACTACTTTTACTTTTAAACTTTACTAATTTTTAAGCTAATTAAATTATTATTAAAACTATTAAAACTATTTAGATTTAATTTAATTTTACACGTTCCCCGACGTTTCGGTTGTTTTTCAGCAGCCATGGTCACGAGGAGACTAAGATGGTAGTTGTCTCAATGTTCCAGTGTAGTTATTTCAAAGTACCCGAACATTATTTAATCATCACTTTGAGCTCATTCTGCGTAAATAGAAACATCAATTCTATTTACGCAGAATGAGCTCAAAGTACCATGAAGTCTAGCTGTGGTTTGCTTCTTCTTGGTTTTGACTATTTGTATTACTGGATCCCAAGCTGGTGGTACATTCCAACCATCTTCTCTATTAAAATTAGGATGTTTTTTGATTTCAATAGCCTCGCGAAGCATCCTTGGTAGGAATCGGTGTTCTTTAGCGAGAGCCCATGGATTTTATTTCTTTTAAAATTTATCTTTCATTCCTATGCCCTAGTTTTCGGCTTTAATACTGCTATGAGAGGTAACTTTATTTATTGCACATCAAATGAACAAATAATTAACATAATATATACACAAATTATGGATTTTAAGTTAAAACTGGTTGCTAGTCTTTTTATAGATCCTTAAGAACCTACTTAACACATACATAAGATCTGTTTTTGCTGGACTTTCAAATTTGGTCATCATCCTTTCTCAATTAGTGTTGTTTTCTAAGCTATCTTCTTGTGATTGTTATTGGTCTGGTAAAAGACGAAAGTATTGTCAGGCGCTAATATATCGCATTCTTAATAAAACAAGTAAGAATAACTTAATAGAATAAGGAATAGTGTGATTAGAGAGAGATGCGGCATGAAAGTTGATATAGTGACAAGAATAGAAAAGGGTATGTTAAGCTGGTTTGGGCATGTAGAAAGAATGGACGAGGAAAGACTGACTAAGAAAGTTTATAGGGCTAGTGTGAATGGAACAGTCGCGAGAGGAAGACCTAGGCGAACGTTTCCTGATCAGATCGGAGGCGTTGTGGACAAAGGCCAGGTTAAGAGCACCTTGAACCGACGGGCGTGTATGAGGAATGTGATGAAAGTGAATGAAGCCAGAGAAGTGTGTCAGGATCGTAGCAAATGGAAATCCGTAGTCTCTGCCTACCCCTCTGGGAAACAGGCGTGAATCTATGTATGTATGTATGTATTAATAAAACAGCGACTTAACGAGAAATTTGAAAGGTAAGCCAATTTGAACTCTAATTGTATATGTTAAATTCTAATATTATATTTGTGTTAAATCTTTTCAATAGAGTTCAAATTTGTTTAATCAAAAATACTGAGATAAGTCTCTGTTTTATTAACCGGTCGTATACCGCCGGCTCGCATACCAGCCGGCAGATATGTACCCGTCGTAGGCCGGTGGCTCGCATGCGAGCCACCAAATTGGTTTTACGTTAGCTTAAGCTAAAGCGAAGGCGGCGCGCGGCGTTTTGGCGCCAATTTGGTGGCTCGCATGCGAGCCACCGGCCTACGACGGGTACAAATCTGCCGGCTGGTATGCGAGCCGGCGGTATACGACCGGTTAAGGATGCGATATGTTCATGTTCAAACAATTATACTAACAACTGTTGCCCAAAATGGTATGCAAATTCTATAGATCCAGAGACTGAGCGTTTTCTTTGAAAATTTGCAAATTTTGAACTTAAAGCGTTCTTCACAAATTAAAACATAGATACTTGCTTTTTGTCTCGTAGCACATTTTTCATGCACACTTGTAGTGTGAACGCAGAGCTAAGCTAAACACTAGTTTCCTTCACTGTGTATCAGATGCAAGCAGACAACGGGTTACGGTACTTTTACCTTGGGCTGTTAAATAGTCTATGGACTGTTCAAGAATATATCTATCAGGTTTTCCCTTCTTCTCTTAGTAAATAAATATGACAATTGCTGGATCTAATAATATTTGACTAAGCTATGAAAGCTTGCATAATAAGTCAAATAATATTATAAATGATTTAATTAAAATTTCGTTACCGTCGTGTTGTTTTTTTTTGTTGTTGTTTACATATTTTTACGTACACCATATACCTACATATAATATGTAATAAATAATAAAAATGGTACAGATATTTATAAAACGAAGACATATGGTGTGACCTGTTCAACCTTTAAGAACCAATCAATATACTAGGCGTTTATCTCGTATGATATAGTTATAATAAGTCATTATACGTTACAATAACAATAAAAAATAAGTGGGTACAACGGTGCATATTTACAACTAAACACAATAGTATACAGGATGTAAGATTTTAATTGTTATAAACAAATTGCCGGGAAAGATAGTCAGTTTTCGCACTGTTTTTATTCAAATCTAGGCTATAGACAAGAGCTATGGAAAAATTCTCACGAACAATTGATGGTATCGCAGCGATCAGCGAAGAGTGGAAGTTCGACGCCCTTGTCGTCGTCAGGTATTGAAGTAGGAAGAACTAATCGAAATTACTTCTAATTATCTAATACATAGGACATTTGCTTTGATTTAAGAGTCATTTTGCCAAGTTCCTATCAAGACTATAGTAATAATATTGTACCACAAATAACCCATAGACCAGTACTCGTGTTATTGGAAATAACATGTAAATACAAAATCTATTTAATTTACACATGTCGTATAAAAAGCACCAAATTCGGCACGGCCCTTACTAATAAAATCTGTGGGCGTAACGTTCAAGGTTCAATATTAACATAGAAATGCCAACTTCACCATTGATAAATCCTTATATTAATAGGTAGATATGTATATCAAGAACCTTCCAGAACACGAAATATTGCTCCTTCCAAAACATTCAAAGTCTTAACAAGAATGCCAGCCTTCTGGGCACTCAAGGAGTTGATCGAACGCTTTCGATATAGACAAAAATGTCACTTAGACCTGCTAAAATATTAAGCGATTAAAACCTTACATCGTTTTGACGTAGCACATCGGTAACTTCTATAACAATAACAATAGTACAACTAACCATTTTATATAAAAACAAAAATTGCGCTTACTGTGTAACGTGACACGGACGTGACAAAAAGATCCGCTGGTGCACAACATAGCGATGACATAATCACTTTCATGTCACTCTGATATACAGTGCATATATCTATCAGCACAGCAAGGTAACGTGACAAATGTCTGCGAGACAAAATCTCTTGCTTGCGCCTCTCGATACACGGATGTCAAACGTTAGTAAAATATCAATATGAAAACCGGTATGTGCATTTGTGTCCGTTTTATACAAACATATTGAAGCTGCCCTTTACGATCAAAACTGTCCGCCCTACTTGCCGCTGTAATGATATCCGTTTGCATTGTACATACAAATTTATTTACAACGGTTATAATAGTCATGACATACCATTAAGTTATTGTGTTCAAGTAACACAGTCGGTGTTAGAACTTATGTACGTGCTTAACCTGAATGGAACAAATGCACCATGAAATAAGAGTAATCTAGGATATATCTTGCAGACCAGTCTTTAAAGTCGAAACATGATATAGAATTTCAACTAATAATCGTTTAGAGATGGAAACCAATTCGTGAATAAGTATCAACTGTATATCTAAAGTAATAAATAGAAGCCCATAAGAGCTAATCCGGGCCCGTTCATCACATTGCCTGGTTTAGGCAAATGATACCGAAGGAAAAATGTAACTGCTGTAATGCGAGTGTGAATGAATACAATACAACGGATGATAAACCCTTGTCGCAGACGTAGTATTAAATTGTTTTATTCGTATTTAGTTCAAAATAAGATGAAAACTTGAACGAGTACAACAACTCAATATTATGACATTGTACAACGTCACTGGAGTTGTCGAAACTTTGTCAGAAGTATGGCCTCACTTAAGCTTAGTTCTAGATAGAAATCTATAATCCGTACCTTCGAGTAACTTATTATATACCTGTTATAAATTATTATAAAGCAGAGTGGGAGGCCTTTGCCCTGCAGTAGGTTATCACGGGCTAATACAATAAAACTGAATTATTACTAGATTTTTGATTAAGCGTCATGTAAATTATATTATAGATACTTTAAATACTCTTTAGTAATAAGCCCACCCGCGTCTATGCTAACCGAAAGCATTATTAAAAATCACATATCTAGATCACTTTTTTACGCTTTTTTCTAAATCCTTTTAGCGGGCAGCCTTGGCGATTTTACAAAGATACATTTAAAAACACAACATACTGAAACGGCTAATTACAGGAAATGTCTCGAACAAGATGACTAATGCTTAAGTAAATACGGCGAGACAACAAACGCACTAAAACGTGATGAATCTCGACATTCAATTATGAGAGCCATAACAATGTAGAAACATTGGCGAGGCAAACGTTTTCCTACAAACTGCACACGTAAACACACAAACATACATAATTGCGGAGTTTCATAATTCTCGTATTATAAACACGATCGGATATGTCACGATGTTCTTCGGATCTTGATCTTCTTCGGAGTGGTTAGTAGCGGTAATCTAGCTTTTGAATGAGTTAACGGTATAATACTTATTATAGGAATATTGAGTATTCAAAGGTAAAGATTTAATTTAGGTGGGTGACAAATCAATGTTTGTGTGAGCTATGTAATCTGTATGTATGAGCTAGCTTTGTATGCTGTGAGAGCTGCTTTCAAAGTGCGTTCTGTTACCGAAAATGTTATTCTCTAAATGGGAATCTACTCTTAAGATTGACGATCAGGAATACAATTACACTAGTGGATTAACTGTTAACCGGTCGTATACCGCCGGCTCGCATACCAGCCGGCAGATTTGTACCCGTCGTAGGCCGGTGGCTCGCATGCGAGCCACCAAATTGGTTTTACGTTAGCTTAAGCTAAAGCGAAGGCGGCGCGCGGCGTTTTGGCGCCAATTTGGTGGCTCGCATGCGAGCCACCGGCCTACGACGGGTACAAATCTGCCGGCTGGTATGCGAGCCGGCGGTATACGACCGGTTAATGATCATTGAGATCGTTTAGTCACTATCAATATTATAATGCAATGAACCATACCAATACTGACGTCACAGTTAGGAAATACTAATTCCTAAAGCGTCATCGGCAGTGTTTATAAACAATTGTGAACAACATACGTATTTATTTATCCTAGTCATCTAAGATACCCTTTAGAATTTATCTCGATGAAGACAACAAATTGTTGTACGTTTTACACTTCATAATAATATAATATCGGCCGTATTTGTTTATTATTCAACTGCTTATAACAAATCAGTGGCTTACACGCTAGCAAATTCATAATTAACAGAGTTCAAACACCTTCAAAAACATCATAATAGACTTTTTATCTTACAGGTTGTCAGGATTCGACATCGAACCAAACCAAAAGTGTTCATCACATAACCAAGAGTTTCGCCACATCAGCACGTTTGAATCACAATATGTCACAAAGCATATACCATTACATGCAATTGACGCACTTTGCACAGCGAACAGAGGCAATCTAGATAAGGGAGATTAAAATTCTTCCAAAGGAGTTACGTCAAGGTATTCGTCACGGTTTGAACGCAACGGTCGACTGGTTTTATGATATTTTGTTTGTCAAGTGCGCAACCTAATGGGCAAGACAACTAGTGCACTGCCCTGTGGCTGTCTAGACAAATATTATAATATCGTAACTGCTATAGTTATTTCGTTTCATCGCCGCTCTGGGGCGAATGCCGTGGTTTAATCGTTAGTTGAACGGGTAAGGGTATTCAGATTAAGTTTCACATCTCGTAATTAACGATGCTAACAACATCGTCTATTTTCTTTAAGATTATGTAACAACATCGACCTTTTACTCCGACAGTAGAATCTTCAAAAAAAGAACCGTTAGGTTACCAGAAGCGTAAGACTTCACAGTTCACCCATATGGAACATGTAAGAAAACTTATTTTAAGGAACACACGACTACGACTTCTGTAGTGTAGAAAGAACAAGTCAGGTGTAGGCAGGCTGTCCTACATTTGTGCGCATCCTGCCGCGCTTTACTTTACGTGTATTTAATGTCCTAATCATTGAAAGATCAGCGAACAAGATCCAAGAGAAGGAGACAGGTTTGAGGTGCGGCAATCAGGGTCGCGAGACCTATAGTTAGCATAGCTTGACATCATACTCTGATGACATAATACAAGAATATGTTTTGCAAGCTTGTTAGTATTTGCATAACGTGAATTCGCTGGAAGTACCTACTCATAACGTATGCAAATACTCGCAACTTTTTCCTTTAAGTATGTGATATTTTTTCGTGATAACTTCCTTATCTAAATAGCGATTATCGCAACGTACAAGAATTTGTAATCCGTGGCAGGAATCCCCGAAGTCGGTTATTTAGTACTTCTACGTATATAAATACTAGTTTATATTTACAATACACGTCGATAATGATTGTATCAAATCGTAATGTATGTAGTAAACAAGACGTAGGATGCTCGTCTATATCCTGTACCTAAGCTCTGTGTTTATGCGTCGTTTTGTTTACGTATGTGATTTTCCTTAAGCATTTTTATCTGAGACTAGAATAGCATTTGCGTCGCGACTTGGTAGGTCAACTTAAGAAAGACAGATCGCAGTATCCTTCAAAACATAGAAAATAGTGTATTAGTCTAATTCAAAAATAGCTATGTTACTCCTTAACTAATTTTTCTATTCTGCTAAGACTCCTTCAAATTATTAACTGGCTTTTTTTTTGTACAGTATTAGTTTGTAGCTGCCAACATGCAACGCGTCTAAACAGCTAATAATGTTCGTCTAAAGAGTTCAATTTTAATTGTCTCAGATATTCATATCGCCGTCAAATGCTTAACAATTTACGAGGCATTCTTGACACAACACCAAATATTTGAATACACAACGTATACAGAACACGGCGGCATAGTTGGCAACAAATGCGCCAGAAACCAAGCGTAAATATTCATCGAACGCCTCCTTACCCAAAATTAACAAGCCGTTCGATCGTATCATCCGCATTGAAGGTTTGAAGTACGCAAAGATCCACACATGTTTTGTTTGGTGGGTGTACGTAAAATCCGTGGGTAATAAAAAATGTATCGGGCCGTGTCCTGGGAGTCTTAAATATTACACTGGTTGGCGTGAATGCGCACTGCGGCTGATTCCCCGCATTGTGTACTGATAACAACGCCGGCTACCCTATTCGCAGCGTTCCTGCATTCGATACGATTCGTATAGATTAAAATGTAGCTGCTGTGATTTTGTCTCGAGGGATACGCAGGCGTACCATTGTCTGCCTATCCCCCGACACAATTCATTGACACCACTCTATGTACTGTTACAATGAATGACTTTAACTTACATGATAATGTTCATGGACTGGTAGAGTCACTGCTAGATATGAGTAGTTACTAGATTCATGGAGATTTTAGTAGGCTGTGCATACATAATATACACATAACAAATATATCTCCGGAGAAATTGTCAGGCACATTTCGTCAGGTACATTTTAGGTACCCCTTTAAAGAAGCGAGCCTTATGATTGTCATCTATCTATATTCACAAACACACTCTTGTGAGTGTAGTTGAGTTTTCTGTTAGAAAATCTCAGTAGCAGCGCTCAGTTTGAAAATGTTACTCGCCCGCAATTACGTAGGACCTCATATATGCCTGGCGAAATGTGGATGTGTACTTCTGCCTTTTGGGGATATACACAGATGTGATTCTATGTAAGTATAAAAACTATCAAACTATTCCAGTATAAGAAGATTTAGGCCACAACGCCGCATTAATGTTAATTGGCAAACTCCACCCACCTTCAAGAATATTACTCAAAACTTTCAAACATACAATTCTCGATAACATTTCTTTTACTTTAATAGGCGATCAATTGAATTAATTAATGACAAAATTGTTCGTAGGCGTTTTCCAGATATAAAAGTGTACAATCTTTTTCTTGCAATATGTGTTAGCTAGAGATAATAATAAGAAAATTGTTTAGTTTATATAACAATATATTGGCGCCAATATGATTATAGCAGCAGTCATGTAATGTATGACTTACGGCCTTCCGCATACTAAGAACCATCGCATAATCGTTTTCCTTGTGCTACGAGTTTGCTTGACAAATCGCGATGTTATCACTGACTAGAATATTGTGATTGATCTGCTGTGGGAACTGTACATATTGTAACATAGCTACGTATTGACCACGAGTGTACTGACCAGTGTAAATTGAACTCCTAATGCTATAGAATTAGGTACTAAAGGTAGCTCTGATATAATTTAACAATATGAATTGATATTTGGTTCTCTTACCTTACAAAGTAACTTGAAAGAACTTAGATTCTTGTATAAACTGGCTTTTCCTGTTAAAACTGGTCCAGAATGTGTTGGTACCACACTTCTTTCTATTCCATTCACCAAGCAGATTTGCGTTTCAACTAGACAGCAGAATAAATGTTTCTGTGCCGACTCTTTTAACGATAGGCAGTAAATTCACATTTCTAATCTTTGTGACAAACTTTTAGTATAAAAATAATGTTATTTTTTGTTTTTCTTTATGGACATTCACTTCTTTTGTTCCCGAACGGTAGTCAGAGTAACCTTTGTAACATAACTCTTTGCTTCATTTACTTTTACTTACGTTATAGTTTAAGATACACATAGCATTTGTAAAATTAAAATAAATTATTAATTTATATAATAATATGTATTTTATGATTACTAACGGATCCGAGAGATATTGGCCTGCCCAGACGATGGATTAAAAGTAAAATAATAATCCTAGAATCCAACCCCAGGGATTCCATCATCCAGGGACACGCACGAACAGACATAAAAATGATACAATAAAACTGTCAACATACGATAGAATATGCATCCTCAATTAATACAGAAAGATCAACTACAGAGTGTATAGATATGATTTAATCAATATTAAACAAAATTAGATTTTATTATGGTCTTTAATAAACATAGAATAATAAAATTAATTACACTAAGTTATGCGCATACGATCAAAACTACACAGCGATTACACACACATTAAAGTTTAGCGCTAATGCACCACCCATGAATTGTTTTATGACATCACTTTTAATTAAAATATAACTGCTATTCTACACGTTATTATTTAAAGTTCTGCACTAACACAATACATTAAATATTGTCGAATGACATCTTACGTCTTCAAAGCAGCATCACGGCATAACAAGTGAGAATCGGCAATGAATTGCCGTAAATCTTAGAGTTCGAAAAAATGGTTCAAGTTATATGCAAAGGTCACGCGATACCACGTGACTTTGAGGTCAGAGATCAAAGATTATAGTAAAAATCGGAGTCATTTTTGAACACGAGTTCCGACGCGGAACTAACGCGGCAGATACGGCTCGCGATATCAACGCTGCGTTTGGAGAGGAGACTGTTAATGAACGCACCGTGCGTTTTTAGTTTAAACGCTTTCGTAATGGAAGCTTCGACTTGAAGAACGAACCACGTGGAAGACCGCCCACACAGATGAATAACGCTGAATTGAAGGAGATGGTGGAAGCCGAACCGATTCAAACTACCCAGGAATTAGCGGCATAGTTTAACGTTACCCTACCTACAATATTGGCTCATTTGCATCAAAACAATAAGATAAAAAAATATGAAAAATAGATGCCTCATGATTTGACTGATATGCAGAAAAAATTGCGTGTTGAAACTTGTGTTGCCTGTTGAATCGGTACAGAAATGAAGGAATATTGGATCGAATTGTGACATGTGACGATAAAGTGGAGTCTTTCCGATAACCGTAAGCGAAAAATACAATGGCTGACCCCAGGTCAAACGCCACAGCAGTGCCCTAAAGCAAAGCTTAGTAATAAAATGGTTATGGTAACTGATTGGTGGTCTCTTTATGGTGTTATTCACTATAGCTTTCTCAGGTCTCGTCAAGCAATAACAGTAGATGTTTACTGTGCCGAATTTCGAACAATGATGGCGAAACTGGCAGTGAAACAGCCCCGACTTTTGAATCGATCTTCACCATTATTGCTCCATGATAACGCAAGACCTCACACTGCACGAGAAACCGTTGTAACTCTACGGGAGCTCGCCAGACCTTGCTCCTACGGACTACCATATTTTACGTGATTTGGACAATTTTCTACGTGATAAAAAGTGTTCTTCCCAGGAGGCAGTACAAAATGTTTTCGCACAGTTTGTCGAATCTAGATCCCCGGAGTTCTATCGTAAAGGCATAAATGAAATTCCGTTTAGATGGCAGCAATGTATAGATAATGAGGGTAAATAATTCGATTAAATAAATATGGTACATATAAGAAAAAAAACGAGTTTCACTTTTTCAGTACAAATCGGCAATTTCATACTTTAACTCCTAATATTCCGAATACGATCCACAACGGTGACTCTATTAAGTGGTGTTCACCCCACGGTACAGGGTCACGTCACTAACAAGCGCCGGGCGCCTCTCGGCGGCACAACGCCTATTTAAACCAACACTAGCCTGTAGTTAGAGTCACCAATGAGAACGTCACGCACTCACAGACCGAGTAATACCCATCACTATAACATACATTGTATTACACAATAATAAGTCAATTTCGTTTATTCTAAGGGCGTCAAGGGTTACAAAACCTGGTATTAGGTATATTTTTATTGTTTGTTATTGCCTCGTATCTAGTTATTTTTTCATTTGACAAATAACTGTAATGATGGCTTTGACTGTCAAACCATATGTGTAGGTGACAATTTTAGTTGGTTAACTTATATAATTTACAAGTAATTTGTTTAACATGAGTTTCCCCTTGCGGCGTTGTTTGATAGTTGATTAATATACATTTTTACACTAACCCATATGTTTACGTCATTTGTTTGTACAAATATTGTTTATGGAGGGATAATTTATAGAGCAATTGATTAATAAAAAAACTGACGTGTGCTCATCAGTCACGAACGGTCAATGACATGAAGATTGTGGTTGAAGCCCTGTACTTAATTAGAAATAGAATTATATAATAAATTGTTTATTTCTAGTGCTTGGTATACCACTGGGTGAGTATGCGACTGCTGGTATGGTCTCGGATTCGATACTCGGGTCGAGCAAAGAGATACATCGTCTCTTTATTTTTTAAATCTCGTTATCAGTACGTAGCATGGAACTGTGGCCTGCGAACCGCAATAGGCTGGATCTTAATACCTTAGCTAGCGAATATGTAATACATATATGGGTAGGTCTCTGAGCCATGAGACTATCTATGAAATTATGTTTTTATTATTTGGCACTAGCGACATAAGCAAGGCAGCAAATGCTTACTTACAGGATCAGCGAGTTCACTTCTTATTCACTTCTTCTTCACTTCACTGACACTGGCATACGCCACAGCATTACATTAGCATATAATACACTAAAGGCTTACTTTAATTGGATTACAAACAATTAAATTTGCCTGTCGACAAAAGTGTTAGGTATTACTTTAATATTCTTTTATCAACCATATCAACAGGATCTTATTAACATGTATAAAGTTGGCATTATATAAACACATTGGCAATACAATACCATTATTACATATAAAAAATGACAAAAATAATCATATGACAAGAAATCATGACAAATATGACTGTCAATATCAATAAGTACGTATTAAACTTTCCACAATACTACGGGGTATTAATGTCATATTTACGATCGGAATCATGTGTTGCTCTCGACAGGGCTCATAAACTTTGCTGATATATTTTAAATCGTAACAAAAAAAACGTAAAGTCTGTATTGAATCGCAAATGTTATGACTGTTTAATTTCACCCGCTACCAAGAAAAAGGTGAAATACATTTAAAAATGTAATGGATTTCAAATTTTACGTTTAATGGGTGAATAAAATTAATATTTTATAATTAATTAAAGTATTTTTACTACGACAGTGATGTCTCAAGTGGATTTTACTGAATTTTACAGAAAATTGTGGTTGTATATAATTTACCAAAATAAAAAATCTTAACTCTTATACTTTTCTTACAACATTGTAATAAAAATAACACATAAGTTACGATCTTTCGACATGACATGAAAAATGAAGATCAGGTATATTCATTCAATTCTCCATTTCAGATAGCAGCAGATAGTATAGCTTTTTTATCCTATTATTAATTTATATTTACATCACTAATATTGTCTTACATTTACGCAAATGATATACATTAAAATAAAATTTGGAAACTATTAAACTGATAAACTTTACCAGTATTTTAAGTTACGTAACAATAGTATTTTTAATTAAACATTAACGTCACTACATAATAAATCTTAATTTTCGCATAATACTTTGAGGTGTATTGCCTGTGTCAAGTTGACAATTATTCTTTATCCACATTGAACTATATTACTACGTAGTAGTAATACCTCAGTGTTTATCCATAGATTATTAGTACATCTCCGAAGCTTGAAGGTCAAAATCATAATCCTTACTGCGAACCAGTATTTGTTAGGTTGCCCTTTTACGTAGAAACGAAGCACCGTAACTATGTACTTTTTTCTTCAAGATAATTTATGGACCGGAGAATAACATATCAAATGTAGCCGACATTTTACTTCGAAAGTATAAACGGTTACTATAGTTTTTCCTAGAACGAAGGAAGTGAAGGCAAACGGAAAGCTAGTCAGTAAATAGCTAGTCAATAAATTCTTTTTGTCAATATTAAGTACGTTAAGACTCAAAATATTTGTTTTTACCTCACTGTAAGGTGATTATTGTGTACTTAGAAATGAATAGACTTCAAAACAATTAGACGACTACCGTCTTGAATCTTCTTGTGACCATGCCTGCTGGAAAGCAAGCGAAACGTCGGGTAAAATTTAAACATAAATAATTTAAAATAGTGTAATCTGTAAGGTCTTCGAATACCAGATATAATTTAAATCTATTGAGTGTCGCCACCAGTGTACCACTGCGACTCAATAGGTTAAGAGTAGTGTTTCCTAAAAACCGCATAAAGTATTCTAACTTCAACGTGTAACATTCACGTTAACCTAAAACAATATCATATACTGACTGTTTAAGCACACCTATGTATATGACATACCTAGCTACGTATCACGCAATGAGCAAAAGTATTCTTATTTGCCTTTCGCATATGATATAGACAACAGAAATCATAGTACCAAAATTAAAAGCGTTGTTACAAACACCATTACATAATTATAACGTTTATAATATATTTATCATACATCTACAAGCTAATTAGAAAGGCCGCGGGCCAGTTTGACCAATTAAAAGATCAGTATCGCCAGTAATATAACTGTCATACAGTCTTATACCAATAGATACTAGCGGCCATAGAACACTATTTCATTCATCTAATGACACTATTTGATGGCACGACATTCAAGAAGATATAAAATATACTTTGAGCTATTGTGCTTTAAATTATAAATATGGATTACTTCATTAATCTAGTAATGTAATTTGCCGTTTATTATGTATTTGAATACCAGAACAAGCATAGTAGTTAGGTTTTTCTGTCAGGTATTTTCACAAATTGTTTGCAACTGTGTGTTTACGTATACCGGACACAGTTGCAAACAATTTACAAAAATTACCTACAACGTTACACCTGATAACAAACTTCGACAAATGTGAATGTTATTTACTCTCCTTGATTATTGCTTCAAATAAACATTAAATAAGTTTATTTGAAGCGATAATCAAGGAGAGTGGATCATGGCTGTAGAGTTCTAACGTGCGTAGCCCATCAAAGATTGTGGGTCTTTAACCTAACCATCTAATCTGAGAAAACACCCAAGGGCAACAGTGAAATAGTTTAAAAAACAAGGCTAATAGGATAGCAATAGCTAATAGCTAAGCTACAGGATACCAAGCAATCGCATCGCAAATCAAAATACAAATCCTGAAACGACATACTTTTCGATATGTTACATTACAATAAAACTACGGCAACGGACATTTTTCTGGATTTTACTCCAAAAATAGTGCACTATTTATTGCTTTGAACATTCCCACGACACATTCACCCTAATTTAAAGAAGAACCGTTTCATTCACAACACATGCTCGTCTTCGCAACCCTTAATCATCAAACTGTCATCTGTGAGGTGGTCCAAAAAAACAAATAAATCTCTTCGTGGCTAAAAACTCCACTTAGCACTTACACATTCATGAAAATGTACGAGAAACAAATTTAAGCTATCGTACGATACTTTTAATATGTTCGGTAACCATTGCAGTGTTTGTTTAGATTTATTTAAGGATGTATCATCACGTTTCGTATTAAAACGAGGATGTAGTGTGAACTGTTTATATTAGTAGCGATCGATTTGAGGATCGTAGGGTGGCGGGTCAATAACGGGTCTAGTTAAAAAAACTCGACTCACGACTCCCGAGTGATTGCAGGCTAGGGAAAAAATGTGACAAGACAGAATTTAAATATCTGACGGGTTCCGTAACGACATTATAAATATTCAACGATATTATTTCGTGTAAAGTTATCGCAGCTTTTAGTTTTTAATTGGAGCTGATCGTTACGAGTAAAATAACGGTGTCTATATTCTTGTACTACAAGGCATCGACATTTTTAAACAATGTTTTACTGATAATCTTCTAACTAAGCTAAGTTAAATGGATTCACGTCTAAAGTACTCTGTATGATATACCTACAAGCCGCTTAGTTTATAGATCGCAATATCGACTACTGATTTATATACTTGCCTTTGTTGCAATGTTTAATTGAAACAGCTAGTATGACATTTAACGGTAAGAACGGTATGACAAACCTTAAATTACTAATAAGATGGTACTAATTAATCCACCATGGAGTCTGGTAATATGCTCGCCAGACAATAAGTTCACCATCTATTATGTGGAATCTAAAAACAGAGCTAGCGGAATGTGGGCACAATACTACTCTGCCTAGCCATTAAAGGACTTTCAGGCATAATGAAATTCAAACATGTAATTTAACTGCAACTAAAAAGTAATAAAATCTGCGTTTAGAAGAGTTAACGTAATTTCTTTTGGGTCTTCAAGATCTTCTAAACTTACTTAATGGTTCAAATCTTTTTGTTACAACTTACTGATAAATACTGTATATGTGTAAAAGACAATTGTCAATATATCCAAAATAAATATTGTAGTCTTAGAAACAAGACTGATTGAAATGTAGGTAAATTACATAACTTATATATTATGAAGACATTGGGCTTGCTTTGAGATATAGGTTAGGCAAAAAAACATACCGTAGGGTGAAACTGCTGCATGGTGGACGATACCTTCCACATTTATTGCTATTTGCACAGGAATACCATCGTAGATATGGATAAACAATAAACTATTTTTTATATTCGTAATCATTAACTAATCATTAAGCCGAAAACCAGAAAGTGATAAACGCAGTGTCTGGGCCCCAAGGCCCAAGCGGTGGCTTAAATAATAATTAAATAAATTAATTAATCTGTGATAATATATGAATAAACAAAATTACTTTTTTTTCTTTCTTTCAAAAAATCATCACATACACCTAGTTTCTTGTTAGTAACGATTATGGTGATTCAAGCAACGATTCACGGAGCCCCAAAAGTATTGAACTTTAGCGAAAAAAACACCGGCCGCCTTCTCGGAAGCGAGTCGGTCCGTGATTGAATCTTTCATCTGAAGCCGTCAGACATAGTGATAGATGTATACTTACTTAATACTTTTTATGGTTTTATGAAGCCTTATTAGTTCTTTTTTAGAGCAAGTGCGGTTAAGCTGCTTGTTTTAAGTTTTGTTTGGTGTGCGACCAAGTTATCAGTGCCGTAGACAAAATGGGATGAGTCAATGTATGTATTGTGACTGGTGAATGAGAAAACAAATATCGACTTACGATTTTCTAGGATTCTTTGTGATTGTTAATCATAAAGAATAAGTAAGGACGCTTGTTTCGATAAGTTCTATCACCAACACTAGAAGTTTTGTATACAGGTAGTTGAATTTTGATAAGATGTGCAATTTAAAGATACCTATAGGTATCATCTTGGATTGTGTTAACTAAAATATAACAAATAAACATAAAATTTATAAAAGTATGTTCGTCTGTCGACCGAAACAGACAGAACTGTAATGTACATGAATTTTATAAATTTTAGTTATTTTCAAACATTTTAAGACTCTTATAAGCGTTGAGACAGTTGTGATGGATATATAAAAATACTAAAACAGTTTTTTTACGTGGGGTAATGCTTTGACGCTTACCTCTCCGCGGGGCGACAGAGAGGATATATCGGGCTCACTGGAGAAAGATACCCCGGTAATACCGACTAAACCTATCACGGTGTTCCTCGACATAACCATAGACGCCGGGGCCGCGCAAATCGCTTTCACATGCAATCGCGACCCCGCCGAATCTGTACGTTAACTACAGAAATATACAGTGTGACTGGTTAAACATTGTACATACTTAAGAACATGATAACTTATGGTCAAACGTAACGTATATAAAAATAATAATAATAAAATCTGTGTAAAATGCAAAGAAAACCTTTATGAATGAATATTTGTATGAAATATCCATTAAATGTGGACATTGCGCGCGTCGCACACAGCTGTCGGAGGCTAATGACTTTTGATAAGAAAAGGACGGGCGGGAGTGCAAATTCGGGAGATTGCGGGGTGCGGTAGCGGGGTCGGGGGCGAAGGTTTTGTTTAGCTTTGGTATATGCGCAAGTTTCCACTCAGTAAGTTTTTATTGGATAACCAGGTCAAATTTTAAGTACCTATTTATTTAGATATTCGGTTGCAGAATCGAGTACTAAATACCCTCCTTCAATATGTCCAGTCTTTTACCAATCAGCCTGTATATTAAGACGCATTTAAGGTATCAATCAGGCAACAGCGCAAATAATGATGCTCATTTAACAGTAAAGATAAGTTTGTCTGTCTGTACATAGTCTAACGGATTATGACAATTAAGTTCAAATAAGGAGGTTTTCCATTAATCGGTAGGTACTTAGCATCAATGAGAGGTTATTGAAACATGATGGAATAATTTGTTTAGATAATCATACGACGTTTTTACGCGTAATCTATCAGAATATATCAACATAGTGTGATAGGTAGGTAGATATTTAATTCGGGCAAATGACTTCATAGGCTTATGTTAATAGTAATTGTTTTAGAGCGAATGCTTATCGTATGTGTCCAGTTGCCATAGCTATTTATAATGAGCAAGACATGTTTTTGTGCGGTAGGACTATAAGAAAGGCTTTAATTACACTTGCATATATTTGAAAAAAAAAAAAGTATATTGTCGGCAATGTCTTGCAGAAAGAATAGCTTTAATGTTTTTACAATTATTTTAATATGGTGGCCATTAATTCCATCATTTGATATAATACCTACATTCATAAGTAATGTTATCAAATCACGTCTTAAACATTATATATCTATATATTAATACGTGAAGCAAAAACTTTGTACCCCTTTTTACGAAAGTTGCGCGGAAGGAGGAGTACGGAAATTTGGCACACTTAAAGTTTATATGGAGAAGGAGTGGCGAATCCTTATATTTTTATAAAATATGCGTTAGAAATACATTAAATTCATTAATTTAATGTCTAAATTAATGAAAAAACATTACACGCACACAACCATGCATTTGCCACACGCAGTCGAATCGCGTTCGTAGTATTTCAGCATTGTTCGGCTGACGACGTACAATTCTTCGTAACGATGGTTACATACCTTATTTATATGTAATAAAGAAAAAAGAAAACAATGTAGCAAGCTTAGGAATATCGTCAATGAAGGAGTATAAGTAAATAATAATTTGTTTGAAAAAGATAGGTAAATTAACCTATATAGCCTTGGCGAAATTTAAATGAAATGCGATGAGGGTAAAGTTATTAGACAATAAAACCATAATGACGATAAAACTTAAAATTTAAACCAATTATGGTTGATTTCGACCACTTGGCGACCGCTAGTTA
This sequence comes from Catocala fraxini, assembly GCA_930367265.1. NCBI lineage: Eukaryota > Metazoa > Arthropoda > Insecta > Lepidoptera > Erebidae > Catocala > Catocala fraxini. The sequence continues at coordinate 22,416,429 of OV884039.1, read as the reverse complement.
TATATAAATAAGTTAAAATAAAGCTGTAGCGTAAAATATAATTTTTATAAAATATCCTTTCAGTCCCGCCTAACTATTTGACCAGTCACAATAATCCTACAATTGCAACTAAAAAAGGCCGCATTATTGCTACTATGACATCAGCCTGAACTAAAACCATATTATTAGACGCGCTGTTTTATAAAAAGCCCAGACATTTTGTGGCACGTTGGAACACTCAACATGACTACTACATAATAAAAACTAAAACACCACCACCTTTGCCTGCTTAAGGATTTATAAGCGTGACGATTAAACATAAATTGATTATAAAAACATAAGAGCATATCCTCCTTTTTTATTGTCCTAACATCCTTCATGGAGGATCATTTTGTACCCTTTACGACTTAACAATACAAAAACGGAGCCTTCTAAAGCAGTATCCAACCATTGGGAAGTCGATTGAATCAAAATATATATTAGATTATACAAATTATACAGTATCTTGTAATCCCGTTGAATTAAATGGATAAGGAGTATTATTTCCATAACATTATACGTATACATTAATGCTAAACACTAACGGAAATCCGGTTTTTTCAAATCGGTCCTTTGGCTCCCACGCCCACAACGAAAGTATTTTTTATCGATAACATTACAAAATTAAACCCCAAGTTACATTTATCTGTTGAAGTGCGGAGACAGTCGGAAACAGATCTTATCGAATACGAGCTCCGGTTACAATCGATTTTTTTATTAAAAATTCACGATGCGCTTCTACCTGGGTTTGCGCAAACAGCTTTAGGAATGAGTCCTTTCACGCGAGAGAAAACCTCATTGCACTTAACGGACACGGCTATAAATCATATGTGGAAAGAGCATTTATCTAACGGCGATTGTCAAAACACGCACACAAATCAAATTCGACACTGACCACACGAGAGCCGCGACAATGGAACTTCTGCTTCTAAAAACCAACAAACGCATTAATCGCCCCGTCCGAAATCAACTGTATGTTACCATTGTCACCGTACACCATTGTTTTTTTTAACAACGGCCCGTATTAGGTGTGAAGCGACAACTAATCCCTTATTAAGCAAACTAACGTCAACACAAAAAGCTCTTGTCAATTTAAAAGCAATAAAATCGTCGGCGCGCTGTTATCTCGAGTGGAGCTAAAGAAAGCCGATATATCTAAAATGCGTAAAACAGGTTCTGATAACACCACTCGGTCCGGTATAGAGTGGCCCTTTCGAACTTTCACACGGAATGCACATGTATGATGTACATATTGTACATACATCTTGTTCAACGGATGTCGTCGCAATTACGAACGGCTGCGATTATTATTGCGCGGTATTGTGCGGCCAAATTACAGCATCTCGGCTTCCCATCCGGTCTAACGCTGCCACCGTGACACGCGACATTGGATCTTATCTATTAGTGTGGCAGATGCCACATTGCAATATCGGGAGCGGTCGCTGTTTGAGATGATGCGCCGACGTGTACAGGACGCGACCAGGACGACGGTCGCGATAGACGACCTAATAAGGGATGGACAGATCGCAGGTGAATGAAATGGAACAATCGAGACGGTTTTACAATGCAGTCTCGACGAGATGATACTGCGTGGACACCTGCTGCGGCCACGTGAAAAGGTAAACTTCTGATTTATGGTTTGGATATATACGCAGCGCTTTAGCGATATGCACCGGAGAAAATCGCGCCTTTCTACATGCACAAAAGCGTGTTCCGACTTGTTCAGCTATCAATGCGACCGTTCGACTGTAAGGACGCGATTTTGTTTTCATATCTGTCGAATAATACAGCTGCATTGAATAGAGACTCCCAGAGACGAAAGTATAAATTACAATAGTTTGAATAGGACGGATTTCTAGAATTCGCCGGTGTCTGCACGCAGTAATTTGCACAATGAATGTTGATTTAGTGCACCTGCGGCGTTCTTGTATTTTTTGCATAGTTGTGCGACTAAAGTGTCGGATGCATAGCGGAGAGCAATCACCCCTGCTAGTACAAGGTACAGACTGGGGACGCGTCCGTGAGTCAGAGCCCTCGGTGACCCGGTTCGCACGGACCGACACCGCGCCGGCTTAGTCCGGTGTTATATGACGCGGAATTTATAACTACACCACCGCCATCCAGCGAACCTTTGACCGTACTAAATCAATTATCGTAGCCTTATTATAATTCTCAAGCGGGTTCGACTTGTAGTATAACTAAAATCAGTATTGAATCTATGAGATTGCGTCCCGCATCCCAATGCAAAGGGATAACTTTATTCTACAATTAGGCCAACTGTCACAATATTTGATCGTTGGTTCTAATAACATTTATTGTTAAATAGCCATGATTTTCGAAATATGGCTTTACGACATTACCGAAATATGGTATGGTATATATATATATATATATATATATATATTAAGAAGAACATTATGCTAATGTTAACCTTCGATCCAACGGCGTGGTCAGGACCAGCAAGACAAAACCCATCAGTATGAATCATGCTATGATACATAAATCATATAAAGAACGGTAGTGGCCTAAAATCCTTGTATGAGTTAGCACAAAATTCAGGCATCGTTTGTGTATTATCTATTGATATGACGGATCCTTAGTCTTGTGGACTGACAGCTCTGCTTGAGATATTTGCTCAACGAGCCTCGTATGGTGATAAACTTGATTGATGACTAGTCCCGTTGCCGTAATTAGTATTGCCTTGGCAACCGACTATTCGTCGGCTATTGTACATCAGATATCTATGAAAGTTCTCTAACCGCGATAGATCATGCGATATGTCGTACCTGTCTGAAATATCGGACGCGGTACCGTACTCTAATACCACAGTATGACTTGAAACGGCTTACTGTAATACCGAGAAGTTAAAGGCTGGTTTATGTAACATCGCTTGCAATTCTAACATTTAAAACTCGGACATCATGTAAAAATAGCAAACATAAAATTACGCAAAAAATCGACATCACTTAAAGATTTTCTACATAATAATGTTCATCTGTATTAGTCAACTACTGCTATGAGAGTACAATAAAACAAATTATTAGAAGAAGAAATAATAAAGCTACACATATGAGATTTATGACAATTTTACTTAAGCAAGCATCGTCGACGTACGACCCTCTAGTTTGTCATCTACGGACACTAAAGTAACCCTCTTTATGCTGCAGCAAGGTTTATGACTGAGGAAAATTGTGGATGAAATAGCCTCCCATATCTCATGAGGCAGAAATACAGATTAGATGGGTGCAGATGCCCAGAGCAATACACACGCGAAAATAGCTGCACTCACGCACAGATATGCGTACAGCGATTTCAAATCAAAGCGATTTAATGTCAATTCTTTTTGATTCGTCAAGATGGTCAAACAAGACGAAGTCCATCGTTGAGAAGTTGTAATCGTAAGCTATCTATGCTTGCAATACCAGGGATATGACTCGCACATTGCCCACACTCCAGAAAAAATAAATCGTTTCACTGTCACCACTAGGAAGCCTGAAACTTGTATGGCTGTAGGGAAGATATACATCTTAGTCAGACTAAACCAGTTTGGACGAAATCTCTCGTTAAAGTATAGTTTCCGTAAGCTTCAACTATCGTGTGTCAACGACTTAATTCAGTTAGCATCCTGTCATGTGTTTGTCTGTTTATGAATTGGCCATCCGTGTTTATGTAATTTTGGACCGAAGGGTGTTAAGAATCATAAACAAGCTTGTACTTCTTTGATGCTTGATTTATTCTTTTGTTGGGATGTCAATTTTCACAAGATGCATAGAAAATAAAGGTCGAAAATTACACAATGCGAATTCAATGAATCACTGCACTTTATTGTGGAGGAAAGAGGAAGAGCGCTACTTTAGTATACCTACTGATTAAATAATACGGAACCCTAGCCGTCTATAATATTTTCTTAAAAGGCTTTTTTTGCCATGGTTACGTGGCAGTTCCTTACGATAGAAAATCTTGAGCAATCTAGTCTTAGAATATTTATACATACATATATCCCTAGTACAGGCCGTACGAATGCCACAGCCGATTATGGATTGAGCATTAGTATCAGAGGGTCGGTCGCCACTTTTGATTGTTCTATGCTTGATTAAAATTTAAATGAATAATTAAAACAAACAGCGCATTAGTCAGCATCATGTGAACGTCGCAATTGCATTTCGCAGCCGGCGCGCGGCGTCCGGTCGGGCCGGTACGGCAGATGCTGCGTCTGCGCCGACCTTGTGCACGCACACGATACCCACCACGCCATATATCACCAAGAACGGCCTATACATACACATGCTAAGTACACAACAATAATACATATTTTGCTCGGAAAATAAATACATACTTTACACAGGCAACGCCTACCAATCATCGTCGCAGTTTATAGATGGGTCGCATTATAAAGAACACGTTAAAACGTATCTCTATTATTGTCAGCAGCTGGCAAAAATGTCAAAATTCTGACATTATGTCAAATTTTTTGATGGAATTGATCACGATGAAGTCAAAGAAAGATGACACTTTATACAAAACGTGTAATATTTACTACCAGTACATGCTTGATGAGTGCTTTACCCCAACTTAAAATGATTTATCAAAAAACAGTTATATTTATTACTTACTTCTACTACTAAAAATGTAATCCTACAGAACACACTGACTAAATATATGAAACAAAATGACTAAGATCTCTTTATAGCATTAAACCCAAATGTCCGTGCACGCAACACACTACGTCCTTTTAATTTCCTTAAGTATAATGAACATTTTGGTCTCATATTAAGTAGCAGCTAATGGGTTTATCATTGCTCACAACCACCACCCATTTAAACCTAATCAACCATAATTATAACCACGCAACAACATAGTTTGTCAGTACAAAACAACTGCAACACTTTCTCGAAGGGGAAAAAGAAAAATAAATCTATCACCACCATTGGTTCTCATTATGTACGAGATAGACAAAAACTTTAGTAGTATGATGACTTTTTAATTTATTTGGGATACGGCCGTGTAATGACGAAAGTGGTGAAAAAAAGCGGATGACGGTGTTTTCTGGTTGAGGCGGGAAGGACGGAGACCATAGCAACTGACCTTAGAAAAATAAGACGATTTCGTGTTGATCGGTCGCTACTATATTATTAAAGTGATGTTTTGATTTTAACTTTCAAACTGTTACTTGCTGATACAATTCTCGCACTAAGAAGATGTCTCGCGAGGAAGACTGGGAAAACATGTGTAAATGATAAATATATTTCTGATATCTGCAAAAAAACAACGCGTAACAGTGCAAATAGATCAATAGGTAAATCAAAAAATACTCTTTCCGCATTTAATATTAAATTATATTAAAAATCAATGTGCAATCAAAACTAATCGGCGTCTAGGTATTAAATAGCGTCAGACGCACACGCTTTTGTGCATATAAATGTGAGATGCACCTCTGACTAAAACTAATAATATCTTTAATTGGGTGAACTCTAATGTACAATGGCTCTAACATCTATTCACAGCTGCACTTCTTATACAACCAAATTAGCTCTGACCAATGATTCACCTTCGTAGTGAAACTGCACTTAAGTTACGTTCAAGTAACGTATAACTGTTAAGCGATATCGCAACCTTTATTGTTCATATAATACTGCTAACATTATACTGTAATATTTGGAATTTGCACCGGTTAACAGCCGACCGCTTATTGGACGGAGGACTGTTTGGTATAAGGAAAAATACTTAAAACATCTCTTAGACAAGAATATTATAGCCTTAATGAATACATTTTATAAACCAGACGAGTTAGCGGTCCACTGGGTGGTAACTACCGTCCATGGACTTTAGCAATGTCAGGAGTCTACACAGCTAAGCTACTGCCTATTTTGATAGTAGTACTTTACTTTCGTTAAGTCGTTTGAAGAAAGACAAGTCATCGCGCTCGGAAAACCCCGCGATAGGTAGTTTATTCCTGAGTTCTAAAAATTATCGCAGAAAAGGCACTGTGCTGTAGGCGAATGTTTTCAGGAGCTAAGGCTGATTCCTGTGGTACGATTGCCATATCAGACACGAGCAAGCTGTAGTCCATGCGAACAAAAGCAAGCGGCAAGTCTAGTAAAATGATTCTGCAGTACCTACATATGTTCTTCACAGGGAACTTCAGTGTACCCTGTATGACGTCACTACTCCGACTATCAGTAAATTAGTCATACTACTAGCTCCTATACAACCGCTTTGCTCGCGTGGGAATGTAAATAAAAGGGAGCCCTTGTCCTTTTAAGTTTAGATCGTTTTTATATAGTGAAATCGTTCAAATATGTCAAAACAAATAGACCAACACATTTTGCAAGTATTTACGCAGAATGAATCTAATTCAAATTGTTAAAGTTTTTACTGTAGTTTTAAACTGTCTTGACTGCCTAATGAACGATGGTGTTAATAGCGTTATTGAATATCCCCTGAATATGCGAGTGTGTATAAGAAAAGTCTTCATATTGATCATGGATTCTTCATCAACGCTAAGCAGGCTAATGCAATATGACCGTAAAGTCAGCATAAATGGTATTAAGACTGCGCCGAGCGTAAGACAGATAATGACAGAGCTCGTGCGGCGCATATTCAAACCGGCGCGCGGCCGCCATAATAAAATTGTATGGAGGATTTGAAGTGCTTTTTTGATAAATATGTATCTTTATTGTCAACCAATAACATATATTTGGGACGGAAAAATTGTAATATAACTATTTATGTTTCGTTTAAGCTGTAAAATAGGATAGATTTCTACTGTTATAATCTAAAAATCACGTAACACGAGCTTACGTTTTTGCATTTTTCGCAAATTTAAGTAATTTTTTAGGTGAAAATATTAGTTATTTTAAGTTTTTTACACGGAGTAATTGTAAACACATTCATTGTTATGGTAAATGTATATTTTATATTTGTATTAAAGAAAAAGTGTTGATTTTATTCACTTTACTGTGACCGCCTGTTTTGGCACATTTCGCTCGGCGCAGTCTTAAAACAAAAGTTGACACGATTTATCTAACTGTCTAAAATATTTCTTATATGCGCGAAAGACTTGAAAATAAGACACAGTATTTATGGATTCTATGTCAAAACATTTGTATTCCTCATGCCGTAATCCTCCCGAGGGGTGCGCACAGATTTACACCCACAATTCGGCGGTGTCTCTTTTCAGATCCCCATGTGATACACGACATGCGAACTACCAGTTTCGATGAATAACACCTACTTTTATATACATATAGCCAACCAGTTGGTGCTATATGGATTTCTTTAGCTCCTATATATGATTATAATCTTGTGTTTACGGAACAAAACGGCTGCATTAGGTACTATTCCTGTCTCGCGATGAAATTTACAAACATGTCTCAGCGGGACATAAAGAGCCCAGACATGGAACAACAATTAATAAAAGTTTGTCATGTGTAGTGATCGAGACACAACACTCGGCACACTGTCAGTGACAAGGCGACTTGCAATGCGTCATCAGACCCAAAAATTTAAAACATGTGAAAGAAATCACTTAAACTAGTATAAAATAAATCTGCTCATATATTTAAATCGTATGGTCGATCTGCGGCGATACTAATTCAGGCTTTAGGCTACAATCAGACGTCAGTAAAGGATAAGTGACTGAATACGAATGGATATCCATAGTGTAATTCGTAATCCTTTCAGGTTATAATACTGGCTTTAGCGATAAAACAGGAATAAAATCGCCTACACAGGACACTAGGTGCTCTATCGATACGAACCCAAGCATTTATTTAGTTGAAAGGGTTAAAAAAAATACTAATACTGTGCAGGCAACAATATTGAAAACCATTGTCTACCCAAAATAGTTATCTAATCTGTATTAAACAGCAACGAATGTAGGTACTGGATTGTATATATTATAAATAAGAAAAAAGAACCGATATACCGTCAATTTAATATGTGAAATAGATCTAGATAGTAAGTTTCCTATAATTTTGGCTAGACGTTCAAATAATAAATCTAAATACCTAATGCAAAATTAATGTACGACTGACTAAGTTTTGGCAGAACGTATGACGGAAATAATTTGCGTAGCAATAGATAAGTTATTACTTTAATGGATTACACTCACATAAACAATCTTGACAACTAATTGCAATATAAATTAGGAGACAAATGTATTAGGAATAAATTTAAATTAATTGCTCATAATTAAAATATAAAAATAGATACCCTAATAATAAAGGACGGCAATTGAAATAATTTTATATTAAATAATATCGTCGCACGCGCATTATAACCCTTCAATACCGTGGTGTTTATTTTTCCACCACCATAAAACCGCAGTCTGCTATTTTCAGCACCGAAGATTAAGCTTATGGCCTGACATTTACTTTTAGAATTCATTTTTTCCAATTATACTTAATACTTTACGGGATATAGTGACCTTAACCCGTCCACCGCTTACAACTCGGCGGTATTATTATCTTGCTATGGAGTTTATTATGACATTTACAATAAGAGTTCGATAAACGAGACGGTTGGTTTTTTGTCCAAATTATTGATTAAAGGATGTGATCTGATTGGTTTTTTTATAATATATTATAGGCGTTGTATCGTTGTAAAATATTGATCATCAAATATTTGAGCAGTCACGTCTGTCATTTTTAATTCACGCTGGAAATAAAGCAGTCGGTAATTTTCATCTTGATTATTACCAGCTGTCTTTATGCTTATTACTAGTTTTAAAATGAACTATCGATAATCATATTAACAATAATTGATATACAGACTTCATCCTGACTTCATGATTTATAAACTTGGCTTACTGCTGGGCCAGGGTCTCAATTAATAATGAGAAGGCCATAGTACAAGGTAACCAAGTACTGGTTGGCAGACTTCACACAATGATAAGAAAGATGATCTAGCATGCACTCTGCAAGATAGATCTATATACCCGCCATATTTTGGGAAGCTATAATAACAAGCATAATTAATCAAACAAAATTAATTATACTGTTCTGAATTTCTTTAATATCCATATTTTCAATCCATATGTCAATAATATTAACGCTGCGCAAGTATAGTATGATGAACTCTTTGCTATTGTAGATCGCCGATGCTTGTTAGCGTGTGTAACCAAGTTGATTTTGGGTAATGTTGTAGACACGAGTTGGTATATGTTTTTCACGAATTCATAATCTGACGATAAACAGAACCTGGCTCGTAACATCAAATAAAACGCTTTAATAACAAACATAGCCAAAGAAAACAACAACTACTACACTTGTTTCAACTACATGACACTACTCTCTTAATTCCATTACACATCTGACCACACATAGATATTCAAGTCACATAACTCGCAAATTTATACGCAACAAAACAAATTTGAACGTAAAGCGATCACCCAAATACGTCCAAAAACATCGCGGAAAAAATACAGAACCGATACAAAAATACATATTTATGAAGTGACATCCTCTTGCTGTGTTTCATTCACCAAATGCTGCTATCTATTTACATTGTTATCGTCAGTTATCTGGGGTCGCCCTTCTCGGAAGTAACGCGACGACGCGACGGCAGGGTTATCGATACTAACTCCATAGCGATAAACGAATGATGAGAAGGGATTTTTTGGGCGTAACTTAACCCGTGTGTCGCCGATGTGCGTGACTTGAGTCACTTTGAATATAATTGGACCAATCAGTTGGCTTTCCCTTAGCGTAATCGTTTTTAGAAGTGGAGTTTCTAGTGGAAGTAATAATAGAATACAGGGCTATCAGTCTCGGAAGCAATCTCAATTATGAACCTTGACGAATTTATGGCTGCTATAAGAAAAGGGAAAACAGAGACTAAAGTTAGAGTTATTTCATTCACCCAAACACTTAAACGGAAACGTCTGTTTTCCTGGTAACACAGGAGGTATATTTTCAGATGAAAATGACCTATTATTAGCCGACTTCGACTAACACTGCAGTACTAACCCGGAACTTGGAGTAAACCTTACTGGAGGTACCAGGCTAGAGCGCATTTGCAAAGACTGGCCCAACAAGGCACTCAAATAATGAACTTAAATTAGCACTATTACTTAATAAGATACTAAAGAAATCATCATAATTAAGGACTTATAATCATAAGAAAATTATGCCAAAACACCTACACACTAGGAAGCTAAAAACGATCCTCATTGCGAATAATTTTATTACTCGAAGCTGATATATCTATTTCTGCTCAAAGCTGGGCGACTCGCATGCCCACACTCAGCTCCTCAAATATCAGCCCTCAAGACCAGAGAGACATGTAATTGGAATACTAATAAACCTACGATTTTGCCCTGCGAACGAATGGCCGATATAAAACTACCCACACAGTATTAACATTTATTCGCTGCAATTGAGATAAACACAAGCTATAAAAGTGGCAAATGAAACCCTTAACTCCCACCAGGTACAAATAACAATGGGATGAGGTAATCAACCAGCATCCAAAACACGTAATTTATAACTACAACTGATGGGACTGAACAACTCAATAAATAAGTGTATTTGATTAGGAACATAATGAGTAAAACGTATATTTGATGACTGTCTCGTTGATGCAGTGACATAAATTACTTGGTGATTGTGAGGACTGAGATTCGATTTCCGATTTCCCATGGGTGACGATTCGGGTTCGATTCCCGGGTCAGGCTAAGCGTTGTTAGGTTTTACTGTCTATTGCTGGTATCAAGTTATTTTCTTAATAGCAATAGTTTGGTACTGTGCCCGATAGACGGCAACAAGCTCGTCTCGAACCTGAAACTAAAGCTGGAATTGAATTCTCTGCTTGCCATTTTCCTGGATTTAATGATAAGACAATTAAATTTTTTAGGCGCTGGAAATAGGAATTACATCAAGCGTAAGCTCGACGATGTCATAACTCCGTTCGTTCCAGGGATCACGACCGAAACCAATATCAGGAGTTAGTGACCACAAAACATTCTAAACACTACTCACCAAATCATGGGTTTCCAAAATAAGCCATAGGTCATATATAATAATAAGATTAATAATTCAAATATAAACAACCGTTTTTTGTAAAGGTTTGTGGGTATTGAATCCGATCTTGTGTGGTCCTGAATATCGTAATATTGCGAAGTTGATATTGTCCTTATATGGTGTTAACTATATGTGTATAGCCATCAAAAGTCAAGAAATCAGAAGATATCAAACCGCCTCCAGTTTCGAAATGCAACCAACCATCTTAATAAATATTTTTATTTTATTTCTTCTTTTGTAATATCTGTTACTTGCTTCCACTACTATGTATCATTATTTACAATTTGATATACATGAATATATTAGTATATAAAGTATTTTATCTATTTTTCGATTACAAGTTGAAGCGAGGCTACAGTTGGAAAAATTTTCAAAACAAAAAAATCACTCTTTATGTAAAGAAGGTTAACTAGAAATTCAGAATACTTTTTTAATTTAAAACATTTCACTAGAAGTACTTGCTCAAGGTACACAGCATACAACAAATACTCATCATTCTCTTGCCCTGGTCCCAATTTATTTGTGGTCGGCGCAGTATGTCCTTCGCTTCCATACTTCTGTCACCCGTCATCTGATCATTTACCCCTTTTCCTTTCATATCCATCCTCACACAGTCCATCCATCTTTTCCTTGGCCTTCCTCTCCCTTTTCCTTTTCTTTTTACATACAACAAATACTAACATGAATATTTTAAATTGTTTTCAGTGTCGTGGTAAACTAGCATCATACTATATCCCGAAAAAATAACCAACTCCAGAAAATAAGCATTTCATTAACATTTTAATGACCACCAAAAAAACTCTACAGATAATATGTATCAGTAATGTCCTACTACAGTAGAAAGGATGAACTTTCCCTACTATCCTTTCATCTCAATTCAGAAATGTTAAAAAGCAATATTTAGTAAGAGAGTTCAGCACCTCGCCCTCTCCACCTGTGCCCGCCGTGATGTCGTCATCGATAAAACTCATTAATTATTTTTAATAAGTCCACTGCAGAGATCAATCACATTACTTTCATGTTATTCTCCGAAATTGTAAAACTGGTTTATTGAACTAGCACTCCGAGAATTCGGAAGTCTAGCCTTTCAAATCATGTTATTACCGAATAAAAAGGTGAACTGCAAAGTTAGGTATCAAACTATTAACTAATAGACATCGATTTAAAATAAATTGCAGATCTAAAGTGCTATTAAATGACTAGCTCTATTTTTATGTGATGACGAGTAGATTTAAAAATAACTAATCAAATCATTTAATGTTTTCTGAATATGTGTATGTAGTTCATTTATATTAGGTAAGTATGTCTTTTTTTATTTTTAAAAGACAACGTTACCGGTATTTGTGACAACTGTACATACATTCAAACAACGGATACAAAGAATACCCAGACTCATAAAACTACATACATATGTACTTGTGGATAGCACAAAATGTCCCGTATGGGGATCGAATACAGAACACTTGGTGCTGTAGTAGTGGCGAACTGGCGAAGCTACCACTTACGCCATTACGCCACTCGTGCACGTAAACGCAAGTTTAAGTGCAAATTGCTGTGTCATCACAAGTTCGTTTTATACGCTTAATTGAGAAAATGTAAGAGTCAGTGAACTGATCATTACAGCACGAAATTCATCACAGTTTAAATATTACATAATACATATAAGCTTAAGATAAAACAGATGCGTCGGGCTTTTCTGCCGTCGTCGCTTCGGCTAAGCGCCAAGTCAAGTCAGTAGGCTCTAAGTGGTTTGCGAATCGGATACAAAGTTTACTAATGAATACACCTAAAGATTATTATTAATAGTACTTTCCCAAACTTCTCGTTTCGCCACAAATAAGCGCAGACTTGTTCCACAAAACCAGCTAGGCAGTAACAAAAAGAGCAACATCCATTCCACCGTTTGTTCAATAGCTAAATTTGTACACCAATGAATAAAATATGCAAGAAGAAGTATTGCAAATATACGTCAAAATACTCTTAAAATTTGGCATAGTTTACTGTTATGATGTCTGGTAGCGCTAATTCGGTTAAAACATGTATAGAAATATCCACAAACCAAAGCCAGCGATGTACAACCGCAGACGCGTCAAGTACACCCACCAATGTATCAACAACCGTTATTTAATTGCCTACATTAACTTCACGTTGACGACCGAACGACGACGCGAAAATAAACTAATGCAACCAAACAAAAACCGGGTTTCTTGAAAAGCAAATATTGTATTGAACAGGAAAAATACGTCATTACACTACTTATAGAATCAAGTATCTAGAAAGTTGAAAAAAAAATGTAATCAAAAGGTAAATCGAGCGATGAGATAGCATTTTATGTTTCAAAATTGTGTCGTTTCTGTTGGTTTTGCAACAGTGCAAATTGTTCATTCCATTGTTGTTGATATAAAATAAGAATAAAGATGGCAACTTAATTTGGTAACTCAAACTAACAACAGTTTGACTCTTCTTCTTGTAATCGGCTAAACTTATTAAAGTTATTATTCACACAAAAAGAAAATTATATTAATTGAAAATGTAATATTATAATACTTTGTGCCGGTAATATGGAAAGCTACAAAAATTAATAAAGCAGAAACGGTATCTTAGGAATAATAAATATCTGTGGCTATATCTGGGCAATTATGAATACGTTAAGGGGTAAGTGGTTATAGGTTTGCAACATTACATGGATCAAACGCGCGTTACCACCGATTTAAAAAAGTAGGCACTAGCCAATGTAAGGGCAATAATCCCACTGGTTCCTCTGCTAATACCACACCAGTTTCTCATGGAACGATCAAGATCGTTTAGACATGATATTCTGTGAGGAGAAAGCGCTCACGGGTGGGCTGGTCTATTTTGAACGAAATTCCAGATTTATATGCCTATAGCTTACCTCTCATAGTATAATACATATCTACAGATACTTTCTTATTATATTTTCTTGCAAGCAGAACATAAGATTTACGTGGTTATGTTCGAAATTATAACTTCGCGCCTAGATCTATACACATACAACACTGCGGTGACCATACCACTATAATTACTACAACTACTTCCGTCAAGTAACATTATTTTCACCGCACTATTGTTTTATTATTGCCCCCACTAGACAGAGAAAGTCACAAACTATTACTAAAAATGGGTGTGTCCATAAACCTGGCAACTATAACTTGTATTAATATGTGAAAGCTTTTAATTGGTCTTTACCATGTTATAGATGTGTTTACGTAGAAACCTTGGACCAACTAGGCAATAAGAAAACGAAGAGTGTTCTACCAATGTTAAATACGCTGTAAAATAAACTTATCCCCGGTCTCATAAGTCAAATCAAAACAGTTGCTAACAGACGCTCAAACATATATCTACTGTTGTGATTGGCTAGCTGTATTGGTGACAGCCAATCAAATCACTTGATATGATTTTGACACATTGTTGATTAGCCTTTCAGAAGCTGTCAATTGCTTTGAATACTATTAGATAAGAAAATTTATCCCAAAAGCCCGGTCTTAACCCGTCAAGTATTGGGACGCCAGACATAATTGAAAACTGTCTGGCCGCCGGTGTACCAGTGCGACTTAATAGGTGAATATATATGTAAAAGGTACATATGCTTGTATTAAATTCCCCTTAGATTTTAATATAAGAAAGTTTGTCAACAAATCTTTATTGACGGCAAGTACGTATGACGCCGAAATTTAAGTGCCTCTGTCAATGCGCCGAGTGTTGCTGGCTTAATCATGACAGACTTTACACAACTTCGAGTACATTATACAAGGGGCGCTTTCAGGCCAGCAAATTTCCTTGCCATATTTTCGTTTAACAAATAGACTACAAAAAAGTGAACTCACGGGTTGGCATCGTGTGGCTGCGTTGCACCTCATCTGTAACCAAATAAAACATGATTTGAAAACGTCATCAGCATTAAGCGTATACAGTTCGCTTTTTCACATTTCCGCTGCAGAGATATGAAAGTATTTATTAATGTCGTTAAATAATGTACTTTATTACTAGTATTACGAGCTCATAGCATTTCACTGAAGAGCAAAACAACCCACCCTCTTTTTAAAAATGTAGATGAGTAAATTTTGTCTGCAATAGAAAACTCTTAGAAGGTGAGATAAGTTGTGACGTAGTTATTCCCGGGTCGAGAACAGCTATATTGAGTATTATTTTGTGAGGAAAATTTCTGCAGCACGGATTTTGAACCAATGCTCGGTAGTAGACAATACATACTCACCTTCTAATACATAAAATCAAAATATGACTAGTAAAACGTAGGTATATGATATACTTCTGTTGCACCTTGTTGAAATTGTTTTATTTTCCATGTATTATATATGAAAAAGCTTTAATGTTGCAGTCCACAATTGGCTATAGATCTCACCAATTCGCGGTTCAATTATTATTTTTTATATTATATTTATTCATTGTGTCTGGCGACTAAATTTATTACGAGACACAGAGAATAAGGAATCCTGTCCCATCACATTCATTCATTCTTATCATATTCTTCACGCAGACTTGTCAGGCTAGGGTTCTCTCCAGAATGTCACCTAACTAGTCAGAACGTTCACCTAGTACTTCGCCTTATTTTTGCCGACTACGTTCAATAGGATGAATATTTTACGACGCAAATAAATACTGTAAACTTATATGTTATTAAATAGAGGTAGGATACAATAAGAGTTCGTTCTTACCATTAATTATGTCCTTTTATGCTCTTTGACAGATATTTTATACTCACTGCTATGCATTTAATTCTCTTAGCCATACGTTTTATGCCCTCTACGTACCATTTAAAACATTTTATCAACTACTGCTCGCGTGTGTTGGAAAGTATAATATTTATTTTTTTACGAAACAAATTTAATGTTAATTCGGCGAGTACATGACGATATTTCTTTATATTCCACGTGTACAGTTCACCGCCTTGCCACCGTACCGTGACGATGTAACAAGCTACGATTACACCGGACTGACGCCAGTTTGCGTTCGCCAACAGATTAATTACCAGTATTAGGCTATATTCTATAGAAGATGACAATTTGACGACATATCCAAAAACCTTTCTAATATTGTTAATAAGAAAGTAACTCTGTATACCACCTAAACTTAAAAGTCGCGCAACAACTTAGGCTAATTTTAAAGAAATGTAAGCGATATCGTTGATAACAGATAATTATATTAAGTAAGAAAATAATGAGTACTCGCTTTAATTTTATAACAAGTATATAGTAGACCGGGTTTTAGCAGTCTGGTAGACTATTGCAGTACCGGACATAACTTTAAGACGCATTCTGGTACTGAGAAATATCTACTTAAAACAATACATTTAGTACTTTCTTCCCTACTTGTCATATTCAGTGAACAAAGTGGAATATAGACACAAGACCCATCTTTATGAAATATCTTTCTTCTTTTGTTATCTCTATTTATTAGAGAACAAATACAATCTGAAACCAATCATTGAATGATTCCATAATTAATAGTTTGTTTACCAAAAAACACAAATAAGAAATATGGTCTTTAAAACAAACAGCGGGACTCTAAACAAAATTAGTAGGTACATAAAAAAACTAAACGTTTCCCGACGATAGTCAGGTTCGCGTAAAGGTAACAATTAATGGTAGACGCAGACGCACTACCGATGGCTATAATCATAGTTACGTTCGTACAAATGAAACTCGGGGCTAAATCGTTGCAACAACCATAAAACACACTCGTAAAATAACAAATAGAAATGCCATCATCCATCGTTCTCACGGTTTGTGAGCATTAAACCGATATTATGTATAGGCAATTAACAGGTACATAATATAAAAATGATTGCCAGACACGATCCTTTTATAGACGAGCGGTGTCGATAAACTGGATGAGTGCCAAAAAAATTACAAAAAATATCAGATCAATGCTCTGCACCATTCATCTGTAAGGTATGTATGTCGTGGGTGAAGCACATGCTACGGAACTTCTAGAAAATACTAGGATCGTTGCAACTGTACGAATATTTATTTTTAACATTCGAAACCGCAGCTTTTAGTCGTTGTGTTGAGAAATATCAACAATTGTAAATTCTAGAATTTTAGCCAACATCCTTATTTTGTAATAGTCCTGCAACGTGTTTATTCTATTTATTATCGAGTGCACACCGGTACTGAAAACACGCGATAAAGCAAAAAGTCACTAATATTTCTAATGAAAATGTATACCCGTTTTATTTTTATTCCACTGTGGTGGTAAACAATCATACGGCCCACCTGATGGTAAGTGGTCAGCGTAGCCTATGGACGCTTGCAACACCAGAGACACCACATGTGCGTTGCCGACCCTTTAGAAAAAAAAAGGAAGTGGGAAGGAGAAGGAGCGGGAAGGAAGAAAGGAGGAGAGAGAGAGAGGAGGAGAGAGAGAGAGGAGGAGAGAGAGAGAGGAGGAGAGAGAGAGAAGAAGAAAGAGGGTGATTGAGCCTCAGGCTCTCACACTCACCGAACGAAACATAACAGTAGGAATACTGCTATTTCACGTAGATATTCTGTAAGAGAGTGGTACTTCCCCGGTCGAGCCGGCCCATTCATGCTGAAATCAGCGAGGCTCTACTAACGTAAACGTCAATATATTCTAATTTATTATACAAATGTGCATCCAGTCTGAAGTGGTCTTTTACCAGTTTTTGTTGGTGTAGACGTGCGCATGACGACCAGGCCCAGTAGAGCCCTCAGTGCAATAGAACTGCCTCCAGTGCGGAGCTTAAATTCTATTTTATTCTATACTCACTATTACGCATTTTATTCTATAGATTAAACAAACGCACGTATGATGATATATATGTAGACAAGCGAAAATTTCCTTAATATGAATACCTAATAAGTACTTAAAAAACTGAAACAATACATTGCTTCGTTGGCGCGGCAGTAGCGAATGCAGAGCATTTGAGCATAGTATCATTGGGTTTTACTTTTTATTGTTTTGTATGTGTGTTAAATAACAATTAAGCAGCGATAGTGAGAGACCGTTGGACTGCCACGCAAAGGTCTCGAGTTCGATCGCAAGGCGCGCATCTATGACTTTTCGAAGTTATGTGCGTATTAAATAGTTAATTATCGCTCGCTTTAACGGTGAAGGAAAACATCGTGAGGAAACTTGCATGTCTGAAAGTTCTTCATAATGTTCTTAAAGATATGTGAAGTCTGCCAACCCGCACTGGGCCAGCGTGGTGGTCTATGGCCTATAGCCTAGCCCCGTGCCCAGCAGTGGGATAGTTTAATACAGGGCTGGTATTATTATATTATAACTGCCCAGTAGCAGCACGGAGACTGGAACTGTATCTAATAGACAACAAATTATAACCTCGGCTCCTATTACGTGGAACCTTAAAATTCAGCTGGCAAAATGCTAGTGAAATCTATCTCTGCCTACCTCTTCGGGTATACTGTCGCGGGTCCAGCAGTAGAGGGGATCAGTTAATTAAAGAGCCCGTGAAACTATGTATGTATGTAAAACCAAAAAAGGACAATCATGTATACAGATTTGCAAATCGGTTTGAATCATGTCACATAAATCAATCCACACTTTGATTTATAAAATGTTAGTAAGGAATCAAAACAAGCATACGCCTATTGGTAAGCGGTTACCATAGATTAGACACCTATTGCGTACCACATACATTTTGTATTTGTACAGATAAAAATTAGAAATACTGTATAAGCCGCTTTCTGTTTAATAAACCAATATCAACCTCCACACGTGTCGTACATATTCAATGCTGATCTCACCATTAAAAACCCATACAAGGATTCATCAAATCCCTTAAGAGCCAATTCCAACGAAATCACCAAATGTTTAAGTTCTTAGATAATGAATGAATATTAAGTGTGTCAGAGTATCTTATCATGTTTAAAAATAACACAATTATTAGTATCAATTATTAAGCTGAACAATGTTTCTTTGAGTCATTTGCGCCGGCAGCGTCGTCGTATGAATGGCCGGTCCGTGAGTCATATGGTGCCCAACGGCTGCATATTAATGTCGTTTCATGGAAAACTAATCATACAGGATAACAGTGCAAAGTCGTGTATGCTAAAGATTAGTAATATGAAACTGGTATTTTATTACTTCGAACTCGAATTCGATTTGAACAATAATATAATTGTGAAATACTTGTGAAAAATAATCTCAAACTTTGTCGCCAAATCAATACAAATATTATAAATGCGGATGTGAGTTTGTTTGTTGCGATTGCACGCCCGAACTACTCGACAGATTATCATGAAATTTCGCATAGACGATGTCAAAGATACAGAAAAGGACAAAAGATACCTTCTTCTAGAAAAAAAATGTACTGTTCCCGAGAGATAGAAAATTTACATAATCGACATGTACGCGAGCGGAGCCGTGGACAAAATATAATATTTATTTATTGACAGAAAAAATAAGACACATCCTTACACTACATCGTAAGTGTTAAAGCAAACCTACCTTAAATAATTTAAGCTTAAATTAAAATTAATTCTTAAACTATGTTAATGTATAGTATATACAAATAAATGAAGTTCAAAAGGTTATGTTTAAGCCTGCCTGAACAAGGATAAACCTGTGGTTCAGGACATCACTTGACAATTTTATTTTACACTCGCGCATTATTAATTCAAATATCTACAGTCTTAAGTACATCTACGATTAAAGGTGTTTAGGAAGTAATATTCAACTTAAAATTTACTTCCAATATCATTTTAAGACTTCTAGCAGTTTTTCGCTGTCTGTATAATTTAATTTGCCTAGGTATTGCATTAACATGATACTACATTTTTTATAACTAACATTATATATATTTAATATTGTATTTAACTTGTTATATAAATACGGTTCTATGAATACGTAGAATTTATTGACAAATGCGTGTCTGGTTTGAGACTCTGTACAAACTAAGTCTTTTCTTCTCTTATCTAAGACCGGGGTAAACGGGACTTCAGTGTGCTGTTTAAGTATAGTGTGCATAATAAATAACTGGCGAATGGTTAGTACCTTGCAAGCGGTGTAAAGCTGATGTGTGGGAAACAAGAATGGACGACATGTGGCTACCTTAAGAACAGCTCTTTGAGCTCGCTCTAGAGGCAGGAGAATTGATTTGGCTGCTCCACCCCAAGAGGTTACGCAGTATGTGAGAATAGATTGACACAATGCTAAATAAACCTGTTTTATCAATTTGTAGTCGGCTATGTTGCGCAAGTATTTAAATATACTATATACTAGCGGTCGCCTAGTGCTAGAAATTCGACCAAAGTTTGCCTGTAAGATATTGCTGATGTATGTCATTATATATTGATATATGTAACCATAGTTACGCGCTTCGACTGCGTGTGTTAAATGCATGGTTGTGTGCGTGTAGTGTTTTTCATTAATTTAATGTATTTCTAATGCATATTTTATATAAATATTAGGATTCTCTATATAAACTTTAACTGTGCCAAATTCCAGACACCTACGTCCGCGCAATTTTCGTAAAAAGGGGTACAAAGTTTTTGCTTCACGTATTAATATATAGACAAATCAATTTACGTACTCTAGTGCATAACAAATCGACGTGATTGCGGAAGTTTAGATCTGTGTCATTGGTAATACCCAAATACGTAATATCGTCCGTTTTAGTTAATCTGGGACAAGTGCATGCAGTGTCAGCAAACGTACTACAGTTATTATGTGCAATTATATTCAGGTTTGTATAAAGCGTGTTATTGTTTCTCGAGCTAAATAAAATGTATTTCGCTTTATCTGCATTCAGAGTCAATACATTTTGTTGTAGTCATTTCGAGACTATGTTAAAGCATGTAATGTGGTGTGGTGGTGGTAAGTAATGCTGTGATTGTTTAAGGAAGCGACATCTGTCGGGCAAATGTCGTTTCTATACAATTACTTCCGCTGGAGTTTAAGTTCACGTGAATATGGCATTGATAAAATTATTTATCTCAACTTAATTTGAACCGAGATAATAGTCAGTTCAAATAAGACAATAAATTTAATTAAAATCCACTGTAATTTTAGCTATTTAATATTTAAACAGCCCCGAACCAGTCAGCTTGTGACCACGCCCGATGTAACTTGAACAAAAGTGAAACACCTAAATGTAAAAAATATGTATAAGTAAGTTATTATCACCTAAAGATTTGCATCCTTCTTATTTATTCTAGCTATAGTCAGTTATACTGTAGTGGAGCAGCACTAAAATAAAACGAAAATCTAGATTGCTAGCCGGCAAAACTTTAGCTCATCGCAGAATATATTTTTGTAATTGAGATCTATTTGCGTCGAGTGCATCGCACTCTGCAATTTTACAACATCACATGAAATGGGGAACGCCCATCTGGGGCTACGAGTGGACAAGAATCTAAAGAAAATATATTTTCCAGTCGATTTTGTCGTAAAACATACATACATACATACATAGATTCACGCCTGTTTCCCAGAGGGGTAGGCAGAGACTACGGATTTCCATTTGCTACGATCCTGACACACTTCTCTGGCTTCATTCACTTTCATCACATTCCTCATACACGCCCGTCGGTTCAAGGTGCTCTTAACCTGGCCTTTGTCCAGAACGCCTCCGATCTGATCAAGAAACGTTCGCCTAGGTCTTCCTCTTGCGACTGTTCCATTCACACTAGCCTTATAAACTTTCTTAGTCAGTCTTTCCTCGTCCATTCTTTCTACATGCCCAAACCAGCTTAACATACCCTTTTCTATTCTTGTCACTATATCAACTTTCATGCCGCATCTCTCTCTAATCACACTATTCCTTATTCTATCTTTCAGAGTCACACCACATATATTTCTCAGCGCTCTCATTTCTACAGCATTTATTCTGCTCTCATGCTTCTTTTGCCATACCCAACTTTCACTTCCATACATAAGTGTGGGCACTAATAGTCCTCTATGAACAGCCAAACGTGCCTTTTCGGAAACATTTCGACTGTTCATAAAAGCGCGTAGAGCTCCATTCACTTTGTTTCCCGCAATCGTTCTCCTTTCAATATCTCCCTCATGTTTACCATCCCTTGTAAACAAAGTACCCAAATATACAAACTCTTTCACTTGCTCCACTTTTTCTCCATCAATCATAATATTACACATCGTCACGCACTCTTCCTTTTCAAATACCATTACTTTCGTCTTGCTTACATTTATTTTCATTCCTTTACTCTCAAAAGCACCATGCATAATAGTTACCATCGCCTGCAACTCTTCTGCCGATGACGCAAGTATTACTTGGTCATCGGCATAAAGAAGACATTTGACAAGTAACTCATTCATTCTTAATCCCCATTCACAATCTTTTAAATCTTTTAAACAATTGTCCATGTATAGGTTAAACAGCCAAGGCGACGCTACACATCCTTGTCTAACACCTTTTACGATGCTAAACCATTCTGTGTAGGTCCCATTTATCCTAACACAAGCTCTGGAATCATCATAAAGAGATTTCAGAGCTCGCGTGAGGGTGCTATTCACTCCATACATGGACAATACCGACCAAAATTCATTCCTCACCACTTTATCATAAGCCTTTTCCAGATCCACGAATGCGCAATAGACCTTTTGACCTTTGGCCAAAACTCTCTCGGCTATGCACCGTAAGGAAAAGACCTGATTCGTACATCCCATACCCTTTCGAAATCCTGTTTGTGCATCCCATATTTTCTCGTCGGTTACTTTCACAACCCTTTCAATTAACACTTTCGCATATAATTTACCGACGACGCTGAGCAAGCTAATGCCTCTATAGCTTTTGCAATCTTGCTGTGAACCTTTTCCCTTGTATAAAGGTACTATGACGGCCTTGCACCAATCACTTGGTACACGGCCGGTATTCCAGCACAAGTTAAAAAGGCGGCACAACTGAGTTGCTATGAGACCCTGTCCAGCTGTTAGCATTTCGACTGTAATCCTATCATACCCACCAGCCTTGCCTAATTT
Organism: Catocala fraxini; assembly: GCA_930367265.1. Lineage (NCBI taxonomy): Eukaryota > Metazoa > Arthropoda > Insecta > Lepidoptera > Erebidae > Catocala > Catocala fraxini. Next base: position 22,393,426 of record OV884039.1, on the reverse strand, counting down.
CATGCTTTTCAAATGTCGTAAAACAATATGTACATATTTACTTTCATTCAAATTGACGTCACTGCAATTTACAAAAAATTGTTAAAAGCAGTAAGTCTATTGAAAAAAACGATAATGTAAGTCAATTGAAAAACGAGAAGTTATGTTGCAAAATATTCCTAGCTTCAAAAACATATTTTTAACAAAATACAATTATTATTCAATTACAATAATATTATTGTATTGTATAATAGGAAAACGCACAGCAGGTTGTTGTGCACATACTATGAATGTGCTTTGGTATATAGGTTGGGCAAGATATGAGTCCAATATATGCTATCCTCCGCCTTTTCTAGATGATTTGTTAATAGTATATGACAATAAAGAGAATATAGACGTTTAAAATAACAAACGCGTTATTTTTTCATACCCTATTAAGTATAACTGGATAAAAATATATTACAAACACACCTCCTATCATAATTAAATAATAGAGCATTGATAAAAAGATGTTTTTGAATTATCTCACAGCCCGACACATTTTCGTATAGAAAAATAACTTCAATACATTTTATATAGGTATTTCTAAAATAGCGGCGTCAATTTGAATATATTTTTTAGATATGTAATACTGTTAAGATCTTAAAACACTCAACTTTTATAGTAATTTTATGTCCATTTTTGGCCTGAGACACTATGGAGAATTGATATTCCCCTTCACGTTGATGACAGACAGCAACGTGTGTTGTGTTTTGTTTAGATCTATTATTGTATCGTTGCCAACGATTCAAACAAACACTATATTAATATATGTATAACAAGTCTCACTATAAGAGACTTCATATCTTGTTATTCGCGGGCAGCAGTCATGCAAGCGCAAGTACAGATCATGACGTGCATTCGGCAAACCAGACATAATGATTTCTAGGTTTACTTATTCTCAGTGGTAGAATATTTCACACCTACACACAAAAACTTTGCATTAACAGGGAATCACGTGGCAAAAATACCTTATCCTAATGCCATGCCTCAATCAGTGAATTGAATGCCGAGCCTTACGTTTGGCCGCTCATACCTCGTGACCAACTAGATAGTTGTATAATATATATTAGAAATTATTATAACCCTAACTAATACAGTAAAACTAGCTCATATTTCGTAGCATACCTGTTCAGCTACGAAATTCCAAATGCCATTTACCACGTCACTGCGCTAACGAAACTAGGCGAGCATTAATAGCAAAAGCCAGTCTCAACCACTTACTTAGGTCGACAGCATAACTAGGTAAACGGCATAATTACCGCATTACTCGATCCTAGCTGAGATTACAAAAAAAAATGCCAAGTGCGAAGTGATCTAGCGCAATCATTGATCCGTAGATGGTATTAGATGTCATTAGAATATAAATAAATTTAAGTACATAATCTTTAACTTTGTAGGCATGCATACAAAGTATTAGTCATATCATAGTACATTTTTAGCCACCACTACAGAAAACTGGCGTACAGAAAGTATCACTGTTATTGCGTTATATCAGATAGGTAGAGATACAGAAGCTAATATGCTTCGTTCCTTTACTTTAATGCCGTTTTTTATGATCGTTATGTAGGCAAGGTAAGGTGCACGTGATTATCCTGGTTTGCGTTCGCATCATAAACTAAGCTAAACGCCTTTTACCAGGCCAGACCGTATGCCCGTTTGTCACATTGTTATACAGGATGTCCGGCAATTAATGGATAACCTTGAAATGTCTTATAGTAGAATCGAAGGGCGTTCAGAAAAATATGAAAAAGAAATCCTAAAATCCTAACTACTACCTGAGATATGGCTTTTTTAATTGCCATATTTAAGTTTATTGTACACTACGACCATAAATGAATGAACTCCGTCGGTTTTTTGTTGTTTTATTATTAAACACTAATTATGATAATAGATAGACAGTCAAAAGTATGGCTAGCTATTGCACATTTTTAACAATCTTTTATTTAATTTTTTCTGAACCTACTTTAGTTCAACTATAAGACATTTCAAGGTTATCCATTAATTACCGGACAACCTGTATAAAAAATTCACCATTTTTATTGAGGACTCTTGCTTGCGGCGTCGCACGATCGGGACGAGTAGGTACTTTTTTCTGTATGATACGTACCCTTTATCTTTTTCTATACTCCTGATAATGTGTATGCGAAATCTCTTAGTGATCGGTCAAGTAATTAAGGCGTGAGAGCGTAACAAATAAAATCACATTCGCGTTTATAATATTAATTAAGATTACAGTTAATCGTAACTAATATTATGAATGCGAATGTGAGTTTTAGTTACTTGTCTGCCGTATAGCTGACAGGCACTGTCCTGTCAGCTACAACAAGTGTCGTCATTCTTAATATTCAGTTGCGGAACTCTAAAATAGTTACATCGTAACTGTATAATGTATCTAGTTTGCAATTACGTAGAGATTGATCTATTTAGCAGGTTACTGTTGGAACGGAAGCGTGAGGTCATGGTCGTTTAACACTCGGATTCATTTATTTGAAAATAAAATATTGCTCTTTTGACCCAGTGATTGCGAACGTTTGAATTACTTAGTGTATATAGATTTAGAATGTCGATACAATAACGAGTGATTGAATAGGTATTCTTGTTGATTGGTTCCAACGGTACAGTGGTTAAATTGTTATTGGGTTGAGCGTTGCGGGTTCGATCACGTGATTAAAGTTTAAATTACTTACAGGTATGTCTAGTTCTCTGTAGCAACACTAAATTTGGAAATATGCCGGGCACACGCCCGCTGTGACATAGGACCTAAAACATAGCTAACGAATTGAAAAATGTTAAAATATGTCATTATTTAATAGCAAGATTCAGGTCAAACAAATTTAAAAAATATGTAAGTATGTAGACAGTTCCTAGAATAATACAGAAGTTTGCCGAAATAAAGCGCCTAGCTATATATACTAAGATTAATCCTGAGCGCGGGCATTGTATCAAATAAGAGAAAAAGGTCCACGATAAGGCAGTGACGTTGCACCGGTCGGAATGTGTGGTGACCTTCAAACGAGGATAATTCGCGCCTTAAGGCGCTTGCCACCATGACATTGACATCCAAAAACCATGACCGTCACCGGTCTCGCCCACGCGTTCCTTGGAACAGTGGCGGTTATTTATGAATGAGGAAATAAACTATAACGAATTAGTGGCTATCAGACTTATAGAATTGGCTTATACCTAACGAAAATATGATCACATACGCATTTACCACCACTTCTGAGGCGCGGGCACGATTTTAAATCAGACCTGAGTGTTAAGGAATTTTTAATAAATTCTTTGAATGACTGCATGGATGGATGCCCAATGGATTGTCACAATTGATATGCTGAAAATTGTGGCTTTGATTACAACACAGGGCAAAAAAATGTGATACACAAATAGTTATTTTAAATTTGGAGGCCCTATGTGTCTTTTAATTCATTGTCTACCTATATAATAGCCTGTGACACACAGAAAACAGAAATAGGGCTTGAGTCGACTTTAAAAATAATTCATATGATTAAACTTTTCAATGCCTATTCCTTCATTCCTTTCGACTTAACCAGTTTTAATAAGTAGTTATGAATTAAACATCCTTTTAAACTCCTTCAGCTTGCCTAATATACTAATATTTCTATTTCAATTGAACTTAAATTTCAGTTTAACAGATACACCCACAATACTCTCAATATAAAATTACAGTACAACGCACTTCATTCGTCTAGGGAAACATTCTAGTTTAGTAAGTACAGAGGCGTATAATTATTTATGATTAAACACCATGGGTAAACACGAAACTTCATACATCAAGCAATTAAGAACATAATAATTTGTGACAGAACCGCCTTCTAATTCAATTTGGGGTCGTCGGCACAGTTTTCGGTAAAGCGATTTGAACCCGTGACCCGCGCTTCCGCGGCCATCGGCTGGGCCAGCGAAGCGACGTACTACAGTCGGCACCGCCAATACTTCTTGGTTCTCGACCTATTAACCCTGAGCAAGCCGATACAAATACGGCGGATGTCAGATTCAAAGAGTTCTCAGAAAGGATGTAGGTATAATAATGATTCATTTACAAACGAACAGACGATCTGTATTCATGTATGATGATGTGATCTTAGATTTTTGTATATACTATTTGTCAAGCGTTGTCGTAAAATTCCAATTTGCTAACCAAATGTGGAAAAACACATGCAGTATTCTCTGACATACATAAATCACATGTATGATATTCTCGGTATATTAAAATTATCTGTTGTTTGAATAAATAAAAATCGTCAATAAACGCATCAAATGTGTACATACGGTAAATCCCTATTTAAGTACTTCTTATGACTAAGATATTATTATACATTTTGAACGACATCTAACAAGGCACCTTATATAATTTATCTTAATTTAACGAAGCACTAGATAAACGGTGTTCCTCACAAATATTGTATATCGATGTCATTTTTCATGATGAATTGATCATACGGCGCTTGAAACCTTTTTAAATAGCTGTGCCTAGAGGTTTCATCCGTGTGATGCCTAAGTTTATGCTGTTCCTATAGTTTATAGGGATATAAGCCTATACAGATGATATATTATATAAATGGCCTATTAAACGTAAAATATATTTTCCAGACCACATTTATATAAAAATATACACACATACATACCCACTTCTATATCCAAAAGGATAGGGCACTTAGGCAGTGGCATATTGCACCGACATTTCAGCAAACACACGACAGCAGGTGAGCCTAATCTTTACATTTTTAGCAAGGTATTGATTGCGTTTCAGCAACTTCTAAAATGTATCAGTTGAATAAGTCATATAAATTGCTATAAAATTCGTTAAGTATTTTAATTTCAATGCTGCTAACGTCAATTCTTCTACACAGATTGCGTAGTGATTTGTGTGGTCACGCGATCACTTCCATTGAGTCGATTGTTGTGAGTTTGATTCCCAAACGGGACAAAATGTGTGTGCACAAATAGTTTTATCTATGTTCCTCGTTTGACTATTTGTAAAGTACGCGGCAACACAGGATTTATTCCTAGTATTAGTGTTGCCATAAAAATTGTTATCGTAATTCCACTTATAACTCGCAAGTCACGGCTATGAACTTGTCCAAAGCCAAAATATATTTACGCAATAAACCGAACTACACGTAAGCAATAGAAAAAAAGCATGTTCTAATACAGGCGGAGTATATCCAGCCTACGCGAGAGGAAGTCATTAATTTATAACCGACTAACTTTTATCCGCGACGTTGTCCGAAATAAATGTGCGTCAAACTATACATGGCACGCCAATTTTTTGTTAAAGCTACATCAAGCATAAGATATATTGTGGTAATGATTTTAGAAATGTATAAAATGTTTTACTTGTAGGCATTAGGTCAGTTATGAAAATAGATTACGTTTATATGTATCATCAATCAATTCGTAGACTGATCAATAGGTACTCAATATTTTATTGCATTTCAAATATTATACAAAAGAGTTATAAATAATTTAGATCTCATGGACTTTGACGGGGATAACATATTTGGAGAGAGAAATTATTCATCCTTACTTTCATATTTCAAATGCGAAAGTTTGTTTGTACATATTTCTATAACGCTGTAATAGAGCAGCGAATTGATGTAATATGTTGCATATAAATAGTTTTTAGGAGAGTGACATAGCTCATTCTGACAAAATGCATGGCTAGATACAAGGAGTATGTAAAGATTTGACAAAGCTGCAAGTAAAAGGTTGTATTACCTACATATTAGTTTAGGAGGGACCTATAACTACATAGTCGTACGCTTATTACTTTGAAGACAGAGGTGTATATGGTTTGAGATCCCACGTAATATGAGGCAAACCTATTACCAAACTGACAATTTCTCAATTGACAGAAATCTCCAATATCATTTTGCTAGACTCAGGAATTAAAAGTGAGACTTCAGACTCAACAGTCGCATGAACTACCGCTGCGCCACCAATGCATACAGCAGTGACCGATGAGTTGAAAAATCTCAAAACTATAGCCTATGTGAACAAGTGAGTACATCCATCCTACAAAAGACCGTAGTCAAATAACCATATATAGTATTTTCCTTAAGGGGGCTCCTTAAAAGCTGCTGTCAGCACGAGACTCCTTCTTCCTGGTCCCTTAAACAGCCATGATAATATAGATAAATATCTGCTAAATACCGGGTGTGTCTCATATTTATTAACGATTAAATATGCTTGATTATAACCATCTAAAAACAAACATTACGTAACAAGATTGAATATTAAGTGGTAAACCCCTAAAAAGGCCTCGCAAGCCATTAACTATATTTAGAGATACGGGTATGGAGCACCATAAACTTTGATTGCCGCGTAGGTCTCGAGACGGCCTTGACTGACAAACCATAAACCCAGCACGGATTAATGTGAGAACAGATTTGTCACAGAGGATTGTCAATCAAATCTTAATATCTAATTGATTAATTAAAGATTGAGGATCATTGAAAATTTTGTAAACAAATTTTAATTTACCTATAAGAATATCACGTTTAGAGTCTCTAAGAAAGAGATATTGCCGCCAAATTGTACATGTAACAGAAAGGCGTTGTCATTAAATATAATATTAATTCATTAAAATATATTTATTTTTCGGGTATATCTTCGCAGCCAGAGATTTATAACATCCACATCTCGCCAGCTATGGTTTTGCGTCCTAAGTAAAACGCAATATTATACCCAAATTTTGCCTTACGTATATGGTTTTAAGTCCCACATCCAGTGACACAGTAAGATACTAGCCAATTGCAATTTGCTTTATAAAAAAATGAGGGTTCAATCCTGATTCATTATTTCAATCGTAATTCATCTTATATATACACAACTCGCATGTAAATATTTTTTACACTGTGTAAATAACTATGTAGACTAAGTCCAAGCAGACCGTACTGGGTTTTCAAGATGATTCACTCGCCTACCAGTAGGTACTACTGAGCCGTTTTGGACCAGTTCATCACCAAATATGCAGAAGCGTTTAGTGTAGTACGTGTCAAACTTTTAAGTTTTCTGTAAAACGGCGCGTCATCGAATATAAATTATAATATTCCAACTTCCGCATTCGAATCTGTGTTGTTAAATTTTGGGTATAAGCTGAGTTAGTCATGCAAACGATCATTGTTAACGAACTTCCGCCTATCTCACCAAGTTACAAAACGATTATAACTTCAAAAAACCGCTTAGTGAAAGTACCCGAATCAGTTCTCTGGTTTAAGAACTTTATTCTCATAAGAATTACAATAATTCACTTACTGAGAATCCATATTTACAATAAATGAGCGTACAGAAAAATAGACGAAAGTAAAACTTTATATAAACATAAAGTGGGTAAACTTATAATTTTATGTTAAACGTATCACTGTCAACATCACCAACCAAGCAAACACGGATCCAAAGTAACAAACACAAATACAGCTAGATGTGGCTATCATGGCAATGAAGGCAGGAGGTTTAGATATATGTATATATATATAGTTTTTTTTTTTTCTGTATGTTATTAGTATATACATATATGTGAGTGCTGGCATGCAATATATAACACATATACGTATACAGGGTGTCCCAAAAATCAACGTCAAGCCGAAAACGGATGACGGGCCAAGGGATGGTGGTTCTCAAAAAAATATGAAAAAAAAATTTTTTGCTGCACTCTAAAAATTATAGCCATTTAAAAAAAAATGAGAAAATTAACACCTTGTTATGATTTTTCAAGTACTATGACTACAAAATGTTTACTTAGCTTAATTATTTTAGTGAGGATTTGTTACTGAATAATGCTAGTATACATTACAATTCAAAATTTGAACACAACTATCTTCATTTCAGAGGAAATATCCCTAATATGCCCAAACATGTACTCAAAATTATTACATTATTCAACTTTAAATGGCCGTGCTGAAAAAAAAATGTACTACGCCATTTCAGCACGTGGCATCAAAAGATGGCGCATTTAATGGGCTTTCTAAAATGCTATAACACTTACTACATTTTATCCTAATTATGGATTTTTTTTCTAAAACAACTTGGATTTATGCTTCTAATGCGATGCATATTTTATTTAAAGCTTACTTAAATTAAAGTAAGACAGTACAAGTTTGGGTGAAACAGATTAGGACGCCACTTCAACGTGTGAGAGTGAAAGAGATAGCAAGCCTGAGCATCATCAATAGCACGAGTTAGAGTGAAACGGAGAGAGACGCCACTTCAACGTGTTAGTGAGAGTGTGAGTGAAAGAGATAGCAAGCCTTAGCATCATCTACGGCATGAGTTAGAATGAGACGGATAGAGACGCCACGAGTGAAAAAGATAGCAAGACCGGATCATCTGCGCACGAACTGCAATACTTCAGTACGTTACGTTATTTCGTTTACTGCGCATCGTTCTGTATTCCTTCGTGTCGTTTTCGTACTTACTAACTTTGGCTTTGCTTATTGGACTTGATTACGTGCTACTTGGATTTGATTTGTGATTTGACCGTTTGTGACTAACTTGGCTTTCTTTTGGACTATCGTCATCGCTGACCGTGTAATTGTGTGTATTCTATGATCGCCACCATGCCGCTTCGATACACAGCACAGGAGTATGCAAACATGCATCTCATTTATGGAGAGTGCAGGTGCAACGCTAATGCTGCAGCTCGACTCTATCGTGAGAGATACCCCAATTCTGAGCGTCATCCGGATCATAGAGTATTTATTAATCTGCACCGATCACTCTCAGAAGGCCGATTTCCTAATCAAATGTTCAGTACAGGAAGATCCAGCATTCCATACGAGGAAGAAGTTTTAGCAGCAGTCGCAGAAGACACGAGTGTCTCAGTACGTGGACTTGAGACAAGCATAGGAGTGCCGAAGAGTACAGCACACCGGATTTTGCAGCAAAACCAGCTCCACCCGTACCATGCGCAACGAGTTCAATCTTTATCACCTCAAGATTATCCTGCAAGGGTTGCGTTTTGTGAAACGATGTTACAAAGACACCGAGAAGACCCCCACTTCCTGGATAAAGTACTCTGGACGGATGAGTCAACTTTTAAGAAAGATGGCTACTCATGATAAATCTACATAATGTGCATGAGTGGCACGTGGAAAACCCACATTTAATGCGAGAAGATCGGTCACAATATCGCTTCAAAGTAAACATGTGGACCGGTATTCTGAACGGTAGAATTATTGGACCTTTCGAACTCCCAGACACCTTAACCAGTGAGGCTTACTTAGACTTTTTACAAAATCATCTACCAGATTTATTGGAAGACGTGCCACTCAACATTTACGTAGGTATGTGGCTCCAACAAGATGGCTGCCCTGCGCACTATGCTCGCTCAGTAAGGGAATTTCTTAACCAAGTATATCCGGATAGGTGGATCGGTCGGTCTGGTACGATCTCGTGGCCGGCCCGATCACCAGACTTAAACCCCATTGATTTCTTTTACTGGGGAGCAGTGAAGGATCAAGTTTACTCTAAGCCTATCGCAAACGTAGAGGAACTGCGCCAAAGAATTGCGGGGGCCGCTGAATACATCAATTCAAGAAGTTTTGCTCGTAAAATAAAGCGTTCGTTTTTAAAGAGATGTAGGGCATGCATTGAAGCTGAAGGCAAACAATTTGAATATTTATTGTAACAAAATAAAATGAACTGTTGATTTGAATGGTTGAATTTTTATTTCAAATTGAACACATAATGATTCACAATGACCAAAGGAATCTAATATGGTTTATCAATAAATTAGGTATTTGCCCTATTCACAGTAGCTTCGCAAAACAGTGTCACTAGTAGTTTTTACCTGACTGCCATAAAAGAGGGTTATGTATAACACTAATTTGTTTCTTAGAGGGAAACTAGATGTCATTACCAACATTTTTGAGTAAAACAAAAAAGGTTAGACCCGAGTTGTTTTAGAAAAAAATCCATAATTAGGATAAAATGTAGTAAGTGTTATAGCATTTTAGAAAGCCCATTAAATGCGCCATCTTTTGATGCCACGTGCTGAAATGGTGTAGTACATTTTTTTTTCAGCACGGCCATTTAAAGTTGAATAATGTAATAATTTTGAGTACATGTTTGGGCATATTAGGGATATTTCCTCTGAAATGAAGATAGTTGTGTTCAAATTTTGAATTGTAATGTATACTAGCATTATTCAGTAACAAATCCTCACTAAAATAATTAAGCTAAGTAAACATTTTGTAGTCATAGTACTTGAAAAATCATAACAAGGTGTTAATTTTCTCATTTTTTTTTAAATGGCTATAATTTTTAGAGTGCAGCAAAAAATTTTTTTTTCATATTTTTTTGAGAACCACCATCCCTTGGCCCGTCATCCGTTTTCGGCTTGACGTTGATTTTTGGGACACCCTGTATATATCCACATAAATAAATATATGTTTTTTTTTTTTTTACTCTAAATATTCTAATGATTTATATTTATGTATATATTGTAGTTATTTCGAAGTTTGTTTCGGGTTTTTTTTTTTCTTTTTTTTTAATTTTAAATTATACAACTAATTATATGCAATAGATATATGTGTCCTGAGCATGTTTTTAAAACTGTACATACTTGTCGCTTCTTTAACTTGTACCGGTAGTTTATTATATATTTTAACACCCTCGTATTCTATATTCCGTTTCCCGTAATTCGTTCTTGGTCGACGCGCTACTAAGTAATTTCCGTTTCATCTTTTGTGTTTGTTGCTTTTTAGTAAAACTTAGAGTCGTGTGAATGGTTTTGTTTAGTATTTTCCTTATAAGTATGCACGTATAGTATACATAAGATTGTGTGATGTTTATTATGTTAGTTTCATTATATATTTTTTGAGTTGAAGTTCGGAATTTATAATTAATTAACTTAATTATTAAAAATTAAAAATTAATTAAATTAAAGTTCTACTTCACTTAATATAACTTAGCTTAAACATGTTCAAATTTACTCTTGTTTGAAGTAGTCAACGGCTAGAAAGTGGCTTTTAGATCCTAATCGAAGGGTAAAACAATCTTCGAGAATTTAGTAAAAAAGACTGTGAAAAAAGTAATAACAGTGCCGCTACTGTACTCTTTAAATTAGAGCACGTCCTCACATTTATCTTTTTGGGATGTTCGGCCACGAGAACGGGTTACAACCGTCAATTTGTTTCGGGAGCTGACGACGCGACGCGGACGTCCAAATACATGGGTAGCTAGTAAATAACACTGTAGTGCTCTATGGGACGCCGCGCGCCGCCGCGCCGGGGCTCCGAGCTCAGAACAAACGGACGGACACAGAAATGGTTTATCGTTTTACATAACAATAGTCGCCGAGCCATTTGGATTTAATACGCATAAGTACATGGAAATAAACAAGCCGTTCGATAAAATAAATTTATGTGGCGATGACGCAATCGATACAAATGTCAAAATAATATATTTGTAGAAGTTTTTATTGTCGTTTTAGAAAGTCAATGTCACGACGTAGGAATACTGAATTATTCATCGGCTACCTAGATACAATCGTTTATCTTATTATTCACATATATATTCCAATCGTTACATATTTATTTGATAGATGTCTCGTTAAGATACTTTTCCTGTTCACATTTAATTATGCAAAATGTAGTAATGAAAGTATCACGCTGAGTTTACCCGGTGACGTAAAGTCGAATATCTTGTTATAAAAACGTTGGTATTAGTCAAACTGACAAATGTGTCGGCTATCTCGTAGTAACGAAAAATAATAAACAAATAATGAAGTCGTAATACCGAACGTCTAGGAGGGACGGTTTCTCTGCCAACAAGTTCCTGAGTTGTGACAAGTGTACAATATGTCATGTCTACATGCTTTAGTCATCCATCTATGTGTCTGGGGCGCTAGTAAGAAACGCGCAAAAAGCAAGGTTTAACGACCGGTGGCGTGCCCTTGAACCTCTCCACGTGCCCCAACACAGACATGACGACAATATTTAACATTCATCACGTAAACTACTTCTAGAATCGAGAGGAAACGCCCAGTAGTGTTCGGTGTGGAATGCATTATTATTAGATGTAATGACGCCTAGTTTCCAAGCGATTAAAAGTTTCAAACTCAACGTTCACGCTGCCCACTGCGTCGTCAAACAGTTTTAGAGCATCGGCCTTGGACTATGGAATGAAAAATGCAATGTACCCAGCTCATAAATTTGTAGACGTTTAGTACGTTTTGAAAGATACTGAGACCGCACACACGTGTAGAATACATAAAATACTGGAGCTAATACCGAAAACAGAGTAACGAGATTTTTGTTTAGGATCTAGTTCATTGCAGCGTAGATAATATAATTATGGCGGTTGGCATTTTGGTACGCGGCGAGCAGGCGATCCATCAAGATTTATATTGTACACGGTAGTATTTACATCAGCTGAATGTTCTGTGACATGGCTGGCCTTGAACCGTGATGATGGAGAGTTGGCAACGCATCCGAGGCGATAAAATGGCGCTTTCGGAAGAAACGATCGTTTTTCATGACTTCACTCGTAAAAATACGATGGATTTGCGACCGGAACGGAGTAATGATGTTTGACATTACGTAATCCTGTTTCAATAGACGCAGGACATCATTTTATGCTTCTCTGGAATATATTACAAATATTCAGCCTTGTAATTCTGTTTTCCGTCATAAAATACAATAGAAATAACTTTCATTTCTGATACAGAAACGGATAATGTAAAAGTACAAATAATGTTAATAAAGTTTTATATTTTGGATTCACACCACTTATACAGTTTTTTTGAAAAACAATACTAAATTCAGCTTAAATACATGAGAAAGTCATTTTAAATCTGCGATTAAGAAAACTTACGTTAGTTAATATGTTGAGAAAAGCGCCAAGTTCAAGCGGATTTAGGTTTTTGTCGACAGAATGTTATCAATTAACGTGTTCGTGAAGAGATGGCAGTCATCCTTCGTCCCATATCGTCTTAGTGTCGCTGAACTTGTTCGGTGACCGCAGTGGTACTCCTACCTGCTGTGCTGAGTATTATTTTTGGCAATGAACCCACGTCTAGGTCGAGTGTACTTAAAGTATTATTATACACTCATGTGAAAATACGTAGTAATAAAACGAAGCCAAGACCTTTTTGTGTACACATTTTGGCGAACTTCGTTATTGCCGGTAATATCATATTATCTATAGGTCTCGAGAGTTCAAAGTTGTATAATTAAATATTTAATTATGGCTCGCTTTAACGGTAAAGGATAATATAGTGAGGAAACGTACATGCCAGGAAGTCTGCTAACGAGCAATAATTGACTACTGTGGTAAAGTGGTGTACCTCTTATGTCCCGTAAAAAGTGACCGTGCTCAGTAATGGTTGATACTATAACTTATAAATTATGGTTTCCATTTGACAATAATGGAAACGTGACTTAACTTTAAAATTCCATAAAATATATCGATAGAGCGTCGAAATGTCTGGAAACTTTCGATAGTATTAGTATGCAGGGATCGCGCATCCCGGATATGCAAGAACCTGGCCCACTGACTACCAGTTCATTACGTATGAATAATGAAATATGAAATGAATGATGTCTGGTAAAATCATATTGACATAAAATATCATATTTTACGGTGACGGATGTAGCAAGCGTGTTATAAGTAAACAAACATCGCAAATAAGAACATTGAACTGAATTTTGCACTAAACAAAGTCGCGTGTAAATGTAGGTACTATGTAACAACAGTTAGACTGCAGACTATCTTTTTTGAGATCGAACTAAAAGAAAGAACTTTCCAGCGTTATTTCCCCGACATTCTTCGTAAGAATTCCGACACGTCAGTCTAGACAACAGACCCTTTTAAGAACTTGAATTGTCGGGAAAATAGAATTAAACCTCAAGTACGGAACAAACCGGACTATTGACATAGGCGGCTGTAGACTTTTAAAAATCACCGTCTATCAGATTGCTTAAAAGACATGAAACAAATGTCTATTGAAATGTAATGTGAAAGTCTGGACACTTGAGTACACCGTACCAAGACAACAAAGGGACGTACGGGTTCTAAGAACTCCACCAGCCCAAAGAAGAAATAATTCGAAGATTGTACGCGACACAATCTCGAGAGTGTTTATTTCATACGACCTATAAAAGCAATAATTATTCAAACATGGAATAAGTACAGAGAAATAGAGGTGGGCATGACCTACCTTGAACCCTTAAAGGATCGATACAGTGCCATAACTGTATTTATAATACTTGAGTATCGACCCGAGTCACTGGAGCTGCTAACATTTTTCATGACCAAGGCCGCGGTGAAAATAGATTGATGGATTCCTTCAGACGGAATTAAAGTGGTGTGTTTTGTGTTACGTTATTGCGTTCATCAATTTCGTACTCAACAATGGTCTGGAGGGTAATGATGAACCGATTGTTGAAATAAATAGCGGCTCAGGCTTTAAATATTTAGCGTGGGGCAATAAATTAATGAAGGAAAAATTATGTTTTCTTATCCGAATTCATTTCGATTTGGAGAATGTAATACTATTATCAGATGTTGTTTCACACGCGTAACATATATTAATGAATCAATCGAGGACTGACATTTAATAAGTCTAAGCATTTTTGACTTAAAACAAGAAAAGCTCGATTTTCAACATTGTCATTATATTAATGTTAATGTTTTAATTTATCTTAATTTATTTTACCGCAATTATTATTGGCCCAGTGGCTTATGCATAAATGCAAGTGCAGCTTTTGATTTTAAGGTAACTCTTCAATTTCCGGACCGAGCAATGTCAATAAAATGTCCCTAGCCTGTCCTACTGTCAATGTACTTCTTAAAAATAGCAAGGATATTAAAGATGACACTGGTTACAGTACGTGTAAGACGATTCTGACTGCCTGAGCCTCATGAATGATACCAATCTCAAAGCAAGCAACCACTAGCGAAGCTTTAAACAACTTAAAATAGTCTGATCTAAATTTACCACAAACCAAAAGAAAAGATCATACTCTTAGCACCAGTAGACGCATTTTCGCCATACACACATATGGCAAATGACAGTCATACATTTCCATACACCAACTGAGATGGTATCTCTGAGAGTTTTGTATGGCGTGTAGGTAGCGCAATAATAGTATTATCATGTTTCAGAGATACATATCTGCTGTCGACATTGTAACGACAAAATTGCCCCTCCATTATAACATGATATTAAAATATAGCATGGCTTTGATAATAATATATTGCAGGACTGATAACTCCCAACATGAATTATGCAGTCATAACAAAGTTGCGAATTGTAACGCAGTGTTTCTGAACGAAGCGCCAGGGGAGGGGATTTAAAGAAACAAAATTGTGTACAACTAATTTTATTTGCTAGAATTGTATATCCTGGACGAACTTTAGTGGGAGTAAGGAGATATCTAACAGAATGTCTATAATAATGCACTTTTTTATTCATATCGATAATTGGTAGACAAGCTACACCCTACTTCTATTTTCTGTTAGCCTAAGGACACTTGCTACTACAATGTTTGCGTTTACAAGCGTTACCAATTCTGTATAGAAATTGCTAAATTATATGAAACCACAGCACTTCCTAGAGACCTGAAATTGAGGTGCTCCTCTTAGCAACATATTTGATGTATCGGTCAAGTTTTGGTTTTATTTTATCAATAAGAATACTGCTGTATAGCATTAATTTTAGTGCATTGTTTCTGTAATGCTCTGATATATTTCAGTTTTTTTTTATTAATAGTTGTAGTCATTTTATTCTGGAATTTAGACTCTTCATCTAACTTTGATGAAGTTTTGAAATCGTTGAAATCTCAGGTAAATTCTTTATGTATAACAAATATACGTACTTACATTAATAAATACATTGCAGGTTGTGTTTTAAAATTGGGGCGTAATGTTACACAATGTCATCAATGTAATGGTACAAAGTAACCATCTCATCTGCTAAGCTCCCTCCCATGAGACGGACCCCTGTCTAAACTGGAATGTGACTGATTGTTACTAATTTACAAAATAATAAAAGCTGTATTTATATCATGACTACTTTGTTACCGTGCCTTTACACTTGTAGTGTCTTCATCTAACTCCTTATTTTCATCAAATGACGTGGACAAACACAAGTGTGTCATTTGTAATTTGTATTATTATTCAAGGGATACGCATAGCTTTATTATATTGCAAGGATTATAAATTAATGATGTTTTTTAAACATCACAGCGGAAGGAAGGACTTACGAGGACGTACGTTAACTCCGGAGTAGGCACATATATTTACGAACAAAAAGTCCTACGTTTTGGAATCTCACATCGAAGAGCGTAGCCTAACGTCGCAGACTTTCAATTCTCATATTTCATGTCTCATCATCTCGATTTCTGGAGAGACCACATTACGAGATCTAAATAGCCATAACATAAATCTCTAAGCGTGGCATAATTCACACACATCACATCCCAAGGATAACCATCAGGCTTATATACAAAATTGTTCCCAGAACATTTGACAAACAGGGTCTCGGTCAGACCGATGACCTTGGCAGGACGGCGGACAACGGACGGCGTGACCTTGACCGCAAGTGTCAGTCTACCCACGTACATCGCGTATGCCATAAACCACTCATTATGGTAAGCCAAATGTACTGTCGCAACAAAATTACATTTGCAGACGCCCGATATGCTAATGTCCCTTCCAACACCGAAGGACGGTTTAGATTTCTGTTCTGCGAACTGAAACTACAAACTTTGTAGTGGTAGTACATTGCGCTTTTGTATTCAATTTTGACCTTTATGTAAAGGGTGATAAAACTTACATGTGTGTTGTATAGCTACTGTATGTATGCGTAGAACGGAAACAAACTTCCCTAACGTAATAGTGAAGTGTTTGATATGTCGGAAGTTGTGACTAACTCTGTAGTAGAACTGTGTATGGAGTATATACGAGTATGGCTAGTCTAGCTGGATGTTACGACCTCTTTTATGTCGGCGACATGAACGGGAAACGTGCATTACTTTGATAATCATGTTTAACAGGCGAACTACTGCGAATCACGAATGGTTTGCAAATGACTGTGTTTAGATGCCAGTATTTGTGACGTCACGTTTACTGGTATGCCGCATTCCTACTTGCGCAAGTTTTTGCGAGATTTCAGGCTAACCTTTTGTTGGTGATTCCCAGAAGGTATTAACGAAGAGTAATTACGCTAGTAAATTCCAAGCCAAGTACTGAGAACACGAGTAGATTTATGATCGGTCAATTTATCAGAGCATTTCAGCTTTTGGACTGGCCGTTATTTGATGGACAAACTCTAGTCGTAGTTTTTAAGTTTAAAGCGTTCTTTCACCAGGAAAATCTATATAGTACATTTGTACCATGTCTCTAGCCTTGATAGATACCATATACCGAGAATTGTATTAATGGGCAGCCACTTACAACAAACTAAGTAAATGCTTTGGTAATGATTATGATCAATTATAACAATATTACGTGGCATTCATTCATTCTTTCAAATCTCAAAATAAGCATGCAACTATTTGTAATTATCGATTTTCAAGCGGCGTGAGAAATGTGGGTCGCAGAGGAAAGGTTTGTCTGGTCAACATCAAAGATTAAACACGAATTTCGAGCGTTGAAGACATTATACATCTCTTTTGAAATGTATCGCAAAACTCAAGCCCAAACTTCACAAGTAAGTTATATAAACGCATAAAAAAGTCTTAGGCAACTGTCCTAATACATAATACATTTAAAATATTAACATAATTATAATTTTTCTTATTGTTTTTAGACCGACTGCGGGCAAAAAAGTGAATAGAGCTCTACGCGCTTTTATGAACAGTCGAAATGTTTCCGAAAAGGCACGTTTGGCTGTTCATAGAGGACTATTAGTGCCCACTCTTATGTATGGAAGTGAAAGTTGGGTATGGCAAAAGAAGCATGAGAGCAGAATAAATGCTGTGGAAATGAGAGCGCTGAGAAATATATGTGGTGTGACTCTGAAAGATAGAATAAGGAATAGTGTGATTAGAGAGAGATGCGGCATGAAAGTGGATATAGTGACAATAATAGAAAAGGGTATGTTAAGCTGGTTTGGGCATGTAGAAAGAATGGACGAGGAAAGACTGACTAAGAAAGTTTATAAGGCTAGTGTGAATGGAACAGCCGCAAGAGGAAGACCTAGGCGAACGTTTCTCGATCAGATCGGAGGCGTTTTGGACAAAGGCCAGGTTAAGAGCACCTTGAACCGACGAGCGTATATGAGGAATGTGATGAAAGTGAATGAAGCCAGAGAAGTGTGTCAGGATCGTAGCAAATGGAAATCCGTAGTCTCTGCCTACCCCTCTGGGAAACAGGCGTGAATCTATGTATGTATGTATGTTTTTAGACCTTGACGTCGATAGTTAAACTATATTAATAATAAATGTCCCAGACAGAGTTAAAGTTTAAATTAATAATTAATTCCAATCAATAAAACATCATATTATAGTTCTATAAACTCTTTAAGACTCACGGCGTCGACTTATTTTATATGAAAAGTAATTTTATATACAATTATAGTAATTAACCATCCCGCCTCTTACGGAGCATAAAAGTAATAAAATTTTCTAATGTGTTAGGGGTCTCGCGATTTTATTTGACCGTTTTCATGAGCTCTGTATATGAACCATAAAATGTTTATCGTTTCGTACTTTTACCATTCCATGGTTTGAGAATTCAAATAAAACCGATACAAAAATACGAACAAAACAGTGACCAACCTCACGGATCGAGGTTACGGAAATGCACCCGAAACATAAGCGTGCGGTGTCCTCAAACAATATTTGCTCTCACATCTAAAGAGGTCTGTCATTATTATCTTACAATACATTCTCTTTGTTAATGGAGGCCCGGACAGCCGGACAGACACAGCCGGATGTAGGAGCCAAACAGAACGACATCCTAACCGACCTCCCGTGGCGATTTTGCATTTATTCTCATAGGGTTGTCGACATGATTTATTGAGCACTTTCAAATCGATGCGAGTTATGTGTGGCGATACAAAGGGTTATTAAACGTTAATTTAATGGCGTGCAATACTTATAGAGTACGTTGAAGCCACTGATGTGCCATTTAGTTCGTAGAATCGTTAAATAAAATAATTTACTCTATACAGTGTTTATGATGATATCAGATGCTAAGTAGCTTAAACCACTTGTAAAGAACTTACAAAACTTACCATGACATCATTACGTTTGTATTGACTGCAGGTTGTAGGACCAATGCTTGGCTGAAAGGCGTTACTTTAAATATAGTCACACTAGGCAGCGGTAAGGCACACGCTTTCGGCCATAATAGGCGGCGATCTCTCCCTGCCGAGCGTGATCAACGCCATGCTCGGCGGCGAGAGGTCGTGGCAGGCAGTGGTCTCCTTATGCGAAGCTGTCATGGCGCAGAAGGAGACCGCGAAGAGGGTCAGGGAGAACAACCTCCTCGCTGAAACTGTCCGGCGCTGACGGACGGGAGCGAGGAGGAGGCGATTTGCCCGCCTTCTCGCTTCTGTATAGTGGGGTCACTGGTACAGAGTCGGGGGACTCTCTACCGGCTTGCACGGTCCCACACGTCTGAGGGATGGCCTTGGTGAGCAAGGGCACCCCCCACAGGTGCTGAGGCCCAGTCACTATCAACCGGGCCAACCGCCGGGGCGGGATGGTGATTGCTAACGCGACCCCATCTCGCCCCACCCCGTCGGCGGAGGGACTGCTCACACCAGGTTTTTAGTGTGTATACCGACCCCCTTTAGGGGCGGAGAGTCCCACATAGCCACCCTTCCTTACCCCCGGGGGAGGGGGTATCTATAAAGGATTTACCTGAGACACAAAAAACAAGGCATCAGAACTTGGCTTACCCTCCAGGTAGGCCGCTGTCCTGTATCCATGAACAATAACGCTTTTATATTATGAGGTAGCGGATCCTGGGCTTTGGTATAGCTACTGTTATACCAAAGCCCAGGTTCCGATACCTCATATTTGACAGCAAACTCGGCACACCGCACATCTACGCATTAAGACTTGAAGTGATGCTCGCAATTGCATTTGAATTATATGCGAATGTATTGATAACAGTGTACCATAGATGCATGCGCTGTGCACTTGACCATGCAAAGTAATCGCATTGTGGACATAATTGTAAATATGCATATTATATCACTACTATAAGAGCAGCGATAGCTCAGTGGGGAGACCAACAGACTGCAATGCAGAGGTCTCGGGTTCGAACCCACGTTGCGCACCTCTGACTTTAGGAAGTTATATGACTTTTCGAAATTATGTGCGTATTGATTGACAATTATCGCCTGCTCCGTGCCTCGGAGAGCACGTTAAACCGTTGGTCCCGGCTGCCATGAACATCTATGGCAGTCGTTAATGGGCGAATATCGACACAAAAGATCCCAGTGGGTCGAAGTGTCGCCGGTCTGCACTGACTGGCCCCCACATAAGATAAGATAAGATAAGATCACTACTATAAACAGCGGCTGCAATCTTAAATGAATAACAAAACACAGTTTCATTTAAATTAAATTCCAGTCAATTATCTCCATAATAAAGACTATTAGTTGTCGCTCAGTGGTTGCAAATCGTCCATAATTAAATGAATATAAAAATAAATTACTATTTGTTTCATACACTATTGTTTTCCTGCACTATCTTATTTTATAATAAACTTGAATTATGCCAAATACTGCTCCGTGCGCGTAATATGTTTAAATAGTTTTGTATTTACATATTAATACATACTAGCGGTCGCTTAGTGGTCAAAATTCGACCATAATTCATTTAAATTTTAAGTTTGATAGTTATTAATGTTTTATTGTTTAGAACTATACCCTTATAATCACACTAGTAGTTTTCCCGTGGTTTCACCCGCGTATGTCCCGTTTCCGTGTGAATATCGAGTTTCACCCCTTTTACCCCCTTCGGGGTGGAATTTCCAAAAATCCTCTCTTAGTGCTCCCCTATACTCTCCAAGGAACATACATGCCAAATTTCAGCTTCTTGCGTTCTGTAGTTTCGGCTGTGCGTTGTCTGTCAGTCACTCAGTAACGGAAGAGTTATATATATATATATATATATATATATATATATATATATATATATATATATATATATATATATATATATATTATTAGGGTTCGCCCCTCCTTCTCCATATAAACTTTAACTGTGCCAAATTTCACACTCCTCTGTCTGCGCAATTTTCAGGGGTTTAAAAAGGGGTACAAAGTTTTTGCTTCACGTATTAATATATAGATAGATTATAAAATAAAGACTAGTATCAATAAACCTAAACAGTAGTAACCATAGCAATGTTGTACTCGTAATCCTATGTCTTACTGAAGCATTGGTAGCTCAACATCAGTGGTAATCCATAAGCCTCCATGACGCAGTCTGACTTTAGTGTCGGATTGACGTTAGCCTCTACAGAATCTGCAATTCTGTGTCTCTAAGCTAACTGACCGACATAATCCTTACAGGTAAACCTTTATTCAAATGTCTCCCAAACCAATTCAAAGCTCTTTTTTTTGGTGGCTTATTATATAGGACGTGTTATTCTCAGCACTTTTACTTTTTATTAATTGGCGCTGTGACAAGTTTCCGCTTATACTATGGTGAGGTTCCGGATTCCAATCTCCCATCGAGCTAAGAGTCATTGAATTATTCTGACACAAAATTTTTGGTAGCGGCTCTGTGTCTAGAGATACCTCTCTAGTATAGTAGTCCGTATAAGAGACATAACATTGCTGGTGATGTGTATATGTAATAGATTTTCGCCTAAGTGACTACAGTTCTTTGGTAATATATAGGTGTAAGTTTATGATTGCTGAAAACGCTATTAAAAACGGTTATTTAATAAATGTTATCAGTTATTAACGGGATGTAGGCTTATAATTTATAAAAAATAACAATATTAACCCGGCTTACAAACCACACCACTGCCAATTCGACCTATAGGTCGTCTCTGAAAATGAGGGCGTAAGCAAACATATTGTATTCCTTTTACCAAGTGCAGACTTTAAGGATATTATGGAGAACTTTTAGATATATAGGCTACTTAAGAATGTCTTAAAATAATTGTTCTTCCATGCGTTCTACTTATAGGTGTGCAGTCGAAGCGCTTCGAGTAAAATATAATAATGTGAGTAGGATGCTGTTGGGCTTGGCAAGATATTGAAGTGCTTCCGGCAAGTTTGCGGAAGCACGCGCTGACGGCTTTCGAGTGATCATGAGAAAGCGAGCTGTTGCTATATTAGACAGCGGTAAGACGAACTCTCAGCGTAAGCGGGCTAGTCCAATTAGGAAACATACGAACATCAGAAACATATAGCTCTGCTTAGTTTGGGCTAGATGGTGTTGTGTGTATGTGGTAGAATAATATATGTGGTATTATATATTAATTGAGGCTTGCCGATTAGCGAAATATATAAGTAATTACATACAATTTCTTTATTTCACTCTTAACATTAAACTTAAGAGCATGATATCAGCACTCTGCCTAATGTTTTGAACGACAAGCCTCATATAACAGTAAAACAAGTTAATTTTGGTGCTGCATTATTCTTTAATTTCCCATGTATGTCGTGGTTGACCCGGTCAAAGCATACTGAAAGCATGCTAGTGCTAGATTGAATACAATAAACTATTGTATATACTGCCACTGGTAAGCAGACACGGGCCTATACGAATATACAGCCGCATATGAACACCTGTAGGTATGTCGCCGCGGGTAAGATAGAGGTACACATATACTTATAGGTACGCCATTCAATAGAGGTGGATGTATGGGCTAAGTCCCAAGTCCAAGTTTAACCAACTATATATAGTTCCCACGTAAAAGACAGCAAGCTGTTTATTGCTCACTCCTACATTACTGCAATTATCCTAAGATAAATTTCTCATTTGACATATTTTTCTAAGTCAATAAAGAAAGCAGATGATAAGTTTGACAAAATCACTCTCTCATCAAAATGACTATAACTTGTAGCAACCAATTACAAGCTACATCTCTAAACCATCCAATTAACATACAGCCACTAACAATTTATTACAAACATAGTTTGTAAATGATGATTACTATTTATTTAAAGAAGTTAATAGCACTCAACGGAAACTTAACTATAAATCGCTAAGTGCGTAACTCAACTAACTTATGACTCGATAAACCAATTCATTGATGACTTAACAAACGAACTTGGACAATACTCTTATATTTAAGCTCTCCGAACAGATATAATAAACGTATTACTAAACTTAGAGCCGATCAAAACACCCATATCACCCTTCAGAGCTCCCACACGGTATTTATTACATACTTAGTTGTGTAACTTATTTAATCTCCGGTGTGGTGGCAGCCCTGCCAAGTTAAGCTCTTACTTCTGTCTTATTGTCCGTCCGATATCTATCGAATCAATCGGAAAGGTCAATGCCACTGTGATAGCCAAAACTTTGCACGTGTTCAGCGTTTTTGCAACAAAACCCATATCAATCTGAATCTTTTTATTGTAATATCGGCGCGCGTTTACCGGCCAGTGTTGTGCCGGTGAGCGCCTCCGAAACCGTTGACATTCAAAACAACCATTCCGATGTTTTTTGTCTCGCTGCAATGTGCTGTGTACTCAAGCTTTTTGTACACATTTACTGTTTGGAATTCGTCTATCTGCTTCTTACGCTTTGTGTTGCCTCGAAAAGCAGTTTGCATACTTTATTTTATTTTCCTCTTGGCTGCAATACATTTATACGGAGTATTAAAAACAAAACCAGTCACGATGGATGCCCACAAGTTGATGTTCAAATAAAAAAATCAATTAATTTAGAAAACCCTCATTTAAAAGGCCGTACTTCCAAATTTCGCATCACAAATTCCGAGTCCTCGATCACACACCTGATAGTATTATATAAAAGGTTTTTCCAAAAACTGCCAACTTCAAAAAACTTGGCGAGTTTAAACAAGACAATAATAAAATAGAACATAAAGATAAACCGACTGCTCGAATACCGGAAACAATAAAAAAAAATGATAACCGCATAAAAACCGACATTTAAACATATCACTGGAGGGAATCGTAAAACACCATCTTAATATTAGTAGACGAGCGAAAGAATGAAGTAAAAACTGTATGAGAAATAAGTATATACACTATGCCATTGCTATCGTAAGCATAGAGCAGCAACATACGGATCGCAATTAAAATTGATTATACAATTTTAATTACAACGTTGTCTTAACTTGGCGAATTAATAGCTTATTTAATGATTTATTGATATTATGTACTTATTCAAATGTGTTTGTGGATTTATAATATCCAAGAAGGGAGCCAATGGCTTGAAACGCGTGTTGGCATATCAAGAAAAATAATATATGAGTATATAAAAACTTAAAGCTTATGGTCGCGAGTCGTATACATTACAAATATATTATAAAATTATAGAAAAAGGTAAAAAAAAGTGTTTATAATATATGCTTGTTATCAAATTTATGTTTTCTAAGAACGTTGTACATAGAGAGCGCGTGCATCGCGCGCGAAAAACTAGCTTGCGCGCAATCGCAACAAAAACGCGTCTACCCGCTAATGAAGAGTTGGAAGGGCATGTATTAATTAGTTGGCGCTCAGCGGCGCGTGCGCCGACCAACATGGCCGCGCCGGCATTCCTTGTGAACTATTCTAGTCTCGATACGGTTGAGACGCGGCAACGTATCTATTGTATCCAAGCAATCAACTTAATGGAAGCTTTACTGGCGTATTAATAACAACTTACTGTATTTTATTTAGGCTTCTTTACGTCTTTTTTGACGTGCTAATATCGCAGTGTGCAAGCGTGCATGTCTAAACATATTAACGCCATCGATCATAGAGCAGGGTGGAGGTGATAACTGTTGAAATACGACTAGCTATCGTAAAGCGCCCACAGTTGCTGACTCTCATGGTTGAATTTCGGTGCGAGTAAAGTGTTATATACGGCAATAAGTGTTATCTTTATTATACAAGACTAAGAGACATCTAGCGCAATGAGAACATTCGACTTAATTCTGTCGATATATATTTATTCGGTAGAGTGCGACGTACTATAAAAAATTAAAGTTGATTCAGATTATGGGTAGGTTCGCGATTATGTTTATGTGCGATCCGAGCCCCAGGGTTTGTATACTCCTGCTAAGCTAAGCTTTAGCCAATTCCACTGTTAACAAAACCAGCAAACACACAACAGTACGTAAAAATACACGGAGGTTTGCCCTCTATTCGTGAGCGCTATAACATAATGTATTATACCTATAACTATCATATGATGAAGATGATTATGTTTCTATGAATTTTTCAGTGATAGGTCGGATATGATATTGCACATTAGTGTTTTTACTTTAAAAAAAATACTAGTTCGTTCTTAAAGTTAATAAACTAAAGATGTACGCCAGAGCTTAATTACGTGTTAAGAATTCAGTCGGCCGCATCTATACGTATGCCATTGCCCATTCACAACACTATCAAAGCGAACATTTAAATTGTGGACATTCCCCTTTACATCCTACATTATATTTAATTTGTATTCACGCGGCCGGATCCAGCGGGAAGCGACACTGCCGACGCACTATCGCCACAATTACACGCCAAATCTAATCTTCAAATCTGTTCTACAAAAAGAGCTATCACATGTCAGATAAATACACCCACTTCCTCTAATATCAACTGCCGCTAACATCTATCAAGATGACTAACGCGCCTATTTCCAACAAGACAATAAATTCATAATAAAATTGACACAGTGCATTAAGCGTGAATGTAATCGTGCACTGTGTTCGTTCACTAAACGCTATCAATTGTATGGTAGTGTTACGCAATAGGAAGTCCACTATAGTATATATTATATAGTTTAGACGGCGTGGATAGTACGGAATTAGACCGGCAACGACCCGGCCCGATTTAGAATTGTCCCCGGGACAAAAAGTACATAGGAACCGGCGCGCCTAAACGACTAATACAGATGACAGTCACACCGAACTGTGTCGGAAATAACAATAGTGAGAATAGCCATAGAAAATTGCACTAAAATTATAAATATAAGAAACTTATATTTACATAATTATATGTTTCTTATTTAATTGCGCGTAAACCGTTGAAAAGATTTGGGCGTTACTTGGCACATAGATAGACCATGTTTATGACTCCTATATCCTATGTATCAATTCAGGATATGGATGAAAATGTTTTCATCTCAATATATGCTCCCGTGAATTCACGCGGAAGAAGCTAGTAATAAATGTGATTAAAATCGACGGTTGCTGAACTAAAACTGGCTTGTTAAGCAAAAACATTACACGGAAACGTGATTACAAAACTAATAAAAGCCCTTTTTATATTACTACTATAGGTTTTTATATTTCCAAGATTTTTTATCACTAAAAGGTGTGTAAACAAAGTTTAATTACAAACAGTGTAAAAAATTATTTTATGTTTCAGCTTCCGCTGATTAAAATGATAGCACGCAAATACTACAGAATGCATGCAATTTTTTATGAGCTCTGAATTTGATAGGATTTATATAGCTCGTTGATGAACTAACATGAATTTGGATGCAATTAGTTCATTTACCGACTGCATCAGACATGGTTTTGGATATAACGATCAATAGCAGAGCCATAAAATTGTGTCGTAGTAACAACGCAGTTCAATAATCGTTGTACTAATCGTTCGACCATTTACTATAAGGTGAGTTGTGTATTCGTTCGCCACCTTTACTGTTGTTATAATAACCGCCTTGGTGGCGGAACGGTATTAAATATGGCTGCTGGACTTGGGTTTGATCCTCGTTCGGGCCAAATATGCTATTGGGTTTTTCTGGCAAGCAACTCTTAGTAATAACACAGTATTTGAAACTGTGTGGCAGACGACAATAAGCTGAGTTTGACGAAATGTGGGTGTTACATGTCTCTGCCTCCCTCTTCAGTGATATAGGTGTAGGACTTTGTTTGTGTATAAAATTGATCGAGACTATGCATCTTGTCATATGTTTGGTAGTTATCTCTTGTACTTTAGTTCAAGCTACGCTACGGTGTAAACGCGGCTGTCATTAAATAGCCAGATATTTCTGGACAGCGACACCCTCCCGTAACAGACACCGGTACAATGTCTCCACGTGACATATATGGTGTAGAAACTTATGTCATCCGATAGTAACCCGAGCACGCGGAACAGTTGTAAATCATTGTCGTCAGCCAAATGCGCTTCAATCAATTTCGTGAGCTGTATGTGAGGATCCCCGGGTGTTGATGTATGCTATTGTAGGTCATTCATCTTTGCAGCCAGTCGTGATTTGGTGTTAGGGCTATTTTTTAAACGGGAATTTGTTTGCACGCACCTTTGTAACATTGCGTGGGAGAATTGTAAAAAAATTGCCGGAGAGACTTTTATCGAAGAAGAAATATTAATTATTGCTGAGGAGGCATTTGTGGAGATTTGTAACTAGTTAGTAGGAATGTAGTGTGAGCACGTAATCACGTACCCTTCTATAGATAATTAAGGTACTTAGATATGGTGGATAAGCATGTAAAATAACATAAATGCACGTAGCTAAGATAGATTAAGAGCACGTAGTATTAAGTATAAAAATACCAATAAAGTTGAGGTCGAGATATAGCGATATGGTATACTGCAGTAGTGGACAGTGTATACTATATCCTCACTTGTGATTGTTCCGACTGTTCACCACATAGCAACTCGGCGCTAACTCCTGTTACTCAACTCAACACCACAGGAATGACAATACCTTGTTTAATTAAATTAGACAAGGCTTGAATTAAAAATGAGTATTTAATAGTGACCCGCCGGCGGCAAGACACAATTGTTTCTCAGTTATATATGGCATTCCAGATAATATATTACGTAATATAGCGCGTAGGAAAAAACATAAACACATTATAATTTGTAAAGTTTATACTCCTGGACTGTAGCTGATTGATAATGCAAAACTGTTTCAGGTTCTGTGATATTAAATGGACAATAATAATCTTACATTATCCTATTTTCCTAGATCTTTATCGAAAGTAAAGTTTGGCACCAGCTATGTTTATTTAGGTAATTGAGAACAAGCCTATTTCGGCAATAGTTCTCAATACTACTTCTAAGCATTTCTTGACAGATATAAAATTACACGTGACACGTCCCGGGTCCCAAAACCACGGATTTACGAGCGGCAGTTTTGGTTGAGCTTAATCAGAAATATTAAATATTTACTTGAATATTGTATATTTAATTAACACAGCCAATCACACATTAAATGTACAACTTAAGAATATTACAATGCTGAGAAATAAAAATATTTAAAAGACCTATGTTAAACTCGTTCTAATTATAATCCTTCCAAAATGGAGTCATAGCTCAGAGGTCTTTCATAGTCAGCTTCTAGGTAGCCTGCAAAAATATTTTTAGCATCAAAAGCGAACAAAAAACATAATGACAATACCATCGCCACTTATACATGATGATAGGAACCAGAACCGTCACATATAGTAAATGATCACCTATCCAAAAAGTTAACCTCGATAACGTTGCTCAACCTCAATAAATCTGTACATCGCCCCACAAATAATAATAAGACAGTATTACAATGCTTTCTTCAACAGTAAATATCAATAGCGAAACCCACGTTGAGAACACCAACTTATTGACATTACAATTTACAATTACAGCAGTGTGAAACGCCTTTCTATACAAGTTGTCAAGCATATCATAGCGACCTTAATATTGTGTACATTATCATAACCTGTGCATTATATAATTGCTTTGTGTTTGTATAGAACCGAATTATGAGATAAGCTTGGAATGTCAGATTGTGCTCTAACAGTACGTGACTATCTGCGCTAATACCGATCAAAACCGATAAGGCTAATTAAGTTGTAGTATATGGAATCTTTTGCCTTCTTTCAGATGTTATCATGATCACCTATATAGGTGTTAGAAGAAGCTATCATTGATGGGAACATGGCTGATAACATTAAACTCCAAATTAGGTGTAAGTAGTAGTAACGGGAATTCATTTTGACTGTATGGAAAGTAACAGAATGCTTCGATGGCACGCAGTGTTAGTGAACGCGACTGCTTTGCATTAGACAGGCGAAATGTGGGTTTACTATACCTCTACCAACTCTTTCGGGCATATAGACGTAAAGATTATATATTATCTATGTTGATGTATGTAATACTCATACATCAACATACATAATATATGCTCATAATGTAAATAATCATAACCGCAATTCAAACCTCTTTCATCGAAAGCGTAAGCAGACTGACACTACATTCAAGTCAAACATTTTTCTGCATGGTCATGGATGTTTGTCATGGTCTGTGTGTTTCTATATATAAAGTGTATGTATTTACAAAAAAAGTATATACAGGTTGTCCGGTAATTAATGGATAACCTTGAAATGTATTATAGTAGAACAGATGGCCGTTCAGAAAAAAAAATGAATGAAATCTATCTTGACTACTACCTGTGATATGATTTTTTTAAATTACCGTTGACATAGACAGATAGATATAGACAGTCAAAAGTATGACTAGCTATTGACTGTCTATCTATTGCAATTTCTAATTTTTTTCTTTTATTTTCCGAATGGCCATCATTTCTACTATGAGACATTTCAAAGTTATCCATTAATTACCAGACAACCTGTATATGTATGTTTATCCATTGTCTAGTGCCCATAGTACAAGCTCTGATTAGCTTGGGTTAGATGGTGTTGTGTGTATGTGATAGAATATTATATTATTCATATTTCGCCACCTATAGTTTAAGGTCACACGTAATAGGGGAGAGTGTATTGCCATTTACCGAACACAGTTCTAGGCTCCGTACTGCTACTAAGAATTTCTTGACAAAAAAACCCAGTACGACTTTACTCGTCTCGGAAATCGTATCCGGGTATCGTATCTCAAGCGCAGCAGTCGCATACCCTAACGCTGGGCCACCGAGTCATATACTTACATGATATCGCCAGTTATGTTTTAAGATCCATGGAAGAAAGTGGCTTGAGCACTAAGCATAATTACGCGCTGTTATAGTTCTTGCAACTCACGAAGGCGAGCGGCCTATATATGTGTGTGTGTTAGTGTCGCTCGCAACTGGCCGCTCTGTCAAACACGCATACTACCGCACTGTGAATGTACACTTAAAGCCCGCTCGTCTTCGTGAGTTGCAAGAATTTTACTGAATATTTCCTAAGTGACAATTATCCGTATCCTAAGTTTCAACCATATAAACTCATTGACATGAACGTCTCTTTGATGCCATTACAATCACCTCTCACTTGAGCCCCTGTCCTTGAGTCTACCCATCAATTAAACTTCAAAACGGTTAAACAATGAACCACAGCGTTCCCAGAAATCTGCTAATTGATCCCGAACCAAATTGATAGTTAATTGTCTTGTTAAACTGTCATATTAACCTCTGCGAGGACGTCCTAATCTGTGTAGGCTTCGATTTAAGCGAATCGCAAACTAGCGCGGTGGCGTTCTGCGGTCACATGTTAATTTCGATCGTATATGGGCGTATTACACGCATGTAGGGGTGATTCACTATGCCTACATCAAACATTAAATGGGACTGTGCCCCGGTTCAATTAAGCTCTGTATCGGGCTGTCTCGGGTCCGATTATGGGTTAGGCGAAATTTCAATGGAGAGTCATGAGACTCAACAACTCATACTGAAAAATCTGTGCTTTGAAAATAAGTCGTTGTCCTTTGAAATTCATATTCCCTACATGCTTCAGCACCATGGCGAAAACTGATACAATAGACTGACTATAAGAGTCTACAGGCGGTCAAATGGTAAACGGTTACGATATGCTATATACCATTACCGCCAACGAGTTACACCGGCGATCAAAAGTATAACCTTGACACAATATTTGTATAAAAATCATCACATCCATGATTCGATGAGCAAATAAAACCGTGCATCTACGGCACACAAAATGTATGACTAACCTCGGTATAAATTTATTAAGTTAGAATCCTACAAGGCGGCTTGAAAATTAAAACACATCATTTCAAACGACCGGGAGACACACAGACGCAGACGCTATTCTAAACTATAGCAATACACATTAATAATACATATATAGATATAGTACCTACACCATGGCAAAGTTGGCCACATAGCCGCCGGTATTTGAGAGACGTTTTAATGAATGCAACCCAACTTTACCTTGACACGATTAAAACGAGAACGTAGACTGTGAACGACCGACCTTTGCATTGGCAATGAAATGTGTTGCTGTCAATTTAGTGTGTTATTACCTCATAGCGTCGAGGCGCGGGTGACACGGCTATCCGCACAGCGAAGTATTACTACGATACATTAGTTAATGATACGAATACCATGAGTACCTTTATCCACACTAATTTTATAAAGTGGGATAATTTGTTTGTAAGTACGGAGCAGTATCTCAGAATTATTTCACTTGTAAAAAGATACAGTGCTTGAGTGATATTTGCTGCGATTTGATGACATAGTACGCGAGCAAAGCTGCTTACATAGCTACTATTATTGCATTTTTTGGGTGTGGGTGTGAGGAGTGAGGAGAGAAATACTTCATAATTTAATTACACGTGCAATAATACCTACTTATATATACGTATAAGACTCCGATGCGGGCTTAAATTCTTTTATTTAGTGTACTGTCTAGATGTCAACTTCAATTAATACTAAATGGAATTTTAAAAAGGAAACACCGTATGATATTCTAGACAACGATATATCTTTTGGGAGACATGTTTTGTTCCTCACTAAAGCGATATCATCAGGATGCAAATTACTCACGGTAGACAAAAAGTTATCTACAAACTTTGACAATGAAATTGCAAGATTGCCAGTAACTTAAAATTACCGCTAATAGGCTCAATAAAAAAACCTAAGCGAAAAATCGCGAGCACTCAAATGAAAGATTTCCGAGCGTGTAACGACTCCGGCCATCAAAACATCGTAACAAAGTTCCGAGAAGTAATTCTATCGTTTAAAAAGGGGGCAAGTTGGCCTAAGGGTTGCTAATCATCTTATTGTTCCAACGTTGGGTAAAAAAGGCACGCGATTTTATACCACCGGAATAATCGTTTTTAAAAACGTTATTTTTCTTAAACAAAATATCTTTAGGGGATGAACGGATAACAATTGCAGAGCGATATTACAGTAAATAAATACGCAGGGCGTGGACAGTGCAAATTGTGCGGTATCGGAATAAATTGTTGGAAAGTTAACGCAATAACATTTTAAGTGGAGACAATAAATATTATTGAACATTTAAACCGAACGAGATTACTCGGACACGGAAATATTATAATTTTAATGAACTTATCAAGGGAAAGCGATCAATCTTTGCACTTTCCAAAATCGGCGATAATGACACAGCACAATTACCTGAGCGACTCGTACAAATGATGTAAAAGGTGCACAGGTTGCAGGAATCCAAAAGTGCGCACTTCAATCCTGCACCCTACCATTATATCGTCATCAATTCTCGATCAAAAGAAACTGTCGAAATTCCGACTCTCACGTGTTATCAATCAACATAATAAATGTGTTTAAATTAGTACGAGTGTATGAAAGTTATGTGGTGTGAACAAAAGCAATTTAATATGGAAGGCCGTGGACCGAGTTTGCACGCAGATATTACAATTGAGGTTTCATCGCTTCGGTTTATCCATCCTTAACAGTTCAATATCCTATCATTTGTGTTTCTAAGCGTCCGTTTATGGCATACAAACTCTGGATTCAATTTGCTCTGATTTGTAGCTAGCTTACATCAGCACTATTCTCAATTACTAGAGAATTCTTCATATAAAAAGAGAGCATCTAAGTATTTCTGTATTTTAAATTGGACTCAAGGTTTTGTGCTCGGCTCAAGGAGCTGATTCTGTGACCCCTCAGGTGGTAATTTTAAAGTGCTGAATCACATTAACATTACGACTTGATAGCTTAAGGATACAACAACAGATAAATTAATTCCGAATATTTTTGGATAAATTGTTTTATTTACAATACAAGCTCAACGTTCGAACGAATATATTCTCCTACACCAAAAAGGATTATAACAAAACATCTTCGATATATCCTCAGGCACACAGACACCAATAAGAACAATAGTTATAATACACGCTTTTTAGTTTATAAGTAACCACAGAAGGGGTCCCGTGGAACCGTGAGACGTCCCGTGGTAGACCGCAAAGGAAACGGCGAAATGATCTTAGGCCTTCCCAAAGGAGCACCGGATGGTACCGCGAGATAAAGACAGACTCTATAATAGTTTATCCACAAATGAAATTGTAAATAGGTAATCAAATTGTTATCTGGAACGTTCCTTGTAAAATCAATACGGCTGTAGAATGCAACTCTACGTACTTGTTCGACTTATTAAAATATTCATAATGCCTAATATTTCAGTTTACTAGTGTAGCTCAATTCTTGTAAAATTGAGGCTAGTTTACCATCGTATTTATTTATGACATCAAAAATAAGAATTATGTGTGCACTTTGTTTTTTGTACTGACTGTGTAGTAAGCTTTTACTCTGTAAGTCCAATAAGTACAAATCTTTACGGCATGCGGCAGTCCGTTGTTAAAAGCAAAGAAACCTGACCGCCTTTGTTCGTGGATTCTATTTTCACTCAAGTAATCAAACATCAAAGCGACATGACATTACCGTAATTAAAGACTTTCTAATCGCCACAGTGATCCACTCAAAGGCAACGATAAGACGCACACAAAAAAGGGGCAATTTTTCGTTTATCATTAAACTGCTAAGCATCGAAGGGTTTTGGTGCACCGGCACGTGAAACCGTTTGTCGGTGAGGCACAACTTTAGTTTATAGCCTTTTTTTATTCATTCCCGTTCTGAGAACGGCGGCGTTTTGGCGCCTACCTAGAGCCCTCACTTTTTGTGGACTAAAAAAATTTGGCGCAAACCTCGTATCAGATTGAGGTAACGCTCGCGTTTGTTGCTCGTGATATATGGAATTCTTTATCTAATTGTAACCAGTTTCACCATTCAGAACATATTTTTGATTTATAAGTTCTTTTGTATAACGTCATATTATTCTACGCTGTATACTTTACACTTCATTCAGCGAAACCTTTCTATGACGTTTACTACTGACCAATTTGGTTTGACCGGCCAAACCATGGTTTCTTTAAGAATTATCGTAAGAAAAGACTATTCAAAAAAAATGATGGTACTTGAGAAACAATTGGCAGAGCACACCGAGAGGATCCCTCAGCGGACTTTTGTCGGCGCTGACATTGTTCCCTCGAGGTAAATAAAAATTTATTCATCAGTAACAACAAAAACGAATCCTCTTACCGGGAAGACGCGACCATTTCACCAGCCACCCTCGAGAACAAAGGATGAACGGAATCCATTGTGATGGAGCCCTTTATGGTACTCGCGCTCATGAATCAAAATCTATGGGTGGTATGTAGGCAGAGCTCATTTTTGTCTGCAATAAAATTTTGTAGGTAAGTTCCAACTATTGTCTTGGCACTGGCCATTGTAAAATAAACATTACCCGAGGCGTCATTTATGACACTTCCCTGTTTAATGACGGCAGCTGTTTCTTGAAATATAAAGGACTAAAGGTGGTACGTAAGGTGTCCGGTGTAATGTGAAGCTTTGTTTCATCCCAACATCTGTATCTATCCGTAATTGCCATCACCTGCTTCTCGCGTTTCCTTGTTGTGTGTAATTTGATCGCATTGTGTTTCAACCAAATTCGGTCAAAGAATTTGTGTTTATAATTGAGCGATTAGATAGCATCCGGATCGATTGTACTGATTATTTTTATACAGGTAAGGTATTTTATAGCAAAATTTATTAATCCGTGATTTATTACGTACATGCAAATAACTGAGAGAAGTGAATATCAAGAATAAACACTACTTCGTTTATGTTAGATTTTATGTTTTAGCGATATACAGTTCTAAACAGACTGGACTCTGTTTTGAAGTAGAAAAACGGAAATGTAAAATTGATTCGGTTATAGGAGAAACAGAGAGAAAAGCTACTTTACTAATCAGAATGGAGGCATTCATCTTTCTTAAACGCAAAAGCCGCCGTTGAACTCAATATTGAAACAAACAATGGGACTGGGTATTATCCAACTTATTTCAGTTGATAATTAGATGAAACTTCGCAGACGTCTAGAGCATTTGTTTTCAGACAATCTTCAAATCCATTTAATAATGTATTTCAGGTGTACTTGGCCGTATCTTTATGATTATAATCCGCAGGGTTTAAGCGAGTCTAGGTAAGCTAAGCTGGTAGCTAAGTTTAGGTGATTTATAATTTAAAATATAGGAGATACTTAAATTAAGATTTTAATTGTTTATGTTTACTTAGCTTAGCTATTTTTTTGGTTTGAACTAAATTAAGAACTAATTGAAAAATAATAATTGATAATAATTATATTTTTACTAAAGTAAATATAAAAACAAATTACAAAATTTAAGATGTAAATTAAGAAATGTGTTACATAAATTTATAATTTTAATACTATATTAATCCTAAGTGAAGAGTACCCAGATCATTACACTGACAATTATTATCCCTTACAAAAATATAGGCGTCAAACAAACGTGTTGTCCGAAGCACAGGAAAGTGTTTACAGTTCCTTTTCATTTTACTGTTAGCTAATTATTAATAAATTATTAATTATCGATCGATCAGAAACCGCAGTCAAGACTTCACGGCCAACAGTATTATATTATTAAAGTTAGTTTAATTTTAATAATGAATATATAGAAAATATCTTAAAGCTGTGTATTATTGCACTTATCCATCATCCGCTTACTGTGAATCCCTAACCATTCCTTTTTACTTAAAATAACGAAATAGCGCTGTAGTCTAACTTCGATACTTTATTAAAAGCATGTACATACCCACGTAACATTGTGTTTTTTTTGAGGTTATAAAAATATATTTTTCAATAAAATTATGAACGTGGCAAACTTCTAATTAATCTCAGATTATTAGTTAAGCACTCATTTATCAAATGCAATAACAACTAGTACAATTTTTGACTGTTCACTCCTAGGCCGGTGGCATTATGAAGGGTGGGCATTGTTCTTTCATACTCCTTCGTCCGTGCAATTTTCATAAAAAGGGGTACAAAGTTTTTGCTTTACGTATTAATATGTAGATAACTGACCTAGTACATTCCACATACGCTACAATTCGAAAGTGCTTAATTTTTTTACGCGTCAACTGGAAAGGTGTCCAAAGGTTGATGGTAATCTCTGCTTACCCCACTTCCCTTATGCAGTAATAAGGCCTTAAAACTCCTAAACATTTGTTAATATCCCTACCGATGGCTTTATAATGTATGCCCTATGAGGTTTTTTGCTATCAGTTTTTTGTGAGGTTTGTAAATCAGGTGCAGGTGCTTTCGTCGTGTTTCCATGTCGTTGATGAATTAAAAGACTGTAAGAAGTGTGGAATTATTTTGTAAAGCTAACAGGTTTATTAGTTGATCAAAGTGGAGTCTATAATGAGTGTTATACCGTTACTGATATTGGCACTCGTGCGTATGGTAGACATCATTATGGTTCATCTATATAGATGAACCAAGTTTAGGCGTAGGTTAATCTTTGGTTAACCTAACCTAAACCTGGTTAGTTTATTTTACGTATTAGTCGACATACGCAAAATTGTCTAGGAAATAACTTGTTTATGTTTACTAGTCAAAAGAAAATAAGGGCCACTTGCATATTTTTAAATCAGGGAAAATTTATCGATAATTTACTTTACGCATGTGGTGAAATCTGTAGTGATATGTTAGTTCAAGGGTAAAGGTCCCCACGAGGGACGAATGGAGACAAGGTCTACAATCCCCTGACAAGGGTTGTCTCATCTGGTACACTGATGGTTTCAAAATGGAAACAGGATCAGGCGCTGGTATTTATGCCCACGACTGCAAGGTGAGCCAAAGCATGGGTAAATATGCAAAGATCTTACAGGCGGAAACCTACGCTATAATTGCCGGTGCTCAGGAAAATATTAACAATAATATCACTGACAGGACTGCTTATATTCTCAGTGACAGTCAAGCTGCTCTCAAAGCTCTGGTCTCCTATAGGGTGGACACCGGACTGGTCCTAAACTGTGTTAAGGCCCTTAACAAACTTGGCAGGAAGAACACAGTGTGGGTTTTGAAGCATGCAAGGGTGCCGGGCAATGAGGACGCTGATGAATTAGTCAGAAAGGGCTCGGAGCAACTGTTTGTGGGCCTCGAGCCATTCGTAGGCCATTCTGAGAGCACCGTCAAACCAGCTTTGAATGCACATGACAATGATAAACACAGGCTAGAGTGGATGGCCCTTAGGGGTCTGGAACACTCCAAGAAATTCAATGCAAACAGAGCCACGGGCTTCACCACTTTCTGCGGGTACAACAAGGGCCAAATACACCTGCTCACATCATGCATAATGGAGCAACCTGTAGTTCAAATGCGGAAAAGGGAATCCAATTACAATTATACATTAGGCCTGCTCACAGGAGCGTTTACTAGCCATTTTGGCACCAACGACTTCCTGTGCAGATTGAGATTGGCAAACAATTTGATCTGCAGAGCCTGTGGTGATCAGGACGAGTCCATATCGCACCTACTGTGTGAATGTGACGCGTTGGCTGGATTGAGGATGAGTCTGATGGTATTGTATCCAAACCCTGAAGATTTCAGGCTTCTCCCTCTAAAGTGTACGCTGCGGCTGATGCACTACATTCATAAGGAGATAGCTAAAGGATAGATCTTGGGGCCGGCACAAAAGATCCCACTGGGTCGAAGTGTCGCCGGTCTGCACTGACTGGCCCCCACATAAGATAAGATAAGATAAATGTTAAAAACATAGGGTGGCCCTTTATTTTGTTTTGATTAGTATATATAAACAAGTTATTTCGTTATTATTAGGCAATTTTGTGTTTGTCGTGTGTGTATATTTATTATTTATATGTATTTTCTTCTATGTATACATATCCAACACATCAAATAATAAATATACACACAAATATATTATTAAAGTAGGTACCTACTGATTTTGCAAAAAAATTTTAATTCGTCAATTAGAGTATAGAGTAAAGACATAATAAAACAAAAGAATTACTTTGCTCTTCTTTCCTGTATGATAACAAATAATAGCAATCTATGAAGCAGAAAGTTAATTATACAGGAATATAACGTAAAGACCTTAATCGTTCTAGCAAGAACATGTCCACAATACAAAATATATGAGACATTAAAAATAATTCCACCAAACCTATAAATTGTTCAAGAATCAATTACGCCGGCGTCCAATTTTTAATATAATTAAAACCACACGCACCTTCACAAAACCTAGCAGCTGAAGGCATCGTGATCATTACAGCCAATACCCAACACATTTACTTTTACGATACAATACTACAATTATTGTGGTCTGTTTTCAAAAGTTAATAAAAATATAATAACATGGCCACCCAACTATTCGATAATGATCAATTCCGTAGCTTTCGATCATTCATACATCAATTGTATGTATACATACAAATTAAACATGTTTGAGTTTGTTTGTAATGCGCGCGTGCCCTTAGGTAATTGACCTGTCGATCAAAAAAAACAGCACCTTTCTGTAAAACAACCTTCAACTCTAATACGGAATAATTAAAGCTCAAAATGCTATCCACTCACCATTTAGAGGAATTCTATAATTTTGTTTTGAAATTAATTTCTGGTCAAATTGGTGCACATTTTATCTAAGATTGTTCCTTACACCCGTGTTGCGTGTACACAAGGTCCACAATCGCATAATTTACACATTGTCCAATAACTTTTCTCCAGGAATAATTTCCCGGGACATAGTACGGGCATAATAATAAGTTCAGAAGGCATTACAACTAGTAATTTTGTATAATTCGGTGCTTGTTTTAGTGAAAAAAAGTAACGCCTTTAATTATAAACAATTGTCGTAATTACGTCAGTTAACGCACGTTAACTTTCAATTATGACAATTTGAGAGCCCTTTGTACTGGAGCCGAATAATTGTTTTAGGGCTCCGCGGAGCCACGCGGAAGCCCTTTGAAATATGATAACTTTTATGAAACTTCTAGATCAAGTGACGCACTTTTAAGAGATTAAATGGGGTCCAATTATTCCGAAGAAAGTAATGAAGCGAATGTCATCAACATAAACATAACATCACGCAGGTTTATGAAAGGTTGATTGTAATAAGCAGGTGTATCACACGGTAATCAGCGATAGCCTAAACCTCTCTATCTGTGGTTTTCTAAAAAGCTGTAGGAATTGGACATATTTTGTGTCTAGCTTACGGTACGTGCACTAGTACGGAAAACCAGGTAGATTTGTTTCTGGCAACTACCAGCAGTAGTACTATCAGGGTACGACGCAAAGAACTCTAGTTCGATCCTATCCGACTTTATCGATGTTATAATAATTACATATAGTTAAAGATTCTTGAAGAAGTCGATGTCAAGACTTAAAATATTTTAATTAGTTTACCTACTGTACTAAAGACAAAGAATTTAGGAATGCAAAACAGTTTATTATGCATGCAGTTTATATCCATAGAAAAGAAAGTTGTAATATAAATGCAATTTTTGGATAACTATCTGGCAAATATTTATTTCGATCACGACTGCTACTGCTATTTTCACTAATAATATTTGATATTAAAATATGATTACACCACCTTTACGATACACACTGTACATACAAGATTAAGAAGTATCATATCACACATTATTTAAATTATAAGTTTAATGTGGCGTAATTCACCACTTTAAAACGTGTCCCATTGACAATAATAAATGCAGTTGCCACTCTTGTGCTTAAGGCGTGTGTCTCGGGGACTTACTAAAGTAACATACAAATTAACGGATACAAAGTATACTCAGACCCAGAATAATAAATGGCGGTAGCGGCAAAACGTCTGCTGCACAAACCGTCCAGTCAATCGATACTTGTTGGACTTGTCTTAAGTAGTAGGTCTATAAATAGTACCGTTTTTAGGACTCATTTATAAATGCGCGCTTAGGCCCTCAAAGTCCCTCAGAGATCGCACCCGAAAATTCGTTCATACCACTTGACCAATGATGAACAGTCATTAAATTGTAATGTAAATATGTATACACTTAGTTAATTAGCATATTATTACTAGCGAAACTCGACCACGCTCCGATGCGTATCAATCAGATTTTTATATTACCCGTTCTCGTAAGATTTTGAAATCTATAAAATATTCCTATAAAGAAATCCAACATTTAAAAAAATTTTAGGCCAATACAACGTCTACTCTTCCCATGTTGCGGTCACAAACATACGGAAGCTGAATTTTTATATATAAAGATTATGTTATCAAAGAAAAATAATTACAAAACGAATCCTACTAAAAAAATAAATGCATTCGTCTGAAGATAATTGGATGTATTTTACTCATGCGTAAATAGTTAAACGGACAATCCTAAGATTACGCGGCCTAAGAGGCGAAGCTAGTTTTAAATAAGTCGTTAAGATAAATTCATATTGTTATGGTTCATACAAGTCTGCCAATCCGCATTGAGCCGGTGCGGTAAGCCAAACGCTTCTCACACTGAGGAGAGGCCCGTGCCCAGCAGTGGAACAGTTTCCATACACGACTGTCTCTTTTTCTATTTATTTGTCTTTATCCTAAAGTGTATATCTGAGAGCGTAAGAAGCTTCAAACGGGATTTCCCTTTTTAACATTTGATTGATTGGCGTCAGAATTCCTTTGTATTCCAAACCACGAGTTTTCCCAAAGTCGGTAATTGAATCAAGAATCTCATGAATAGAAGTCGCTGAAATACACTTGTACCAAGGAAACATTGAACTAAACAGTCATAACTTCTCTAACAAAACTTAGAACCCCACCGAGGCGAAATAATGGAATCATATACGGAACTCTGGCTGAACCAAAGTTTATAATAGTTCAATTATTTCGACAATTAAACCGTACGTTTGTATGTACCCTGTTATTAGTTGGTTTATTACAAGCATACTTAATAATATGTTATCAATTGAAGTTAATTTTATTCTAATTTTAGAACTTAATAAGGACTGAAATGTTTTTCTAGTATTGTAAGATGCACACAAGATTAAGTTTTAAATATGTTAATGTAATGTTTTATGTGTACATTTTAGTAGATATCTGTCTGGCTGTATTGTAGCGCAGTGGTAGAAAATGCAATTATAAAAAAGAAAAAGATAAAGAAATTTATTTATTACCAAATAGAGGTAGCGGCTTTGATTACCGTGTGGGCTGCTACTGAACTTTTCTGTCGAAAACGTCAGGAGTAGAACGATATTTAGGACTGTGCCCGATAGATAAATAATAGCTCGCCAGATAGATATTATTGTCATAGATATTATAGATATTATAGATATTATTGTCATAGATATTATAGATATTATTGTCAGACCTAAAGGTCTCCTAACTGGCGAATAGTAAGAGTAATACCAATCCGCTTTCATAAACAGGTCTAAGAATTTGTATGTACTATTCATGCAATCATGTCATAATAAAACAAAACGATACTGTCCATCATACTCCTATGATAGAGTACGTAAATTGTTAAAAACAAACATTACCTACGTTGTTACTAAGATGATCATGCATGTGTCATCATTTATAATATTAGTTAGGATATACGCATTAAAAATATTGACCGTTTAGACACCTCTTTATGTACAGACTAGATATCTTCTGTACCGTTATATAATAGTAGGAAATATGACCGTACACTGTATGATTCCAAATAACCTCCATTCAAAGTCACCGCCGTCACAATATCAGTAGTACACTGTGAAGTATTATGATCGGACCCGCCATAACAGATATGACACGGTCAACCGTACAGAATGCAGCATAACAAATAATCCTTTGTTTCGTTTATTCGCGTTATTCACAAACAATGGATGATAAAATCAAGTTCAAGATACACTTGAAACTATCGAGTGTCCTAGGAAGTACACAAGTACTTACAGTTACATAATAAAAGATAAAGATATTAGTTCGTTATTTATATACGCGAATGCTACACGACTGGCAAACTGGCTTATGTTAGAAATTAAAACAATGTATCTTCAAAATTTCATTACTACTAGTTACTGCTATGCTCCGCGGTTTCACCCGGTTTAAATGATATTTCCAAAACCTTCAATAAACAGGTCATCTTACGCAAACAGATTTTTCTCTTTTCCACCACCAACCAATCTAAATCCAAATTTATAGATTTTGAGATTACCGTCTTAAACTAAAGTATTCTTCAGCTTTATATATAGTATATAGTATACTCTAATAATATCTATATTATTACAGTTTGAAGAGGAAGTGCCCATCTCGATCATATATTTGGCAACCCTGTGAAAAACCGACCCACTCGGGAAAGCATAAACCTATTGTTTTTTCAGACAGGCTATATCAGTCTGTCTCCCTGATAGCATAAAAAAATAATTATCTGAATAACTTAATCAAAAATACGTCACGTTACCAACTTTTATAAAGGATCCACCTTTATAAAAGTTGGTAAGGTGACGTATTTTCGTATATAATATACAATATGTAATTTGACATATAATGTAGGTTCATCATGACAAGTTTTACAAAAAGTGCTATTAATTTTCTTTAGCGCATATTTAACTTTTTTGACATATCATTACTGTCAGCTGTGTTGTAACATGAATAAATATCTTTCTTTCAATCAACTTTTTAGCACTTTCACGAGTTTACGTAAACGTAATATAAAGAGTTAAAGGAGTGTTACATTTTGACCAGAAGAGCACAGTCCAATTAATAATAACACAATGTGTTAACAGCTGTCATTGATCGTTGACACGTAACAGAAAGTACCGGCTAATCAAACATTAGTCGGTACGTTTCTATCTTGTCCCGGAATACTAACACGATTGTTTTAGTACTGTCATTAGTAGACTGTGTGTACTTATTAGTTTTAGCTAGATATGCTAATAGACGAAAATGTGTCGTGAATCATGAAGTTATCAAAAAAAGGTACATAATGATTTTTAATTGGCGCGTTCCGTACGCAAAGAAAGTATATTGAGCTATTGCCGTTAGCTGTGCATTTGTTTTACGAGTCAAGAATATTGTGCAATTCACGATAATGCCAGTGTGCCATTTAAGTGACGAGTGCATTTCTGTCGTTATAGTCTGTTTATTTTCTTTTTTTTTTGTTATTATTTATAAGGTGAATATACACCTAAAGCCGAATAATAAACCAACGTAGGTGGCATTCAGTGCGTAAAT
This sequence comes from Catocala fraxini, assembly GCA_930367265.1. NCBI lineage: Eukaryota > Metazoa > Arthropoda > Insecta > Lepidoptera > Erebidae > Catocala > Catocala fraxini. Next base: position 22,350,069 of record OV884039.1, on the reverse strand, counting down.
GGTAACTGCATACAGACACGATATCGTACTTAGGTTTTGTCAAGATTAATGGGGACGATATGCACTTATCAATGTTTTTAATGGTCTATAAAAATAAAATACACGTTTATTCTTCGTTAATAAATATATTTTTAGTTTAAAATTATTATTTTATAAATTTACTACGCATCGGCTGCACGCGAGCTAGTAAGCTAGCAAAAATGACGGAAACTCGGTATACATTGACCTTTAATCGCCGGGTTGTAAAAAAAAGAAATTGCCACCAAAACTCGTTACGATATAAATCAAGAGCTCCCACCCCATTGTTTGCACGGCATCGAACTGGCGACCTTAAAGATCGCGAATTAAACATTCATTTATTCATAGTGTACCAGCATTAACATATTTTAATGTGTTCATTTTGTTTTTCTCGTCTCTAGACAGACAAAAACACAAACGCAAATATCCCGGGAGGAAGACACAAAAAGTTAATTCCCTGATGTCTATACTCGCTTAGGCATATCAATTTATGAATAAATTAATACTTAAACTATCGGATTACCAATACCGTATATATTTAATAAGTCAGCGCACCCGGCGTTGCTCGCGTGGTGTGTACAAAAACAGGTGTTATGTACACGCACAGCTATTTAACACAGCCTCAGCATTATTTATTTTTAATGTTGCTTTTTTATATATTTACTACTGAGGAAATGAGCTGACATGCATTAACCATAAGTGTTGAAACTCGAATAGATATATACCTATCTACTAACACAGGTCATCAACACATAATATTATGTGTTGATGACCTAGGTTATTTTAAGATTTATCCAGAAATGTAGGTATATAATAAATAAAAATTACATTAAAATGCCATGCCACGAATTTACTCCGTAAGCAATTTTTGTGTAATTCTAGTTGTTATTTATTACATGCTCATTCGACATTTTCAAAATGGTTTCTTTGTAACGAATGAACTATTAAATTAAACAAAAATAAAGGTATCAGCAATATATCATTTCATATGCAAATACCTATCTATATAAATGTTGTATAATAAGTTATAAAATAACATATAAGGGAAATCAATGCGATACTACTAGGTTATTTACCTTTAACAAGGTGTACAAAGGTAAACATATTATTTACATCATAGAACAAATAATTAATTACCAACAATCACTTTTATTATGACAGCCGTTTATTTACAGAGATTGTACATTGAATTTGGTTTGTATATACCTACAAATATACCTACATACATAGACAAAGAAACTGGAAAAAGCGTCGCGATATTGTAGTAAGAAATCTATTCTATTCTTTATAACACACTAGTTCATGCTCATGACTCCGCTCGCGTAAATATAGGTTAGGTTAGTAACAGTACTTTTCACTGGATGGACCATTATTAAGAGGTGTTCTAACCATTGTGGTGAGAGGATTGGTCAGCCTAGACACTGCGTTACCGTGTCTAACTACTTCCAGGTGCGCCACATTTGCTCTCTTGTCCGATGTGGCCCTCCAGCTGCACTGTGGAGGATCTGTGGAGAGCAACGGACGATGCCGTGGCTGTGGCGGGAATTTGGGCAGACATAATTTAAGGGTGTTCATACATTGACACGAAGAAGACTGGATGAAACCCTATGTGCTATTCCGTACGCCTGACTGTATGCGAAATTTAATGATGATCGGAGAAGTAGTTAAAGCGTGAAAGCATAACAAACAAACTCACATTCGCATTTATATATTATAATATTGGTTGGGACTAATTAGGATTTAGAAATATAATTCCCTTAATTAAAGTCAGCATACGAATGCACGTATGTCGTAGTGGAATATATGCTCACCTTGCTTGTCAGTTCACTGTCTGATGTAGTTTAAGTCTCTCGCAAAAAACGAGTTGTCTACTAAATAAATTAAAAAATACAGCCATCTTTAAGCAGTGTCGGTATTCTCTTCAGTTGGCATCCTTACAGTGGACTGCATAGCATATCTTAATAGGTAGATATGATCTGTGTATTCTCAGTACAAGGGTCGTGTAAGTTGCCCTTTCCGTGCGACTTTTACGGCTTACAAGGAATGTTAAACAACTGGCATTCTTATAGCTATACTTTAATTTCAGATGCGCATTGAACAACTGTCTGTGTGGTATTCACAGACGTGAAAACTTTATAATAAATATAAGTCCCAGTGTGTTTTCAAAGAGACAACAAGGATTCAGATTATTGGTCACGTTTTAAACTTCCAAGTATTACTTTGCTGATTCACACCAAGTTACTAAATCTTACATAGATGAAACCTCCATACCTTAACACATTTTTAATCCATACTAATATTATAAAGATGAAGAGTTTGTATGTTTATTTATTTGTTTGTTTGTTTGAACGCGCTAATCTCAGGAACTGCTGGTTCTATTTGCAAATTATTTTATTGTTGGATAGCCTATTTATCGAGGAAGGCTATAAGCTATATAACATCACGCTACAACCCACGGGAGCGGTGCAGTAACTATAAACGCGGATGACACCGCGAGCACATCTAGTGTTTCTATAATCCTACTTCCATAATGCTCGATTACAAACAAATAAATGAATAAATGTTGATGGAATTATTGTTTTTTTTGTGGTCAATTATTAATTTAGTGTCAAACGTAATCTGAAAGTCTCTGCTAAGTCTGGCTATATGACAGCCGAGAGCGAACGCTTTATGTGCTCAATTGAGTTAAAAAAGGTATATATTTGCCTAACCCGGGATTAACATCAGGCCTCACCGCCGGCAATGCAATTTAATAATACAGTTAGGAACATCAACGAGCTACTAGACAATTTTAAATAATACCCAGAAAAGGTACTCCTCGTAATTTGCAGTAGAACAATTTATCACTGAAACCTTGAAACAAAAACTATTCCTATACAACAAAGTTTGTCCAGTGTCTTCTCGGATTCGTAGTGCTGTTTTTAGTCATTTAATACAAACAAAAGTTAATGTAAAATTGCCATTTAAAATATAAAATAGTTGATATGAAAAACACCAAGTTGTCGATTTTCGTCTTATGGAACGGTAATTGCATAGTTAAAGAACAAATATATCACCTTGATCCAAGTGAAAGCCTCGACAACCCTGTAAGTAATTGTCCTACGCACACCATAAACCGTGCACTCGCCAATACCCCACTGGGACCAATAACAGCACGGCTACAATACCTACATATAAATCATGATACGATTGCATATGATCAGCGCAGTTTACTCATCGGCGTAATATACGACCTAGAAAGTTTTAACAAAACCGTCAGTTCGGACCGCGAATTTATATAAAGAAGTACAGTCAAACAGATATAGATAGAAGCAGCAACAGCAATATCGTTGCCAGTTGCTGACGAAAACAGAACGAGGAAAAACCAATTGATTTTTATGACGGTGATATTAATTTTAAGATATAAAATCTTACGATAGGGTGAATAACAGAATATTGTTCAAATTTGAAGCTTGCAAATACGAGGATTTGGATTGAAATGTATTAGGACATTTTCTTACGAATGGAAATCGTCTATGAATACTAAGTTCGTTCAAACATATCTGTTTATTAATGAATGTATGAAACCTTTACATAAATTGAAATAAAAGACACAAAGAACATCCAGACACGGGACTATTATCTGTGGATAGCTAAAATTATCACTTGCATTTCAACCAAATCATACTCCGTGCCGCCAAATAAATTAGGTAATTTATTGTTGCATATCATAAAACAAGATTTATGAATACCAAAGTTACACCTACTAAGTTCAGTTGCCAAGATTACACGAAACGCTAATGTTCATAAAATAAACGCTGACAAGTTTTTATTACGCGGAAATGAAACTTGAATTCTGATTTTTCTAGACAGAAAACCTACCTAATAGATAATAATAAATACTCACCTACCTCAGAGTTACTCACAGTGAAACACACAAAAAGAAGAAATCACATTTATCGTTACATTAATCAATGCAAGAGATTCCACGGCGAGTAATTTAATTTCCTGCATTCAACACTACCAGACAATTACAGAAACAGATCAAAAACAGCAATCGAAGCAACTCTAAAGCGGTTATTTTTTTAATAACTCCGATGGTATTATTAAAGCATAAAAAGTACTACTTGATAATCTTAATTATACGGTAGACTGATACAAGAACGATGGTAAAAAGAATGGGGAATGAGATCAAGCGAGTTCAGTTGTCAAAACATGTAAGCTTCACTGAACATCGCACAAGTATTGGCTTACCAGATTTATTGCTAAGCAAAATTGTACATATTAATGTGGTCGAGTGTACGTTTTCTTAGAGATATTAATACACGCACAGTGGTATTTCTTTAACAATAGACACACAGTAATGTTTATGATGTTTTTACTACGAACTACAGCATTTGTAAATAAATAAATATCGTACCGCGGGTGTATTGTTTATGTGTGTAGGTAGTTACAGGTGAATTCGAATCCGCATAATTTCTCTAAACCGCGTGATCTATTGCGTATGTAGAATCACACTTTACCTGTTCGCATTTTTGCCTGTGTTCACAATATGTAACACCAACGCCCGCGACACAAACGGCAACTACTTACAATCAGACAGCCTTTCTAGATAGATTCAGGCATCTCAATTTATATTTTAAGATTTAATGTCGTAGATAATCGTTATTATTATTATAGTGGCTGTAGTATTGAACTATATTCTATCAAAATAATTATCTTGTGAATTCAATATGTTGTTACAGTATATTTATATTGCCGTAGTCTTTTCCTACTTCTCCGGGAAACAGGCGTGTGTCTATATATGTATGTTATACGAGAAAACACAAGCTTCAACACGAAGTCGAAAGGAATTACACGCTTTCAAATTCAACGCATACAATATGTTATACGTGTAAAGTGACCCAGCAAAGGACCCTCCTCACGGCTCCTGCTTGAGATCAAAGCAGAGGTGTAGTATGCACTACACAGGGGTCAGTTACTCGTAAGCTGTAACCAGTTATCTAAAGTATGCGTTAAGTGAGGCATAAGTAAGTTTAATTAAGATTCTTCGTAAAATAAGGATCTTATTAAAGATGGCAAAGCTTTCAACTGCTGTGAAAGCTTATGATGGCTTATGTGCTCCAATTTTGGGAAATATTCCGTGTAAATATTTTTGGCAAGACCAACGCATATGAATCAGTCGTAACTAATATTATAAATGCGAAAGTAAGCAAAGTCGCTCATAGCCAGTTGTACTCACTGATCGGTAAACGATTAGCGAGGTTAAGCATCGTTGGGTTCGGTCAGTCTATAGATGGGTGACCGCTTAGTGGTATTTCATCTGAGCGTCTCCGTGCTTTGGATGGTACGTAAAAGTTGGTCCTGGTTGTTGTCAAATTGACAGCAATCGTTAAGCCATGTGAACAACTCTTGACAACAGGTTGGCCACTAACCACACGAAAAGAAGAAGAAGAATGCGAAAGTCTGTTTGTTTTAATCGACCGATCGTCATGAAATTTTGCATACAGCCATACACGTTGACAGAGGTACGGAATTAGACATTCATCCAAAAAAAGTATGTACAGTTCCCGATACAAATTGGTTAAAATTAACATTAACGCGAGCGAAATAGCGGGTAAAATCTAGTTGGCCATAAATCAAAATCTGTGACCTTGTGAGTGGTCCTTAAAATGTTCTTTATTTAACATTTGGTATTATGTATCTTATCTTATGTGGGGGCCAGTCAGTGCAGACCGGCAACACTTCGACCCAGTGGGATCTTTTGTGTCCACACTCTCCCAATAACGACTGCCATAGATGTTCATGGCAGCCGGGACCGACTGCTTAACGTGCTCTCCGAGGCACCGAGCAGGCGATAATTGTCAATCAATACGCACATAATTTCGAAAAGTCGTATAACTTCCGAAAGTCAGAGGTGCGAGATGTGGGTTCGAACCCGAGCCCCTCTGCATTGCGGTCTGTTGGTCTCCCCACTGAGCTATCGCTACTCTTGATGTTATGTAAAAGCATGCTTCTCTTTATATATAAAAGATGTAATATTTATACTTTTAAGCAAACAGTACTTTTTACTGAGTCCGTTTACAATCCTAATTATATGACCACACTTTTCTAACACACGATGTAGTAGTAAATACTTTCTGCTATAGACAAATAGCTCTTAATTGCAAACGATGCATCACCCAGAAACAAATCAATAAGCTCCACAAAAAGAACAATCCCATCTAAGATCACCGAGCTAAATAACTCACATACATCATTTTCATAACAAAACCAAGCAATAATACTTATGAAACCGTTAAAAGTACGTTGGCCAAGAGATCTAAGAAATGTATTCACCCCATGGACCGGGATCGCATTTCCATTCACACACGACAAAACGAACAGAAGAAATTATATAAGCACTCGACACAAATTGAAATAGGGCCCGTAGGCGATAACACATGATTGGATGGCGAAATATATCATCAAATAAACGTCATGTTTGCGAACACAATTAAATCAATATTGACAGGAATAATAAAGTTTCATCAATGTTGAAATTATTGACAAATAACTTGCCGAGTTGTTTGGCAATGTAAATAAATTTGTATAAATATATAATAATATCAGCCCTGTATTAAACTGTCCCACTGCTGGGCACGGACCTCTTCTCACTGTAAGAAGGGTTAGGCCATAGTCCACCACGCTGGCCCAGTACGGGTTGGCAGACTTCACGTATCTTCGAGAACATTATGGAGAACTCTCAGACATACAGGTTTCCTCACGATGTTTTCCTTCACCGTTAAAGCAAGCGATAATTAACTATTTAATACGCACGTAACTTCGAAAAGTCCGAGATGCGCGCCTTGGGATCGAACTCGAGACCTCTGCGTGGCAGTCTAACGGTTTCCCACTAGGCTATCGCTGCTATATAATAATATAAATATATATAAAAATAAATTTGTGTCATATATTATTAAAAACTTTAAATCAATCGGTTCGGTGGTGTGACGTTCGCTTCCTTTGGCCGCATTAGCCATCTGGTTTACATGCTGCGTTTAAGGGTTTTTATACGAGAACTCGAGTGACTCACAAGTTTTATTTCAATTTTGTATATACTCTGTTTTGTTGCCTTTTTATTGTCTATACTTATAATAATACTATAAAGAGAGAAATTGCGTATTTAGTGAATTTGTGTGAATTTGCAGAATAATCGCAAGAACTACTGAACATATGTATAATATGTATGTATTTACAAAAAAAAAAAGCATATAATAATATGTATGTTTATCCATTGTCTAGAACCCATAGTACAAGCTCTGCTTAGTTTGGGCTAGATGGTGTTGTGTGTACGTGGTAGAATATATTAGTAAATTATATTATAATTTGAATATAATAATTGAAATAAAGTACTTTACATTATTCCAGATGGACATGGGCCCTATAACATATTTAATCGAAATAAAACTACAGTACTTTTTTGTTTTACAGTATGACCACTTCAGCTGAATGACTTGTGATTAATTTTATAATGAAAAACAATTATAGAAAGGAAATAATTACATATCACTTTTTATAGCACTATGCGTTACGCAACATGGGTTTTAACTCGACATATAAAGAAAGGCTGGCGATAATATACATGCGATGTCAAAGGCAGAAAGCAGTAACGGTAAGTAAAGAAAAGCTTTAAAAATAAAAACAATAAGTGTTAAGATAAAAAAAAACCGGACAAGTGCGAGTCGGACTCGCCTACCGAGGGTTCCATACAAATTTGTAGGTATTATTAGGTACCTACCTATACTTATAAAAAAGGGAAACGGTGTGTTTTTTTCATTCTTCGTCATAAATCGAAATCTTTACAACATAAAAATAATAAAAAATCTTTTTAAGCTTGTGCCAATGAAGCCCTTTCATACGATACCACACATGACACGGTTAACTCAATTGAAAATTTGGACCGCCGTTCCTTGCACAAAAGACCCTGTTTTTTATGATTTAATTACAAATGTATAGTTTTCAGATTTTTCCCTATACTTGTAGTATAAGACGGTATTACTTGCCAAATTTCATAGTTCTAGGTCAACGGAACATACCCTATAAATTTTGATTCCCTTGAGAGTGTCGGAATATACGTTTTTTGCGGCATAAACAGCCGTATCTTATTTTTACGTTAACTCAGAAGTTTGATTTTTTATAGCTTCAAGAGACTGTAGACTTAAGTATATCGTTTTAATTTCAACTCGATACCCTCCACGCGTTCCTGATATAAAGGGTCTTTATCTCAGGAATATTGACAGACTGACAGACAGACAGACGGACGGACAGACGGACGGACAGACGGACGGACAACAAAGTGATCCTATAAGGGTTCCGTTTTTTCCTATGAGGTACGGAACCTTAAAAAGCAATATATGTCTTTTTCAGTTTTAGTTCATTGACTACCACTTCACACATGTTTTGGCACATTAGGTTAATGAGTCCAATATGACATCGACTACGTTCATTTTTCGTTTCTTTTTACATATAATTAGATAAATAATAGACACATATTTTGATTATTTTCTGTATCTACATTACTGTAGTCAAATGAATTCCATTTGGTGATAACGTACGTATACAAGTGTATTATATACATACGCATAATACAAGTATATAACACCAGCTGACATTCAAGTACAGTTTGTGTTCTTCTTCATTATAAGATACAAAAGGAAACATAACCTTAGTTAGTGTTAAAGCTGTCTTATCCTAAACCTTATCCAAATCGGTTCAGCAATTTAGATGTAAAAACGCAACACAGACAATCTTTTATTGCCATTTGTAAAAAAGAAATAAAGTAAATTTGACTAAAGCACGTCGTTTCCATTCCCCATTCAATGGAAACGTAAGAATGGAGCGCAGGCGATGACGCGTAATATTCTCAGAACTCGAGCTTCGAACAATAAGCTTTCATATATTGTACAAATAAATAATGCATTACAAACGAGTAATGAGCTATCAGTGCTATCACATAATAACAATGTTGTACGTTAATTATGACATTATATAACGTAATCACCTTATAATTAATATTTAAGTGTTAGGAACTGTAACAATATCTTTGCTATGTAACGATAAATAAATTAGCTATTCGAGTATCTATACTTATATTATAAAGCTGAAAAATTTGTTTGTTTGTTTGATTGAATGCGCTAATCTCAGGAACTACTGGTTCGAATTGAAAATTATTTTAGTGTTGGATAGCCTATTTATCGAGGAAGGTCATAACAGGCTATATACCATCACGCTACGACCTACGGGAGCAGTGCAGTAATCATACCGCGGACACAGCTAGTTATAAATAAATTGATACAAAATTACATGCACTTAAACTGCATGTACATATGTTTGCACCACCAGAGGTTGACTAGTAGATGCTGTCTATTGGCATTAAGGCCACCTATGTAGTAATTGTTTCATATTGTGCATTAAAAGTATAATAAAATGAATACAGTAATAAATAACTAAAGCATTTCAGTATATTGCAGCCACATATTGCAATAAAATAATGTCCGATTAGAAACTCCTTAAAATTATAGTAATAGAAATATAAATAAATATGCAATTGAAACAGTACAATTGCCAGAACTGCAATAAAAGTATAGGTAATAAGACACATAGTTTATTGAGACGAAAATAGAATTTTCAATAGGTACCCAACATTCAATAAACCTACCTATATTATGAGGGCTTTGTCTAAAATATAGAATAGGCCTTTGATGTTTCCCATTCATAAAATAACGGAGCTTCATTTCTCCTCAACGTGAGAAAAGAACAAAGAATGCAATTATTTATTCTTTCTTCACGATATTATTCGCGGATTCGCCATCTTGGTACAAGGAATATTAATTTAGAAAGACACGTAGCGCCATCTAGCTTTGCGTATTTCTGTAAATCTACCAAGATATTTGCTTGAATGAAGATGCCTGAATTTTAAAATGACTAACTAATCGACCTGCAAACCTTAATGAAAAGAGCGTACTCCTTTTTATAAGGCCGGCAACGCACTTGTATCCCCTCTGTCCAAGTCCATGGGCGGCGGTAATCGCTTACCATCAGGAGAAACGTCTGCTCGTTTGCCTCTTACCAGATAAAAAAAACTTCACTATTTAAAGTTAAGGCCAGATAAAGATACATAAATAATTTGATAAGATGATTGAAAATAGGGAGATGTGAAGGCTGTGGCTAGTTCCACTACACCTGCTAGTTTGGTGTGACACCACTATAATATAACACCTATAAAGCTAGACACAGCAAGTATGATCTGCGATTGCAGTAAACATCGACACTAGGCTAAATGCCCAAAGAAAACTAAATAATATCGAAAACCGAAGCGAATCAAAAATTTACATCTATATATTAATACGTGAAGCAAAAACTTTGTACCCCTTTTTACGAAAATTGCGCGGCCGGAGGAGTATGATATTGGGCACAGTTAAAGTTTATGTGGAGAAGGAGGGGCGAATCCTAATATTTTTATAAAATATGTATTAGAAATACATTAAATTAATGAAAAAACACGACACGCACACAACCAAGCATTTGACACACGCAGTCGAATCGCGTTCGTAGTATTTCGATATTGTTCGTCTGACGTACAATTCTTTGTAACTATGGTTACCTATACCTTATTTATATGCAATAGAGAAAAACAGAAAACAAAGTACATAGCAAGCTTAGGAATTTTGGTCGAGTTTTGACCACTAGGCGACCGCTAGTATGTATTATATTCCGATTAGTAGATGTGTGCTTTAATCCTTCTAATATTATGAATGATCAGGTTTGTGACGATGTTTTATACTTAATCACGCGTAAACAGTTTTAGATGAAACTTGTCACACAGATGAACCATGTCCTGAATTTACACATACGATACTTTCTATCTCGCTGTGAATGCTGCGGGTAAACAACTAGACACGCATAAAATAATAATATTAATCGTTTATTTCGAACTTTACAGAACATGAGTAGTAACAGAAAGTAGAAACAAAAAATGATATTACATGGAGACTATCCTGGCGGCTGGCTTTTGGACACTAACGGCCACTTTCTATATCCAATCTCAATCGAAATTTTGCTATCTGAGTAAGAATTTTGACATATTTTCTATGGAGATCTGTCAACATTCTAACTCAGATAGCAAAATTTCGATTGAGATTGGATATAGAAAGCGGCCGTTAGCCATTGTCTTCACATACTGCCCTTAAAGTCGTCAGTATGTTGAAACACTGACTGGGAGTCTAAATGCTAGGCGACAGGACATTTAATCGCATTTTAGACCAAGCTTATATCGAGAATCTTTAGTGATTATATAAACATCAAAATGAAATCTGTGTCATACAATTCGCACGGCGGAAAAACTTTGCACTTAACGGCTATCTGGAAGGCAAGCTCGCCAAAGCTATACAATGCAACCGATACTTATCCACCGCGGCGTGCCTTCCGCGACCGAGAGCGGATAACAGCCCTAATAGCTCCACACGTCATTGGCGCACGCCTGCCTTTGTGACGATGCCAAGCCATGAGGGTTCCAAACTCGAGGGTTGAAGCGTTGTCTTTTTTAAACAAATAGGTTAACGACTAACGAGCGAATTTGCAGCCAACTAAAATTCGGTGGTTATTTATTATGGATGTGTTTTTCGGTGGCGCAGCGGTAGTGAACGTGACTGCTTATGTACGAGGTCTCGGGTCTGATTCTAGGGTCCCGTAATGTGTTATTGACTTTTGCTATAATACAATTTTCTATAGTAGCAAGCTGTCTGGAACTGTGCCCATAGACTGCACTTAGTGCATTGTGAGCCGTATGCGTAGTATCACGTCTATATCACCAATGAGTATAAATGTATAATATTCACATTTCGTCAACTATAATTTTAAATCCTTTGCAATAAAAGCCTATTGCCATCTAGCGAGCAAAGTTCGTAAAAATGCCGTAGTGCGACTGAGAATGTCCATAGACAAATAGCATAAAAACGTATTGAATTTTCTTGAACGACCAGGGAACGAACATGGGCCCTAAAGATCGATCACGAACATAAATAACTTATGCCATAGGACCGACATGACTACCATATAGTTATAACAGTACCTAATAATGTATTATAAAAAGCTACAAAGTACATACATGGATAAATGTAACTATAATTCTAACAACTTTTATTAAATTCTAGCACTTTCTGGCTCGCATGCGGCAAGCTGAGCAATTTTACTGCAATCGCAGCATAATTGTCGATTGCAGTACTCATAACAGCAACATTCAATTCACGTTTCGCTTACGAGGCGCACGAGGCACGGCTGTTAGCGATTTTATTCACAAAATACATTTAAAATTGCCTTTCTAAAAGATCCTTATAATATTAATTAGCTTTGAAATAACTTATGGAAAACCGTTAGAACCGCGATACTATGATGTTTTAAAGAACCTGCTATTCTGTAGAATTGTATTTAACATAATAGTTTGCCCAGGCTTTTATTGTTTGACGTCACTTGTTTGCTTATATTCGCGGAAATAAAAACTTGTGAGAAAAACATATTCGTTAATGCTTTGGTTTCCAATATAAGATAAAATCGCATCAAAAACAGAGTCGTGATTGGAAGCTTTTCATGACAAAATATGTCTGCGCAAAATAATAATTACACAAACGGTTAACGATTATCGATTTCAAATGACAGATATTATATTAATTTTCTGTAATTTTTTTTTTTTTAATTAACCATTTTAATGTGACGTCTATTATTAACATATCTTTCCTAACATTTAACGTTCATCGAGTGTCATTAGAGTTCATTTTACTTGTCAAAATAAATATACCAATACTCGCAGCTAATTCAATATATTGCATTACATTTAATAGTTCTTTGTATTTTCAAAATGTTATGAACTAGAAGTAAGTTCAATATATATTTCAAACACAAAGTATGTACCTACTTTGAACTACAATTTCATGCTAAGACCGCTCTTTCTTGATACACGGCGCACATCGAATCCAAGAAATCGCCTACCGCGATAAGCGCTTTACAACCGCCTCATAAACAACTGCAAACAACTTGATTACCTAAATCACTATTGCCAGGGAAGTCTCACTAGGGGTAGCGGGCCTTAGCCCCTCGGTGGTTGTACGTCATACGGCGCACAATAGCCACTTAGAACGACGGCGATACAGAAATTTGCACCCGCCCTTGATTTACAGCCATAGATAAAAAGGTGAGATACCATCGACAATGATACATCGTTAAGAATAAAATAAAGAGAAATTGATTCTATGGTATTTTTTGTAATTTCGAACATATTAGTGCGGTTTGTATTTACAATTCTGTTAACGATTTTAGAGAACAATGAACCACAGACTTGCTAAAGCTACATAACATAATATATATAATCTGCTAACGGAACCATTTACTTGCGACATTACCAGTTCAAAGAAACATATACAACAATATTTATTTATTTGTATGACAGTAATTAGAGGGAGCGGAACAAATTGGTTAACAAATCACGCTCTCTAGCTTGCAGACAAATGATATTCAAGATTTACAGAGGCAATTAACAATAATCAATGCATAGCAAACGTGTTTATTCAATACGATAAAATCGTATCGTAAAGTCACAGTTCGACGGCTAAGATATTAGGTCAGTGTGATAAAGAGTCAAGCTTACCTACACCGATTATGAATGAACCGTATACTAGCTATTATTTCCTACTCTATAGTTACAACGAACTACCCACTGTTGTTATGAATGTGGCGTCACACATGAAAACATTTAGGAGTTATGAATGTGACGTTAGGGGCACAGATGGAAATATTTAGATTATATTTATTCTATCTAGCTTTGCCCGCGGCTTCGCTCGCTCGCAAATTGTACTTTGTATCTGGATAAAAGTTACCCTATGTATGTTCTTTTCTGTAAGTACCAGTAACTTCTGGCCGTAAAAGAACCGCAAGCCTATGCCACTTAAAGGTTCATATGCTTAAAAGAGAAAAGGGACGATATTAACTAGCCAGTATAGTAGTTAGGTAATATCGTGCCTTTGTTACTATTTGTCTTACAAACACCAACATTATTTAACAGGCAGTTAAACATACACAATATGTCAATTGGTGTGATTGGCTGACTGAATCAGCAACCACCAATCACATCAGTTGTTAAATTTGATTTTGATACGTCATTAATTAGCCTTTTAAAAACCGGCTGTAAGTACATTAGTTTCTACGCAAAATTCTAATTTCGTAGCAGTATAAAATGCGAAAGCCATAAGGCCTCCCACGGCGCACTAAAAATAATGTACGAATAATTAGAAAATCAAAAGACAAGAGCAACGAACTCCAGATCTTTTCACAGAGCGAAGAGGTCAACTGGTTCATATAATTAGCTATGCAACAGAAATTACGGCTTTTCACTTCGAGAAACAAACATCAGCGTTGTCTCTGCTCCTTCGAAAGCAGGTACGAATCTAAGCTGTACTGTATTTTACTACGAAATCTGTGACAATAAACAGCCGTTTGAACAATAATACGGTCTCAGTATTTTTGTATTTCGATCGAAGCATGTGTTAGAATTTATATATAGGTTGTTGTTCTATTAATTGAATAATATAATAAATTATATAGTTATTAATTAAATATGAGCATTTTACATCATTTAAAATATTCTAAAGGCATACTATGATTTCTTTTAAATCATTATTTAATGTATAACGAGTAATTCAATTGACATCCTATGATCGTCGAGCAGTGGGGGTATTGCTATATAAATCGTTGCCGCGTGGCAAACGGCACATTGGCTCGGCGACCACGGGACAGTACACACCTACCAGTCAGCTGTAAACTCGAGATAAGTATACTTCATGTTTGTTATCTAAAATAATGTACCTATGTTAGTCTTTATATGACAATAGTTACTTACAAAATATGTTTTATTTGATTAAAGTGTTTCATCTAAAATAATGTCTGTTATTTAAAATAATACTTAAGCCCTTGGTAACATACAAACTATCTTAAATAGTTTGTATAAAATTAGTATACGTATATAAATATACACATAACTATAAACAAACTTAAACATATATATATTAATGATTCTAAAACATGCTATTAAAAGCGTCATTCATTATTCAATTACATACAAGACATACGATTGACAATATATATCACGGTAATAATTTCACAATACGCTGCAACCAGTTTGTCGCAGACATTATGCTAACACCGAACCACGACTTTAGGGGGAACAAAGCGCCTAGCAACACAGAAATGATCGCAAAAAAATCTTTACGACGACAGAAGTTTTTATGTACCTAAATTTTTACGATACTTACATGTTATCAGGAGCAAGTTTATCGGCTACTGAACTCGATGAATCTGAAACAATCAAACGGAATATTACTGATCAGTCGCGGATATACGGTTATCGGACATGGCAACTAAGGTAATCGTCCAAAAATATTAATCGTCGGTAAAAAATATTAAACCAAAAGTAATTTATTTATTTATTTATTTATTTATTTATTCATTCATTCGATCTTACAAGCTAACAGATGTGACACCCAAAACGCTTACAAGATAACTCGTTCAAAAATTAAGTTAAAAGTATGACTAAATATGCTCGTCACATATACATATTTATAAAATATCAAAATGTCATAGATTATAAATAATAATAACAATAAATTAATAAATTACAATAATTAATTAAAAAATATAAAAAATAAATTGTCAAATGTCAGCCCTGTAAATTATAATATGTCATTTAGAATTATTCGAAATTTATTATATAAATGTTCTAATCCATCGGCAAAAAGGTCCAGTTATATGTATATTAAGTTTTCCATTATATTAATTAAGTCGACCGCGAGACATAGGCATTCGGATTAAGACCGATCTTAAGACTGCGCCGAGCGTAAGACAGAGCTCGGCCACCATAGTAAAATTGTATGGAGGATTTGAAGTGCATTTTTGATAAATATGTATTTTTATTGTCAACCAATAACTTAAATATTTGGGACGGACAAATTGTAATATAACTAATTATGTTTCGTTTAAGCTGTAAAATAGGATAGATTTCTACTGTTATAATATAAAATCACGTAACACGAGCTTACATTTTTGCGTTATTCGTGTAAATTTACGTAATTTTGTAGGCGAAAATATTAATTATTTTAAGTTTTTTACATGGAGCAATTGTAAACACATTCATTGTTATGGTAAATGTATATTTTATATTTGTATTAAAGAAAAAGTGTTGATTTTATTCACTTAACTGTGACCGCCTGTTTGGACACATTTCGCTCAGTGCAGTCTTAAATAAGTAATAAGTTAGGTATTCAGAAAGTATTATTGCTGCCTAAAGACTCAACTTTGTTTAGGTGGTCGCCTCGACATTGCCACTATGCTTAGCGTTGTCGGTTCACCCCACACCGATAAAAAATTTGTGTGGTCCACAATTAGTTGTTCCGAAGCTAAATGTTTTATGTGTCTGTTGTTAGAATGTTTGTAAAGTACCCCGCGACACAGACATTACACCAGTGCGTTGGTTGCATTTTTCAACTAATTAATAACAACAGTATTAATCGTCAGTGCTTTATTTAACAGCTGTTGCATTGTGTTTCGGTATGTCGCGGAAAGATTTACGATTATGAACCACTAAGAACACCAAGATATAAAACAGCTAAGGATCACACAATATGCAGTTATAACAAAATATATTATTAGTGCTATGAAAAAAGGCAGCTTTGCTGTCGTTTTGTTGCGGTGATTCTGCAGTCCGCTTTAGAACTAATTGTTAGTAAAAGAAATATAATGAGAACATGCATGAAGCACAATACCATTATTTATTACCATACAAAAATTATTAATACTGTAATCTAAATTAACTACACCCCATAAAAGCAATAAACATCAAAAAAATTGGCGTGATGTACAGATTTTTCTAAAGCTTTATCTCTTTATTAGTTGTTTATAAAATGCAAAAGAATCACTTGATATGAGAAAAACCAAGGTATATGTTCTTCCCCCAACAGTGGTATGTCATAACAACCCAATTATTATCAATCGATTTGATTGAATGTCGGACGATGTAAAGCATTCACAGTTCAGAAAAATTGTATTGACTGTCCACTTGATGTATTTAGTATGATTGATCGGTACAAATGACCCCAAAAGGTTCCTACAATGCGAATGATATTTTATCGTATCGTACGTTATATGAAAGTTCTGAATGGGGCTAATGATCAGAGACATTCTGGAGTAAAGCCAGGTTGAGTCTACACTAATTCGACGAAAGTGCTTGAAGAATCTGATGAGAATTATAACCCATTACTAAAAAACCTATAGACGGTTCAAATGTGTTCCGCCTAAAATAATGATATTTTATTTTATTATTTATTAACGAAGGAAAAATATTTTAGTATCCAAGCAAGTGTAAATTCGTAATCTCAGCTCAGATACTTAGCCTGTCATTCGGATGATTCCTAGATCAGGCTGGAGTACCTATACATATTTATGATATACATATTACCATTTTTAGATGAATACACATATATTTCAATAAACATATGGTATAAACATATTTTTTGTACTATACCATAATAATTCACTCCTTATTGAGAAACAACTACCGCCGGACGAGACGTTAAAATAAATTAATATAAGTACAAAACTAATAATATTGTATATTAAAAGTCCTTTTTTTTGCCCTGCTTACCTGATTACAGCACTCCGTTATACAAGGCATAATAAATATAATAGTATAATTAGTTTACAATAACAACAAAGTTGTCCCTCGTGTGCAGGCAATGAATGAGCAGCCAATAATTTCTCCGTTATCAATCACGCGCCGATCAACGTGAAAGATTCCCCAGACATACAAACAAGCAATAAAAATTCTCCACAGCATTAAATTACGATAACGCAATCAGATTTTTATTTACGACTTTCTATTATCATTTGTTGCTAAGGAAGCCGTTTTATCGATACAAATATACACTCGGTTTTTCATTTGAATGTTAGTACAACGATATTATTGGCATTTATAAGGTAAAAAAATCGACGTGCAATAACAGTTTCTAGTTACAGGACACACTTTCCAGGTATTTTTACATTAGGTAGATTACGGTCCCAGGAATAGATTAACCTACACTATTTGAACGCC
This sequence comes from Catocala fraxini, assembly GCA_930367265.1. Lineage (NCBI taxonomy): Eukaryota > Metazoa > Arthropoda > Insecta > Lepidoptera > Erebidae > Catocala > Catocala fraxini. The sequence continues at coordinate 22,331,900 of OV884039.1, read as the reverse complement.
ATTACTTAGAAAAATAACATATTTTGGTTATAATATCACAGCACTATAGGCTAGGCCTATACGTAGCTTCAAAGAGAATAATAACGATAAAATATTGCCCTGAGCAAGCAATTAGTATTCCACATTCATAATTAAAATTTTACATTTTGGAATAAATCGAATTTTGTTACAAGGGAACATTGTTTGTTCGTAGAAAGTTCTCGAAAACCATTCTTTGCTATTCGTTAAATGACATTGACTTATTACGTAACACGAAATGAATACTTGCATAAATTAATAGGTCATTATTACATAAGCCCACGAGCAAAAACCGGTAAGTATAATTTATAAAAATAATGATTACTTTATCATAATTATTTGAATATATCATAACATTTTTTACAAAAGCACAGGAAACGAGATTACTTAATAATATACTTAATTTTTTGTCTATTTTTAAATCCAAACAAATTAGTTTCCTCTGCCTCGAACCAAAAATAAAAAATTAAAAGCAATTTGCGAATTATCACGTTCCAAAATTTGAAATATAATCGTTAATTTTAAATCCGTTCGGTAACCGACCGATACGTTATCTCGACAAAAGACGTTCACACAGTTTCATGCCAACATGATGGATGGATGAAAAGTTTCTACGTATTTGAACACCAGATCAATGAGACCTGCCTAACTTCATCAAAATGTTCGCCCTCGTATTTATCGCAATAGATCTTTTTATACTGGTACTTTAATGACGAAATCAAAGCTCAAGTGATGGGCAAACATTAAGTGTACGGCAACACATACTATTACAGTGTGTGACGAAGCATTACATGCAACATTCGACTTTAAATTAATTAATTAAAGTTCAAAATGTAATTAATGTTTTTATCAAAGTTGTTCAATTAATATTGTGTGTACGTATACTTAGTTGGTTACCGCGGGTTGCCGTCATGTGTGACATGGTTTTAAAGACTTAATTGAAGATAAGTGGATGTGGGGATTTAAGACTAATTAAAAATAAATAATTATGTAGTAAGGAAATTATAATTTTCAATGTTTTGGTTTCATTAGCATAACAATACAAATAAAAAATATGTCTTGAGTAATGGTTAAATTAAAGTCGTGTAAGTATTATCTAATATCAAACGAAAGTTTAACGACCCTAATGTGGCCTTGTGTGCAGGCCGACTTTTACGTCATAGGTGTAAGTACATACATACTACGTGTAGTGCCTACGTCATAATAACTAAGATGTCGTAGTGTATATTGTGCACATATACAACGTGTAAAAATATGTATCATGAATAAGGTCCGTAATGTGTACACATGAAACATTAACAAATTACTTACTATTTTACATAGAGCAGCGATAGATCAATGGGGAGACCAGCAGACTGCAATGCAGAGGGTCTCGGATTCGAAACCACGTCGCGCACCTCTGACTTTCGGCATTTATATGACTTTTCGAAATCATGTGCGTATTGATTGACAATTATCGCCTGCTCCGTGCCTCGGAGAGCACGTTAAGCCGTCGGTCCCGACTGCCATGAACATCTATGGCAGTCGTTATTGGGAGAGTGTCGACACGAAAGATCCCACTGGGTCGAAGTGTCGCCGGTCTGCACTGAACATACATACTATTTTACATAATATGCTTAGTAACTAATGACCCATATGCGTGCTTAAAATATTTAGTTACCTTTTTGTTAATGTTTTATCATTAGAGTCGCCTTCTATAACTTTCAAGTAAGCAATTCATTATATAATTCCTATACGAAGAATATCACACCTCCATGAATTGCGATTTAATATCATTAAAAAACAAACATAACGAATTTCGGCGTAATATTTAACAGCGACAGCCTAGTGGGAGACCGTTGGACTGCCACGCAGAGGTCTCGAGTTCGATCCCAAGGCGCATCTCTGACTTTTCCAAGTCATGTGCGTATTAAATAGTTAATTATCGCTCGCTTTTACGGTGAAGGAAAACATCGTGAGGAAACCTGCATGTCTGAGAGTTCTAAATAATGTTTATCCATTGTCTAGTACCCATAGTACAAGCTCTGCTTAGTTTGGGCTAGATGGTGTTGTGTGTATGTGGTAGAATATTATATTATTATTATTATATGTGAAGTCTGCCAACCCGCACTGGGCCAGCGTGGTGGACACGGGGCGACGGAGAGGTTATGTCGGGCTCACCGGGGGAAAGATACCCCGGTAATACCGACTAAACCTACCACGGTGTTCCTCGACATAACCATAGACGGTGGGGCCGCGCGAATCGCTTCCACATGCAATCGCGACCCAGTGGGACAGTTTAATACAGGGCTGATGTTATTATATATTTATATATTTACCATTGATCTTATACACAGTCCCAGGCCTATATACCAGAATACGTGTACCTATAACATCCAAATCTTGGCTGCTATGTTTTCAGATTACACGTATTGGGATAGACACGTGAGAATATACATATATGTATCTAATATTACAAAAGTACCAAGAAACTATACTATCGAAGAGTAGCGAATATTGGGCTTATCTTATATAGTCCTGAAACCCTACGTGTTCTAGAGTGTATATAAAGTCTACGATTGTGTACAAAGACGTAAATAGGAATCCTGTTAATTACCTAATTATAACTTGATGTAATCTGATAATATACGTCTCAAAGAGCTAGATCCGAAAGGTATCTGATATCACGATTCCTTTGAGAGCACATAATCCTAATCTTACTAATATCATTAATATGAAAATTAATAAATATGTTCCCAAAGTGGTCCAGGTGGACTCCCAGGGGTCCACGGGAGACTCGACGGGGGTCTACACGGTCGTGACAAAAAAATGGGGTCCACAATTCTTAAGAGTCCACGAAAATTTATTTGCTTTCGATAGTGAAGAACTAAAATGTTGGCTTGACTTCACCTGTCAATGTAAGCAGATAATATTTAAAGAAGCTCAGCTACTGTTACTTGTAAAAACTTGCATATTCCATATTCAGTAGAGAATTCCTAAAAATAAAATGTCAGCCTAGGTACCTTAGTAGGCTCAGTCCCCAAAATTTTCAAAAAGAAAGGTCAGCCCGTAGATATTTGATCAAATATAAAGGAATATGGTAAATATGTAGCTGCAAGGGGTCCACCAGAACCTGCTAAATTTTGAAAGTGGTCTATGAGAAAAAAGGCTAGGAACCTCTGGTTTAGATGCTTGGTTGTCAGGATGTCTGTTAATCAATCACGTGTAGACTGTTGTACCGACTTGGACTAAACTTAGCACACAGATAGACTATTTCCTGTATTAGGATACTTTCTTTCCGCGTATGCGTTGTCGTGGGATTTACGCGAGCGAAGTCGCAGGCAGATATTATTAAATAGGAATTTAAATTTCTGCCTCCGTATGTCTTGTCAAATTATAATAATATGCATATGTATAAGTACGCAGAGGTAATTTATTTCTGCGTATATTATGTAATGATAAAGGGGTCTGTGACCTAGTGGCGATCGCGAAGGTCGATATTCGCGAGGTTAAGTAACGCTGCCAAGGTCATATCTTAGATGTGTGACCATTAACAAAAAATAAGGACATCCTTTTGTACACGTTAAACCATCAAGGTGAATATAGGAAGTCAATATCCTCTATTTAGTATTCTGTCTATCTTTAGAGTAGTTCAACGACGGATGATAAACATTGTTGACGCTTTCTGACTTGCCCTTTACTTAATACATTTATATGTGCTGTACTATGTGTTTTAATGTCTATGTCCAAAAAAGAAACTCGATATCATAATGATCGATAACCGCAACTCTCGAACAATGGCATTATAAATACGAATATCAAAACTAAATTTACAAAATTTTACACTATGATAGAATAAAACGTATAATAACGTATTCGAAAAACATACATACAAAAACTATATGTCACAATGTTAATTTCATCCTGTCCACATACAAAAACTCCCTAAACAGTCTAGAACATCCACCAGATCGATTCCAAATTCAAATAAATTCCAAATTCGAATTCACAAACTGTCGACACTGCCCGTCGCCATTATACTAACATACATCGAACATTGTGAAACTACTGTCGAGTTAGTAAACAACATCGGTAATGCACGATATAATTTCAGTAATGGCCGCGCGGTGGTGCGGGCACATAAACAACAGTTTTGCAGCGGCCAACCCCCCACAGCTGCATTGCAGAATGCGCAGCGAGATTTTTAGCCGAATGCGGTCCTATCGCTATGTTTTTGATCATTTATTTTTAGACTGCATTGGATATGTCAATGAAACTGATATCAGAAATAGATCTTCGAGTTTATTTCATCGTTGTTGGAGGTAAATAAATAGAGGTACGAGTTTGTATCTTATTGTCGTGTGATTAAGGTTGATAGTCGTATGGACTCGGGTTTTATAAGCAAAACAAACGTGTTGTCGGCTCAAGTAAATATTTCACACTGGTTTATTGAACAAACTATAACATACAACAGATATGCATATCTACCTATACTTAGTTAGATGCGACCATAACATGCCGCCCACCAAAAGGGGCATAACCCTTTTAAAAACAAGTGAATGTAGTAAGACAAGTATACAATACAAATTTGACAATTGATGAGGATGAAATTATTATTATTATAATTACTTGTAAATGTAAGTATTGTGTCTTATATAAACTTATATACAACAATTGTCTCTCTTTTAAAGCTAAGTAGAACACATTAATGTCATGTATGTGACATATAAAATAACATCCTTATTCCTTGAGACGTAAAGAATACAACAAAGTATAGGTACAAAAATAATGAAAATATCATGCAATTTAAACAAAATCTGCAATATCATGCAATTTAAATATAGACTGGTGTTTATAGTTTATAATTTAACAAGATTGATGGAAAGTTCAAATTTCCCTTTTTTTTTTTTTTTTTTAAACTATTATGTTAGCCGTCGTCATTAAACTTACTCATCATATTTTATTAAAGGACATAGCTTTATAACACATCGTTTAGTGACATTAGTACCGCTCTTAACACTATATACTCGCGTTGCACCGTCCGGGCCAGGATGTTTCTCCATGATACGACCGAGGAGCCACTTCCCAGGTGGAAGGTTAGGTTGTTTGATTAAAACGACATCATTCAATTGGAACTCTTCCTCAGGTTTCATCCATTTCGGTCTCTGCTGTAATTTCGTCAAGTATTCTACTTGCCACTTGTGCCAGAAGTCATTGAGCAACTTCTGCGTAAACTTCCATCGCGTTAAATGGTTAATATTGACATCTTTAAGGTCTGGTGAAGGAATTGTTGTTGGTGCTTCTCCTATTAGGAAATGTCCAGGTGTAAGCGGATCTATGTTTTCTGTGTCATGATCGTCTATAGTGCTCATGGGCCGAGAATTCATGCATGATTCTATTTGACATAACAAAGTTGTCAGTTCTTCATAAGTGAGATTTTTGGTCAGGATTCTCTTTAGATGGTATTTGAGAGATTTTACCGCAGCCTCCCATAAACCACCGAAATTTGGGCTATACGCCGGTATAAAGTGCCATTGGGTTCCATCACGTGCCAAAATATCTGCCACTTCATCTTTGAGTTCAAGTTGAGCTGCTTTCCATGCCTCTGTTAACTCTTTGTTTGCAGCGACAAAATTGCGACCTTGGTCACTGTAGATATGAGCACATCGTCCCCTTCGACCCACAAATCTTTTGAAAGAGCCGATGAAGGCTTCGGCAGTAAGGTCTCCTACGAGTTCTAGGTGGACTGCCTTGACTGACATACAAACAAAAATTGCAACGTAGGCCTTGCTTGTTTTAATTCCACGACCTTTAGACATTAGGATATCGTAGGGTCCAGAGAAGTCTACACCGCTATGTAAAAATGGTCGTGCTGGTGTTACTCGTACTCTTGGGAGGTCACCCATCATTTGAGTTTTCGATCTGGCTGCAATCTTCCTGCACGTGAGGCATTTTCGAAGGTAAGTTTTTACTAACGATTTTGATTTCAGGATCCAGTAACGTGTGCGAAGATAACATTGGACGAGCTGAAAACCTCCATGGAGTGTTTTCTGGTGAGCATCAGCTACGACCAGGTAAGTGAAACTATTTTTATTGTGTAATATTATAGGATGTTTGCTTCGCTCGCTGATCTGTGCGTGACGCAACCTGCCACCCACTTTCAGAATGCCATCTTCATCAATGTAAGGATTCAATGTTTTTATATGACTTTTTCTTTTAACATTTGTGTGTCTTCTTATGGATTCTAGCTCTTCTTCAAAACTTTCTTTCTGTGATTTAATTACACATATTTTTAGTGCCTTATCTAATTCTTGTGTTGTGATTGCTTTTGTTACAGGTACCTTTTTCTTGAAGTTTAAAAATCGTATGCTATGAACTATTATTCTTAATAACTCATCTAGATTTTCATAATTTTCAATGTCTAAAAATTCCTTTTCTGTTTTCAGGTCCTCTGGAATGTTCAAGTAAGTTGTTATTGTCTTTCGCTTTTCTAAATCTGTTGTGTTATTGTTAGGTCTCTTGAGTTCAATATGTTTTTCAGATAACCAATGTGGCCCATGCCACCATAACTGATTTTCTCTTAGGTTTGTGATAGTTGAACCTCGTGAAGCTATGTCAGCTGGGTTGTGTTCTGATTGCACGTGGTACCATTGGCTATTGTTAATATTGTCTTGGATCTCTACAACCCTATTGGCGACAAATGGCTTCCAACGATGTGGATCTCCTCTGAGCCAAGCTAAAGTCACAGATGAATCTGTCCATGCGTAGACTTGTGAATGTGGAATCCTCATTGCCTTGGCTATGTGTTTTAGTAGTTTCGATAGGAGTACAGCTGCGCACAGCTCGAGTCGTGGTATTGATGTTTGTTTGACTGGAGCTACTTTCGATCTCGCAGCAACAATTCTTGTAGCAACAGTTTTATCATCCTGGATAACTCGGCAGTAGACTACAGCAGCCATAGCGTGCATTGACGCGTCGCTAAAGCCATGTAATGTAATATTGTTTTTATTATAGCTGTATGTATTCAGCCATCTTTGTATTCTTATTTCACGTACATTATTTAAATCTTCTCTCATTTTATTCCATTCTCTGCCTAGATCTTCGTTTATTTGATCGTCCCATCCGGTGCCTTGTAACCACAGTTTCTGTATTAAGATTTTGACCATAACTACAGCTGGAGCAATCCATCCTAGTGGATCAAATAATCTTTGTAAATCAGCCAGGATTGTACGTTTTGTGTAGAAAGTTGAAGATGTTGGTAGCGTTAATGTATAGTGAAATTCATCGGTTCTCAGATTCCACGATAGACCAAGGGCTTTTACTGTGCCATCCAGTGAGATATCTACGGCTGCTTTGGAAGATCTAGCATTTGGTTCAATGGATTTCATAAAGTCTATGCTATTAGAGCACCACTTTTGTAATTTGAATTTGCCCTTTTCCAATACCGTTCGTAGTTGTAAGCTCGCTTCTATTGCTTCATTAACAGAATCTGCTCCTGACATACAGTCATCTACGTAGAAATCTTCGTGAATGATTCTCGTTGCGATAGGATAGCCTACTCCTTCGTCATCAGCTAGTTGCGTCAATGTTTTAACAGCGAGGTATGGCGCTGATGCGGTGCCAAATGTGACGGTCAATAGTCTGTAGTGCTTAACTTCATCAGATGTAGAAGTATTCTTTCTCCAAAATATTCTCTGGAAGTTTCTGTCTTCTTTTGTAACGAGGATCATCCTGTACATTTTTTCGACATCACTTGTGAAGCAAATTTTGTGCATACGCCATCTCATTATGATACTTCGTAAATCCTCTTGCAGAACAGGGCCAGTTAACAATTCATCGTTGAGTGAGATTCCATTTGTGCCTTTACATGACGCATCAAATACTACTCGTGTCTTTGTAGTTTCCTTATCTAAGCGCACAACAGCATGGTGAGGCAGATAAACTGATGCTGTCGTCAGTTCACCTTTTGGAACTTCTTCCATGTGTCCCATCTTCAAATATTCTTCAATTACTTCTTTGTATGTTTTCTCTAACTCTGGTGATTTTCGCAGTCTTTTTTCTAGTTGTTCCAGTCTTCTAAGTGCAATTTCTTCTGTATTTCCATTAGGTGATTGAATGTGTTGTGTTTTGAAAGGTAATTTGACTATATACCTCCCCTCATTATTTCTTTTGTAAGTAGCTTTATACATTTTCTCGCATAGCTCTTCATCTTGTGTGTGTTTTCTCTTTGTGTCTGTGTCTATTTCCCATAGTGTTTTTAACATTTCTTCCACGTCTATATTGTGATGCATAACTATAATTGATGCTTCTGGTTTTAAATGATCGTCTACCTTGCCAAATAAAATCCAACCCAGTGTTGTTTTTTGCGCACACGGTGAGCCAGGTGGACCCTTGATGACGTCATTTTGTAAAATTTGTGAATATTCATCAACACCCAGAAGGATATCAATGGCTCCTGGTGTGTGGTATCTCGGATCTGCCAGAACTAGTCCTTTCAGATGAGGCCAGTTGTTAGAAGCAAGTGATTTTGTAGGTATGTTAGTAGTCAGTTGTTTAGATATGATGTAAGCCTTAACTGTCATACTGAATTGTTCATATCTTGACTGTATTTCGACCTGAACTACTTGATTGAGTTTGGTTGTCATAGACCCTACTCCTACGACGCTTGCCTGTGTTGAGTATCTTCTTGCTTTTAACGTTTGCGCCGCTCTCTCTGTGATAAAACAACCCTGTGATCCCGGATCTATAAGTGCTCTCAAGACAGTAGTACGTCCGTTTTCTCCTCTTGCTGTAACTACCGCCGTTGCTAACAAGGTTGTGCCTCTTCTGGAAGAGTGCGGTTGTGTGATTGTATTTGCCTGGATTTCTTCAGTGTCTTCTGCCACATGTAATGACACCTTTGAGTCTGCTGACTGTGATGTCTCCGTTGACTTTGTTGCTGTGGCAGTTCTTGTGGTATGAAGAAGAGTGTGGTGACGTTTGTGACAAATTTGACATGAGGTGGATAGCCGACAACTCTTGAGCATATGACCAGGAACAAGGCAGTTGTAACAAATGGATTTATTCTTCACGAACTCTGATCGCTGCCCTGGTTCCATTTTTCCAAATTGTTTACAGTGGTATAATCCATGCTTCTCGTTACAGAGTGGACACGTTCTCTCAATAGTGGATATGTGGTAAGTACGTTCCTTTATTACAGGTTTCTCCTTTGACGTAGATGTTGTGACAAGTTCAAGTGTACGGAATCTCGACTGAAGGAATTTCTTTAATGAAGATAGCTGTGGTAATTCATCTCCCTCTCTAGTGACATGCTCCTCCCACTCCTTGTGTGTAGTCGCGTCTAACTTTTGAACAACCAGGTGTATAATCAAGGGGTCCCATGATTCAATATTCAGGCCTAAGTTCTTCAAACTGTTTAAGCACTCACAAGTAGTGTCATGCAGTGATTTTATGTAGCTTGCAGACTGTATGATTGACTTCTTTGATTAAATAATCGCTTAAGGACTGAAGTTACAATAAGACGTTTATTGTTATACCTATTTCTCAACATATCCCAGGCTAATTCATAGTTTTGATCCGTAACTTGTATAGACTTCAATAAGCTTTCAGCTTCGCCAGTGAGGCTAACCTTTAAATAATGAAGTTTTTGCACGTTGCTTAACGTTGTATTCGCATCCACCAATGACTTAAACAAATCTTGGAAACTTGGCCATTCCTCGTAAGCACCCGAAAATGTTTTTAATTGAATATTTGGCAATTTGACACGTGCTGGTATTGTATTTTGATCTTTTGACGGCGACCGTGACGTGATTGTAGAACTTATTACTGTTGATTCTATCATATCCATGATAACCGCTTTAATATCCGTGACTTCTTCTTCGCATCTCGAATAGTCATCGTTGACGAAATATGGTATCTTTTTACGTTTAGCTTTAGGCACTAAACGCATCAACTGTTGGTTGGCAGTTCGAAACGAATCCCAATAGTCGTTAAAGCTCTTTAATTTCACCTCTAAGTAACCTTTAGTCAAGCGCACCTTTGGGCATTTCTTGAAGTTTTCTAGCGCCTTCTTAACTAGTAGGTAATTATCTTCCAACTCATTAAGCAATTGTTCGGCGGTTTTCGCTGTTTCCATGGCTATTTTATCACAATTTTTTGCGTAAAGGTAGTTAAATGTGTTCACGCACCGGTATTACACTTAGTTCAATGTTCAAAGTCACTTAAATTCACTGCAAACTGTCCCAATTCAGCACATTTATATTCAGTTTCGAAGTATATCAGAGTTATTTACTACAAATCACTTTGTTTTTAATATAATATTGCGAGTCATTAGCACGGCAGATGGGTTCTCAACGCGCTATTGTTCTCTAATCACTAGCTCGGACTCTGGAATGCGGCTCAGGTAGGACCAATTTATATATCTTATTGTCGTGTGATTAAGGTTGATAGTCGTATGGACTCGGGTTTTATAAGCAAAACAAACGTGTTGTCGGCTCAAGTAAATATTTCACACTGGTTTATTGAACAAACTATAACATACAACAGATATGCATATCTACCTATACTTAGTTAGATGCGACCATAACAGAGTTATTTTTAGAAAAGTGGGATTTATGATCGCGTTATACTTCGGACAAGTCTGTTATGTGATATACCGTTATTTGACATAATAATAATATTGTATGTCTATATCAAATATAGTTCTTGTATGTTTTTATACCATACTAAGCAAATGCATGTTTGGCACCTTGGGTGGCAGATATTCCTATATGCCTATGGTCCACTTAATGGTAAGCGGTTACCGTAGCCTTTAGTCGTTTACAATAGCAACGAATAAAGAATAAGATAAGATGGGGTCTTATCTTATTCAACAATATTATGTAAGTAGGTACCTATTTTTATAAAATAATTACCTTAAGATATTACTCAATTTCATGCTAAAATATAAAATAAATTCTGAAACCTAATCTACGCCATGCTACCTAAAATAAAAACATCTACCATAATTAAAAACTGTACACGATAAAACTACAAAAATTCAAAAATAGAACTCGTGAAGTTTAAATAAAGTTGCATGCAAAGTGTGATAACACTTTTGACAATTGAGAACGTCCAAAAACGTAGCACGAACACGGTTCGAAATACGAAAAACAATTTTATTTATGATGTAAGTTGAAAAACTCTTTCCAGAGGGCGTTGAAGGTGGGTGCAGTGAACTTCTATTTCTAAGAAAAACTAGACAAAAACGGTTTGGCAAAGCTCGCGTGGCTGAAATTAGCGTGAGAAAATTGCGCCTAAAGCGGATTTCGACAAGGACTTGGCTAGACTACGTTGTGTTCAAATGAAAATATCTCATGACACGCTCTCTGAGTTTGCTGCTTTTTGTATTATTACTTCTGTACTTTCTGTATTCTGTAGAATACTTGGTATACAAATTACATTTCTTTGTCTATTTTTCCACTCAAAAGGTCTCAAAGAGAAATTACAAAATTCTAAATACCTACCTAAAGTTTATTAGAAAAAGGTATTGAAAATGTTTATAGGTAAATAATATGGGTTTAAGCTAGAAGTTGCCGTTGTATAGTAATAGATACTTTAAATTAACATAAAACCTTCATGGTGTGAGATTATCGAGTAAAACTTTTCTCAAATGATACCTATATAGATAAGATTCTTCATTTAAAAAATGTGCATTATTCGATTTGCGACTTTAAATTGTTTATTATTCAGCTTAGACGGAAAAGATGGATTCTTCAAAAATCAGAGTTATTTTTTAATACGAGTTCTGAGGCGGAACAAACGCAGCAGAAACGGCTCGCAATATCAACGCTGCGTTTGGAGAGGAGACTGCTAATGAACACACTGTGCGTGTTTGGATTAAACGTTTTCGTAATGGAAGCTTCGACTTGAAGAACGAACCAAGAGGAAGACCGCCCACACAGGTGAATAACGCTGAATTGAAGGAGATGTTGGACGCCGATCCGAGTCAAATTACCCAGGAATTAGCGCCATGGTTTAACGTTACCCTACTTACAATATTGGCTCAATTGCATCAAATCAATAAGATAAAAAAATATGAAATATGGGTGCCTCATGATTTGACTGAACTGCAGAAAGAAATGCGTGTTGAAACTTGTGTTGCCTCGTTTAATCGGTACAGAAATGAAGGAGTATTGGATCGAATTGTGACACGTGACGAAAAGTGGATTTTTTTCGATAACCGTAAGCGAAAAATGCAATAACTGACCCCAGTTCAAAAGTCGCAACAATGCCCTAAAGCAAAGCTTACCAATAAAAAGGTAATGGTAACTGTTTGGTGGTATCTTCATGGTGTTATTCACTATAGCTTTCTCAGGTCTGGTCAAGCAATAACAGTAGATGTTTACTGTGCCGAACTTTGAACAATGATGGCGAAACTGGCAGTGAAACAGCCCCGACTCATGGATAGATCTTCACCATTATTCATTGAAATTAAACTACTATATACGGATTTTATCGCGTTGTTTATTTCACACAACATTACATAATTTTGAAAATTTGTTACACTACTATTACTATTAAACTTTACTAATTTTTAAGCTAATTATATTGTTATTAAAACTATTGAGATTTGATTTAATTTTACACTTTCCCCGACGTTTCGGTTGCTTTTCAGCAGCCATGGTCACGGGGAGACCATTAAAAGTAAAAGTAGTGTAACAGTTTTCAAAATTATGTAATAAAGTGTCAAATAAACAACGCGATAAAATCCGTATATAGTAGTTTAATTTCAATGAATAATATTCGCGTAAATAGAAGACAATATTATGTAATTCACCATTATTGCTCCATGATAACGCAAGACCTCACCATGGTAATGTTATCTAACAGTATTGTAACTCGCCTCTGTCCTTGAAATAATTACCTACAGCCGCGCAGTATGCAAACACTCGAGAGGGCGGCCCATCTAAAGTATTTTAATTTCATCTACCTACTTGAATTTCTTTGTAGTTTAGTGATTGTAAATATTATATGTTTTATTTAAAAATATGAAATTTTCTGTGAATGAAATAGAAAGTGTTCAATAAAAATCATGTTGTGTTTTTTTGATTAATAGATTTAATAAAAGACCACAATATTTGCGACTTCACTGAGACGTTTGAAAAGCTATATTGTTAAATTTAATAGTATAAAAAAAACCGCATATGGATAAAAAGTTTAATTAAAAATAGTTTTGTTTATATTTGCAATTTGCCATCATTATTATGTAAGTTCTTGTGCTTAATTCAATCAAATATGTAGAAACAAATCGCACACTTACAAAACCATCACACCGTGCGTTCATTACTGCGGCGCATTCGCGACTGGCTGCGAACCAAGTGTATACCGACCTCGACGCGCGTAGGTATGACTCGTTTTGCGACCATTTGTATGAAGATAGAATACTATTAGATAACATTACCGTGACCTGACACTGCACGAGACCCGTTGTAACTCTACAGGAGCTGCAATTAGGAACCATACGTCATCCTCCGTACTTGCCAGACCTTGCTCCAGCAGACTACCATTTTTATCGCAATTTGGTCAATTTTCTATGTGATAAAAAAATGTTCTTCCCAGAAGGCAGTACAAAATGCTTTCACACAGTTTGTCGAATCTAGATCCCCGGAGTTCTATCGTAAAGGCATAAATGAACTTCCGCTTAGATGGCAGCAATGTATAGATAATGAGAATAAATATTTCGATTAAATAAATATGGTACATCTTTGAAAAAAACGACTTTAAATTTTTCAGTACAAATCGGAAATTTCATATTTCACCTCTAATATTATAGCGAATTTATAGAAAACCATAAAAATACCGACGCTGACAATAAGGACATTAAAAGAGACTTACACAGATTAACTATATAAAGGTTGCTGGTAGTGAATCGAAAACCATGTTTGTATTTTTCCATTTCTATTTGATTATTCAAGATTTACACAAATATCGGCAGAGTTTGAAGCCATTGATTTAAAGTTCAGTTGTTTGGTAGTACATCTTAAAACCTGAGCCACATTTCATCTGGTTAGATTAAATGAATTTTAAATTTTAAGACGTCACAGATATTAAAATCAGAATTGATACAGCAATTGTGGAGATTGGCGCGCACAAACAAGCAGAAAAAATTTTGCTTAAGATTACAATATTACATATTCCCACAATTTATTACCTGCTAGTAACTCAAGAACGAGTTTAAAACAAAACATAATAAATAACAAAGCATTAATATTAAGACGGTGGATATATAGTGCGATGTTTAGTTGCACCATGACAATAAACTAGGGCGATAAGACGCCATTAACGAAGGTCAACTTTATGACGGTCGAGTGCAGATCCTTCTGAGCGGTTATGAAATTGCAAAATGGCTGACACTGTTGCAGATTGAACGTATACTATGAGTGTACGAGATTTCGCAGATTATCTTTGTTAAAAAGTCGAGAGTTTGAATAGCTGACAACTATTACGGTTAAAATTTCACGCTACTTTTAGTAAAATTGCGAACTAACCTACTTTTTCTTGGAAAATGGAAATGAACTACTCTACTTAGCAGAAGCCATGGCGACATTTATACAAGAACTATCCCACTTTGACTTATCTGTCTTTAAAGCTCGTTTAAAAACAGATAAGTTGTAAAGTATTATTTTCTCGGTACATGAACGCGGTATACATCATTGACATTGCCGAAATTTACAAGCGATGGTTAACACTAAGCATCAGATGGGCCGCTGGCTCGTCTACCAAAAGAAACAATAAGTAAAAATCAAATCGTCAAAATTATTCCTCTGTATGGGTTTTCCTGGTGATTGAAAATCTATTACACGTATACTAAGCCCCATAGACAAACTTAGATTAAACCTATGGCTGTCACCACAAGGGTCGAGTACAACTTTTTAAAGACTCCTCTGTGTAGATACTACTTAGATAGTTTTAACGAAGATTGCTATCACTGAACGGAAGCACCTTGATCCTTACGCATTTCCTATCCTTTGTCGTTTAACAATTAGTTGATAGTATTCAAAACGTCATACGTGAAATGAGTAAATATGAATCTGCTAAACTCTACAATCATGTGACACTTAAAGCAACCTACTGAATATTTTGCAATCGATTAACCGACCACATATTATATTTATATTATATCCATTACTCATACTAATGTTTGCATAACAGCTAATATTTGATACTTCACAAAATTTTAAATTAATACTAACGTTATCAAGAGAGTAGGTTTATATTTTTGGTACATGTTACTGGACTTAGACAAGCTTCACAACTAGGACCCTTAATATTTACGTCCGAAGTCCATCAGTGGTGGTCACTATTTATTTACCATCAGGTCGTTAGTTCATCTAGGAAAATAAAGCGCCTTGAGTTTTAAATAGTGTACGGACGCATGTAAGGTATAGAAGAAAGATTATGTTCTTTCTTGCTTTTATGTGAACTATTGTAAATAAAATCAACTAAGAATTTACAAGGATAGCACTGTTTACGAATCGTTATCAAAACATATTATTATACCGTAATTTAGGCCAAGATAACACAATTAAAGCATTCGGCCAAGAACTTGTTAAATTGGTGGAAGGATAAATAAATAACCCGTTAAAATAGTTGTAAGAAAATATATAAAGATTTTTCAAAGTTAACTCTTCTCAAACTGAAAATCATTTGTAAAAGTATCTCAGGTCGAACGCTTTGTTAGTTACGTGACATAGGTGTACGCTTATGTTTGCAGCTGATAATGAAGTTCCGGGTTCGATGCCCGGGCTAGACGGTGTTATTGGGTTTTCCAGTTAGGAAATTGTCAATAGCACCACGAGTCTAAAACGTGCTCGGTATACAGCTGTAGGCTTGCTTTATGCGACGACATTATCAATAGATACCTTTGCTTTTGTCTCTTTAAAGAATGAAACAGAATTAGATATTGCCGATCTTCTTACACATAGTAACGTAATGTTTTCACTGATGGGAATAAGCTTGGGATAGCAATTAGGGATTTTATCAAATCGCTTGGCAAAGCCGAACTAATATGGTAACTACCTATTTGCACAGGTGTTACTTACACCATCTTCTACCTAAGTCTGGGTATTAAAGTGCATTTACGGAATTTTTGAAAGAAAATCTAAATAAAATTTTGATGGCCACGCTTGAATATCGTTCTTAAGACTTCATTCATGGCGGTCGCAATCAACCACGCTGTTTTATTTCCTTTCTATATACCACATTTGAAATCCACTGTCAGCAATGATTCAACTATTAGACGTATAAGTAAAACAATCAAAGGTGATAAAAAGATACCTACAGTATGACCATAAATTAGGTGGTTACAGATGGCCGACTAAATATAATACGTTAAAACTGACGCATATTCACAGATATATACGTATATGCAGATATTACGGCTCTTATGTACCAACCGTCAATGAATGCATTTGGCCGACTTGATCCTCGATTTTGATGACGATTTGTAGTTTATCAGCATGTATTCCGCTAGACTCTCATCTGTTTAGCTAGGCTCAACGGATTGACTCAAACTTTTGCAAACATAATCAATGACGATGATTATTTAACTAATGCTGTAGGTACATATTTCTAATTAAAATCACATCAAAAATTGATATATTTTCGTACAATTTGAGTGAACTCGCAAAAATCACTTTATGTGCTGTATCATATAAACATAATGCGTAATGTGTGTATAATGTGTTATGTATTTGTAATTGAGTAAGTTAAGTGATCTTGAAGTAAGTATGTGAAAATTTTTAGTTTTATTTTATATTATAAATGTATGCATGCATTTTTTTATTATTCCTTTTTTGTTTGTGTATTTTTACCTCACAATCGCATTGGGTTGTCCTGTAAAGATTGTATGGGATGTATTTATAAATAAATATATAAACAAATCATATTAATTATGTAACACCTACTTATGCGTAGTCCATAAATTAACAGTGACAATCCTCATACATTAATAGTGATTTGAATGGACAATCCAAGAAAATATGTAAATGTATTATCTACTTAGCCGACGGAAATAGAAAGCCCAATCAGTTGAGCGTGTTAGTTAAGCATTGAGTCAGCTGCGGTTGCCGCGTAGTATGGCACCGGCAATTTATTTGTTTTGCTTAGCTTTTTTATGTCCTACGGCGGGGCAAAAGCGTGTCCCTTGGACTTCTAAACCATTCTGTTCGAAGATATCACCAGTTTCTCTTAAAAGCGTCCAAGTCATCCCACCATCTCCGTTTAGGTCTGCTCCGGCAATCTGTGACTATATAATTTATGGCGTAAACACATGAATACCGCATCATTCTCATGCATGTGTGTGTCCATTTTGAAGACACAGACTATAAATATCCTGGCAGTAACATCGCCTCACACGCTCAATTATATGATCATTGATATTGCTCTCAAACGGTAAATGATTACGTTTCTATTGACAGTTTTATGTGTGTCTTATTGTGGTGAACAACAAAGAGAAAGGTTACGCTTTTATATAGCAAACAGTTTGTGGCAGTGTGTGTGCAGAACGTTAGTTAGCCCTGTACATAGCTAAAGCCTAAATGCGTTTTCTTGTCAGAACGCAGAAATAACAAAAATTTCACAGTATATCATTCAGGTTCGATTCCCGGGTCGGGCAATGTGTTATTAGATTTTTCTAGAAATGTTCAGTACCAGAAATGTCTGACTCTGTCTACCAAAGTCCTATGACTGTACCCTGTAGAGCGCCACAGGCTCGCCGTCTATTAAGTGAGAGCTACACAAAGACGAAATGTAGGTATAAGTATTATACATCTGCTTAACCTTTTGGGTATTAAGGCGTGAAGCTATGTCTGTATATACATACGTTACATATAAATAGGATAACAATGCATATAGTTTTAGAATAAGGAGGCATATCCATCAAGTTCCCAACTAATTATTAAGTTTAAATTTCATTTGCATGTCTCTTTATGCGTCTTGTATGAGTTTGTGGCGACTTCGCACAGACGAAGAAGTAAGTTCCGCCTACATCTAACAGATGGCGCTAAATACACTTAAATGACGTCACAATCCTGCATCGCGCAAGCGGAGTTTACACAGGCACTAACTATATATACAAGCTCCCAACATCAACCGTCGGGCCGCGGCCCGCCAGGCACGATCAACCAACCTGGTCCGAGGATCCTCCCTTTGTGTTCACCAAAGTATGAAGGCTGGCATGACTAGTGCTAGATTTAAAGTAGGTATAGTAAATAAATAATCATTATTTCATTCTGGATGGCATAATTTTGTATGTTAATTTAAAGGCAAGCCCCTTTGCGCCTATATAAAAGCACAAATGCAAACAAACAGCCATACATTTTGAATATATGCTTTTAGCTCAGCCAAGTCTCCCACGACTTAGGAATTGATGTGCCTGTCTTATTAAAATAAAAAGCAATATTATGCCAAGTGAGAACACGTCTTTAAAGGTCAATCGTATGCAGTGAGCTGGGAATTGTGATGATATGGACTACGTAACGAGGCATACGCTTTACGTGTCACGTACGTGTCACACGTGGAACCATGTCAATGTCAAGAGCGCGTATCATTCGCAATTCTAAACAACTACTTCAGAACTTACATACGTTTACACTAATGTTATACTCTGAAGTTATCTACGACTATTCTTACACGTTCCATCATAGTCAAATCTGCCTCGGTGATCTCGTGACGTAAGTTTGAGCCGGGATAAGTGTTATTAATTTTATTTGTTCTAGTATTCCGAGTTTTAAAAAGATTATGTTTAACTTATCACCAGATACAGTAAAATATAACAGTCAAAAATAGTTAAAATAGTAAATGATCACCAAAATTAAAACTGCATTATATTTATAGAGATCAAAATAAGTCGACGGAGCCCGAGCTTCTATTTTTGGGTGGGTTTAAGAAGGGACCTAACATAACCTAACCCTTCCGAGACGGAATGCAGTGATTTGTGGCGTATAGGTGCTCGTTATGATATATTAAAATATTTGTTAACGTTATGAAATACACGTAGTAGTAATTCATAACGTTAACAAATATTTTTGTCATGTTAGTTGTGTTATAGACAGACCTTTGACAGTTGTCTATTCCCGTTAATATATTGCCTTGTTGCTATTGTTAAAAAACTAACCTAGAGTTGCGTAACAATGCCGACTGCTTCTATTGCCATATTTTATAAAACAGCATCAAATTCTTACCTGTAACAAAGAAATAAACATAAATTAGTATTAATATTCAATTATTATTATTAGGATAAATTCAAGTTACCTGTATAAAATCAAGAAACCAAAACCTACTGTCACAAATGTGAGAAACCGAGGCGAAAGGATATAATTATAGACTGTCATATATTTTTGACCACAAGGCAAACTTAATGAATTTATCATTTAAACTAGTAGGTATGTATTATTTAATGTAAACCTTATAATTTGCAATTAACTAGACGTTTTGGAGTACTTTCCAACGTCTATGATCACGGGGAGAGTTCTGTAAAAGATTGTAAACAAAATAAAACTGGATGCCTATAATAATATTATAAGCAACCAGTTACGTGTAGACGTTGGAAAGTACACCAAACGTCTAGTTAACTGCAAATTTTTAAAATAATTTTATTATTTTCTATTTTCTTTGTATTGTGTCTCTATATCACCTTCTAGAAACATAGAGACTGGACTGGTACGTAATGCACATGCCATGATATTAGGTACCTACTGAACTAACAAGTCAGTATTGCCCAATATTCAGAATTCATACAATGAGTTGTGGCCCAGCACAATACAATGAGTTGTGGCTGATTAAGGAATGACGTCAAACAGCGGTCATTCGTAAATCAGTATCTGCCCACATGCCCGATATGGCAATATTTGACTAAATATTATTATTCACTTGTATTTGCGTGTATGTGTCATTTAGACGCTATTTCAAATAGCCCTTTTTTATACGACTAATGAATATTAACACTGTACATGACGCCTAGCGAATGTAACATGATGATGAATGAAAGTCATATTAAAAGAGCGTTTTAATTCCTTACGTAACTGTCTTGTTGGTGTTGTATTCCGAAGGTAAAAACCCGGTTACGAATCATGTGATCCTGACACAATAATCAAGAGCCAAAACAGGAGTTATTTTCGAATTTTTCTATTAAGCAATTGCGAGTAGGAGCTTTGTATAGTAGCCGGCATTAGGTTGGTCCTCTATTTCGTAAAACTGAAAATATAGAAGGCGAAATGTGGGTGTGCGACAAAGTCTGTCTACCTTCTTTGTGATACAGGCGAGCGATAAATAATGTGGGTGTGATAGGTGCATCAAACCCTTTATTCCCGATTGGGTTCACAGTCACCTCTGTCTACTCATTCGGGAATATACTGCGTAGTATCATGGTTCACGAAAAATGTAATTATGAATTAATGTTTGACGAAAATTGCATGTGGACACCAACGTTGACACGCACGCGAAACAGTATTTTTACGTGTTAGAAAACAGTAGACGTTTTAATTAATAAGTTCTTTCGTAAAACCATACTCCATTTAGTAATACGAGTGTTTAGTTTATTTACCTCCCTCGGGCCCAAAGGCGAATAGAAGTGACATTGTCTGTTGCCCTTGGCATCGACCCGACAACTTCAGACAAACCTGTCCATTTAGCAGATTTAAGAGATCACAGGGCTCATACAACACGGTCGGTTTATCCTAAAGAGATTCAATGTAAATCTCTTTGCTTTATCGTGATTACTGTTCCGTCGAAAGGAAGCTCAGCATAAATTCGGTCTCTCGCTTTAGAATGCCAGTTCAATTCCGTTAATAAATGACAGCATGTTCGCGGCTCGCGTACTATTCATCGTTCATCAAACGTTCGCTCGTTTGGCCGTATATACATACATATGTATATACACAAACATTCTATGTCTATGTTGTGTAAAGGCTCTCCTATACTGTCCTAGCCTAGCTGTGAAATTCCGGTCGAGAAAAACGTATTTGAGATTCTGTTATTTCACATAGTTTGAATTGCAAAAGTCATATCACTCTGTCATTCGGAGTAAGTTTCGATTAGTGATGGGAGTATTTCTATTCGAATACAATTGCGCAAAACGCGATATCTACCTTGCCTGCTAAAGGCGGCGGCGCACATAATTATGTAGGTATAGTGTTGTCAAAGTATACAAATATAATTCGATTGTTATTGTTCATATCGATATTGTATAATAATATGACATATCTATGGTTGCAAAACGTTACGTGAAATAGTAGAAATACCGCTCACAATACCTCATCTATAAGAGCCTTAACGTGTTGTACGTACACTGCGTGCCTGCGACATGTCTCACAATTAAACATAAGTGCCCCATTCAAATGTGTACTCTGCTGACGTTATAAGCCTGTCTCTTCTAACTGCTTATCAAGTTCATTACACTTGGAAGGAAGGCACACGAATGTTGCTAACGATTGGGTCAACGTCTCGATGGTGAAATTTTATCGATATATTTTTTACGTGAAGTCTGTGAAGTACGACTTCACGTTGTAGAGACATCGGAATGATCGTCTTTTGAAGTATTTTCGTGTCACGTTCGTTTACACATTTTAACCGTCCGATAGAAGCAGCCTAAATACTTCGAAAACGAATTCGAGTCCGCCAAATGAAATAGATTCTACGAAACGTACTCTTGTGAAAATCTATGTAATTTAGTTGAACAAATTTCAGAATTGTATAATAACTTTCCTGATGAAATACTTTTATAGGTCTCTTTTATTTTGATTACAAATTTGGAAAATTTATTATTCAATTGTGTCATACTGCTCAGTCCTAAAACAAATTTCTAATACTGACGGTACTGTTTCCATGTCTTATGCTTATTACATATTATTAGTCACTAATGACTGACGGTAAAGAAGTAGTTACTTTAGAAACACGGAGAAAATTGCTTAAACGTCGACTCAAGTCTGCAGTCCTGTCGAGGCACATGACACTTTACAATGGCGAAACATACTTTCAAAATGTTAAAACCGTGGCATCTGGACGTGCCATCAACACTGTTATTACCTAAAATAATAAAGTCAGACGGCTGTTAGGCGAAAATATGCAAAGTCTGATAGACCACTTGTACTAAAACACTAATCCAGTAAAAGCGCTGGCTGGGTGGCTGGTTACAAAAAGATAGCGTCCGTCCGCCTACTAAAGCTCCTGTATCCATTTCTAAATTAGAAACAGTATAAATTTATTGGTTGTTATACAACGCCACCGAGGCTCATAATTTTCCGTTTTATCTCTAAGTCAATCACGCAAATGGTACCTACCTACCTACATAAAGCCCCCCCATACGTCATATAAGTCAGTAACAACATTGAATAAGTCATGCATAACGTTTATTACTATTGCTAGATTCTACCCATGGCTTCCCTCGATAAAAAATATACTATACTAGTTATCGCCCGCGACACCGCCAGGATGTTATGAGGGTCTTCGCCGAGGTGTCATACCTCGTGAAATGCCTATGTGAATTTCTGTTTAAAATTATCACAGATACGCACTAGTGATAAGTAAGAAAAACCTGACGTCACTTTATTATTTGTTAAATTCAATTTTGATGTTTTAAACGAACGAGCTAACAACCTATGTATGTACAAGCGTACACAGTTTTTCGTACATAGTTACACGTGTTATTGATATTCTTTTTAGGCTAAGCTGTAACTGGATGTAAAAGGATTTATGTTTTTGATTTGATTTAGATTTTGAAGAAATGTACGTAACATTTCTTCAACTCAGTCTTAATTGGTGCCGCAGTCAAAGCGTACAGGGACCAACAATGTTTGTGTATTTGTTGATTTAATCATGTGCAATGACGCAGTTAACTTTCGAACTAATCAACTGAATATATCTTAACGCAATTTATTTTTTCAAAATAAGAATAAAGTTTGTGACTCGTTTGTTATATTTGGCAATCAACATAAAATACATCGACATAGATGGCTGATTAACAACACACTCGCACAAAGAGCATGCATGCAGCTATTACGGATTTGAAATTGACCAAATCGAATGCACTTTCATTTAACATCGAGATCGCTGTTCCAGGGCATCTGTAACTATGTATTTTACGTCACTTGTAGATGCATCGGTGGATCAGCAAAATATACTTTTTCTGTTATACCATATTTGGAGAAATAACCTTTTGCGACCAGATATCCATTACTCCATGACCGCGTACACGTGTCCTTACAGAGAGAAGCAATTCCGTTTTGCATATAAGGTTATCGGGGTACAAATCTGATGTTAAACGATTTTAATAATTCAATCGTGCAAAAATGCGTTCCAGGTACTTGCAGGCGCATGTGAGCGCCATGATAGAGTTTCACCGGCGCTAAATAATTTTTGCTCGAGTCTGTGATAGCCGATTATTTTAACAGTAGGTTTCTTTGAACGAGAAGCCTCATATATTTACATGATTGTGTTTATTATCTAACCGAAGCCGTACAGAATTTGTCACTATGTATATGTAGGTGGCAAAGTAATCAATACATATTATGCATCACCTACACACACCTGTGTCACATTTTCAGCGATGTATCTAAAACATCAATCTTTTTAAATAGCAATTTTGATGAGAGTTTAATATTTGACACATTTTATTAATATACATACATATATACAGTCTATTCAAGAAATAAAAGTATTTCAAGATAACTAAATGCAATTTGCATATAAATCACGAAATAAGACGTGAAGATAAAAGCGATTTATAAAAGTTGTGAAGTAATAATACATAAGGACGACCTATTTTCTTATTTTTTTAAACGGAGATTAACTCCGTAAAATCCGTATAGTTTATTATCAATGTATAACATTCGCGTAAATTTAAGACAATATTCTACGGAATACTACTTTTTGCAGCTCAACGTGTAAAATCTGACAAATAAAACAAATAGTTCATCATTCTAGTTCACAAACTAGTGTAGGAGTCCCTCGCACCGTTAAATCATAAATAGTGATGAAAACTCGTTATCGGTCGTTGTCACACACGCTATCGTTCATGATAACAGCCATGGGAGGTCACGACATTTCAACGTTTCGTCACACAACCAGTGGAATCTTTACGAATGTATTGTGTCTTATCATTATCAAGCTGGAATGTGAGAGAAAACGTTGTTTACATTTTGTTACATATGCATACGGAAAATAATTACATGTTTCGTATGTTACAACATATTTTCTTCTTGGTCTTAATGTGACTAGTAATGGTCAATCTGTATTTGAGCTAAATGTAACATAAAATCTATGTTAACAAATAATTGTACAAATAAAAAATAAAGTTATATAAAGTAGGT
Organism: Catocala fraxini; assembly: GCA_930367265.1. Taxonomy (NCBI): domain Eukaryota; kingdom Metazoa; phylum Arthropoda; class Insecta; order Lepidoptera; family Erebidae; genus Catocala; species Catocala fraxini. Next base: position 22,307,556 of record OV884039.1, on the reverse strand, counting down.
CATATTACAGTTCGAAAAAGTTTGTATCTTATGTTATACAAAAATATACAAAAAAAAATATGTTAATTTGTTTTTTGTCAAACATCCTTTTTAAAAAAATGAAACATGTAAGGGATTTTCACGTATCTTAACCAAAGTTTACAAACTCAATTAGTATCTTTAAAATTTTATTTGTATCGTATAGTAAGTTGTTACGTATATATAAAGACTTTTTAACAGTTGTATTTATACTAGTATTTTATATTAAACTTGGCTTAATATTGGACTAAAATATAGGTAATTAGTTTGGTTGCCTAAGTATATATTATATAATATAAGATAGTTAGCATATATTATATTCTCTTATCTTTCTTGATGCAAGATCTAATATAATATGTAACGTTCCATTTATGATTACGCGGCGCTAAGTGTTACGAATTCAAAACCAGCACTCAATACCAAGTTTGGATTTTTACTTTCAGGTTTCCAACTTTAAAATAAGAAGTTCCTATATAATATACTACATACTTAAGTTTAGAGATTGTAATAATATGTGGACGTATTGAAGACAAGGGTGCATTTTTTGGCAAAGAACAAAAATTGCACTGGCAGAATAGTGACATATTTTATGATAGGTTGGCAACGTGTGAGTTATACCCTGGCGTTGCAAGCGTAACTTGCTATTAGCCTGCCCGTATGTTTGTTTGCTATAAAGAGTTAAAGTATAATGGCGCACGGCAGCATTAATTATTTAAGTATATAAAATAAATACAATTACACACTAAACTTATTTCAAACTCTGCAACTTTCAGATTAAACTGACATCATATTATTAAACCCAGCGCCGCTCCTAATAAACCCTCTTTTGTGCTAAAACAAACCTAATTACAAGGATACAAAGTCGAAAATTAGATAAAACAAGTTTTGCCAGAGGCGGTAAACCTTTACGGCTGTTTTTATAATGATTATTTGCTTAAGTCAAAAGTTTTTTTATTGTAGGCTGGCTAATTGCAGTTTCGCAGAAGGATCATGTTGACATTGGCACTGTAGTTTCCGGTTTTAAACTTTTTATAGCGTGGGGTCTGTTTGCATACGTCAGAAACGTTTTGGCACGATCCCGTTGAGTGATTCCCATGGGAGGCATAAATTCCCCATGGTTGAAATAAAAAAGATATAAACGTCTTATATAAGATATGTATCGTTTTAGAAATACTCTCGGTAGGTTTTAGAGACGATAAAAATAATTTGGAATGGATTTCATGTCGGCATCCATTAATTTCTACTTACTGAAATAAAGCTTTTAGTGCGCTGTAAAAAAGACAGTGTATTATTAACAAATTAATATAATAAAATAAGTTTAGATCAAAACTGAGCATATATTTAAAAGATTTATCACAGTGTTTATTGACCTAACACATTTATAAATATGGCGGTAACAAAAGATATGAATAAATATAAATTTATATTCGGTACTAATGAAAATAAGTTTGACACTTACTCACGTAGTAGCAATATTTTCAATTGAATATAAATTATAATGTATTCATTATCAACTAGCGGAAATCACACTTATTGACTTGTATTTAAGACGAAAATGGCTTAGCATGTTTTGTGTTAGATCGGTAGCCGAAACAGGCCCACACCCAGTCACAAGTATAAATAGCAGAAAAAATAATACAATATGGGATCCGATTCCAAAATTCATTAGAGACGCGTGCGCATGATGCGGGTACCATTTATGGACATACGTTACTCTGTATATTAATGACTTAATAATAATTGTCCAGTCATTTTGTTGGGAATGATCCCGTATATGAAGAGAGAATGGGATTTGAAAATTTCAATTGGCGGCAATTTTTTTACAAAGTACGGGATTAGAATTTGTTTTGAGCCCGCATAGCATCATTAACTGTGTAAGTTAAATACTTGTTCAGTGTATAAACTCGATGGTTAACGACGTTAATCTTAGTTCTAATCATCGGGTTATGGAAGATATTTGCCATCTAATTTGCAAGACGGTTAATTTTCTAGTTGCTCATATTGTAGCATATTTAGGTGTACGTGAACAGATTAAAACATTTCAAGGTTCGAAGACGCTCCTTAGCAAAGTGCTGTTAGTTAGGATTAAGTCGGTGCAATTCAATACGTGCCCTCTTTATATGAAAGGAATATTAAGACCCCTTATAAGATAATATAAAGAAAAAGCTTATGTTAGCTCTCCACAAGTCAATGACATAACGGTAAAACTATGGTTTTATAATAGGTAGGTATCAGACCATTTAAAATGGCGGCTGTTTAAAAATGTAGGCTGTTGAAAAATAGAGAGCTCGGGGTAAAAACGAGTACGTAATATTTCTAGCTTTATAAGAACCCATAGGCGCTGGTGTGCTTGCCTAACAAATTCACAGCATAAAAATATTTGCAAGTTTTAATAATTTGATAAGAACTACTCTATTGGTATCTATAATATGAGTACCTACACACGGACTCACACGAACGAAGAATATTATACTACATACCAATAATTCTTGGATATCTTCAAAGCGATAAGATAGCAAACAGTTCATTGGAACACCGCGCCCTACATAAGCATTAATATCTAAACCTTATAATACAAGGATAAACAATATTTTCTTAAGGGAATATATTGAACAATCAATAGGTATGTCGGAACGATAATAACGCTATTATGAAGGGAGTTGCGTAAACACGATTTGGCCTATATTTCCCCCCATGATTTAGTAATGAAAGGAGCTGTGTGTCAAACGCTTATCTTAGCATGTAAACTTGACGGAGATCGGTTGCTATGAGCTCTGACATTCACGCGATGGAACAAAAATGAGTTATAGTCTCGGTATGTTAAATGAGAGCTTTTCTTGGTTTGTGAACGACTTATTCGATTGCGAAGGATTCAATTGAAAGCTCGTTTAGAATCTTCATGTTTTATCGTAGATAATCAGATGTTGCTATGCTGTGCTTCGCTTTATAATCTACGTTCTTTTAAACCAGGTGCTTGTATCAATTCATTTTTGTAGTGGAACCTACTTGTCCTTACACGTGTTCATATGAGTGTGAACTAGCTAAAGGCAATAATCGATTAGAAAATTGAATTATTTAAATCTTCAAGCATATTGAAATATTCGAAACTGCCAAATATTCAAATCTTGTAAAATTGTTGTTTTATATTGAGGGAATATATATTAGTAATATTCTCTTACTTTCACGTAAATGTTATACATTGAAATAACACTACTGTCCTCTCTGTCTCCCCGTGACCATGGCAGCTGTAAAGTAACCGAAACGTTGGAGAAATTGTAAATTAAAATATTTTATTAGTAAAAGTAGTAGTTTAATAGTTTCAAAATTACCTCTAAAGTAGTTTAAAGTCAATGAACATGCGATTATAAATATCGCACATAGGTTGCCACGATCAAACCAATCAGTTTTAATATTAAATTATTATGAGATTCGAATTATTTATTGAATATACCTACTCGGTATCAGCGAATCAATGAAAATTAAGTAATATAGATTGCGTTGTAAATATTTGTATTACAAGCAAACAATAATAAAATTAATAATAATTATAAACTACACAAAATTCATTTGCAAGATTACATCATTTTGTAATTTGTTATTTCATAGTAATTGCACAACGCTAGTATGAACACAGTTCAAATAATTATTTAAAATCCTGACAACGTATGAAAGCAGAGTTTTATTGAGATATAACTAATAAGTTTTACATATGAATGAAACTCGGGTTCGGAAACTAAAAAACATTATGATGCATGGCATTGAATTCAATTAAGAATACCTTTACGTTTGGACCACATTATATTAATTTGAATCGAAACCTGATAAAAACTTTCTAACAACATTATAATATGGAGCTTCCCTTTCAGAGATAATTTACATAATAAACAACAACAAAACATCTAATTTTCGCACAAAATAAACACGCAAATATAATTATAACAAAACACAGGAAACGCAAAAAGTATTGTTTACAGAAACACCATAAGGTAACCGTCTGGTTATAATATGGCATCGCAAAAACATACTGGCCCTAAAGCGATAACATCTTCATTGTTAGCCTTACATCTGACTCAATTTTGACATCATTAAAATCATTTGAGTCGGCAGCCACAATTATGGCTTGAGTCATACGGACCCTCATGGCCTCATCGCAGAATTGGCAAGAGTGCGTGTGCATGCATGCGACCGCAGTGGGCTCGCACCGACAACATGTCATTATATAGGGGCTGGGGTTAAGATCTGCAAGATAGCACCAAAGTGATTATAATATACGTTGTACAACACGAATATGTAAACATAAATAAAAGTAAAATTAGTTGTTAGTTTCAATATCCGACCATTTGTTACAATTTATAAGCTGGTATGAATCATTATTCACTTAATAGCACTTATAACGATCGAGGCTTTCCGTTATTCGCTGAATCTAAATGCAATCACAAATATACACTTGGCATTAGCAAACATATAATATAGCATTTTTTTGCATCAAGCGGTCGTCATAGCCTATTGACGCTGGCAGCACCAGGATAATTAATTATTGATGCGTAGCCAATTTTAAAAACAACTCGCTGTTTCGCAAGGGTTAGGGGCGAAGAGTACTGGTGCGCTTCTCACAGCACAGCAACTCCTTAAAAGACCTATAAATCATACTCAATGCAAAATCACCACAGATATAAAAGAGAAGTTTACTGACAGCTCTTACAGTGAATAAAGGAGATAATTTTCTCGTATGAGTTTTACTTACACTCAGCGAGAAAATCATTACTAATTTTCTAGTTCGGTTTTTAAAAAAACAGTTTCGTCAAGTTAGATATATGTAGATTATTTTTCAACATGAATTCCTCTAGCCATCTGCCAAAAAATGTTAGAAAATAGGCCAGAAAACATATTAGCCCAGTTAATCATGGTCGTTGCTCGGAGTAATGGTTTTAGAAACTGCATAATAAGTGACGTGCGTACATATATTTTAAGTTGGAATTTGTCAAGCGTGCACAGTAAGAAATAAAACTATTAATCTTTAAACCAAGGGACAATATATATGCTAATAGTGTCGGTCTTTCTGAGGTGTACAAAAGATTGTATTCTCATAATAAATTCATTTCGGTTTCTAAACAAAACTACAAAAAGAATTTTGGTGAATGCAGCTTTGAATATTTGAACTGTTAGTTGGTTTTTTGTTTCCAAAGAGGTTTCAAATGTGTTGTAGTTTGTCGTTTTACTTAGTTCTATTACTGTGTATATGACGCCATTACCAGAGTATGCCTTTATTCTATCGGTAAATTTGTTTGTCAACAATGTTCAGTTGAGTAGAAATAACAGAGAAACCTTGGAATGAACTAGATTTTCTATAAAACTATACACGATATGTCGTGGTAAAATCATAGTATCGCAATCATACCTGGATCCGGTTAGGTGACCCATGAAACGACAATTATAGACTGGATGCGGCAGATCCGACGTTGTGTCGTAAAATATACGAGGGTTATGTCCAGCAGTGGAATGCATAGCAAAAAAATTTAGGAGACAATAAATATATGTCAGAATTTGTATATTTTATAATTACCTTTTTTACAAACTTTTTTTTTTGTGTTTTACAATGGATCTGCACATATGTTTCAATATGCCCGAATAAAGCTTTCTTCCCTTGTTTCAGCACCCACAGTTTAAGTTACCATACCATAATCTTATAACCTTAGGACAATGCTGTTGAGTGCTATTATGAAATATTTGTCTAAGACATTCATACCGTTTCTTTGAACAATAAATGTGTTACCTATATATTATACCAGCTATTCGTAAAATCTAATATTGGCTTTAAAACGAAACGATTCGCAATTTCTCTCAAATAAAGAATTGACGATAAAACAGTTAAATCATATTGGTTTTATGTGCTGGCCAAGCATAACGTCGTTAAATCTAGATAGAAAATATATAACTAAACATTTTATGGCTATCTCATTAGCTGTATTTACTTTTCTAAAACTATCTACAAACATACCTATTCATGTGGATTTAATAGTACGGGTTCGTGTTAAGCCGATTATTGGCGGCTCACTATTTTCCACTTATACTAAACTAAGCTTTAATTGGGTTAAGAGGCAACTTGATGACGATATGCGTGACCAGAAGACGTAACAGGTAAGAAACCAAAACATGTTCATAACACCGAAATTCAATGACAGAATAATTTATCGATGGTTGTTATGAATGAACAACCATCGATAATGTTTTAGAGTTGGACTACACAAATCTTTGCCCTGTGCGGAAATCAAACTCGTTACATTATGCGATGACCGCTTACATCACACGTATAGTCATGCATCCTTGCCTTGTACAAAATATAGTGTGATTCACATATTTATAATTATTCAGAGTCCAGCCAGGTGCATTTTATGTTACTTGCTACCATTTTTCAAGACCTTTTGTAAAACAACAATTCTATAATAAAAATATTAGTAGTTACTTTTGAGGTAAAAACCACTTTAACATAACATACAGCCAACAATGCAGCTTAATAACTAAAATGGCCTCTTACAAACAGTAAGCAGCAAATTCTTCGCCAAATCTGAGCGTGCAGTTTGCTATTAAAAATAACAGCGAAATTGCTTGCGGTATCGTTGTATCTTTTGCAACGGTTCGCAAAAAAGCCGTTAGACTATTAAAGAATAAACAAGCGTTATTCGATTATAGGCGACAATGGTTTGGGGTGCTTTTTCCAATATTGTACATCATTTGTCACATGTTCTCCTTTAAGGGGCCTTGCGAGAATACTGAATGTTAAACTGCGGTGTAAAATGGATACTGCAGCGGGCTAACACAGGTATTCTTATCACTTTGGTTAGATTTTAATAAGGTATAGTTTTCTCGAAACTTTTTTATTAAAGTTTGCTGGATATTAGCGCACACACTCCGTTCGCCATTGGTAGAAATGTCATAATTTTGAAGATAAGTGAGTAAAATGTCTTGCCCTTTGTTTTGATTATGTGAGTGATCGTAGTGATATGATGTCTGTGTAAATTAATTGCGTTTATATTTTTGTATACTACCTCTACTGCAAAAGCAACGTAAAATATGTTATATGTTTGTTTGCAAGATTAATGCAATCATAATAATTAAAGTAATTATAGATCGGCATACATATTTAGAGAAGAGACAGAAGATTATTGCATACTTCAGATGCAATAATATTGCTATAAACTGTATAACAGCCCAGTTTAAACACAACGGCGGCGTACGTGTGTTTAAACTTTGCTGACGTCGTTTATCGTGACGGCCTCGATGGCGTAGTGGTTAGTGTAACCGACTGCCACGCCTGAGGTCGCAGGTTCGATTCCCGCACAAGTCAAACATTTGTGTGCATGAACATGGATGTTTGTCTTGGTCTGGGTGTTTCTATGTATAATATGTATGTATTTACAAAAAAAAGTATATATGTATGTTTATCCATTGTCTAGTACACATAGTACAAGCTCTGCTTAGTTTGGGCTAGATGGTGTTGTATGTATGTGGTAGAATATTATGTGGTAGAATATTATTAATCATATTTATTGAATTCACACTATAAAACAATGTATTTTCTAAATGGTTGCTATCGAAAGGTCAAGGATTAAAATCTCATTGATGACGTACCTAAAATCCACTCCCAAAACAAATATTAATAAGAGTTAGAAAAAGTAATATTTAAAAAATGTACGTGTATACCGAAAGTTTACAAGCCGGTATTACAAAACAATACACCGCGAGAAACCAATTCAAGTACCTACATACAACAAAATCTAACCGCTATTCTCTAACAAATTACGCCACACAAAACTAGAGCGGCAACGGACAAACCGACCACCGATAAGTAGTGGATTTAGCGACCATTATACCATTTTCCCGGCGTTTACAATGATTAATGTGACACTGGCACAGTGCACGACAATCTGCCGCAATTTGTAGCAGTTCACCACGCGTGAAAACTAAGCAAACCGCCGTGTGTGAACCGAGCCGGCCATTGTAAAACTTTTTAATGACAATCATGCATAATCACCGGTGCAACCACAAAAATGGTCATTTATTTAATAATTTTTGTGTTATTAAGATGTATTACTGTATTTTTATGATGTCTTTATATGTGGCAGCCGGTGATAATTATCCTTAATATTATTAATGCGAATATGAATTTGCTTGTTAAACTTTCACGCCTGAACAGATCGATCGTCATGTAATTTTGCATACACGTTGTCAGCAGTACAGAAAAGTTTTCATCCAGGAAAAAGTACTGATCCTTAGGAATAGAAATGATTTGACAAAATCTACATTAACGCGAGCAAAGCGGCAGGAAAACCTAGTGATATATTTTTTTAGATGGTGCGTATTAAATCAAAGTCTGTTTACTGTCCGTCGGTCGTAAGATTTTTATTGTTTCATAATTTAATTTGCCTCTCACCTTGAAGATCGAGTTATTATATAACTAGGACAATTAAAGGATTTCTATTTATATTTCGACCTCTGTACTAGAGAAGATCTATGAAGTAGTTATATGAGTCACGGATATAAAGATATTTTACAGGCAATAAATGCTTTTTTTTATATTTATTTCTTCATGGTAATAGAAACAAGGCAAATTTTATACATTCTAGGAGGAATCATAAACAAACTAAATAAATAGCTGTCCTATTGGTTATATTCATATAGTCTTGCTAATTTCAGCATGAATGGGCCGGCTCGACCGACTACCCTCTCACAGAATATTGACGTGAAATAGCAGTATTCCTACTGTTGTGTTTCGTTCGGTGAGTGAGAGTGCCGGAGGCCCAATCTCCCTTCCCGCTCCTTCTCCTTCCCACTTCCTTTCCTTAAGGGTCGGCAACGCGCACGTGATGCCTCTGGTGTTGCAGGCGTCTATAGGCTACGGTGACCACTTACCACCAGGTGGGCCGTACGCTTGTTTGCCACCTTGGTTGCATAAAAAAAAAGAAAACATGTTTTTGAGCAACTATGAAAATAGATTTTATATAAAGCATTATTATCAAGACGGCCTTAGTGGCGCAGCAGTAGCTTATGCGAATGTTGTACGTTAGGCATCGGATTCCATCCTCGGGCAAAGTGTTACCGGGTTTTGCTGCCTAGACATTCATAGTAACAGCACGTAGTCTAGAACCGTGCCCAGTTGTCGGCACCGGGCATTTAAAGAAAGAAGAATGGTTTTAGGTCCACGTAGGTAGGTAGGTATGTATGTGGACCCTAAAAGAGCGTACCTTTATGATGATATAAACGTGAGACACCAAGGTAGGCAGCGGCCAGACTGTAACCTTAGTATTGCCCGAGTCCATGAGCTGTGGTAACCATAGGAATCTTACTGGCCCGGGTCATAGACTATGTCTGTCTAGTCTTTCTAGTCAGTAGTTATTAAAACTAAATCGCACATATTCAAAGTAAAATCAAACTATTAATTAATAAACAGAGCTGTGGTAGCCCAATGCATAAGGTATTGCACTTATAATAAAATTCTAGTTGCGGGTTAAAATCCTGCCCATTGCACTACCGATGTAAACTAACTTCCTAACGCAAACATTGTAGCTTCGCTGAAGGGGTTTAACAAGAGTATGACTAATTAGTAGCCCAAATTACAATTAATATTAGAAAGAAAATACGAAATATGTAGCTACAAAAACTTGTAAACAAAATAAATGAAAAGCGGTGTTATTGATATTTACGTAAGCGTGAAAGGTATCCGAAATGTTAAAAACAATGTGTAAATAAACAAAATAAACCCTTATAAAATCCTCATAAAGTTGAACATTCTGGTACGGATAACATTCGTATAAACATGAGACAATAGTAAACAATGTATTTTGTTTACGACACACATCAAACACAATAACTGACTGCTTCGGTGGCACAGCGATGGTGAATGCGACTGTTGTGAATGAGGTCTTGGGTTCAATTCCAGGATCTGGCCAAGCGTTATTGGGTATTTCTGACAAGAAATTCTCAATAGCCGCGCAAAGTCCAGAAGACGGCAATAGACTTAACCTCTATTATATAAGACTTAAAACCAACGCTGGCGAAAATTAGATAAAACATCTCTGCTTACCCCTCGAGGGACATAATCGTGAGAGTATATATGTATATACAATAACAACAATAGAATCCGTGTGACTGCATCGAGTGGAATGTGTTGCCGGGCTACTTAAGCCGTGGTACTTTATAAGGAAGTGGTCAATTTTCCTCGTCTGCATCCTAACTAATGTGGTTTCGGTTTTATTTATTTATTTATGTTTATACGATAAAGTGTGGCTGTATAATTGAACGAAACTCTTATATATGATTTCCCGTTTCCTCGTAACAAACAATAACATCTCGGCTAGCGAGGCTGTGACCTAAATAGCCTCATTATCTAAAGGCAATACCACGGCTGGGCATAGACTTGTTTAGTAGTATAGGTCTAGGACAAAACCCTGAGAATGTTAGAAGCAGGCCTGATATTTTATTGCTATAACATTATTTTGGGATAGTGATAAAGTATTGTATTTAAAATATGCCTTAGTAGCGACTTCGATGGCAGATCAGAACAAGACTAAATATACGCTTGTAGGGGACCGTGAGATCTCTGGTCCGACACTCGAGTAGGCCAAAATATTATGAAGCTTTCTAAATGTATTTTTTAGTAGCAGAACGTTATTGGGCTGGCAATAAATGCCTGTGTATTATACCTCTCTCTAGCACTACATATATGCAGGCGTGAGACTATGTAGCTAATAGCAAAAACTCTGATACCAATCTGCATGCCTGTTTATACGAAGGACTGATTACAGGTCATCTTTGAAAGGCACGCAATGCTTTTGACAGCAAACAAAAACATAGAGCGCGCACATTAGTTATGAATTATTGCACCTTACATGAGCATATTTTGTTACTTTCTACGTAAAGATATAATTTTGTTCTTCAAAATCCTTTTTATATCCTAAAAAACGTATTAGCACCTTTGTCTGTTAGACAAAAATGCAATTAAATTTATTTTTTATCCCTCGCGACACAGGATTCCTAATGCGGGAGTTGTCTTATAAGAAAAAATATAACTATAACCACGATGTTAATATTGTTTATACTTACGCTAACACTTACACATTACATACTTGATTACGCGCGCAATAATGTTTACTTACCTATGTATACGGTCTACAATAGTATCCTCTAACATTTATAAAATTCAGACATTATTAGGCACTAACATACAAGTTAAATAAATAGTCAAGGGACAAATACATATGAAAATTGGTTCGTCAACAATATTCAACATGAAATACAGATACTAATAAAAATAATGCGGCATCATAAAAATAGGTCGACATATTCTAAAATAGTCTGCGGTGTATATTTTTAAATTTTGTAACATTGCCTTTCTTCTTGATAATTTATACCGACTTTTCGAACGTGTAAGGTTAGTTTTAATTAAATATGGATAAGCTTTAGCATGCGGGTAGTGGGTTCTCTGTACAATATGAGATCCTCGTGGTGAGCATCCCTTACATGTTTCATGAGGGCCCATGGTGGTTTAAAATCAAAACTTTATTTATTCATGGTAGTTGCAACCTGTGTTTACCCGAGCGAACATCGAAATTGGATAAATGAAACTGATTCCGTGTTTGCGTGGAGCAAATACCGATTTTGAATTGTTTGGAAACGATCGCTTTGGGATAAAATGTTGAGGAAAATACGGTATTGCGGTGTTATTTTGACGTAAATGTGTTCTATTGTTTAATTTGGCTTGTACTATTTTAAAGACTGTATTACAACTGTAGTATTTATATCAGTATTAATTAGGGCATATCCTTTGTATTTTTATATACATTATAATGCATCCATTTGTGCGTTGCTTAAGCAAAAATAATTGACGAGTTTTTTGTTATTTCGGCGATGCTGTCATGTATTATCTACCGAAGATCCACACGCCTATTTCCGATAGTTAATCGATTTAAAACGATAGGTTACCGTTCTCGAATTGTAGGAAGCTTCCGTGCTATTAAGAACAGCTAAATATAGGATTTGCGTCCATTTGATTGACATTTTGATTACGGCAACCTGATTGTCGATTCATCTTTAATCATTTTACATCAAACTATTCTATCGAAACTGAGCTATCGTTAGATTTTGTGTTGGTCAGCTGAGCAACTACGCAATATTGTATGATGAAGTTTTCCATATGCATGAAAGATAATAAACAAACGTTAGAGATAACTGTAGCCAATGAACGATTGCAACACTAGGATTCTTCCTTTCGTATTGCCAACCCTGCAGAACTACTTCTTTGGACGTACAAGCACTTCTTACCCAAGATTGTTTAGCTGCCGTAATATCAAAAACATATCTATAAATATAATCGGTTATATTTACAATAACAAAATTTTCTTCCCACCAAAAATTTAAGGAATGTTGTTACTTGACACAGAATTCGAAGCGTGCGCTATGACCTAAGAACAATGATATCCGAGCATTGGTTCGACTGCCAAGAATTCAGCATTACTGTAACTTAATAATACACCTACTTTCACCGCAAAATGCCTGACATAACTACACAAACATATGCGTGTGTTGGCCCATCAAATTGTACCTATATAAGAGAATCAGCCGCATAACCTACCTTCGAAACAGAATATTGCCCAAATTGTTTAGGACGTGTCCATATTGGACAAATATTTGGCTATATGTTGGCGACCAATACGCAATATACATTATTCATACGCGGCCGTTAGATAAAACTCATTGATTGAAATCGAGGGACTAAATACTAATATCTTTATAGTTGCAAATGTTACTATGCACTTCTGCAAAGAGAATTAAACCGCAATATACACGATCTTCATCTCAATAGAATTATTTTAATGGCATTATCTACCCGGAACAAATTATACGCGCGCGGGAACTAACTATTCTTGGTTTTTGAACATAGTCCTTAAGCAATCAGTATTGTCAAAATCGACTACAGGATAGTCACCGTAAGCGCCAAAACGTAAACAAATTCGGAACTTCTCACGAAGTTGAACACCTTCCTCCCTTCATCGTGATTTTCATTCCCGATGCAATTCAGAGTTGACCTACCGCAGAAAATATATGGGTGCAAACGAACACCCACATACTATAGTCTTAATAGGAAAAGACCCTTACATTTGATATGCAAAGGCGCAACTACGCAAACATCCCAAGGATAAAACGGATCAGTTTGCAAATTTTCTCGAGCGTAAGCCATTTTGTATGTGTTTATCCACATTTAACCCGTTGGAAAATCAACAGGGTATAGTTTGACCGAAAAGGGTATCAGTTATGGTATTATAAGGACTGGGGCACACGATAGTCAGCTAGTATTCGGCATTGCATGGCCGTTTAGGGTAATGTGTTTATCCAATTACAAGACAATTAGATGGTGTTCTAATCTGCATAAGTTTCGTAAAACAATGGTATAAAACTGTACTCTTATTAATCGCATTAGTAAAATCTCTGGAGGGGTTTCTCGAAATGTTCTTAAACAATAACATTTCTTAAGATGCCTAAAGCATAATCCTTATGTTTATAATGGATGGAACAAAAGATTATAGGCAAAAAAGAACCAACAATAATTATGTAGTACCCGCACAGTCCATACAAATCACAAAATAAATTTTGCAAGCGTGTATTTCTAAAATCGGCGAGCAGCAAGAAATCAAATAATATTGTGTTCTAATTTTATTAATAATTTTTATTCTGACATCCTCCTATCTTATAGTATAGTCTAGCTGAAGCTTATCTTTACGGTCTGCTAACAGTTACACTTAAACAATTGCATATCGGGTTACTGGGCAAGATTGGCGGTAATAGTGTCTAATAGCTTGAATTCCCGGTACGTGCCTTCACCTGTCAACGATCATTAACAGACAGCATGGGTTAACATAAGCTAACCTGTGGTTTTATTAAGAACAAAAGTTACACGGACTCGCGAGTAACGAGGACTTTACATCCTAACCTTCGCTGAGTGGGCCTTCTTAGCCCAAAAGAAAATTATATTGCACTTGGTTCTGCATGGTAACAAAAATTCATTAGATTTGTCATAGTTAGTTATACACAAAGTCCTAATTATTTTGGGGCTAGTACACAGTCACACTGATAGATCTTTTCACAAGTAGAAACGCAGTGAGTTTTTATGATACCGAAGCCTTTCCTCTTCAACTATCAAATGTACATACAGGAAAACATGTACTAAATATAAATAAGTAAAACATTTTCTGTGTACCCACGTTTTCCTGTACGTAAAAATCCAATTCAAATACACCTTGGAGCGCAATAATGCCGGGTAAACAAACGGCACACAGTTGTAAATCAAACAACTCAACACATTTCATGAATGATTTGTACTTGCTCCACAAAACTTGCGTTATTACTACACTATTACTGTTTAATACAGCCAAAACTAAGTAAAGTAACCCTTATTTCGTAGGTAATAAGTTTCAAGACGTATGTTTCAGAGATGTTTGGCCCCGTATGAACAGTTGCATGTCAAGGCCTGAATGATCGTAGATTTCAAGTGAAGAGCTAAAAGCGGTAGATTGATGTATAGTTCCGAAACGAAAAAAAGATTTTCTTTGTTTAATTTTATAAATTGTTTTAGTAACTGAGCGTAAAATGTAAATGTGTGGATATGACAAACCGTACAGAATTGTTCCGTAACTGACCCATTTATTTGCATATGTTGTAACCTGTTACTAATCCCAAACTATTCGATATTATACTTGCAGTCTAGTAACGGTGCTATATCGATCAAACCAAAAATCATAGAGGACACAAAGCACAAGCAATCGTAGGACAGGGCATTCTTTCTGAAATCTAAAAAATTTAATGTTAAATTACGCTTAGATTGCCAGTTATAATTCTAGAAAATCTATTACTAACATCTCTCCAAGAGGTCCTGAAAATTCCATTCTTTGCAGTAATGCAGCACACGTTTGTTTACCTGCGTTCTAATGTAGAGTGTAAGCATTCCACCGAATCTAATCGAATTTGAAAATACTCTTTGGAAAAATAAATACAGTTTAATATTTTTTTTTTTTTTTTTTTTTTATCTTTATTTAAGGAGCTTTGTCACATATGACTATGTCGCTCCATCATAGCTACCGTATGTATGATTACAGATTTTTCATGATTTTATTATACATATTATATAAAGATCTAGCTAGATTTGAAAGAGGTTTAGATAGTACACTATTGCATCTACCAATATCACACTGCAAATTATCAAATATATGTGCTCTGAATCGCTCGCCCCGGACACATTCCATTAGAATGTGTTGTATATCGTCTATTTTGCCGCAATCTACACAATTAGGTGTTGTAGATATGCCCATGAGATGAGTAAATTTCTTGGATGGTATATGGCCGGAGCGAAGTCTCATAGCCGTTACAGCGTCATGTCTACTAAGATGACAGTTATTGATCCAAGGTATTAATAGCGGCTCAGGTTGGATCGTTTTATACCAGATACCCTTTTCAACTGATCTCTGATCAAAATATTCCTTCCATGCTGTGTTACAATATTCTCTAACTAGATATAAGCAATCAGAAAAGTATGGCTCGATTGGGAGACATATTCCCTGACCATAAGCTCGTTTAGCAAGACTATCTGCCCTTTCGTTACCGATTATGCCTATATGCGATGGAATCCATTGTAACCGAACCACTTTACCGTTTCGTTCTAACTCCAAAATTTGATTTATTATTGTATAAGCTATCGGTGTTCCTCGAATAGTCGAGGTACAGCGAGCTATATGTAAAAGTGCACTTTTGGAGTCAGTTAGGATAACAAACTCGTTGGACTCGATAGAGTTGATATACGACAATGCTTCGCTGATGGCTAGTAGTTCTATGTACATAATTGACAGCTGTACTGGACTTATTTTAAACAGCATATAGGTGTCTTGTTTTAGATCAAAGAAGGCTGCACCAGCTTTATTATTTTCTTTAGATCCATCAGTAAAAATCTGGTAGAAATTGGGATAGGTACTGTCTATATAAAGAGAACAAAGGTATTTTAAACTAGCTGTGTCGTAATGTTGTTTAGGTTTATCTATGGTGCTAATATTAGCTTTTATATTTCTTGATAAATCAAGGTAATCGATCCAGTGACAGTACATGAACATTTCTAAATGTTGACTACAATAAATTTTTACATCCTTCAGTTGATGATGCATTATAATTAAGATAGGTTTATTTTTTCTGTTCCATGTAGTAATATATGTAGATAGATTATCTAATATGTTAATTATCTTGCTATTGTTTACTAATGATTTACTTTTTAATAAAAATTTGCCGGCCAAATAACGTCTACGGATATGTAACGGTTCAATACCAAGCTCACTGCCCATTACATGTATAGGAGTGGATTTGATGAAACCACCTATAATTCGCATCGCCTGGTTTTGAGTTCTTTCTAATTTGAATAGATGGGATTGATTAGTATCACCATATAAAAAGCTAGCATAGTCAAACCGACTTCTTAATAGGGAAATGTATATCTTTCTTAAGTGTTTGGGATGAATACCCCAATTAGAGCCTGCCAAAAACTTAAGAATAGTGAGGAATTTTGATGTTCTTTCGTTGATACAGTTAATATGTTTGGCCCAACGAAGAGAGCGATCGAGCCACAAGCCTAAATATTTGACATTTTCAACTATTTCTAAAGGTGTACCATTAATGTTAATAGAGAAGTGATGCCTATTGATCCCTTTTTTAAAAACGCATATTTTACTTTTGGATGATGAGATCTCTAAACCTAACTGCAGCAAGTTTTGTGTAATCTGTACCAGAGTAGCCTGGAGTAATTCAGCTGCCTGAAATATACTTTTGTTAGTGCAATAAACTACAAAATCATCTGCGTACTGGGAGATGTAAATGGAATCATTACTAAATTGTTTGCATAAATCTATTGTAGCTACATTAAATAGCAAAGGCGACAATGGATCGCCTTGTGCCAAACCGCGGTCAGTGTTACGAACTATGAATAAATCATTTACTTTGACTGTAAGAGAACGCTCATGGAGAAATTGCCATAAATAATTGCATATAGTTTTCCCTGTCCCTAGATAATCTAATTTTTTCACAAGTGAGTAAATGTCTATATTGTTATATGCATTGTCGATGTCAATGAAGCAACCAATAGTAATACAATTTTTACAAAAGCCTGTTTGAATTCTTGTGACTAGTCTACTCAAGTTATCAATACTTGATTTACATTTTCGAAAGCCCAAAGTGTCATTAGAAAACATGTTATTATTTTCAAAGTACCACTCCATTCGTCTTTGTATTACTGTATGAAAAATTTTACATATACACGACATTAGTGCAATAGGCCGAAGTGCTGAGTCAGAATTAGGATCCCTGCCGGGTTTGGGTATAGGTATGATACTAATTTCTCGCCATTGCTTTGGAACATAGGCCAAAGACAGAAACACATTATATAAATTTAGTAAAATTAATTTAGCGTTATCAGGTAGATTTTTTAACATACTATAAGATATATCATCACATCCAGGCGCTGTATCTTTGCTTTTTATACTTTTCTTAAGTTCTTGTAATGTAATTGAAGTGTCTAGTATTGAATTTTGAGATGTAAATATTGGTTGAGAATTTGCAACATAGTCAGGAGTCAAATTATATAACATGTAGCTAGCTTTCTTTTGATCAATGTACTGCTTACGAGACTGATAACCTTTTATCCATTTAATTTTATTCCATAGATCACTAGCCAGAGTTGTTTCGCCAATTGAGGTACAAAACGTTTGCCACGAATTTCTTTGAATCTTTCTCAGGAGTCTTTGAGACTCACTTATTTTATTCTTTAGTAGAATATAGTTGGAAGGTGTAGGGTTGCGCCTAAAAGTAGCTAAGGCTAGTCGTCGTAGTGCTACTGATCTCGACAGATCTGAACACCAATATGGTTTGGGATGAAACTGCCCAGTAGGGTTGCAACTAAATTTTATATACGGAATGTATTTTTCAGCAGCTGCATGTATGTGAGAAATAAACATATCATAAGCCAGTTGCGGATTTGCCGATATTGAATAATTATAATTAGAAAATTTTTCATTCAGGTGAGTCCTATAATTTGTCCAATCAGCCTTTTTAAAGTTTCTTTTCTTTTTTAATTGAATATTTGATACGAATGACGTGAACATTTTCATAATAAGATGATCACTGCCGAGTGAGTCATTAGTAACTGTCCAATCGAATCCCAGTGATACATCCGAAGATATTATGGACAGATCAGGTGACGAATATCTCACAGTACCGTCAACTAGTTGAAAGCGAGTAGGGCTGCCATCGTTCAAAATTATATAATTGTGATCTAATATGGAGTCTAAAATTTGGGAGCCTCTTCTATCTGTTTTGTTGGACCAGTTTGAATGGTGTCCATTAAAGTCGCCTAATATCATGGATTTTCTTTTTTCAATAGAGAATAAGTAATCCCATACTTGAGTGTTGGTCATTAACTCTGGAGGACAATAAACTACAATTAAGTGTTCTAATTGACTACAGTTATACAATCTGACATGAATTAGTTCAAGTCCTGTGTTATTATTTTGCACTTCAACAAGCTGCACCTGAATTGACTTGTGAGCAATGATCGCAACCCCTCCATATGGAACATCCCTATCCTGACGAAAAATGTTATAGTTATTAATATATAAAAGGGCATCTGGTTCAAGCCATGTTTCACTTACCGCAGCTAAATGTACGTGTTCTTGGATCAAAAACTGTTCAAATAATTTTAATTTGGGCTTAATACTGCGAGCGTTCCATTGTATAATGTGTAAATTTGTGATCTTATTATTGTGTCTATCCATTAACTGTAAATAAAGTTATAATTGAAGACATGTCAGGTATAACGTTACCAAAGAATGAATTTAACCAATCTAAAAATATTTGTAACCATTGTTTTAGCTTCGTTAATAGGTTATGTTTTGCATTATTTATCAATTCTTTAAATTTGTCATATAAGCCCGAAAGTGAGGGTTTTTCATATCTGTCTTCCTTGGTAATTTTACAGAAGTTGAGATCACGTGGTACCGATGGCCCAGGTTGTAGACTATCAGCAGAGTCTTCGGAACTTGTTACAAATATATCTGTCGTCACATTTTCTGTGAGGTGAAGAGGCACTTTCTTCTTCTTTTTGCGAGGTCTTTGCGGTTTACTATGGAATGTGTTCACTTCACTTGAATGTGTATTGTTTGACAAGATGGCCGAGTATGATGGTGTGGTGTCAGGTAGAGGTATGTTATTGTCCGGCATAGAAACAGGTGTATTATTAGCCATCTCGAATTGACACGAAGGCGTAGGAGCTACATATGCTGTCAAGGCTTTTTGGTACGTACATTTAAACTCCGACATTATCTCCCTGATGCGTTTTTCTTTTTTATAGATCGGGCACTCTTTTGATACTGCTTTATGTTTGCCTGTACAGTTGATACACTTAAAAATATTTCCATCACAGTCTTTGTGTCCTTTCGTACCACATGACACACAAGATGGTTTCGACACGGGACATGATTTGTGAGAATGACCGAATCGCCAGCATTTGGAGCACTGACTGACTGGGTATATGTATGGTGACACACTTATTCTAAGATCTAACAGATAAATGTATGATGGTACACAAGAACCTTTAAATCCTATCCTGACAGATTCACTCGGAGTCCATCCGTTTTCATTTTTTCTATTTAGGCGTTTAGCGGTCACGACTGTTTTATCTGACTTGATGTGCTTTAAAAGATCGGTCTCGGCGAGGTCTAGGTCGATGTCTTTTATAATGCCGTATGATAAACCGACTTCCCAAGTTTTTTGTCGTCGCCACCCGAGGTCATCGAATGCAGGGCATGATATTAGTTTTTCAGCATGGTTTTCATCGTTAAAGGAGATTATTATTTTAAATGGATTGATGTATTTAACTT
Organism: Catocala fraxini; assembly: GCA_930367265.1. Classification (NCBI taxonomy): domain Eukaryota; kingdom Metazoa; phylum Arthropoda; class Insecta; order Lepidoptera; family Erebidae; genus Catocala; species Catocala fraxini. Next base: position 22,287,580 of record OV884039.1, on the reverse strand, counting down.
TTGTAATACCGTTTATTTTGTGTTGGTTTAGCAGTTTTGCCAGTGCAAATTGTTTAATTAACTTTTCTTTAGAATAGATGCAGACTTGAATGGCAAGTCCCTCGGTTCTGATACTGTCGTGACTTATGGATTTCCTTCTACTCTTATTCGAGACTTCTGTCCAGCACTCTTCAGTGTCTTCATTTCGCGTTCGTTTATTGTTACTTTCTGTATCTAATTCCATATTTATATGTGTTGGGTCATCTATAGATTCTTGATAATCATTCAAAACATTAGTATCATTATTAGGTAAATCGATATTATTCTGAAAGCTATCGCTATCCATTCAGAATAAGGTTCATAATAACTAATAGCATAAGATCACACACACGCGAATAACGCAACACAATAGGCGACCGAGCGAGCCACGCGGGCTCCGGCCGATAAAAAACGGTTACTTGTTTACCGAGTTTATTAAATTACTAGAATGCGTCTAATTAGAACGAGATGTGATTAAAGACTGAGTTTAATATTAAACATCGGCAAACTGAGAGACTGTCTGTAGAGACAACTGCATGCAAATACCTAGAAATAGATTCCTCGCTAAGCATTGTGGACCTTTCAAAGATATAAAAAAAAAAATACCGCTGTTTTTAATGATAAAGGAAAACAGTCATAATATCTGCATGACAGAGTATTAGAGACTGTTCTGGAAGATATATATATATATATAGTCTGCCAATCCGCACTAGCTTGGTATAACAATAGCCTTTTTATGTAGAGAAGAAGAAGTAATATAAAAAATAAAATTGGACTGTTTATATATGGCTATACTTGGAGGCCGAACTAGGAACCAATAAACCAATGATTATCGCGCCGATTATGCTTTTCTCGAAGACTGACAGATTAGCGTTACTCAATAGTAAGATGCAACCAAAAAACTTGAGTAAATAAAGCACAACAAATTGATGAAGACTCAAACTCAAACTCATTTATTGCGAAAATATGTAATTTAGATAACATACAATTAAATTAGTCTCTCCATAATCTGCCTAAAGGCATGCAATTTTTTAGTTCTTATGTCAAACAATAACTAAAAATTAAATATTTCTCATAATTATTACATTGCATGTCATTTATAAATTCGTTTACACTATAAGGCTTTTTGCACGAGTAATTAAACAATTACTCGTGGAAAAAGCCTATTATAGATTTTATGTTTAAATACATCGATGCTACTACTTTATAATAATATTTTTGGTAAGCGATTATAAACTCGTGGCGCCATGCAGAATGCGACTACTTACAACATCTATCTATCATAAGACGTTTTAGCTGCAACATTATGGCATTTGGTGATATTACTATTCACGGTATTGACTCGATAGAATAATATTAGTACCTTACACGTGGCACACAGAACATAACTGTTATAAACTGAATGTAATACCTCTACATAGTCCATCAGAGACACGGAGGCGTGATGGTATGATACGTAATGTGATTAAGCAGCTTCTCACATCCACATTTCTGCTAACAAACACACTAATAATCGTTCCTAAACATAAACAAATGCACATAAAACTTCATGACCCAATTTAATTATCATAAATACACCATACGAATGCAGGCACACATTCTATAAAATGGATTTTCCCATACAAGTATTAAGTAACAGTTGGTACAATAAATATTATAATAGGTTTACAGTAATGGGGATTCTCGTCAGGTGTGAACGTACTTTAAATGGGATAGTGCCCCTTTACTCTTGGCTTTACTAACTGCTTGTTCTGCAGGGAGTCATTCTGGCAGACGTATTTTTTAGAAAGTTTGGTCAATAATTATAGTATCTTAAAATGGCATCATAGGACATACATATTCAGACAAGTATGGAAACCTATATTTCAGTAGCTATGGTAAAATCCCACTAAACGAGTACAAAAGAGTGCTTTGTCATATATTGCGCACGGTTTCCAAGTTTGTACCGTACTTACGTAGTCTTATATATTATAGATATTTCTGAAATACCTCTGCAGGTCTGCAAATCGAAAACAGAATCACATGATCGACTATCAAAATAATTAGAAATTAGAACAACTATGTACACGGATAATTCGTTTGTGACATATTTGAGGCTTCATAATATTACCCGTGCAGAGACATATAATTAAGACATACGATTGCAGTAATAAGCCAACTCCAGATGGATACAAATCATAGACTCTACTGGCTACATAAAAATATTGGGCATAATCGTTCCCTTTCTTTATGTACAGTAAGTAAGAACAATTAAGGAAGTTGGAAGGTGGTATCTAGAACTTAGTAGTAAAGTGATCTACTGATGCATGCAACTTTATGAACTCGGACAAGCCTTGACGCCGTGGCTACACAAAGTTATTTCGCTAAGAATTTTCATTATGTCTTCCCTCTCTTAAAATAGTCGTGATAACCTAAAACCAAATAGTATGATGGCTACAATTTAAATCAGGATACAATTAGAATACATTTACTAATTGTATTCTAAAATAATTTTAATCAGGATCTTTACTGAGTCAAAAGAGATGCAACAGTACAAAAAGCTATAATATAATTAAGTTACCATTTCATCTTCACATCGGAACCGCAAGACAAAGTAAGAAGCTCTTACTCACCCTGTAACAAGAAAAAGTAATGTTTAACCACATGACACTCAAGTACTTGCCAGTATGAAGAGAAATTAATTACAAGAATAGTGAATGGCGTACTGCAACAAAGTTTAAACAGTCTCCACTTGGGAATAGGGTCATCACTTGTCATATTAAAATATTTTATTTAAAAGTACGTATCTGAAGGTCTACCGACACGAGGCATATTTTTGGAAGCAAGTGTTTTATTATCTTTATTTTACTTGGTGAAAACAAGAGGGATAATATAACTTGCTTTAAGAAACTTGCCTCGTGTAAATAGTCATTTAATCTGTCTAAACCTTAGTTCATAGGTTTGAGGATAGTAATTAACAATATTAACAACGGCATTCATAAAATAATAATTTTTTATGTACATACTGCACATTAGTGCGAATTATTCTTAGCAATACATGTACACTTGCTATATGTATAGTGATGTCTGACACATCACATAATCCATTTATCGGACAGATAAATGCAGCTTCGTTATAACGAAGAACAAAACTATTTCTTTACTGAGATAACCCGAGTGGCATCTCTAAAAAAGTATAAAAGTAAATGAGATATGGAATCCGTTTTGCATATCATTATAAGTTGTTACAATCAATGTTACTTGACAAATTTTATAAAATTATTGGCAACTTCAAAACCCTATAGCACAACACTGAGGTATTACTACTACGTTAGTAATATAGTTCAATGTAGCACAATTGTATATTTGGTAACCCTGTCGAGGGACAGTGTCCCTAAGTGGACGAGAAGTCTAGACAGGACGCTCGTTGGACAATTAATTGTCTGGGGTACGAGCCCCCGACATTCGGCAACATTCGAGACTCATAACTGCATTACTAAGTGCCATTTGAGGTTAGCCGTATAAAATTAATGTGGTTTTTATTGTATGCAATTATCGTAATGGGGGGTCGTCTGGATTACATTATTAGAAGTACGAATAGTGGTCAGCGCATTTAAACGATCATTATAATTTAATGGTAGGTACTTAAAGTTAAAAGACTTAATTGTTATATTTCAATGTGTTAACTGTACGGTTTAGTAAATTGTGAACTTAAAAACAAAATTTCATATAAAGATGCAAATGTAAAAATAGTAAAATAAATATTAATCATATTTATAAACTTAAAATAAAACGATGTGCGAATTGTCTAATAAGTACTTACTTATCGATTATAAATTACTTACTTACTCTCAATATATAAGTTATAAATGTAATTTATAAGTAAAATTAATGCGTAAACATAAGTACAGAATAAATAATACATATATTCAATTAAGTAAAGGTAGGCAAGCATGTGTTGTCACTATCTAAAGTCTTATATGGCAATATCTGATCTCTCCAAGCTATCAGGGAATATAATTATTATTATACATTTAGTATGCCCTTGTACAGTGATTACTTACGGTACTTTCTCAACTTCCAGATATAACATAAGTATGAGGCGATCCCGAGAAGTATTATGTTTTAAGTACGGCTATAACGGATGCTATAATTCAGCGGATGGGGATGTTTAATGTTGTTAAACAGCTTATTTAGAATAAACTGAAAAATCACGAGGTTTCTAAAGCATATAGTTAATTATGAGGAGAAGCCTCAGAGTTTGAATATAAAATACAGTTGTGTTTATTATCAACTACAGTTCAAACTACAGAAGGAAATTCAAACTGCCTAGTTTCCAAGGTAGCTAAGCTTTGACATAAGTTTAAAAATATTTTGTATTTTAAATTATAATTGATATTACAGAGCTTAGGTAATAAAGGCAATTTCTAATGTAGGCCACACGTAGGTATCTCCTCGAGCACCGTTCATTTCAATAGCAAGAACAGCCTTACAGAACCTACTGATCCCTTTTTTTCGTGTTTTAAAGAAGTATAAATGTGGTGGACTAGACTAGACTGGTTTGTGTATTATTATATGCACGTATATTGTACCAATATAATATGTAACGGGTATTAACGCGATCATGCATAATGTTTACCTTTTTTATGCTTGACGTTTCGACCAGGTTACACCGGACGTGGTCACAAGCTGACTACTACTACTGACTGACTGACTACTGCTGAGTCAGCTTGTGACCACGTCCGGTGTAACCTGGTCGAAACGTCAAGCATAAAAAAGGTAAACATTATGCATGATCGCGTTAATACCCGTTACATATTATATATACATATATCATGCAACGCGAAAGTTTAAAAGTTATTATTGTACCAATATCACACAAAAATCTAACGAGGGAACTACTTCTCGTACTGTCAATTTTTAAAAACAATATGGTATAAGGAATAATTAAAGAAGTACACCAGTTCCACATGAGCAACCACTCATGTACGAATGATTACAATAATAATTAGTGTGATTAACACGGTGGTGTGTATTTAAAATACATGTCCTTCGACCGCATATTTGCTTATCATGCGGGCATACTCATGGTGCGGCGGCCACATAAAATAGAAATCATTGGCATAGCTATAAAACTCTGCCAGCCAGGCTTTGCCGTAACATAGTATGTCGTAATGGCTGTAAACCTAAATGCTAAATAGAATATTTTTGTTGCAAATGAGCTCAAATTACGGTTAGATAAACGAGTTTAAAATACTTGTGTTATATCGTATCGGCGTATATTCATACATACAAATATTACGCAGGTATGTACTCATTGGATAGTCACAATTATATAACACCCAATAAGCCGTTATAGGAGAGCGAGCCAATTGACATTAACCAGAAACGTTTCTAGACTGTGTGCTGCAGAGAATATCTTATCAGAAAAACCTAATTTGGTCAACTTAGATCCTCAGCATGGACCGTTAAGATCAATGTAAAAGTCTACCAAGGGACCAGCAACTCATTCAGTTGGTTGTAACTGGTAAACACACTAGCTCATCTCTCTTAAGGCGCGATTCCATTAGGCAACTCTTGCATGCAAGTATGGCGTCACATTTGCGTACAAGTAAATTGCTTGGATTGGAAACATGTCTTCGAGAGTGTGCAAATTGACACAGGTTTCATTTGCATACAAGTGGAGATGTTCAATAATTGAGTAGACCATCATGGGTGGAAGAGGTACTCCTCAATAAAATTTTTTTTTTTCTCGTGCTCATACCAGAAACATAACGTGTGTTAAGACATTATGTTTCTATCATTTGTCCAGCAATAGATATCATGTGCGTACCTACACGTCACTCGTTCGAAATTATAATTTTATTATTAATTTGCAGGTCACTTGAATAAAAATATTTACCAGTTCAAACTACCCCATACAAGTTTTAACTTGTATGCAGGTTTGTACAAGTGGTATGCAATTAAAATAGAACCATAATACTACCATAACAAAACGCTACACATGTAGCGAGTTACGCAAAATGATTGATATTGAAATACATCACTGAGTAATCCTGCAGATAAATATAGGTAAAACATTATGTACAGAAGGCGTAACAAGAACTTACGCACAATAAAATAAAATATGGCAGGCCAGCAAATATTTTAACAGTAGGTACCCGAGTTAAGTAATACAAGAACAACCTAATTCTTCGATTGCTTATAAATAAGTTGTTCATGAATATTTCATAACATCTGTAATAAGTCCTTGGACCAGATATTTTCATACAGTTGGCATTAGTTGAAGTCTGTAAAGACGAGTCTACATTACCGAGCCGGTTTTCTTGCCGGCAAACGATTTATGTGACGACTCATACATTACGTTAAATGGTCCAAAATCGATAGTACATTTGACATCGTTTATATAATCATGTAGCGTTTAGCAGCAGCTTTAGAGTTTATAACCGTACCGTTATAAATAAACCATCAAGCATTCGGTTAGAAAAAAGCTTATGCTTATTTACCAAGTATACTTTGTTAGTGTCATTATTTTAGTTGTAATCGTTAATTGTAATGCCTGTTAATCTTCTTCTCTCTTAGCCTTTATTATTCCCAAGTCACTTGTCTAACCAGATTTCACTGGATATCAGTTTTTACACGGAGCGGCTGCCACCTGACCTCTGCAACCCGAAAGCTAACGATACCCTAAGGCTAGACCAGTATCAGGATATTAGAAGGTACTGACTTTCCCAATAACGACTGCCATAGATGTTCATGGCAGCCGGGACCAAAGGCTTAACGTGCTCTCCGAGGCACTGGGCAGGCGATAATTGTCAATCAATACGCACATAATATCGAAAAGTCATATAACTTCCGAAAGTCAGAGGTGCTCGACGTGGATTCGAACCCGAGACCCTCTGTATTGCAGTCTGTTGGTCTCCCCACTGAGCTATCGCTGATGCCTGTTAATCATTCTATAAACTTGACTTGGGATTTTTCGAACCACACAATAGGTAGGTACCTATCTCGATAGATGTGCACTCCTAGCATCAACATTTAGTAAAACAAGAATATTTGGAACGTACAATAATCGAATCAACCTGGTCCACAAAAATAAACTGCCGAGCACCGACCTGCTCTAAGAATAGCATAAGTTAGGCCAAAGTCTAACAATATCCCGGCAAGGAGCGGATATCAGTGTAAATACTCCTTAATTCTCTTTCGGAAAGAAGATGTTATTATATTTTCATTTATTATGATTATGAATGTCCCATTTGTACTGGAAACAAAGCAAGAATAATATCCAGATAAGTTATCCAAAACAAAAATAATATTTCATAGAATCTGACGTAAGGAGGCAATATATTTACAGCATTCTCCATCGTACTACCTAATTAATACGATAATAACAATAATATATTCTACCACATACACACAACACCATCTAGCCCAAACTAAGCAGAGCTTTATACTATGGGTACCTACTAGGCAATGGATAAACCTACACATGTACATATATTTTTTTTTTTAAATACATACATATTATACATAGAAACAGACCCAGACCCAGACCAAGACAAACATCTATGTTCATGCACACAAATATTTGACTTGTGCGGGAATTGAACCCGCGACCTCAGGCGTGGCAGTCGGTTACACTAACCACTACGCCCGCGCCATCGAGGCCGACAAATACACCTCAAAATTGGATTCGGATCTTTATCTTTTTTTTTTCCTTGTATATATATAGCAACGAACAGTCTTCTCATATTAAAGGTCCAAGTTTTAATTTATGCGAACACCAATTCCGTGGCACCAAACAAATATAGGTTTTTCTTAAATTATACGACAAAATTAAAATTTATTTTAATAATAATAATAATAATACTTAATAATAATAATATTCTACCACATACACACAACACCATCTAGCCCAAACTAAGCAGAGCTTGTACTATGGGTTCTAGACAATGGATAAACATACATATATACTTTTTTTTTTGTAAATACATACATATTATACATAGAAACACCCAGACCAAGACAAACAGCCGTGTTCGTGCACACAAATGTTTGACTTGTGCGGGAATCGAACCCGCGACCTCAAGCGTGGCAGTCGGTTACACTAAAGTCATAGTTTAATGTCAATAAAGTAAACAATATGCAACATATCCGTTTAATTACTAAAAAATAATTAACTGAAAGGGTTAGAACGTTTATTCGATATTCTACGGTATACAAGTTATTCTATAACACTAATCCAGTATCATGAAAAGCTGTATTTTCATAAATAAGTAAGGGGGCTTTTTATATAGACGTTCGTAACAACAGTGACTGACGCACAAAATGACTTTTATTTAAAGTCACCTAACCAGAGCAACTGTGTTTAACTCTAGATCGACACAACGTCCTCTATACTTCACAGGGCCATTGGTAAAAATAAGAATCCAGTAGCTCATGAGAACTGCAGAAAGAGTAAAGATAAAGTAGTCATGACGCAAGTACCTAAAGCTAACTACAAAATAAAACTACAGACGTAGCTCTATTCAAAACATTCAATAAAGTACAGACGCTTACAAACATTTTCGACATCTACCCGCAATTTAGTGTGCGTCCACGGCCATTAGCTAAAGGGTATTATCGATGACATAAACCAATTTGTAGCAGATTTATCAGTAGGAGGTATCTTCGTATCGACTGTTAATGGCACCGGGGGACTGACGACGATCTTCGCTACAGATTACATTGGAAATTGCTATCAGTTTAAAATAGAAAATATTTTGTAAAGGAAACGCTAATGGAGTGGGGTTGTGATGTCATTTTGTTATTATTTTCATGTACAAACTGATATTAAAAATGGTTTTAGAGAGGTAATCATTATAACCGACCATTCTACTAAAACCTTAACGTCCTTTTTACCAACCTCCTAATTAAACGATGTCGTGAAAATAGTAAGGAGAACTTGGTAGAAATAGCTAGCCTGAATTCACGACTAGGTTTCTATCAGGTTTAAATAATATAAAAATTAAATGAGTAAATCAACGAAAATTTATTTATATGTAGCAAACGAGCTGCCTCGTTGGCGCCGCGGTAATGAATGCGACTTCTATGTATGAGGGGTCGGGTTTTAATCCTAACGGAAATACTGTTTTCGAGTCAAGAAACTCACAGTAGAACACGGAGTCTGAAACCATGACCGCTGAACGGCTAAATCATTGACATGGTCAATCTAATTTTCAAATATCATCTAATGATATTATTATATCAGAGTGGACATATTTTGCATAACAATGATTATTATTAATTTCTGTAAACCGCAATAATCATTAATGAACGCGTGCCTATTGGTACTGTATTTTAATTATAATCCCGTTCAACAAAACACCAAGTGAAATGGCTATGAATTAAATAAGGATATAGATAACATAACAGTTATATATAACATAGGTTAGTTAGATAACAGATCAAGATGTTTTCCCTTACAGGTCCTTACATATGAGTATATTCCTTATTCCTATAGTCACATAAAGCATGACTCCTCAATAAGTTAGTACAAGACTAAAAGAGCGTCACAGTACATAACACAGTACATTTCCTGAATCACCACATAAGTCCATATATCTAACTCAAAGCAACCCCAAAAACACAATTTAATTTCATACAAACCAATGATAGGTCAAAGGCAAGGGCGGCCATTTTTCTCTATTAACTATATTAATATACGGCAAAGAACACACGTCATAAAGAGGGCCCATATGGATCACTCATGCCCTTTCCTACGAGTATAATTTGGGACCAAGGATATTAGATCTGCAAATTGGTGGTGTTATCTGCCGCCCTACGATAGGGTGACCATAATATCAGCCCTGTATGTAAACTATCCCATTGTAAAGCATGGGCCTCCCCTCAGAGCGAAGTAGCGAATAGGTAGACTTCACATATTTTCAAGAATATTATGGAGAACTCTCAGACATGCACCTCGTTATATTTTTCTTCACCATGAAAGGAAGCTATAAACTGTTTAATAAGCACAAAACTTCGAAAATGCAGAGGTGATCATTGTGATTGCCAAATCGAATTGGTAATACCTACAAATTATGATATGTATATCTATCTGTATAGAGTATATCTGGCGTATAAATTTTTACTATAAACTATATATATTAATACGTGAACCAAAATCTTTGTACCAATTTTTACGAAAATTGCGAGGACGGAGGAGTTTGAAATTTGGCACAGTAAAACATTATATAGAGAAGCAGTGGCGAATCCTAATATTTTTATAAAATATGCATTAGAAATACATTAAATTAATGAAAAAACATTACACGCATACAACCATGCATTTGACACGCAGTCGAATAGCGTTCGTAGTATTCCGGCATTGTTTGGTTGATATCGTAGAGTTCTTCGTAACTATGGTAACAGATCTTTAGTACCGTGAAATGTGATTATAAAGGTATAGTTTTAGACAATAAAACCTTAATAATGATCAAACTTAAAATCTAAATCAATTATGGGCGAATATCGACCACTTGGCGACCGCTAGTATAAATAATAGAGTAATGATAGTGTTACGTTTACGCAAATGTAATGTATACATGTTAAAATTAACCACGATAAAATATGTATATATTTAGTAGTGTAATTTCAAACACAATGACTTAGTATAATTTTTACGATGTTAAAGCGTAAAAGTAGGCGGGCTACTCTGTTTGAGCAATGCCTCGAGAGCTAATATTATACTGTGTACATTTTTAATTTCATAAAATAATATAAGGCTCATTATACATATTCAACTTAAATTAACAAGGGCAATGTTCAATGAAAAATTTTAATTACATAATGCGATAGCAAACCTGCAACAACATTTAATAAAGAAAATAACGAACGTTACAAAGAGGAAGATATGCCGATATTTACACAAAAATTCTTATCTTACCCGATAGTTAGTAAACCATTCAGTGTCTGTAAATTAAATGTTACAAAATGTTTGGGTACATAATACCACAATCTTTACCGACAGAACTAACAGCTTTACCTGCTTGTCAAGGAATAAGGATGTGTAACACCGCTAGGCCAACAAGAAGATATTGGGTATTTCATACATTAAATACCCAATAGCTTTTTGTTGGCCTGACCCAGAAATCAAACTCCTCATGTACAACAGTCGAATTCCCTATCGCTGCACCACGTAGGCGGTAAGGCATCAACATTATGAGCCCGAACATAAAAGCTTGCCGTCATTTGTCAAACTGTTCGAGGAACAGTTATTCAGAAATCACCGAGGAGTAGACTACATTCAGAGTTACCCTGGCATGGTGTTAATCACGCACCCACCTACCACGCACAGACAAAGTAAAATATAGGTAACCCAAATAATAATACAATAAAAAGTGTGTGTATAAAAATATGAACTCAATTCGAATTACGTGAACAACCTTATAATATGTATTATACATTTTAACTAAGTATACACAGACTCAATTAAAGGCCAAATTAGGCAAAATAAAACGTGCAAATATAAAGATCTTTGACTAGACACAGACGGTTAATTAACATTCACGTCGTACAATACAAACGTAGGTTATTGGAAAGTCAAACTAAATGACGTCTGGAATGTATTGTACTTTTGTTACGAGCTGAATATGTTATACTTATTATATAACGTATCTTATCTACTAAAGTGGCCTCTATACATGATATACACTGGCCGTATTAACTCGATGTTTATTAATAAGGGGCGTATGTAGCTTGTAAACTTATTAATACAATGTTTCGGTTGAAATGTGTATTGGTTAGCGTGTGTATATGATATCAGCTGTGTGTAAGTAATATAATAAACGTATTACGGAAGCGATTAAATAATTACAAACAATATAGTCTGACTACAAATACACACTTGTATATATATACCTGTAAATTACGGCGACAAACCTATTCTGGTAATATCAAAACATGGTCACCGTATCAACATTCCCTCCTCGGCTATCTGTAATGGCGAACACAGCGCCATCTAATAGCAATATTGACCCAGCACAAGCCGCAAAACATATCCCAACACTATTTATATCCAAACTTATTTGATATGCGGAAATTACTAGTGTTGCGAAATTCGCGCGTAGGAGGGTAATGACTAACAGACGTAAATGACGCGTATTGTAATGATATACTTTGGCAATTTATTGAAATTCTCAATAAAATTGCTACCATGCATACATTTAGAATTACGTATTTCTACAAGGTTGTCTGGTTTTTCAATGGCTCCAACACTCTTTAGGAAGAGGCTGGATGATTCTTTTTGTTATAAATTTAAAGTCGCGGAGGCGTTGAGACGTAATAAACATAAACGCATTAAGCAATCTAAACTTTTAAAAATACTCCGTGGAAATAGGTCTTTCTAGAACAATCCACTGACATATATTTTAAATTAGGAACATATGCACTTCTCAGATAAAATAGTGAATAGAACAAAAGTAAAACCGAGTATAAGAACATCAACTTCTAGTACTTGCATTCTAAAAACATGTATCTGGCTTCTGTCCAATCACTTCTGTCACCGCACTAATAAAAAAGTGCGTTTCCTATACAATAAAAATAAATGTCATCCATAATGATACTATGTTACGACTCTTACACTAAAATTGCATTTTGCTACATAGTTTTTCACACATACTAAATGAATGTGACATTCAAAATACACATAAATTATTGATATACATAGAAATTAAGAGAAATGACGTCAATTCCAGATTTTATTATAAAGAACGAATTTTTGATGTGCTGTTAAATTGTAACTTTATAACTGCATCGAAATTTCAATCGAGTCCAATTGAGACTTGCAAAAACTGCAAATATAGACCGAGCTAACTGTTCTGATAAAAAGAAAGAAAAGTTTCGTGATTGGATAAATCGTCCAAAAAAGGACTTTGCGAACCGGTTCACTTACTAAGCGAGAAGCAATTTTGAAACTCTAAAGAATAATTAAGTTCGCTCTATATTATAACAATTGTCAAATAAATAATATAATAGACTGTAAGCGCCTTAACGGGCACTCCCCTGTCACTACTGGATTAAAAACAAAGTCAGAAACGTACGTAATGTATATTTCAGTGATGTTATATATTTTACATACATATAACGTTTGTGATCAAGACTAATTTTGCATTAGCGTTAATCTATTGTTTGTGTTATTCATCCTCCTCTAAAAGTAGACAAAATACGTCCGACATTTCGACACACGTCTAGACCGGCCTATGATTAGTCTGAGCTGAAAATAGTGCCCACATTAAAATAATGAATAATAATAGTAAATAAAGTGAGGAGGCCACTAAACGCTAATGCTTCAGTAATAAAGCCGATTTAATACGCAAATAGTTGACTGGTATCACGCGTTACCTGACCTTGTGTCGTGTCAATGAGGAACAATTCAAACGGAATGTATTTACAAAAGTAATTCAGTGTAGTGATAAAGATGTTATAAAAGCGTGGAAAAAAGCGTTATCGCTGTAAGTGTAAGCACATGTAAAATGTGTAATCTGGTGTAAATCTCGCGGCGCGTGACTAGGCGCTGTACTAGTGGCACAGTGACCGAGATGCGCGCGCGCCGCCGCCGGCGCCAACGTGCGTGTGACGCAACCGCGTAGGGCAGATACTGCGCTACCCGCGCCTACATCTATCGTCATGTCTGCTCGCCGGATAAACGCCGGTAAATACTCTTGAATTTGCATACCGGCGCGCCATTCATTTCGACTCCGTTACGTGATTGTTTCACAGCTAAATGCATACGATGTTTCATAAATGTGAGAACAGGTTGATCACCATACAGACAGAGAACTATAACACATGATATGTCGTAGTTAATTTGGGAATTCTCGAAGTTTACAGGATGACGCAAATATGAGAAACATCAAGAGATCATATGATTCTAAAATGTCCGTGTGCTAGACGCATCATGGTATTTTTCACTTCATAAAACTGTCTGGTCAGTGACGATAGTAATATAAAATGCAGATTCCAATATTAATTGTTGTTTATGACGTTGGGGCCAGTGTTGGCTACAAGTAAATATGCTTATCAATTAAAATTAACGATTATCTAGTTAAGCATGATTAACGATTGACTTGATTGAGAGACTCATGTTATATAATATTATGCAAAAAGTGTTTGTTTGTATTTTCATCAAAATAAAACCATATGTATCAAAACATTATATATTTTGTACTTTGTGAATGCAAACTGCATTTCCACATTATTCCAATTTTTCGTTTTGAATGTTGCAGCGTCCAATCCAGACAAAGGGTTAGAAAATAAACAACATCGTCTCTCTGCCAAGTAATAGACAATTACGACATAAAATTTTAAGATCTGGCTACTATTACTGTTAGCTAACATGATTAAATTTGCTTAATCAGATGTATGCTTAAAATTAATTTTGAATATGAATCACGATTAAACCGATTGAAATTTATAAGAATTAGTAATGGATTTAAAACTCAATCGATGAATGCTATCACTACGTGTGACGTTTAAAATGTCAGTTAGAATTATTATCGAGGTAGTCTTGACACTTGGTTCAAGTACAATGTTTAGCTATCCATAAACGCCGGAATAGGTTTCAGGTCGGCGCTATACGAGGGTCACCGGCTCGTATTGTAACGACATCGGTAACATCGTTAATTACTTGTGTCCGTGCATAATTCACAATGGACGAGGAAAATCACCGATTGAATATTAATTAGCTAATTAGCAAATGGTATTGTCGCAGAGCTTATTTCTAACAGTTGTATGGTAATGTCTGAGAGTACTGTGTAGAAAATCGTGGAGTCGGCTTATCGGTTATTCGCTCCGAATGGAATGATCGATAATAATCGATCGTGGGAATGTTGGTTATCCTAATAATATATACTTGCTGGCCCAGCAGTTGATTTTCTGCTCATTCCAGTAGGCGGTGCAAAGCTATGACGCCAAACAGCCAACCACCACTACATGCTAGTATTGTTCGCTACCATACTAAGTTGTTAAATTATTTATGTAATATATACCGTCACATTCTGTAAGGTTTTAATATTGTTTAATATACGAAAGCGGATAAACTTTGAACTCTGTTTCGGTAAAGCAATATTACTCAGCTTTGTATAGATAGATATGAAAATTTGCAAAACGTTTTGGATGTTTGAAAATCAATCACGCGTTAACCGTTGACAGGATTTGTATGCAACTTAGCACGCAGATAGCCTGGATTTTAACATAAAATAGTTTTTATTGTATTTTCGTGAGGCATTCGCGGGTAAAGCTGTGATAATACATATCGAAAATCAAGCAGATTCTTAATGAATACAGATGGCGTTGACTCAGTAAACCCATGTCAATCTCTAAGAACGTCTCGTATAGTCCCGGGGCATACGTTTATGTGCGATCTTGAGGTCCTGGGATAGATTTCCGGGTAGCGGGACGTGTTATTCTGTTAGGAAATTCTCTGTCGCAGCGAAGTCTGGCAATGTGCCCGGTATATAGCAATAGGGTTGCCCTCTATTACGTGTGATCTTATACATAGACCTGACGCAATGACGTTGTTATACACTTGTGCCTAGACTTTCGGGCATATACGCAGAGTCTATTTAATGGATTTATAAGGACTGCGTAGATGGCGCAATGTCACCCCTACTAAAGTGTTTTTTGTAATTCGATTCTTCGCCTCTGTCGTTTCGCTCTTGGCAGAGCGGTCGTGGTCACTTTGAAGCGTCCACGTCCGTGGTAGAGGCGGACACAGCTTTTCGCACCATCTCCCGCCATCTCTCTCTGTTGACAGACTGTTTAGCGCAGTCTGATATGCGGTTTCCTACAGCGGACTTCACTTGGTCAGTCCAACGCATAGGTGACCTGCCGCGCAATCTAGTGCCCTCCACTTTCCCTTGTACAACCAGCCGCTCTATGGAGACGTCAACCCGCCTAGAGACATGTCCAAAGTACTGCAGTATGCGCGACTGTACTACGGCCGACAAACGCTGTGTGATGCCAAGTTCCTAAAGTATGGACACGTTGATGCGGAACTCCGTCCACGATATCCCAAACATCTTTCTTCAGCATCACATCTCCAAAGCATCTATTTTCCTCTTTTCCAACTCGCGCACTTTCCATGTCTCTGCTGCGTAAAGAAATATGCGGAATACAAGTGTTCGTACGAGCCTGATTTTGGTAGCTTTGGTGATGTTGCGATTCCTCCACACTTTCTTTAACTTCTCCATCGCGGTTCTAGTTATGGTCATACGTCGTTTTACTTCATCTACGCAGCCGCCGTTGTTTGAGATTAAACCTCCAAGGTATATGTAGGCCTGGACCACGTCGCAATTCGCGATCTGTGTCACTTCGGGCAAATTGTCGTTGACGCGATCCACGATCATATTTTTGTCTTAGTTCGATTGATCTTTAACCCAATCATAAAGCTTACGCGCTCCATCCTGAGAAGTAATTTCTCCATAAGGTCAGCGTTACTCGCAAATAAGGTGGTGTCATCTGCATATAAGTTCGTGATTTTGTGTCCACCAATCACAACAGCATCAGTCCAATCTTCGAGAGTGATTCGCATTGAGGATCTTGAAACAAGGATTGACAGTAATTCCTCCAAACTTTGAAAATTTTGACCAGTTCGGTGACTACTTGGCCATGCTGGTCTTCGGTAGCTCAGGTTTTGGACGGCCGAGTTTTTGTAATGAGGCGAATCTTGTGATACTATCTCTTGACTCATATCTGTCTGCGTGAGACTCAATTTCCTTACACATGTTGCGGAGGTAGATATTATGATCTTGTCTGCATTTATGCTGTTTCTGTGCCGACATTTTATTAATATCCTTAATATTGGCTCCGGCTGCTTTCATCTTTCGACGTTTTTTGACAAGTTCAAAGGTGCCATCAGTCATCCAATGCTGTCTTTTGCGAGTTTTAGTTGGTGGTGCAGTTTTTGAGATAGTTGTTGTGATGAGTGTCTTAGCTCAGTTCCATAGTGCATCAGGTGTTTCGTTAACTAGATCTGCCTCAGACCATTGTGCCCAGTTCTGTTCAACAATCGAACGAAATCTCAGAACATCTTTTACCTCTAGCTTTCTCGGCTTTTTTAGGATTCTGGCTGCTGTCAGCTTGACCTTTAGTCTAGATATCAAAAGTTGGTGGTCAGATCCGCAATCAGCTCCAGGTTACGTATGAGCATTTGTTACAGATGATCTCCATCGCGACCGAGTCATGATGTAATCTATTTGGTTGCTAGTTTTTACATCGGGCGAAACCCAGGTTTACAGCCTTCGAGGGTGGTGTTGAAATATGCTATTCACAATCAGCAGATCGTTTTCTGAAGCGAATTGTATTAAGTGTTTACCTCCATCATTCCGCTTCCCTAGCCCAAATCGCCCGGCGCATTTAGTGTATAGTTATACTCTCGTGTTAAATCAATCGTTAAAATAAATTTATTTATATAATAAAAAATAATAAATATTTTTCATAGTTTCACGACAGTGACATTATCTCTAATATGTAAGAATTGTTATATAGGCAAAATCATTAATATATGTTTAAGTAAGTTCGACATCAAAGACTATAAAAGACAACAAAACATAAATAACTGTTTTATAACGAGCATAGCCAATTTTGAAAACCTGTCAAATTAAAGCAATTGCCTGTCAGTAACAAACTTAGACGCGATTTTATGGTAACTCTCCCATTTTACATAGACAACAAAGGAATAGACGCAGACTTTCAAAAACATGTATCCAATGAAAACGTCAGTTTTATTACAAAAATAGGGACACCATTGGATATCTTTGATAACCATATTCAAATAAAATGTAGCCCATTTTGTTATCCCAGAATAGGTTATTCCTTCTTTGAACTGTGTCTCTGGCGCGCGTACGCTTAAAAGGACCGTTAGTGATACATAAGAGCCAAGAATGCAAGGTTAAATAGGAATTAATAGTCTGCGGAGATATTTAAAAAGCTACGACTTTTTCTAACATTTGAATAACTTTTCTATAGATAGAATATGTTTAGTTGCCAAGCGGAACTCCGGCTCAATATCTAACTGGATTACACCGTCGCCCGACGACAACATCTAGTTCAGTGATCTCCTAGACTTTCTTCGTCACAGAAACTCAATTAGTTTCGTATTCTTTTTAACACATTCATGTTATGGAAACAACGATGAACTAACGGACTACATTAAGATCAAACCAGAAACATTATTTTAGGATAATTAAAATTGGCACTTAAAATAGTTTCGCTTTTATGAAATAGATATGTTATTGTCTTTGGATTAGCTTTTTATACTATTAAGGTGGCAGACAAAAAATGGCTTAGCCAATTAATACAGGCACTTCTTTTAAAAAGAGTTTTACTTTTAGGAAATAGGATTATTATTGTCTACGGCTGTATTTTTTATACTATGGAGACAGCAATCAAGAATACGTCTTGGCTCATAGCAATCGATTATCTATATAATAATACGTGAAGCAAAAACTTTGTACCCCTTTTTACGAAAATTGCGCGGATGGAGGAGTATGAAATTTGGCACAGTTAAAGTTTATATGGAGAAGGAGGGGCGAGTACAAATATTTTTATAAAATATGCATTAGAAACATATTAAATTAATGGAAAAACACTACACGCACACAACCATGCATTTGACACAAGCAGTCGAATCGCGTTCGTAGTATTTCGGCATTGTTCGGTTGACTTCGTAAAATGCTTCGTAACTATGGTTACATACATACGTATGTGGAGTAGGTGACTATAACTCTCTAATATAACTAATGTGTCTTAAATGTGTGTATACTTAATTTTAATTTGTTAAATGAGTGCAGTGTTTGACAACAAACTGTAACACAGTTTGGCGAAATTATGTAAAAATGAAAATGTAGCACAATTATTTGAAAATAAAAATAAAAAAATGAAATGTGATTATAAGGGTATAGTTACCTATCTAATATTTATACCTAGATATACCTAGATATTTATACCTAGAATAGTTATACCTAGACAATAAAAAATTAATAACGATCAAATATAAATGTAATTAAATTATGAACGAATTTCGACCACTAGGCGGCCGCTAGTACTCGTTAATAGAAGTACTGTATGCTTGCGGTAGGCATCCTATATTTCGGGCACGCCACGATCGTGGCGGTAAGTCCCGTGTTTGAGGAGTGGCTGGAGAGGCGCCATGGCGCCCTCACCTTCCGGCTGACACAGGTAATGACTGGCCACGGTTGTTTTGGCCAGTTCCTGTGTCGTATACGCCGGCAAGAGACGCCCGGTTGTCACCACTGCGGCGACTGCCGCGACGTAGTTGAGGACACGGCGCTGCACACTTTGGCGGTTTGCCCCGCCTGGGCATCGCAGGCCGTGAATTGATCGCGGCAGTCGGATTGGTTGCCCTCTCGCTCCCGGCCGTAGTTCAGTCTATGGTCCGGAGTGAGAGGTCGTGGAACGCCGTCGCCTCCTTTTGTGAGGAAGTCATTTCCATCAAGGAGGCGGCGGAGCGGGAGAGGGAGCGTTTGAACCCTCTCCCCAACCGCAGTACCGGGCGCCGGAGGGCGCGGGACGACCTCCAGCCACCCTGAGGTTTGACCTGGGGGTGGCGGGCTTTGTGGGCCTGCCCGCCATCCGTTCAGCACCAGGTCCGAGAGGCGGCGTGCGTGTTCCCACGCGCGCCTCTGTGTTGAGTCCGTCTCCCCTCTAGGGGGGACAGTAGGGAGTGGTAGAAGTGCCTTTAGGGTAGGTCTTTCGTGTAGTGGCCTGCCGTTTCATACGGCGGGCCGAAACCTCGGCGGGGTCGCGACCGCATGCGAAAGTGATTCGCGCGGCCCCGTCGATAGTGGTTTTATCGAGGAACACCGTGGTAGGTTTAGTCGGTATTCCGGGAGGTACTTTATCATCTTAACATCTCATTTTACCCCGGCGAGTCCGACATAACCCCTCCGCCCGCCCCCGCGGAGGGGTATGCGTCATGCATTCCCCCACGTAAAAAAAAA
Organism: Catocala fraxini; assembly: GCA_930367265.1. Lineage (NCBI taxonomy): Eukaryota > Metazoa > Arthropoda > Insecta > Lepidoptera > Erebidae > Catocala > Catocala fraxini. The sequence goes on along the minus strand of OV884039.1, from coordinate 22,267,583 downwards.
AAAAAAAAAAAAAAGGCATCCTATATTTATGTACATGCTAGTCGATATGCGAAGACCTCACACACATATTTCAATAGCCGGCCTACCTTGTGTGTTTCGTATTACTTGCAGTTGCATGAGTTACACTTGAGAAAACGGAGAATTAGTGTCAGATGATATTACTTATAATTATATATTATTATTATTACAAGCTTAATAAAAAGCAGTTTTCATTGAAGAAACCATTTAAAAATGGCGCGCGCGGTAAAGTTGTTTACTACATTGGTTGTACATAAGTATCTTTTACATACATCAATAGAATTACAAGTATCATAATATAGTCATGGAGGGATAGGCAGAGGTATATTTCACTAATATTTAATACTTTTATGACCTTTATCACGACGATCGGCCCATGTCACTGAATACATAAAATGACCCGAAATATTAGCATATCATACCTAAATACATCGACTCACGCTTTAATATACCCTAAGGAGATGATAGAGGTACATTTCAGCAGCTTTGTCTTGTCTTGTAAGCCTATTGCTCTCAACCGAGAACATTTACTAACATTTACACAACAAATGATAACAGACTTTCGAACAGATAACCGCAGTGACAGTAAGGCGACTACTCAAAACAGTGCACTATGCAATTAATATCCATAACATCTAAAATCAGTTAGGCGTTAATAAGCGGAAATCCGTTGCAATAAAATTATTAAGAATTATTAGACGCATATTTTGTGTTCTAAGTGGAATACTGCAAGTTGGAGTATGCCCGGATCCCATGACGCGGCAGTCCCTATCCAGAGAATTTCGGTATTATCAACCTTTTTCGATTGCAATAGTTGGGGTGGGCAATCCGAGGGTGCGTGGCGGATTCCTCTCTTCCCAATAATTTTTAATCCATAACACCATTTGACAATCGAAATCAAAACACTGCCCGCCACGTATAAAAATAACAAAGAACATACGAAATTTTCTATCAAAGTAAAATAAATGTACCTACTTAACCTGCAAAAGGAAAGGTAACGATTGCACAACGCTGCGCAATGTATCAACCTCTATTTCAAGACGTCGCATACATATCTTGGCACACGGAGGAATGCACCACATTGTATGATTGTCTAGTGTATTTATAGAACGAGTACCTTTGAATCGAGGAGTACTTGTTTTCTCATACTGATAAATGTCAAACGCATGTGTTGTTTCAATTGCAGATTAATAATCAATTTGTTTTGCGATTGGTTTATGATTCAGCGTTTTGAAACCTTCCTTTAAATCAACGGCAGTGGATGCGCGAGAATAAGACAAAGGTCAGTAACAAGCTGTCTTATTTTTCGCGCATGCAATTACAATGATTTAAGAAACGGTGGTAAGGCTCTAGGTCTCGGATTCGACTGGTGGACCAGATAAGGCTATTTTATGCATTAAAGGAGACAGACAAGCATACGGCCGCTTATCGTAATTATGGATGATTGCAACATCAAGAACATAATCGGGCATTGCCGACCGAAGTGATCGTGATGCTTCACAAGGACGAAGATTACTAGTTAATCACATGACAGGTTGGAGGTACTTTTTCAGCTGGGCTACTCCGGTTAAAACCAGAACCTGGATTTAAACGAGGATGTCCTATCTCTCAAACTTGGACTAGTAGGTAAGTGGTCGCTTCGCCACTGTCACTGCACCGAGTGTCGTTCGGGTTCGATTCCCACATGTGTCAAAAATTAGCCAATGAAATAGTTGTACCAAATCTGCGTGTTCTTTTTTGCCTTGCTTTGGTTAAAAAGTCTCCCAAGACGCAGGAATTACTCCTAGAGAAAGAGTAGTGCTTATTAAAAAATAAAATAGCGTATTGCGTTCATTCCAAGAACTGTTTATAATTGGAATGGAATATATCAGTCTGATGCAAAACACTTGAACCGATAACGCACTAAGTATGCACCAAGAACAGTAGTTTTTAAACAAGTGGGTAGCACCAGGTCAGTATCTCATGGTCCACCGGACTATTGACCTATTTCTACCCAACTTTACTACCGGCGCGGCGGCGTGGGATAAAACATCTGACAATCGCACAAAATATGCCGTTGCTAAGGCAAATTTTGTTCTAGATATTGTGAAGATTTTGTTTATTATACTAACATTGTTAATGTGTGCGATATGATTGGCTTTTTGACCCGTCGTCGGGGCGATAAATGGCAACATTGGCTGATAGTTCCGAGGTTACAAAGTCAAGTATTACATAGCAAATTAATATTAACAAATGACAAATAAGAAAATGACGTGCGGTAACCATATTTGGTGAAATATTGGTGTAATACGGACCTTGTGGTGTCAACTTATTATATAACTGCTATTACTTAAGCAGTTTAAGGTCATAGCTCAAGAGCCACCCGGCACCCGACCAACACCGCAGCGCCTCGAGCTGTTAGTAATCTTAGTATGGAATACTACGGGTATACGCTCACTACAACTCCGGAGCGCCTTGCTTGCGGGCTGACTGTGCGCGGACGGCGAGTGGGCCACTGGGTGACCACCCGTTGCCCGCACGCTTGCCTTGCGTTAGCCACGCGCAGTTCTCGAATGGATCGCGCGCCGTCCACGAGTGGTCCACGCGCCGTCCGTGAGTGGTTTACGCGCGTGGACGATGCATCGGCGCCACACCGCTCCCTCACAATCTACTCATCTATTCGCGGACAACGCAATGGTCGGGTGCCGGGTGGCTGTAATGAGCTATAATCTTTATTGTTACCGCACAAACATCCTAAGGACTACGATCGCATACATACATACATATTTAGTCTTAATTCTATATTTCTGTACAAAAAACACATTTCGTCGGCTATGGTTTCAAATCACACATTATAGGTATCGCCTATTGGTGTCTACTAAACACAGAAGCCAGTCTCCGTACTGATACCAAGAATTTTTGATATGAAAACCTTACAACACTTTGCCTAACCTGAGAATCAAATCCGAGACCTCATTTACAGTAGTCGCATTCCTACGCTGCCGAGGCAGTCACGGCACGACATAAGTACAGTATAAAAAATCTAATACCTAGTAATATTCAAATGCACTCTAGTGTATTAGCCTAAAAAACAAGCTGCAACAAATGACAGTATCATGACATCGGCATCAATTGAACATTATGTTTTCGACTCATACTCCGTTTATCAGTACTACGGTAAACGGTAACATAAATACTTATGTTTGATATTATACATGCCACGCATACAGCATATCATTGAATGCGCATCACAAACATGTGCAACTAGTTGATAATTATGATAATATTTTATGCACATGTGTATTTAAAAAACAAAGGATTTTCCAGAGATAAGGAAAATTCATGATCAAACATCGTTTACCATATAACTTGAATGTGGTATATGTCTGTCTATGTGATATATTATAATAAGGAAAAATGTCAATTGGCTAATTCTGCGAAATCGTAGACGTGTTTTCATAGATACCGAAGAAACTTAAAATATGAGTACTTGTCGAACTTTGTTCTATGAACAAGTGTAGCATAATAAAGTATGTAACAATCTCCTCGATATCATCATAGGGAAATTTTAAAAGTAGTTTAGTTTTATCCAGTTCAGGATTAGCAGCTTTACAATGTTTTCGATTCATTGAGCCCTATAACATTACCAAAATCTTACTTCCATTAATCATTTGGTGAAGAATTAATTATATTATATAACAATTTTATAAATCCTTTCTCTCTAAAACCAAACTACGGCACTGCAAATGTGCGTGACTCGATTCAAGCGACTTTAAAACACGCACGCATTCATGTGAAAATGAGCAATTTATGGTCAAATTAACAATCAATATTTTGCGTACTCGTGTTGGATTCTGTGCTTCGTCATTCTAGGCAACAGGTACTCTTTTAGTGGGCAGTAAATATTTAAATACATCTTAAAGTTTACATAACATCTTGTTATCCTCAAGAAGGTACGCAGAATTACTATTAAGTAAACTGCTCTTAAGCCAAAAGACTCGACCAGCAACTGGTGCTTTGCCAGATATTTCACTATCTGTGAATAAATCTTCTTGAGTAATAGTATAATAATATATAGAATTGGTGTAATATATTATTTGGAAAAGAGGTCAATGTTTGCACGAATATTTGAAATTTACCCATCGACTATTAGAAATGTTTTCGTTTAGACAAGGTCTTTATTGACGATTTAATCTATGATAGGCCTTGGATTATGTATGTTCAAAACCAAATACAAGGATTATCAAAATAACCCACGTATCTACTTACAATAGTTGAAACTTACAGCGGTGTAAGCAGTTGTAACAAAGAAACGACAAGAGCAAAGAACATTCACAGCGCATCTTGTTCTGTGGCAAAAATAGTAATTAAAAATAAGCTAAATATATTCTAAAATCCAGATCCTCTCAGTTGATAGCCTGCATTAGGTGTAGAGAACACAATCAAAAATAAAACCGAGAGATCGGCCATGCTTTTGGCTGGGGCCGTTTCTTTGTCATCAACGCCCATACCGCTGATACACAAACTATAGCATGGAACTATTATAATTTCTTCTAACTACTACAAATACAAACGTTAAGCATAACTATAGGCATAATGCCAGATGTAAACAAAAAAGTATATTCTTATATTTTTTTATAATAATGTGATAATAAGTCAAAATACTGTAAGGCTGGTAATGAGTGCCAGCTAGCGGTGCCAGTAACATTTTTACGTGTTTCATCATCTTTTTTATTAAATATAACACCGCCGACAGTCTGCAAAGGTATTATTCATCTACTCTGAAGCTAAAATACTAGAGTTACAATATAAATAGAACGTTTATCTACATATCAATAGATACGAGTCCTCTCCAATCGTCAGCTATATCTAGCTGTCTAGGCTCACCACACAAAGGCGAAACGGATAGGTTCCCGAGTACACAATGATATCTCTCTGACGACTCCTATTAACCTATATTCATCCACTTATCAACCAACCTTGAATGTCCAAATCCTCTCAAGAAATTGGCACAGCTAACCCAAATAAAAGAGGCGTGACATTGAAAATTCGTAATTTGTGAATCTCATTCATTATTATAAGAAATAAAATTAAAAAGAAACGAAATGTCGTCTAGCCGGTAATTTACATTATGTATAGAGGAGATTCGTTGGAAAAAAACCGCAATATTTTACAAGGTATTTAAGGAACCAGTTACGACGTAGTAAAATGAATTCTCTGTGCCTATACGAGCTGCGTAGTAACAGGTGTTCTACAACATTTTATTAATTTTAAACGAGTATTGTATCCGTTGTAGAGCCCGCGACGCCTCCGTATTTAAATCGGTGCCAGTTTTGATAGTTTCCTAAAACTGTGAACATTTTACCATACATTTTACTATAGGTTTTAGTTTATCCGGGTTTCCTCCAGGCACTAGTAGAAAGAGTTCAATACAGTTTTGACTTTATTGATGGTATACTGGTTATAATTGAGGTTAATAACAGAGCAGTGACTTCCGCAGGGGCAAATATTGCTATTACTTACAGATAATAATGTAATTGTTCCGAATCTTGGTCTTTCTTTTGCTTTATCGACTCTATGCCATCGCGCCACAGGGTGACATTGTGATATTTACATTAAAACGAAAAAAATAATGAAAAGGTTCTACATACTGTTAAAAGTCGCGTGTCAAGGGTACATACAGAACGTTTATTCTAAAGAAAACGTTATCAGTGTATCAGACTGGTGCCTCTGTGTCGCCGTCGATATAGCTTGACCTTTCTGTTCACCCAACATTTTATTTGCCCCGCACTTGTTAGCATATATTTAACCATCACGTGTTCACGATTTCCGTCTTTCCACATTAAAATTAAATAATTCTTGAAGGTTAAGGTCGATAACTTCTAGATGTATATGAGTTTATAAAAGAATCCGGTAACACGGGACGATTGGAAAAGCTATATATGGCAGTTTTCTTCTGAGACTAAAGGTCAAATATGGATCACAAGAAGAAACACGTTTATGGCACGATTATCTGGTATTATAATATTCTAATATGATGTAAGAAATATATAATATGAATAATAGAGTAATCACGTGCTTAAAGAAGACGATTGTTTGAGAGAACACATTCATCTCTACATAACTATTCAAGTTCATCATAATATTTACAGATATATACATAAATATTATATGTTATGTTCTTACTACCATTTTATTAAAATGTGATATGACGAAAATAAAAATTAAAAAAAATGGAAATGATCTGTATAGCTGCGCTCATCATTTTTACCTATATCTACTTAACTGCCTCCGTGTCGCTGCAGTAGTGTATGCGACTGCTGTGCATGAGGTCTCGGGTTCGAATCCCGGGTCGGGCTAGCAAAAAGATATTGAGTTTTTCTGTTTAGTACGAGCCCGGAGTTAGGCGGTGTTAGACACCCCCGTGCCTCGGAAAGCATGTAAAGCCGTTGGTCCTGCGCCTGATCTCTCTCCGGTCATGACGGATTATCCGTCCCATCGGATCATGAGGGTTAGGGAACAAAGAGTGCACTTGTGCACTATAATATCTCCTGCGCAGATGGCCAGTCTCCGTTAAGATTGGCCGCCGTGGCCGTAATTCATTGGAGGACATTATATCTACTTACATAGTAATGGCATCGTGATATATCTATTTTGCTTCATACTTATCATCATAGTATTCTTCATAATATATAATTCCCAGTTTCAATTAGACTAGTTCTTTTACTTCTCAATTGTTCGAATGCACGACATAATAAACCGATATTAATGTGTGTGGCCGCGGGTATGCCGCTACGACTCAATAGGATAGAGGTGTATGATGAAATTACGTGATAGTGCAACTAATTTTAGTACTTTCGACGTGGTTAATTCAACCAACGCCAACGCCACGTATTTATATGAAAACTCTGACTCACAGCCAACGTGGCGTCATTTGGTGGCCCTGTAGCAGTGGTCATTAAACTGGAGGGAGTCATATGACTTCCATCCGCGACCGTACCACCAGTTAGATATAATATGGGTTAGTACCTATCTTCTATATATATTGTAACCGGCCATACCTATACACAAGAAAAATTGTATGCGAGGATCTTTATATGAGCTATAGAAGTCAAAACTATTATATTTAGAATATTTGTCTGTCTGTATGTTACGCGCATCACGCAAAAACTATTGCACGAAATTGAATGCGATTTGCAGTTGTCTATTGCTGGATGTCTAACTTAAGACTGCGCCGCTGCGCCGAGCGGAGCGGAAATGATAGAACTCGTGCGGCGCATATTCAAATCGGCGCGCGGCTGCCATAGTAAAATTGAATGTAGGATTTGAAGTGCTTTTTTGATAAATATGTATCTTTATTGTCAACCAATAACTTAAATATTTGGGACGGACAAATTGTAATATAACTATTTAAGTTTCGTTTAAGCTGTTAAATGGGATAGATTTCTACTTTTATAATCTAAAAATCACGTAAGTAACACGAGCTTACGTTTTTGCAAATTTACGAAATTTTGTAGGCGAAAATATTAAGTAATTATTTTAAGTTTTTTACACCGAGTAATTGTTAACACATTCATTGTTATGGTAAATGTATATTTTATATTTGTAAAGTGTTGATTTTATACACTTAACTGTGACCGCCTGTTTTGGCATTTCGCTCGGCGCAGTCTTAAAATCTAAGGTGTTTCATTTTGATACGTCGCCTAGAAGTCATAATATCAAGAAATAGTTGAAGGGTCAGTCAAGGTACACGAAGTCGCGGGCAAAAGTTAATTTAGAATATATTGCTAGTAACTTCCAAATTAAAATACCATTTATCTTATAACGACATGATATATAGACATGCGATCTTTAGTGTCACCTCACCGTGTCTTTAATGACCCTTGACGAAATAACTTTCGACTGACATTATACGTTGCAAAACATAAAATCTGCCATAACTACACGTTCAACATGTACATCCAGATATATCTGGAATTCGACGAAATTGAAGGCGGACGATGTAAATCCGTGTTTCCTTCTCAATAATAAAAGAGCAGGAAATACATTTGGGAGTTATGTGAAGGCCTTGTCGTAAACCATAAAGCATAGTACTTAGCTCATGACGTCATTGAAACAGCAGTATACTCGTAAATAGTCGTACGTGAAAGGTTGCCACTACATTGTATGTTAACCTCTTACTAAAACGACTATAGACCGAGCTACATATAGACGACCAGCTGTGCCTGTCAGCAGGGTAAAGAATACACGCCGCGCCGGGTAAAATAAACATTGGCAACACCATCCCTTTGTGTAGTATAACATAAAACAAAAAAAATAACTTTAAAGATGGAAAATATATTTATTAGTTGACAATTCCGAATTATAACTTTACCAAGTCAGAGACAGCAGCTGGCAATAATTAATTATATTTAACCTTGATAAGGTAGCCAAATTATTATTTTTATGACAATTTAGAACATCTGTTATAAAATATAATTTGATTTTAATATTTATTAACTAGAGGCTATATACCTATAACATCTATTGCAATCTATGTATTAATGAGAAGAGAAATTTCTTAGCCGTTTTAAGTATATTAGGCGCAAAGAGAACTGTGAGATTTCTATGTATAATATGTAGCCATGTATTTCCAAAAAAAAAAAGTATATTGTGGTGAAGGAGAACATCGTGAATAAACCTGCTTCTTCAAGAACATTATGGAAACCTCTCAAGGTTTCCATAATGTTCTTGAAGATATGTGAAGTCTGCCAACCGGTACTGGGCCAGCGTGGAGGACTACGGCCTAACCCTTCTCACGCTGAGAAGAGGCCCGTGCCCAGTGGGACAGGTTAATACAGGGCTCTTATTAATAATATTAATTATAATCCTCATAATCACAACATAAACCCATTAGTCGGCCTCGATGACGTAGTGGTTAGTGTAACCGACTACCACGCCTGAGGTCGCGGGATTGATTCCCGCACAAGTCAAACGTTTAGGTGCATGAGCTTGGATGTTTGTCTTAGTCTGGGTGTTTCTATGTATAATATGTACGTATTTACAGAAAAAATGTGTATAATTATGATGTTTATCCATTGTCTAGTTTGCTTAGTTTGGGCTAGATGGTGTTGTGTGTATGTGATAGAATATTATATATTTACTTTTATTTATTTGGCATAGTTAAAAAATTACAAGGAAGAAGTACAGAATTCTAAATTTATATAGGCATGTATTTCTTTCAGTAAATAATTTGTGGTCTTATTGCGACCACCAGCCCAAATAAATATGCCTAAACAGCAGCTACGACTAATTCGAAAATGCACTTTTGCATATTCACATTGCTAATAGGATTGTACCTGCCAACAGGTCAAAGTGCAAGGAACTCAATCCTCGGAAGGAGTAGGAAAGAAATAATTGGGTCCATCAGCTGTGTGCTGTAGGCGACCTGAAAGTGCCGCCCACTGGCGGCACAGTCACGAGATTATGAGTCAGCCGGTTATTCCCGACATCCTGGCACAATTACATATTACACTGGTTAAGGCGAAGCTGTACGGGAGAAAACTAGTTTTGACTGCCGTATTTCACATTCCTGGTACAGTATTTAAAGTGACGTACGTACTTTGGTTCAAAGGTAAAGGGACAGGTGTAGTAAAAATATGGATGGTTCTATTTCTGGTATTGCCGTAGCACGCGTCGCGTCGCATCAAGCTGCAGTATGGTGAAGGTTATGTATGATGCAAAAGCCTAAGAGACCCTTGCAATCTAAAAGAGGTATCTCAGTATAAAACGGCAGGCAGCTAAGTAGGAACCTGTTATCTAATTAACCAAGAGTCAAGTGCCAACATGAGACGAAAAACCGCGTATCTTACACAAAGCCGTACCTACTTTATTACATATTTTTAGCAAGTGAATCCAGTCGTCTTAGCTTCGCAAAATTAATTTCAAACCGCCCTATTTCGCTTAGTGTAGTACGCTAAGGATCGATACATTTGTATAAACAAGAATGAATCAGTGATTTACTTTAGAGACGTATGATAAATTAAATATTTGGCTTTAATACACATCATACGGTATACAGATGTATTTGAACAAATGAGTAACTATGTTACTAACAAATCGTATAATTTATACCTACATATAAATTAAGCAAAGCTTATATTTTATCTATTTCTCACGAGAATAACAGGACCAATCTATACTTCAAATCTATATCTATCCTTTGCTAGGACTTCGAAAGATAAGAGCAAAATATTAAAAAGCGAGGCTAGAACACATGTATCTAAGTCATACATCAATGTTATAGACTGATAAAAATCGAGCGATATCTATTTGATCAATTTGCCGCGTTATACAATACCGACGACATTCTAAATAGCATAATATTTTAAACCGCCCGCGAAAAAGAATGAGCCATCTATTATTGTAATTAGCTATTTAAAAACGGTAACAGGTTACTACGCAATTAATGATTCCGGATCACGTAAATTCACGTAACTCTAAAACAGACTAATAATTAACCTCAACAAGATATTTAAAACACGTTTAATTTATACAAGATTACGTTTATTTATTGTAAAAAAACAATCGACTAGTCACAATAAGACTAGTTAATTGAGAAAATTCTAAAAGACTCGGCCTTAACTGTGAAGCACGTGGGATGAAATTTAGACTATTAGTCGAATCTTACAGAGCCAAGCTCTAGGAATGCGGGAAATACTATAATTTGGAGTATTTAGCCTAGTAACAGCTGAGTATAATAGATGATGCGTATTAAAAATATACGCGATTTCTTTTTTATAATTGGATGATTTAGATGTCGATCGTGTACGATGATTATGCGAGTGTGAAATTTTATTATGTTACTGTATAGATAGGAGATAGGTATATATTGTTTTAATGATGACGTAATAGTGTGAGAATGATTTGAGTGCGAGTTTCACATATTGTAGAATAGACTCACGACTAAACGGATACAGCTATAAAAGTAAACATTTACATTTTACATGATAGGTTAAATTTGTAATTTATCCTAATATGGTCAGAAAGCTTTAAAAGAAATGAAAATACTAAAATACGGCCATTATTATAAATCTATCAAATGCAAAATAATAAGCAAGCAGCAATAGATAAGCTTGCGGCATTCCTGATGAAAAGCGGTTACCATAGCTTATGTAGGTGGAGAAGGAGAAAGAATGAAGAAAGGAACCGACATGGTGATTGGGTTGGGTGCCCTCTCACTTATTAAACGAAACGCAGTAGTACGTATACCTGCTACTGTTTAATTACTATATTCTGTGGGAAGGTAGTACTTCTCCGAGCAAGACATGTCTGATATCAACAAGGCTACTCATGTGTTTTCTGTTTTAGTATTGTTACGAAGTTTTAAATGTACATATGTAGTTTGACGCCTGTATTCCCAAAAGGGTATGCAGAAGTGTATAACAAACACATTTCGCCAAACGTCAACCAAAGTATGACTTTAGGTCCCCCGTTATAGAGGGAGCCTATTGCCGTCTACCGGGCACGGTTCCAGACTCCGTGCTACTATCGGGAATCGAAACCGAGACCTCATAGCTGTTGCATTCACTACCGCTGCTTCACTGAGGCAGTGTGTAGACCAGCTTTTCGTGTGGTTAGTGGCCAACCTGTTGTCAAGAGTTGTTCAAGCCGCCCGTAGGCCTCTGACATGGCTTAACGACTGCTGTCAATTTGACAACAACCGGGACCGACTTTTAACGTGCCCCCCAAAGCACGGAGACGCTCAGATGAAATACCACTAAGCGGTCACCCATCTGTAGACTGACCGCACCCAACGTTGCTTAGCTTCGCTAATCGTTTACCGATCAGTGAGTGCAGCTGGCTATGAGCGTACCTAATTATAATATCTCTATATTAATGACCTGTCGATGTAAGGGTAGTTAGTCAGTAATGCGAATTATTAACGTCTTCGTATGCAAATATTTTTATGTCTGGCTATTATCGAAAAGAAAAACTTCTCAAGACCGATATTACTACAGGGCAATGAGCATTAGAACCATTTCTAACAACTGCTTACACTAAAAAGTACCATTAATAATTCTATTGCACATCACACTGCAGTATTAGAACAGCGTTTTGAAATATGTCTTATGGCCGCTAACAAAAGGGTGTTTATAAATAGACTTGTAATAGTAAACAGACAACTGTTTATATACATGTTACATGGCACTAATAGACCATTACTTTATACTTCATTAACTATTATAGTTTATCATTAACATATTATAGTCGGACGGTCGGTTTGTCAGACCTTAAACGAAGTGCGTGCGTGATTCCAATATGGCTACACGATAATAAAATATAGTATTTGTTTATAAGGGTAAGTAAGGGGGAGAACTCGTTAATATTGAATTAGATAACGTTCATCAAAATAGGTGAATTAAGCTTCATTATTTTATATGGTACGAATGGTGCATGTTAGCGGGTGCATAATTCAAGTTATTAATTTGTAACACGGTTATGAATTTGTCAGGAGCGCGTGAAATGGCACGATCTGGCAGCCATATTGGTTTACATATATATATATATATATAGATTGTGTACGCACCAAAAACGTTGGCAAAGTTGTTGATTGAAAACGCTTTTATCTAGATCTCCTTGTTTCTATCCGAATATTAATGTATATATAATAAAAGCAAATTGTTGTAAACGGACAACCAATTCATTCATCAACAGTCAGTCAGCTTGTGACCACGGCCGGTGTAACCTGGTCGAAACATCAAGCATAAAAAGGTAAACATTATGCATGATCACGTTAATACCCGTTACATATTATATATATAACATATTACTGGTATTCTTACTATTACCAGTAGATTTTTACATAGTTTAACTGTGAAACTGGAAGGTTGCTGGTACTTATAGCACAGGATATATCCTATTTTAAGTACCAGCAGAACATTATAATTAAGAATTTTTGTACCTAGATTAAGTTTTCTACTACTTGTATTTTTGTGCCAATCAAGAAGTTTATTATTATTATTATTATTACCTCCAGGTAAGCTAAAAGCTAGTGTTATATTACGAGAGGGTTCACGTTGGTATTATGATGGGTGGAATCGAAACCACGCCTTCTTAGTCGCAATCCTTAACCATTACACGAGTGATGCAACAAATGCAATTTAAATTCAAATTAAATAATTTATTCGATTACAAATGCCAAATTTATTTCGAAGAAGTGGCCTACTTCAGCTCTAATTTTAAAATTAGAATTACAATAAAAGTGTTAACATTTTAAATTATAAATCATAGCTTATGCATGTCAAATCATGATTTATAATTGAAATTTAATATTTTCAATCCGCACATTTATAATTAGTCTGATTTTAATTGCACCCCATATGTAGATTTCTCAACCCTAAATACATGGCTTTAACCCTGTTACATTATGTATTCAAAGACTTGAATAAACATACGACGTCCATTGTACTTCACAATGTATGTATATTATTATTAGCAACCCGTCCCGGTTTCGCACGGGTAATACAAAACCTTAACAAATTATACCTACACCTAAGCCTGCCACACGAATCACTCTGTCTATCGGTGAAAATCGAATGAAAATCCGTTCGGTAGTTTTTGAGTTTATCGCGAACAAACAGACAGACGTGGAGGAAGACTTTGTTTTACAATATGTAGTGATGATCTACGCGGTGCATATCAATAGTATGATCAAGCCAGACATTATATCATGTTACATTGGAACTTAAAAGCAGATGAAATGTGCCTGTAATACATATCTGCCTATCCTCTCAGGATATACAACGAGAGACTATGTATGTATGTGTGCCGTTAGGAATGCCGGAAACAAAGCAGCTGGTTATCTTCCCGCGCAAATTGTAAGTGTCAACTGAGGGCAATGAGTTGTACACTATAGAGGACTATAATATAGTACTTGGAGACTGGTCTATTAACGTAATAATGCGTATGCGCGTTTAGTCATCGTTTGGGATACAGTGATTGTAAATTGAAAAAAGAACACATAGATTAATCACAAAGACAGTAGAAAATGAACTACAATTAGTTTGAATTAAGACATAAAATCGTGAGGTCTTAAAGGAAAAGGACACGAAAATCTTTATTTTGTCTGGAATTTCACTTAAACTAGACTTGTCCCGCTAGGAAACTAGCTACAGAAGACAGCAGCGATGCAACCTTATGTTTTGTAACAGCGGACACGCGTCTTTAAAGACCTTAGGAAACAAAAGCGAAGCCAATGAAAATGACAAGAATTATTGGTCCTTTACTGGCAAGTATATAAATAATCTTTATCGCATACATGACCTACCATAATGAATCCTTAATTTGAGGGTAGGCAAAGCACAAGTGGGTACCTCTTAGTGACCAAGGAATGTATAGAAGCCGTTTACCTTGTGCATATTTGCCACCTTGGCTATATAAAAACTAAACATATTACAAACTACAATAACCGTTTCAAAATTCTTAATTTAAAGATTCACTAATTTCTACAGAACGCTACCGGAATAACCGGGTTCCATCAAACTTTTCTGTTTATTTTCAAATAAATTTAATTATTCGTAATTTCTACAAAGTTGTATCTGCCAATATTATCATAGGACTGTTTGATCTTTACGCGAATGTTTATTCATTGAAATTAAAATACTTTTAACGAATTGGATTTTGACATTTTACGTCAAAATTATATTTGACGTTGTATACTGATATCTAGAGTACCATTTAGCATATCTGGTCATGAGTGAAAGTGCTGATAAAGATGTCTTGATGTTTAAGTAAAATCGAATATTATCCGTTATATTATTTTAACCGTTATATCAATTAGCCTACATACGTGGCTTTGCTACTGTGGTTAAAAAATACTAGTTCACAGGAACCGAACATTTTTCTTCGTGTGAAAAACTAACTTATATCCCTTCAAGCCTTATAAACTATCACTATGCAAAAAATCTTGATGCTACTTAAAAGGAAGACAAGCCAATAAGATTTCGCAATTATAATATCAAAATGGCATTAAGGAAAACGTAACAATACATTTATATGTTGATAACAGCTAAATTTAGTAAAAGCTTTTAACATACAAAATAAATTGATATAACTAATGTATATCTGTATATGTATATTGTGCATTTATTTAATCCAGACGAAGCTTTTGTATTCTAGGTTTCAGGATTAATGGTATTTAAGCCTCACATAGCAGGTGCAGTCCTTAAGTAACTAAACAAGCGAGACTTGTACCTACAATTTATTTTATAAAAGGGAAAATGAGACATACAAATTTACAACACAACATATATTTCCTTTTGATAGTGAGTGTAAACGTGACCCTATGAGGACCCAACGCACTAAACAGAACTGGCGACATGTGTGTTTAATATACTTCTGTCATCCCATGGGCAATACAGTCATGATGTTATGTGTTTGGGCTTTCTTCTTAACACTTTTAGCTGCCATCATACTATACAATAAATATCAAATACTAAGCAGTTCCCGCTTCACAAACATGTGTATACTCAGCTAAAATCTATAACGATCTTAAACAAACGAAAATAATACAACACTAATAACACAAGTTGTTTAGAACCACACCCGTAGAGCTTTTAGTTCTCAATTAAACCCGTAAGAAACATAACAGTCAATTAATGCTCTGTATACACCAATAAAAACGCGTCGGCAACATTGGCCGACACACAAAGGAACATTCTGAAACCGATAACCACTTCAACGATCGCAATCACACGGCGATTCATTTAAAATTTATTGCCATTTCAAAAAAGATAACATACGGAGCCGGGCGCCCCCCTCTCTAAAGTTGAACAATAACGTGCCCATCGACAATAACCAATAACTCTTTTTGAATACGAAGCGAAAACGGCGCGCGAACAATAAATTCGTAAAGAAATCGCCTCCCGTTTACCCCCGTACGTTCTTTATTCGAATAATAGTGTACCGGTATAAGTAACACGGCATTATGGCGACACCCAATTTATTTTTGAGTTTATCGCTCGGTTTGCTATAATAAATTTCTTGGAGCATTAAAGATGGGGCGCATTGTACTGCAATATATTTCGCGTGATAGTTTAACCGTCTTTTGGCGAGTGTTCATTGTGTTCGAAAGTTTCCGTTGAATATTTAATATTATTTATACCGGTACTTATGGAGTAAAAATTACCAATAAAAAGTTCTTTTAAAACATGCAAGCGCGTCTAATGTTTATTTTATTCTGTTGTATAATATATTATATTATTTATAGACGTGTGTAAGAGAAGTCATGGTACACATGATATTAGTACGGGAACGCTCGTCATTATCTAGCGACGAGAACTGAATGATACAGGATATATCTAATACATATAATTTAGATGTTAAATTTTACCTCGGTAAAATTTAACGCACACACATTACGGGCCGTCATACGTATTATATGTCAGGTATCTATTAAGGTATATTTAAGGTCTACATTTGACGTATTTTTCAACATACGTTGAATAACAGAGAACATTGTCCCGATCTTTACTTTTAGCTTTAACATGCGTCGGTAATTAGTTAATTGATAATTAATCTGTATCATGTATGAAGCGATTATCACCTTCAATTAATAATAGATATCATCCATACTTTACAGAAGAACACGGAGGAAAACAACTATAAATAAAAACGAATCATTAAAAACAAAAAACAAATAAAATAACGTTCTAATAAATTATTAATAGTATTGTATTCACAGTTTAAGATGAAAGTTATATATAAATTAATTATTAATAAAATAAGTAATTGGTTAAGCTTTAGTCCGTTTATTTTAAAGAGTGAAGCTAGGTTTATTTAATATTCTATTTAGACTTACTCAATAGTAAAAGCAGAAATTACGACAGACCGTATAAAACACAGTATGTAGTGCAAACAGCTTATGAAGTAGATCTACTATAAATTTCGATAATTGGCTATCACATGCATCACACATCCATTAATTATGAGGTCAACATAACGCTTAAATCTTACAACGAATTAAAATACAATGTCATAACACAAATTAGCATAAAAGTGCAGGGAAATAAAAACAGTCCATTTACTCGACCGCTTTTACGATAGGAAACAATAATTTATTCAAAATATTACCAACACGGTCTAGCGATCACGGTGGTTACGTACTTTCTTTAATCTATAGACAACATTGTTATTTTAATTAACATACACATACATACAATACATGCATGCATGCATGCATTCTCCGATCAGAAGTGCAAAAATTAACTTTGGATTCACGCTCCGTAGCGTATACAAACTGTAAAACTTTTGAATCTTAATTCATAATCTTTTAATGGATTTATTGTTTCGTGTAATTTCTTAAATGCAATTGTAAGTGTTAGGTGCGATCGTGTTTGTGTAATTTACATTTACATGTACCTATGTATGTAAATGTAACATTTTACACCTTTTTGTGTTTTCAATTCGTTATAGTGTTAAATTAAATACCATATAAGGTGTTAACGTAAGAAAATATTGTGTACATTATTAAAAATAATGGACATTTTCCTAAGAAATTATCCATCTGTATAACGGTCAAACATAGTGGTATTGAAAATCAAACATAAAGGTGCCAAGTTTAAAGTTAGTTATGATGTAAGTAATATCATTTAAATACTGCAAATCATTTAAAAACTGTTGACATCGATACGATAAGAAGAAGAACACTATATAGGTATTTTTGTATAAGAATAATTAAGTGCGACAGTAGGCTAACTATGTTTAATAATTAATAAGTTCTAACAGTTTAAGCCATCAAACTATCAAAGTCGTATTCAACTCTTAACACTTAAATAAAAAATAATTATTATGGTAATTTTTTACCTAGATCACAAAGTAAACATTAAGATAATTAAAAACCTGCAAAATGTTTACAATTATCGTTTTCGAACATACTTAAAAGTTTGACCAACAGAATGACTCATAACATGTAAATCAACGCCATCTTTTCAAACTGATCTTCAATTTTATGATAATTACAAATCATATCTCCGTCCATCGCACTACATACAAAAATTGTATAACCATTATTCACATCACCATATCATAACCACTGCTAACCTCTGGATAACACTGACCATTAAAATTAACTTCAGCTTCAATTATTATAACTGTATCCTTGATAGTTATCGCAGACTTTGAGCCGTCAGCTTACTTAGCTCAAAGACGTCAAAAATAAGATTAAGCTGATAAATTAAACATATTTTTAATTACAAAATAACGATGTATTCAAACCTCAAGAACAGCTCAAAGCTTTTTGGTTATGATCTTTTGTAGAACGTAACTACTTCTGCTGACAAGCCATCAGGTAGTTTGATGCTGTGCCCTGCTCTTATTAAGGGCATTACATTGCCCAATGACCTTGAAGATCTGGGCTTTGCAGTACCGAGTAAGCGTCACGTAAAGATTCGGGTTATTGCTGATTATTACAAATTTTAAAACAAATAAGTGGAAATAAACAATACATATAAATAGGGTATTACATGTTTTTAGTATAAATTTCATACAGAATATCTCAGCCGTTATATAGAAAATTAAATATTTTGTTTTAAAACGAACTATTGTCTTAATTTTGTTGGTAACATTTGGACAACTTAATTAAATTTTTAATCAATACGATGTTTTCTCCATATAATCTAGTTTACTTGTATATTTTTTATGGTAAATGCATAAAAGGATTCATCTACAAACTTCTTTAAACCGAGCGTGTTTTTAAGGTTTGAGCGATGCAATCCCCTTAACTGCCAGCTAAAGTTTCCAAGATCTAAAACCCAATGAACCAGGGACGAGCAGTGTATCACTCAGATTTTCTTTGGAACCGTGGCTAGTGTACATAGAATGGCGCGCTCCTATTCCGTCAGTCCTAAGTCAGATGGCGAAATAAGGAAATGACAAGAACCTATCAAAATCTTTAGTACAGGTGTATATTTCGAAGTTGTGCTAAAACCCGCTACATATTTGTGCAGCCATGTTTATGTGCAATTTGAGTTTACAGTTATTATCAACTGTTAAAGCGTACATCATTATAGCGCAGATCGTTAACATTCCTATATAGGACTTATGTCGACTGCATATCAGGCTAATATATACATTTTACACTGACGATCTTCGCACATTACCTGCTTTTTGTAATATACATGGCACCTGTACTTAAAGATAACATTTCTAATGTTTTCTGTTAAAAGCAGGCTTTAGAAATGACTGCACCGATTCCTATTATTAGTATAAATAAAAACAGTCCTAGGTCAGTAATATTTATGACAGTTTCTATGTGAGAAGACCATTTAAATTGTCTAGAAGTCTGAATTGAGATATCGTTCTGCGTATATAATAAATGTTGTTGTGTGAAAGTTTGTAAAGGTGGTGTCTGCTACTCCATCATTCCATTTGGCATGTCCAGCAGCATTAAAGCGGGTAAAGCCGCAGGCAGTAACTAGTTATATATAACATAACATATAATTTATATTTTGTGGCAGACAAACTAACGGCAGCTACGAGCTCATGATAAGTGATAGATGCTGTTCAGACTATATGGAAACACACACAAGCTGCTGCCTGCTGTAAATGTACCAGAGAAATAAACAGAGTGGTAATACCAACTTTTCGGAGTCAATATTAAGTCGGCAATCGAATTTTATACACGACCCTCTCAGTAGGCATAGAAAAAGTAGACAAAAACAGGACACCAATATGAGGTTGGATATGTCAAAGTGAGCAGTATAGATAGATAGGTTGCGAAGTATTCCACATCGGAGTCGTCTTTACTATTACGATAACGAAGCTTGAGCGACAATACTGTTTATTTCGCAGTCTTTGCAATTCTATAGCCTGATATAAGCCTCTTCAAACCAGAGTTAGTATAGTTTAGGTATACCAAGTTACAAATAAATGACTCAACGCCGTTTAGCCACCTCTTCAGGTGACTCGAGTCACAAAGTCCATCCAATGAATCACATCTAGAGAATTTGTTATAACAATAGACATTATAATTAAATAGGTATATTCATAACCTGACGCTTATTTATCGCCGAATGGTAGGCAGAACTGTATCACACATTTAACCAGCTATAGTTTAGTTAGTTTTTGGCCCTCTGTATATGTGTGTGTAAATAGGGGCCGAGATTATCAACAAGAAGTCTAGTATTGACTAGACTCTTTGCTGATGCAAAAAAAATTTGGTAGAGAACCTCTATAACATCGGTATACCCGGGAATGCAATCGCGGGCCTCATGATTGGCACCAAGCATAACCGCGAACTCATGCCACAGATTCAACGAGTATAAATACGAGACGAGTTTAAGTATAATTCTTTATGGTTTATGTGCTTCCGTTGCCTTTCTTTTAATTATAATCTACGATTCTCGCGCTTTCTTGCATATGCATACGAGCCAAAAATTATTTCGAGATCGTGAGCTGTCGTCGTAATTGGACGAACGAAATCACGTGATTGTAACCAATGATGACAACTGTACGTAAATTTGTATCGTGTCAGTGCAATTCTTACTTTGTTCCTTTACAGTCACGCGACTACGTCACTGCGACAAGACATAACTCTGCTGCTTTCACCTGACTTAATAAAACACTATCTATATTTTAAAAAGAAAGCACAAAAAGAATAAAATAACACATAACGGGTGCGATCCCGCGGACACCTGCAACCTGCAATGGCGGCGGTGGCGATGCGTGGCCCGGTGCACGCCGCCGGAACACTGACGTCATAAACTTGATAAAGAAAGGTTAACGATACAATAAAACGATGGTGTCACACCAAACAGACCGCTGACCTTTCATCAGAATAATTCCTTTTCGAAATTCTTGCTCCTTGTCGATTCACCTACATCAATGTCCAAATAGACAAGTAGACATACGAAGACTCACGCCTGTATTATCCCTAAAAGGTGTTTTACACCGACATATCGCCAGCTAAGTTTTAATTGCCATGTAATAGGGTGCAAGCTTACTACTGTCTATAGGATTCCTAGACTAAAAATATCCTAACAGAAAAACTCAACAACACTTCATCTGGATCTAGCCTGACACCTCAACGTCGGCGCCGTTTGTATATACAATATAAAAAAAAGTTGATGAGTCTTAAATCTTAACCCATGTCCAACATTTACATTTAACATTCAGAAGGAATATCGTAACTCAAGATCTGCCAAGATAAAAATACACCATGCCCTTTCAGATGATTTATACGAGGCTGAAAGCAAAAATCAATCAATCGCTTCTATAAACAACACAACTTTTCTTGTTAATCAACCACAAGTACTAAAGCTATTAGAAGAAAACATTTATTTAAGAGCATACATATACGCAAGACTAGTGAGCATATCGGTGGAAAGTGCAATCTGTAATAACTTTTCGAAGCTGGACCACGAGGTGGTTAAAATTTGCGGTAGGTAGATTGTAAAACACTATGAAAGATTCAATTGAATATATCTATGAGGTTTCGGTAAATCTGACTAATTGGAGACGATTAACTACACTACTACTATGAACTAAGGCGTAGGTGCGAACAAGAGGTCCTGAATTATTAGACACGATCGTTTGAGAAAACTATGCATTCCAAAAGATGCAGGAATAATTAAGATTGACGACGTAAACTTGTAATTTGTGGTAGTGTGTTTGAAGGAGTCTGCCCACTACACCGTCTCATACCATGACCGTGCTAGGAAAATATCAGACACGAAAAGCAACACGATACGCCCTGCTATAGGAACTGCTGGTCGGTGACGGAATGGTCTAGTGGGCATAGTCTTATAGATTTGCTAACAAAGAATATTTTTTTTGCCTGACACGTTCCTAGCACGGTCGTGGTATGAGACAGGGTAGTTAGCAGACTCCTTAAGAGTGTGTATTATATGTAATATAGACAACTTACATTATTACTGTATACATTTGTTGCTTAAACCTCTCTCTCTAATAGCTAATTCGTCTCAACGTATCTTTGAAAGCCTTTAGGTGTTCAAGTTTATTTATTTATTTAGTTTTACAGAAGGCTTACGGACTAATTAAAACTATGAAATATAACAATTATTAACATTTTCAGTTTGCCAATTAAAAGCCCTCACATGTATATAAAAAAAAGAATGACGATTTTTGTACTCGTTTTAAATATAACAAACAAAAAGTATTTTCATTCAGTCAATCTTGTGCCGATTCGGTATTAGTGCTCACATTACCAAAGTATTAATTGGCCAATTGCCGCCTCATGGGGGCAACACTAGTGCAAAACAGATCAATATTCAGGTTACCAAACAATCTCCGACTCAACCGTTAAAGTACCAGTCAATAATCACAAGACCTGTAATATCCAGAGTCTTAAGATCTCATTAAACAAGATGGCTTCCTTATAGAATTCTCGTGAATTTCCACTACGCGCTTACGTCACCACGCTAAAAACTAATAAAACATTTTCATGACGAATTTAATACACGACAGTAAAACAAACGATAGGTTTAATAACATCGTGTAGAGGGGGGTTTTACGATCGGTTTGTACTGCGTTGCAGCTCCAGTGCAGTTAGGAGTTATCAAATCGGGAATGTATTGCATCGCGTGATTATTTTGACGGCGAACGTTACATAGTTAGTACAATGTACAGTCCATAAACTGCGAGTAATTGTGTATAACGATACCCAGTATCCATGTCTGTTACATTAATGTTTGAAAGCTTATCTGTTTCGTTAATCACTTCGAGTACCGCTTCGCTGTGTTTTGATGGGTTCTTTACTTACTTAAAATCCTTTTGAAAATATCAAGATGCAAGTGATTAAAAAATTCAAATCAATTATTTCTTTAGATTCCAAAATAATAACTTTAATTGTTAAGTTGTTCTGCGAATCGATTAACTTTATTAACATAATAGTGTCTACTAGATTACGTTCCAGCTTTTCTCAGAATAATATGCTTTAAATGAAAACTGTATTTTTATTTTCTTTGCATACAAAACCTGTCTTGTTTTTGACCGCTGTCTCACCTATTGTTAACGTCAGGTGGTAAATATTCAAACATATGTTGTCTTAAATAATTAAAAACGTAAACTCTTGGAGACAAATCAATCGTAACTACAAGATAGATGCTGCAGCCATTACAAGATATCCTACCGAACACATTTATTAAAAAACGACATTCAATATTATCTTTGAACATATTTCAGGTAACAAATTGATACGCAATGCGCAACAAAAAATAAAGTTTATTTTATCACCTAATCCTATGGAAGTTTTGCTAGTATAGCCGTGAAATTCGGAGAATTGTGGGTTATATGACCAAGAACATACGCATGAACGGTCAGCCAGGTAAACGGCCAGGTAGGCGCGTCTCCAATATCGGGACATTCGGCACCAATATCGCAAACAAAGTACCCAAAGGTTGGGAACACGGACAAACAAAAATTAATAAGGTTTTGTAAATGGCGATACAGCTAAAGAAAGCTGGCCATAACAAAGGTTTTATTTTATTTTATTTTATTTTATTTATTAGGGAAAATAAACAGTATACACACATTATATGTTATATAAAACTAAAACTATAAATAAATTGTGTAAATGTGTGACCAATAACATTTTCCACATATTACAATATAAAATACTTAAAATTTTCATACGTACGTTGAACAATTTTATTATATACCTAGTGGTCAAAATGAAGAAAAAGTAAACAACAAAAAAAACAGAAAAAAAACATGCAAGAATAACAGTGCTTTGCTTTGTTGTGTAATCTGTGCCGTCAAATAAATAAAACTATTTCCACTATTGCCACAAGAAATTACAATATGACGCTAGGTTTCGTTCCTGAGACTGCGCTATTCAAACTTCTTTAGAAATACAATACTTTATTGTCATCACAGTGTTACAAATCTATAATTGTAATGGAATATCATTGATATATACATGTGTATACAAAAAGAATGTCTGATTGTTTCACTGTCTGTTTGTGACGTAAGTGTTTCTATAGGTACTATTGCTATGAAATTTTACTGACCTTTGATAATAAAGGATAATATAACTTGTCACTGTAAAGTATGCTGATTATTAGCTAGTTTTCTGCAAATAACAATACCATCTCTGAATTTTTAACATTACTATACTTTTTAGAGTCTGAAGCCAAGTCAAGAATCGCGAGTAGTTCTACGGTAACGATTACCACTCTCATTAGCGAATAATTATTTTGACTGTACACTACTCTCACGCAATTATTGCTTAGCCCACACGATTCGCTTAAAAAGATGTAAGTCTTACTGCCCGATACCGTTTCTTTATAAACAGAATAACTTATTATAATGAGTGTTAAAGGTGTCTTAACATTAAACAATATGTTCGTTCTAAGAAGAAACAATAAATCAAAGTGAGATTTCAAAGGACTGCTACAGGGATACATACATACATCACTTATTATTACCCTACAAATGTCATTCATCATACAAATAATAATAATTCATATTAGCGAATACAACCGCAAATAAAAACTGGTTGTAACCGCAAATAAATTATAAATGATCGTACAAACATACATTCAAAAACATAATTCAAAAGACTTAGTGGAACTGTCAATATTGAAAGCAGTAGCGGATTCACCATGCATTTGCGAACACCCTGTATCCAATATAGCAACCCTTTTAATTTTAAATGTTGAAAGTTAACCCTCCGAACATCGTTTTGGTGTTTCCAAAGGCCCATTATGTGTTCGTCCAATATTTGCTTTGAACATTAGATAAGCATGATCGGCTGGTATGATCAGAAATATGTCGCGTTCATTTAGTTTTAAAGCTATGGTTTAAAAGGGACTACACGGTCCTGTTTATAAATTATACTGCAACAAATACAAGTTAGTCCATTTTTAAGCGCTAACAGCGTACTATGGTATTATATTTTATGTTCTACGACAGCTCAGTTCAATTTTAAATACTATAACAGGTGCATGGTTTAAAACTAGGTAATTAATAATTTTATTACTGGATGATACATTATATTTGGCTTATATGCCTGTTAACAGTGTATATTCGTAATCGTATTGTAAAAACATAGGACCTGGAAACCGTACTACTATCAAAGGAAAACAACACCATGGACAAGCTCTTTTGTAGAGCGTAACAAAATTACTTAATATATAGTTTGTACGAAATCTACATTAAATTCGATTAATATCGAATAGTTTTGATTCAAAGTCTTTGTAAATAAAAGCAATAAACATAAATAAAACTCAACTTTAAGTAATTCCGAGTAATTCTGACACATACCTTATTGTTAAATACAAGTGGCTTTATCTCGAATAGGTACTCACAAAGGACATAAGCGCAAATGATTAGCCATTACTCAGACTACGGCTAGACGTAGTCTGACAACAAACAACAGTTAGTTCTGTAGAGAGCAGATCACCCCAGGTCATAAGAGGCAATCGCGTCTACAAAATGACTTAAACAAAACACATAAAACCCATTAGATTTGAATCCCTCTTATATATTTGTACAGTCTAGACAAAAATATTGTTTATTGCACAATAATAGAAAAGATTTAGAATGCTCTAAGCCCTTGAATGAGGGGCCGAAGGTGAAATGCGCCATTTGTAATTCCGCAATGTATTAAAAGGCTCACTTAATCCAATAAAACAGGAGAGATCTGAAATATGAGCCAGGCTAAGGCTTTTCTCTGAAGAATTAATATTGAAGTACTTACAGCTAAATTAAAAGCAAACAAAAACCATTGAAATATTGCTCTAATGTTACTGGAGACTCAATAAAATACTATATTGCGAAAATATATTATGGCATAACTATTTAGATCACAAAGATTTATTAGAGATACCTAACTAAGCATGACGTGCTTTGAACTCGTATTGGTAGTAGGAATGAGAATTATCATACTCATCTGACCGTCATTATTATAATACTACAAAAAATGTTGCTTTACTAAACTAACATAGCAAGAAAAATACAAAACAGATAAAAATAACTTCATAATAAGATAAAATTATCCAAGCTTTTAAATTTTAGCATAAAATCGAACGTGAAACCAATTACGAAACTTTTTTCATTAATTCAACGGTTTTAATCTTATTATAAAAAAGTAGCGTGGAATTCAAAAGTAAGTAGTATACATCAAACACGTTCTTGTAAAAATTAAAGCTTATCTGGGGGAAAATATAATTGCCCATACATCAGGCAACCAAGCGTGTATGGACGCTCGAACGAAGCATTTCGTATAGCCACGGTAACTTTGACACTAAGGGTCCCTGCCCACTACGCGAGCACAACCATGTCCACTACCTCAACGAATAGTTATTTGTAGGCTATAAGAAACTCACGCTTATAGCCTAACGCTATTCAGTCAACTTAAAATATGACAATAAATGGGCACAAAATCGCAAGTCATGCCAGCAATATACGATCATACAACGATCTATAAATTCAAGCAAACATTAGGACTGCGATTCCTAGTTTTACTACTTGGACATAAACGTGCCTTGTCGCCTCGCAGGAAAATATACCAAAGTGCTAAGTGACGACGGCACTTCTATTGTTAATGATCTGCCAGTCAGAATTCTCCGAAATGTAATATAGCTTACTGTATAGTCGCAACGTTTCGGTTTTGGTAATCTAGATAGTAAAAACTAGTTATTTGTTGGACCCATACGTTGGACTTTTTTCGCAAAGCAATTACATTCCTAGGAAAATCAATCCAGCCTTTTTAGACTTAGGAATGTTAGCAAAAAGAAGTATATGATAAAATTAATGGAAGAGCGCTCTCCTTAATTTAAATAACTTGGAACGTTCATTTCACGCGGCGTGTCTCAGTACAAGGAATGTAAATACCCTCAGTGAATATCTGACTAGACTACAGCTTCCTAATTCCCAGTCTCCGGAAGGATTCTATCTGGCGATGTACTTCATCAGGAAGGGGTTGACGCCGTCGCGTCGCGTTCTATTCAAATCCGTCGCGTTTATTGGTCCATAACTCAGAACTGGCGCAGTTATGAGCTTCCAACATTCCTTCAAGATTAAACCGAGCCCCCGAATGCTAGATGCGACTTAACTGTCCATACGTGACTAGAATCCGTCGGCTGGGACTAAAAAGTGCCCGCTAATTTCGTTAGGCACGAGATGGACAGCTGGCGAATTTAAAATGAAGACATTTCGTAAGATTTATAACTCAATTTGGCCATTTGGTTGGTGCTTACGACATGTTATGGGTGGAAATTGCCATGGGTACTGTCAATTGAATAGGAGACATTGACATTCTCAGACATAAATACACATGACTGACAGGGCGTGACGTAATAAAATAGGGAGTAACAAGATTATGTTTTAAGTAACATTTACATTAGCTCCGAAGCTATTGTATAAAATGTTACCACCTGCGTACATGCACAATTGATTTTAAATTGAATATTAATATACCAAGACCTAAAGTTAAATGTTTCAATTATAGGTACAACTCAACAGTTCTCTTGGACAGTGTTTTATTCAGTAATAGATAATAATTATGATCTACTGTTTTATTACGGTTTATTGAGTCTCAAAAAACAGAAACCGTAGTGCTTTATCCTCATTCAATGGTAGTAACATTTGTTAAAATTCTAGAGTAAGTAATATAATTTAGCCTAAATCTTATAAAGGTTCATATAGCCCTCGTTGTCTTTCGGCAATGAAGGGGCACAAAATTGTGAAGCACGAACTCGATCGTCGGTACGTGATCTGGTTGTCCGATATACTAAAATTGTTAAACACACAAACGTCTTCAAGGGCCTTTTTATAACCAAGACTTTTGAGAAGCGAAGCAATAAAAATATATTACAAGAAGCACTGGTTTTTGCGGGTACAAATAGCCCACTTGAAACCGAGTGGTTGACTCACTTGACGCGGCAGGAGGGCTGACGATCAGTATAGAAAGGGTAGAGCCACTTTGGAGAATGGCCGACCGAGTGGAAAGATTTGGCTGCCAAAACTTGTGTCATGAAGTTGAGTGTTTGGGTAATTATATTATCTCTGGTTGAAAAAATAACCATATAAACAGACAAACAGACGAGAATACCAACAAGCTTTTAAACTTTTAATAGAAAGCACTTTTCATTAACACTTAGCTGTGACAACTCCACTACCTATCATTAGGCAAACATGTCAGAGAATTGTCCATGCTCTTATTTAAGTAATAAATCTGTCGACCCGCATACCAATTACTTCAAGAGGAGGCAATTAAAACACAAATATCGCGACTTGACTAATGATATAAAACTATGATACCACATAATAGAATGTGGGTGCTAATAAGTATATTAAGATGTATTATACCTACATTTGTTACATCTATAACCAAATCGTTCAGAAATTCACAAACTAGATGATACATGATATTATTTAAGTACTAAAGTTATTTAAAATCTTGTCAGCAATAGATATTATATATATAATATAAGTTTGATTTTATATAACTTTAGCATCTATCGTCTTTTGTTACCTTTTATATTATAAACCCAGCTAGACTGTTAGAGTATGACTCAGGCATGAAGTTCGCCTATTATATCTACGTTTTGCCAGTATAATATAAGTCTAATGTATAAACTAACATATTTCATACTTATTAACATATCAAATAACGGTTGTGTGTTTCGTCATGTTAAAGAAGTCTAAGACTATAGAAACAGCACTAATTGCAATACCAAACACTAATAACTACCCGTTGCAAATATCGAGATTAATATTTCAGCAGCTGTATCAATTCACATAGGGACGACTAATCTCTTATTTAATAATAATATAGTTCGCTATAAATCAATATCGACATGTCCCCTAAATTAGAACGAACCAGTTTCAATTTTTAATGACGTACATTCACCGCCATCCGCCGCCATTAGTGTAAAACGCTGGCTTTTAAAACTGTAACACAATACATCAAATCAATGATCTCATCGACATCTCACGGTACAGTGGAACAGAAACATACCTACATAACCCTCGATCCTAATTCGAAATTGCAAAACGGTTCCCACAACGTTTCATAGAATTCATAGAAAAAGAAAATTTGCAATATGCCTTAGAAAAGCCGAGTGTCTAAGAATTTCACTGGCAACAATGCTGTGTAACACAATGCATGGTACAATGGCTCTGATCACAATCAGTTTGGGGGCAAAAAATGGGTGCTTGGTGGAGATGGCCAATTGAAAAGGGAACGTCTGCCATCTGCCGCACCCGGTACTGCTTGCTTATGTATGATGTGACCAAACGATCTTTTAGCCAGGATTGTTTCCCTTTTACAAGCGCTAATTTCAAGTAATTTGAACAATTGCTCAACTAAACTTTGTCGTAAAAATTTAAGAGATGGAGAGGGTTAAGATTGAAGCTTTAGACATAAAATGGCGATTAAAGGTCGTTTCATGAGAAGGGGAGAACTTTAAACTAAGTAGCTGGCAATGTCTTTAGACGAATTATTTTATTGTTAATTGCTTGTATATGCACGCAAACCCACACATTTATTAATATAATTAAATGATTTATATTTAATTTGAATAATTTTATACAAAAATAAGCACTTCGTGACTACCATCGTCCCCACGCTGAAATAAAATTTAAGAGAATATCTACTTGCGCGTGTTTTAATTACTTACCATCGTCGTAATTATCTTTATAATTTTCTACAAAGTTTATTTTCTACAATAATATGTTCTTTAGTTCTTTATCTAATATGAAAAATAATTGTTTCAATCATGACTAGGCCGTTTCATACACAGTTTCCCAAAAATATTTAGTTATTCATAAGTATATGAATTTGCCAGAAAAATTCAATCTCTCAGTAATCTAATAAACACAACGCATTGCACAACACACACAACACGCACAGCGGATGGCACATGATTTAAGCGGTAGCCACGCTAACACCAAAGCAAAAAATTGTGAGATGAACTCGTCCCGAAACCGTGTTTTCTAATTTCATTTGATTTAATTATCGTATTGTCCTTCGCGTCAGAGAGACATCTTTATAGTTAGATTTGGTATTAATTAAAGAAGAAAGTAACCACAATTGGTTTATTTTTTGCCTTTATTAAAGAATAACTAACTCATTCCAAACTTTAAATTCATCTCCATTCATACTCATAGCGCGATGATATCTCTAAGTTTACGAAACTCATAGTCACCGTACAAACTACACACCCTATGCCGTGTCTAACTAAACTACATCGTACAAGTCTCCCTCGGGCCCGTAATTTCTTCAAGACAGCACGTGTTGTGATTCTATAGCGCAATTTGATGGTAAAAAAAAACAAAGCATACCCTCTATGGCCGGAAAAATAAGGGGATTAGATACGATTTTATTATTTTTATAATCTTTTTTTTATAAAAATGATTTGTGTCATAACAGTTCAAAAGATGGTTGAAATAATAATGATATTGTTGCCACGGCGCGAGAAGTTAATAGAATGAATGAAAGTGGATTAAAATAAAGATTTGGAGAAGAAAACCGGTTGTTATGATAGGTGCAGTTAGTAAACATTTTTTGATGAATAAGGATCTATGCCTTCCGGCTGTCAAAAGCATCTGTCACTTGGTAATATGAAAAGTCAGTACCGTCGAATGTTCTCACAACTAGCCTATGCGGAGAATATTGCTTTTTTAAGTTGTAGCGGTCAGATAGTATTCGCTTCGTGACATCGCTGATATGGATCAACAAATAGTTTGCAGACTCCAATATGCTTATTGATAAACAAACTAGTAAGCAGAACTAAAACTTATTAAAACACTTTCTCTTATTGCGCTGTTGAGCGCTTCAAACAAATGTGCTGTGGTTTATAGGAAAACTGCAATAGATTATATTTAAAAACAGAAACTAAAATGTATTGGTGATAATCATAAATTTAAAAAGTACTAAAATATTGCTGCCCCTTACCACAATCGTCAGTCGGGTCGGGACAATTGTCTTTAACAAGAATCATTAAATAAACGTGCGGGATTCGAACCGACAATATCCTCTCTATTGCATTAGCATATTCCTATCATAGACTACTAAACCTCCAGACGCTGTAAGATCGGTCGACTATCGATCGACCGATTCCGATTGTTTTGCCACAATCGATAACGCCTCGCATAATACATATTTATATCGATTGACCGCGGTCCATTTTTTTATCGCCACATCATTTTATCCTTCGTTAAATAACATATTTAGACGTTATAAGTACAATGCCAGACTGAGTTAGGTAAGTTAGTTAGCCGAGTAGGTACTACGGTCCGTTTTGTCAGTCACCTTGAAATAAATTTCATTTAAGTACTTAGACGATCTTACGTAACTTGACGAAAATCTCAAAGGCGAACATTTTACGTAAGTAATATTATTATTAGCTTAGGCAAGGTGTACTTAGACAGTTTGCTCATATGGAAAGAGACGCCTGTTCCTATAAACCTAAAAATGTATCTAAGTTTTAGTTCATTTTGTACACTAGCTCCACCATCGTATCGCAACAGTACATCTAAGTAAGAGTCGCCTAAACCAGATTTCATAACATGTTAAATGCTTCTATTACTAATAATGGTTATTGAACTAAACCTATGGTGTGTAAAGTCCTTTCCCGAAGAAAGTCTAACAAGCAAAAAAAGTGACGCCGAGTGATGAAGTTCGGTTCTTTAATTTTTTTTAAACGTCGGCTTCGCTCGTTCCCTTTCCGAACGTCATAATTCAAGACCGTGTTCAAGACGAGCCTCGAGCGTTTTCTCACGCGTTCTCATTTCAAATTTAGGCGCGAAGTTCTCTTGTCGGGTCACTAGGGATGGACGACTATATCTGGTCCTGAATGAAAAATATTTAATTCTGAATAAATACGAAAAAATTAAAATTCGACAATAGTTTATATCGATTTAAATTCTATTGTCATTATCTATTGCTCTGTTGTTGTTAAGGTGTCAACGTATCTTTTACTTAATGAAAGACATAAGTACTTAAAGAATGGTGTTAGTCGAGGCGGAATGAAATATAATAGCCGTTTCTAATATGAATCTTCACGAACAGATTCGATTTCCCTAGAGATAATCAGACCTCTCGAAATAATAGAGAAATTCCAATGCATTGACTCATTTCATTAATTGAGAACGAAACCCCATAAAAATAATTTATAGTATTGACTATAAATATTAGAAATATAATATGCATATGTTCCATCACGCTTTGATTAAACCATAGAAACAAGCTGTAACAACCGTATCAGCATTCGTTTAATAAAATCAACCATTTTAATTTGATAAATCGATAATCGCTATTCGTAACTGCATAGTGGATTAGTCGATTATGCAAATCATTCGTAATGGTTCATCACTAACCACGGCGATTGCATGCGGTGCGCCGGGCCGCCTGTCATGTCTTAACGAACATAAGTTTTATTAACACATTGTATCAATTCGAAACAGAATTGAAAATATATTCATGTATCGAGTTTTGAGGTAGCAGACCTCACGCAGTCTAGCAAGCATCGATACCCATACAAATTATCGCGGATGCGAATTAAAATGATAGCAAAAACTATCGTCTGGTGAGGCATAACTCATTGAAAAAACAAACTTAGCAACATAATAGTGCAAAATGATTATTTGTATTTATCTTGAACCGATCGTTAGTACCTAGTAAAAGAAACTATAAAATTATAACAACTTTCATAAATAAAGACTTATAATTTACACCTTTCACATAATCACATTTAATCACAACCAATTTACTTATATTACTTTTTTATTATCAGACACGCACAATCGCATTTTAGCTTAATAGTATTTTAGTAAAACCGTCAATTAAATCGATTTTTGATATTAACGAGCGAATGCTCGACTATATAATTATCGATACCTTGACGCCATTACTTAGTCTCGTCTCTTAATATTGACATGGCGTCGATTATGAATAGGTAATACACAGCAAATAACTTGCATTTACATAAATATACTGAGAATTTTACATTTTTCCTTAAGGAAAGGAGAAAAGTACCAAAATATCAGTTTAGGGTAATTCCATTTACATAAGTGAGCAGGTACACGGCTTGCACTTGCTGATATGAATGTATTAAGGTTATAATAAGCCCAGTGTTGTGCTCTCTTCATGTGTTTGGAGGAAAATGTAATAACACTGCGTTCTTTGAACTGTTTTCGTCAGGCTGGTTTGATTTTAATTGTAGTTCTATCCAAAGTAGTCGGGGTAATGTATTTGCTTTAATAATAAAATCCCGACAAAGACAGAGAGCTGGAACTAATCATTTTTTATCTCGTCTTGTGCCGGAAATGGGTATGTGACAGGTCATGTCTCTATACGATAACATATTCTATAAACAGTATTTAACAATAATTACAGCGAGATTTGCTGCAAGAAATATGCCAGATATTGACAGACAAGATGGCAACAAGCTGTTATGTCTGCTATACACTGCCGGTAAGTAATCTAAATCGTCATAAACTATTTCTAATGACGAAAACGCCACCCCACAAACACAATACACCAAGACATTACACACTCATTAAAAAAGGGATCCCTACTGTATAAACAAACCCATCTTGTACGACGCAAAACCCAATCAACTCACTATTTAATTTCCAATACTAACAAACGCCTTAAAAATGATAACAAGATAGCGCTAAGCGTCATGCGTCAGCTCCCTTGAAACTTCTCTAGCCTACAGGCAATTAATTTTACATCTAAACAAATTGTCACCCTCGAGAGTCGACAATATTGCCAGAGGAGGGTCCGGGCCAGATTTTATTCAATCCATAAAAAGCAAGTTTATTGCTTGCTTCCTGTCTAGACGTACTCGCGTGTGTGTTAACGATATTCCATTAATATTTCATACGTACACTAGTTAGATACATAAATATTTGAGCTGCTTTGTACTATCCCGTAAGATAAAAAGTAGTGGCCGTGAGAGCACGCGAACTTAATGTGCTGAAACATACCGAACTAGCTTTTTTAATATACATATTTTTTAAATACTAAGGTGGGTAAGAAGCGTACGGTCAGCCTGTATGAGATTACCGTACGATCTTGGCTCTTGCGGCGCCAAAGATATTAAACGCCGCTTTCATAGATATTATATAGTACGAAGGACTTATATCACAGGCCCTTCTGAGTGTGAGCGCCTAAGCTGTGTGTATCTAAGTTCATAAGAAAGTAGCAAAGAAAATAATATGTCTGATAGCCTTCATTCTGCTAAACAACCGTACTATGCCGTCACTGGTAAGATAGAACTACTTTTTAAGACAGTAAAATTGAACAACAAATTTCTAAAATCGAACCTAGGATAGGTCAATAATAACTAATACCAAGAACAGTTATATGAACTCTTATTATACAAGTAAACGAGTACAGCTGTACGTTTTAATGAATACGCTAACTAATTGATAAGCCTCAAACAGATTTAAAAGTTTTAAGCCCTGAAATGGTTCGTAAAACTTAGTACCTAGTAAGCTTAGTGAATTTGTCTAGACACTATAAAACATTGCGAAGACATCGCTTCGAAGAAATACTAGGTTTAATATCTGAAGTTTTTCAAAAACTTTCTTAGTCACGGACTAAGGGCGCCTGACTAAACAAGCTGAGTGGGGAAAAAAGAAATGGAAAAAATCTTGCGAATTTTGTGAGCGCATTACCCTCTTCCCTTGTCGACTCAGCAATCCTAATGATAGATTCTTGGGTGTACAATCGAATGAAAAATATGTTTAAGTTAACAAAGAAGGATAGACATCATTTATAATTATGTATTTTCAATTTTGTTTCGAATAAATAACTTTCTTAATAGTCATAATATCAATCTCGCTTTACAAACAGTCAAACAACTGACTCGGAACAACTATTTATGGGTCACATAATTTTCGTCCCATGTGAGAATCAAACCCACAACACTCAGCGTATTGGCATAGACGAAATAACCACATATACAATTCGTGCATGGCTATTGATAAATGTATAAAAACACGTAAGAGCGTAATGCATACACCTACTCGAAACTACTTTATAAGTACAACAGCAGTTACCCGCCATTTTGTTCCTGCTTCTTTATAAAGTGTGCTTATTTCCTTCTCTAGAGTGCAAGAGATCCCTCAACCAAATTACATCTAAATATATTTAGAGGTTTAACCATAACAGTCAGAGCTCTTTCGTTTGAAAATTAATGACATTGGATCAAAATTTTAAAGGTAACGACATAGAAGAAATCTTAAATTACCACTTTATCTTGTTTTGTTTGTATTGTCAACATATCAATGTTGTTAAACAAACAATAAATGAAACAATTGCCTATGTGTACTCTAATGTTAAAGCACCGTAACGATTATAGTTGTAACATCCAGATGATTTTGAGGCAGCTGGCGGCCATTCCACGAAACTCATTATTGAGTCCAAGCGACAAAAAAATACAACTATTTCGCAATGTGTAATTACAAGTTTTTCGTTCAAATTCCTAAAAGTATGGATTACAACACAAATAGTTTAGAGTCGGATGTACGCACGCATGCAAGACGATATGTCTAAAATATTCAAAGATTGCGCGCCTGCATTAAACAGCATAACGGACTAGCATTCCGTGCAAAGCTTACTGTGAAAAAAGCGGTTCGATTCCTTTCTACAATAAATATATTCATTTCAATGTATAAAAGCAGAGATTAATGTTGTATAATCTAATTTTATAGCTCTATTAACATGGTGAACATTCATAAGTATAATTTTATACGATTTAATTTAACAGCCAACAGGAAAAACCGTAACTTCGTTGGATTGTAATCGAATAAATAAAACGTAGGTAAATGTTACTAAGGGCAACTCTAAAGGAAGTAGTACCATAGATAAAAAGATATTTAAATAATATTTTTTTAAACGGAAGTCGAGGATGGGTTTGAAATAACGAACTAAGCGATAATCGTTTTAAATGCAGAATGTTAATTTCGATTCAGGTATTCAAACACGAGTGTGAGCATCTGAATAGGAAACAATATTTTAATGCTCGAACAGCTGCAAACGTAGTCTTATTATGGATATCCTTACATAATTTGAAGTTATTAAAATTAATTAACTTTTTGTTTGAATTCAATTGTCTATATCGGGCGCTAGCAATCATATACTGATTAAAGACACTTTTTTATTGTAAGCATTGAAGTTCAACCCTAAATTAAAGGACAGCAACTAAAACATATCGATTCATTTTATAAATTCGGTTTATACCCATTATGTGACCATTCTTCACTAGATTCTATACATCATTTAACATCTACTCAATCAAATAATCATCAATAACTGTTTACAAAACATCAGCAAATAAATACAAGTTACTTTTACGCCTTTTATTATTCGAAATCATACAACAATGTAACATTTATTTAATTTAGTCATACACAAGTCAGTCATCAACCGCCCGCAGCGTATCAATACACTGTTACCCATTCATTCATTCATTCAATCATTCATCCCGCAACGCAAAAGCGCGGGTAGCATTGTTAGGGAGTATCAAATGGATTGACAGTGTGTCAATTTTGTGTGTGCCACAGACGTAAATATACTCTCCCACGCGTATCTAAACACAGTGTGGTGTTTGGTGCAATCTTGACGTGAAGATAAAATTGAAACCATGTAGCTCACAAATGACTAATCAATGCGTGTATTTTTAGAAACACTCTTGTCAACTAATGTTTTCGAAAGAAGAATAACTAACATTAATCTTTCTATTCCCGTGGCAACGAACTTTGAAATAGGCAGCGTTTCCAGTGAATAATTGCTAGTTACGAAAATAGATTTTAACGATTTTCTTCGTTCACCGAGCTAAATTTCCGTCCATCTTCTTGTCATAACATTCAGCGCTTCGAACAGAGAGCTATTCATATTGCAAAGTTAATTTCGAAAACAATATAACGTATTATAAAGATCGTGATCGCGACACCGCGTCAAGCTGCGCCTTCACCTGGGGCTCACGCAAAAAAGCCTATTAAATATAAAGCATAGCGGCACGCGACTACAGTCCAACGAACTAACGTTTGGACATTCTGCATAACCATAGTTTTTTCAACAAACCCCTCTTTTTACGAAGCGTTTTTGTGCAAATCTCGCATCTATTGTACTTTGAAACGAAACCGTCTACAATGCTATCAAGGAAAAAAGTACCAGTCACACCTGGCGGGAAGACGCCGCCGAAACACACGTACATAACGTCGTAACCGCCGCAACAGAACGGGCATAAATCAATATTGTCCCACTATATATAAGTGCTTAATTGCTTAATACGGAACTGGGGCTGCCCGTGGCGAAATTCGCATCAGACAATAGTCTTGAACATACAAAGGCACAAGACATTGAGTAACGAGACGCCAAATATATGGGGATCCGTTTTTTCACATAGCCCAGTATGCAGGTGATGGCAAGTTATAGAAAAATTCAATTATTCGTGTATTGACAATAAGAATTTGGAGCGTTTCTAATCCCGTTGCCATGCGGATTGGAGGATCTCATTCAAAGTTTGAGGAAAGCTGCAAAGCCCTGAGGCCGTGCCGACCGGCGCGTTACCGTCACAGAATATAATGGCCCCCGAGAAAAGTTATAATAACATCATCTGTATGATAATAGACAGATGTTATAATTACGGTCTAATTTAAAATCTAGTCCTCGCAAAAAACTGGCCAAGTTTATTCGATATCGTTCACAGCGCAGCCACTTAATTTGTTCTTTATATTTGTTTGAATAATACTAAAAATTATAATTTATTGCTTATTACGTACGATGAGCGGAGCATAGCATAGCCATCAGCGGAACAGAGCAAGTCATCATATCCACGCGAAGAAGCTCGCGTGTAAAAATGAATTAATTAACAAAATTATGATAGCTATCGCAAAAATTAATTTTACTAGCATTACGTGACAGTTTTATGTCTGTTCTCTTGTACTCAAACTTGTTTTATACTTTTTTTTGTAATCGTAAATACATCTTCTACACCACAATGTAGAAATTCGTTTCTATGTGGCTCATTTTTTATCAATATTGGTATGGTAGTGATCTGTACCAGTGTTACAAGTTATAAAAAATATTGTCTCAAGAAAGGTATTTTTTTTTTAAATTATTTAGGCATGCAAAGTGATAAATATGGCTGTGTTTACGAGGTCTATAGTTAAAGTTGTGGGAACTAGTTAATTGTGGTCAATATGAACGATGTTCCCTCGTCTAAAATGGATGCCGTCCTTACGTACGTACTATACAGTTATATGTACACACACGGACATAATATCCTTTTAAGAGCGTCGTAAACTAGCACTTTTGCAAATTGCTCGTAAATTATAAGTATAGGAATGAATAATATGCAACTATTAGACAACTAAGTCTATTATCATTACGTTCGAATGTAATAAAGTTTATTGTGAACGGTAATATACAAAAGTTTTGGCAATCGTCAGCGCCATTGTTCGATTTTATAACTTCTTATAATATTGTTGAGTGTATTAAGTCGTAATTTAAACTTGTTTAGTAACGATTACAACTACAACAAGCAGCGATAGATCAGTGGTGAGACCAACTGACTGCAATGCAGAGGGTCTCGGGTTCGAACCCACGACGCGCACCTCTGACTTTCGGAAGTTATATGACTTTTCGAAATTATGTGCGTATTGATTGACAATTATCGCCTGTTCTGTGCCTCGGAGAGCACGTTAAGCCGTCGGGGTCGGCTGCCATGAACGTCTATGGCAATCGTTATTGGGAAAGTCAGTAACCCTTTAATATCCTGACACTGGTCTAGCCTTAGGGTATCGTTAGCCTTCGGGTTGCGGAGGTTAGGTGGCAGCCGCTCCGTGTAAAAACTGATATCCAGTCAAATCCGGTTAGACTAGAAAAGCCGACCCCAAGTGACTTGGGAATAATAAAGGCAAAGGGAAAAGAAAGCAACGATTACAGCTCGTATTGACATGCAAATATGAATTATTTGGCTGTATTAGGCATACCTATCATCAGCTACATATAGCCGATGCATGAAAAATTCAACGATGAAATTAAATCGATAATCAAAAACGACCGCTCAAATGAAGAATATTGCGACAAGAACATAAGCAGATATAAGTAAACTCACGTCTGTTATCACCTGAGGGTAGGCAGAGGTGTTTTCTTCCACCTTTTACCCAAGCTAGCTATGCACCTCAATAACGCCAATAAGCGCCAAACAGCGTTCAGAAGCACTTCAAAATATCAGAAGATTCTCATTATTCTTAATATAACAACAAAATAGCTGTTGAGTAAACGAATAATGAATTCTACTTCTAAAAGAAACAATTAAAATATAAGAACATAGGTACAGATTATTAAAGATAAAACAAATGCATGAAATATAAAAGACTGGTTTTCTGAAAGAGATCGCAGTGTGCGATAAGGCCGGCCTTTGTACCAAACGTATGTACGTGCGAAATGTTGACCCTCCACTAGAGTAGGTAATTAACTGAGGAGTCACCTTTAGTTTGTACACTCTCTACAGAGTACTAAATCTAAAACAAATTATTAACGTATATTTTAGAGCTTGTGTGTAGTCTGCTAATACATACATAATATGTAAACTCACGGTTACTTCCCGGTGAGGTAAGCAGAGACTACAAATTTCTATTTGCTACCAGCCAAGTTTTGAGTCATTTACATACATATACTCCTGCCTATATGCTGATATACAGGCTGTAACCTATGATGCTAAATAGTATAAACTGCAAGGATGGCTTAATGGGAAAGGGTCTTGTCTCTAATCCTAAGCAGGACAATTATTTGTACGACCCAATTCGCGTAAAACCTTGTCATTTAAGTGATTACATCAGAAATCATTTTTATGTTAGTATTTTATATCTTTTAAATGCCTACTACATAAAGTATCATCACATACAGCCCGTATATTCCTATCGTTATATACATGAAAACTAACGCAATTACGTCTCGTAGATTTTAACGCATGCTTAAATAAACACAATTTCTTGCACGTCTGCCAGTATACAAAGATACAGTATAATGATACGCAGTTGTGCAAAATCTTAGTCATCTACCATTCAAATATCTAACAAGATTCACGATGCAAAAAAACATACAAAGAATATTTCGAATAAGTTAAATCCAGCGTAACAATCGATTCGATTATCGATCCATTCACACGGGTCTTCAAATCGATTCCAATAAGAAGTTATCACTCACACACACATATACAATATATTTATAAGAATACGATACATGTATTGTGAGGCGCCAACGAGTTGACATACAATACTACATTTAAGTCAACAGCACTTTAATCGTACAAACGAATCGTAAGGCTGGTGTTTGGGGTAGCGGAGCGGGAAGCGGCTTGCTAAGTGTTTACTCAGCCTCTAATAGACTGTTTCATTGCCTGATATGCTGTGATGCGCATTTCAAAGACAACCTTTAAGTATATAGTTCGTTCTTAGTCTTATCTAGTGATTATCGGCAATACATCGCATATTTGGATATAGTGACAAGAATAGAAAAGGGTATGTTAAGCTGGTTTGGGCATGTAGAAAGAATGGACGAGGAAAGACTGACTAAGAAAGTTTATAAGGCTAGTGTGAATGGAACAGTCGCAAGAGGAAGACCTAGGCGAACGTTTCTTGATCAGATCGGAGGCGTTCTGGACAAAGGCCAGGTTAAGAGCACCTTGAACCGATGGGCGTGTATGAGGAATGTGATGAAAGTGAATGAAGCCAAAGAAGTGTGTCAGGATCGTAGCAAATGGAAATCCGTAGTCTCTGCCTACCCCTCTGGGAAACAGGCGTGAATCTATGTATGTATGTACATCGCATCTTTTGGAATGGCTTAACGTTCTATTGTGTGTAATTTTCTATAGGGCCGATTTTCAATGATCTGTTGGTGACATATCTTATCAGTGGAACGTAACAGATTTCCCGTACAAAATCTGGTAACGCCAAATATTTATTAAATAACTCAGTTCAGTTTCATGTAATCAAAGTGTAACTGTGATTTAAACTATTATAAGTAATATTACGATTGACTATAGCAAACTTTTAAGGCAGCTGCGCACCGCGGCCACGCCGCTCTAGCCCCTCTAACTTTAACGAGCCATAATCGTATGCCTAAATCGTTACAGTATCGATTATTCCGATACGCCCTTTATTTTATACACTTCCTGACGTGATATTCCATATCTGGACAAAACATCCGGTGCTGTTAACCCTTTTGAAGCTTTGTTTGTAAATATAAAAACATTTAAAATGTTACGTGAGTCACACTGGGATTAGGACGTAAATACAACGCCAGCTAAGCGACACAATGCTAAAGATATTTTTAAGTAGTTTTATAAACAAAACTTCGTAACAGTCACAGTTTTTTAAAAGAAATTTACACGGAGTCTTACAGCATTTTGTTCTGGATAAAAATAGGCAGTTGCTAGGGTACTAAAAGTATAGCTGGCTAATCGTGTGCGTAATATATCCCTCCCTACATCTTCATGTCTATAGAGACATGAATCCATGTATGTATGTTTCATGTTCAACGATTAACAATATATTTTCGTTTTCCAACATCAAATATTTATCAAATATGAGTAAGTTGTGAGAGACAGAATGGCTAATTAGACAATTACTACAATTGACTTCCAATAAGTCGCCTTTCGATTACTTCTAAATTATCTGTAAGACATTTATTACAATGATTAATATCAATACATAAACGGCAAGACTAATCTATAAAATAAACAACAATGAATATATGCATTAATTGTTGTCCATTTGATTGATTAATGGTAAATCGATATAAAATATGCCTCATAGTCGTATAAACTTAGGCCAGTTTAAAAGTATGACGTATCATTAATTAAAACTATTATAAGCCTCTGAGAAAAAATATTAAAATAACAGAAATTACCAATATTGTGGTATTTCACGAATCATCTGATATATTTCAAGCATTTTTTAATCAGTAGTGCTTGGTGCTATCCAAATACTGCTGATTAAAAAATACACTAAATAACATATAAAAAAAAAAGAATTCAGATTTGGTGACAATATTTTAGATAGCATTATGTGAGGCATATAAATTTATACTTGTGACAAATGGAAGCGTTAGAGCTGAAATATACAGCGCAATTAAATATGTAATCACTTAATCTTTAATGTGACAACGACCTTACGACGCACGGGTCAAAAATGTCCCGAAAAAAAACAACAATATAAAACTTATAAATTAAGTAGTTTGTATTCTTTTAATACGATAGAAATGTGGCACTACGAGATCGTAGATTACATGCTTTTTAGCAGTTCATAGAATATACGTTTTATGAATTTATGAATAATTTATGTGCCGAATGTATTATTCAAAGTATTAAACCTACATATTGTGATAACGAGGGTTGTTTTACAGGTTTACGACTATTATATTGAAATGTTTATATAAATAGATGGTTGTTGAACATGTTACCTTCGACCTGGCTTTGCAATATCTTGTCTGTTTCGGTTGCTGAGTCAAATAACGTTCGATTCGTGAAAAACCGACAGTGAATCCAAAATGCTTGCCAAATATAGGTCAAAACAATAACAATTTTGTTATGAAAAATTAATAATGTTTTATAAATTAATTTAAGGAATAAAAGATTACTTAAATAACACGTGATTTATTAAAATCTTTAAAATATATTTCATGTCGGCTTTATTTTCGTAATGCTCTTAATGAAAACACATCTAAAGCTGTCCTATTAAAGTGAAACGCAAAACGTACACTGAAATTCTGCGCAACATATCAAGTTTAAAATACGTTCTGGCTAATTTCGTTAACAGACAACAATATTAACACTAGGTATATGTTCTGAATGCTTTATTTAAAATGCACAAATCTACAGTATTTGACGAAAATGTATTGACAAATAGAAGATATTATGCTAATGTGATGATAAGTAGAGTAAAAACTTTATTTGCTAGATACCAATTTGTCACCCAGGCTTCCATTCTTTATAATGCAGTCAATAACAATTTTGCTATTTACAGAAAACCATATTATGAATGCAAAAATACCCTTACTTTTTGGTTAAAGAAACTCACCTACAAAGAAACGTAAGCACTTCTTCAT
Organism: Catocala fraxini; assembly: GCA_930367265.1. Lineage (NCBI taxonomy): Eukaryota > Metazoa > Arthropoda > Insecta > Lepidoptera > Erebidae > Catocala > Catocala fraxini. Next base: position 22,224,511 of record OV884039.1, on the reverse strand, counting down.
CCTTTAAAATAGGCTGTAGTATATGAGTAAGATTACATTCCACACAACAACCACACACCCACACACTCACATACCACACAATGTGACAATGGCAGTCAATGTGTTAAGATATGTATCAAAAAGCTTATTACTGGAATTAAAAAAAATACATATATTTAGAAACACGTCTCTGCATAATCCCCGAAGGACACGCCGTGACGATACGTATGCAAAGTTATCGATTAATACGCATTAAAACAACATTTACAATGCAAATATTAACGGTGACATGGCAACAGTTTCTCAGAAATAAGTACGCAAATGCAAAAATGTGACGTACCATAATATAATTAATTGCGCTCAATGCAAAACCGCTCACGACATCCTGAGGTGCAGGAAATAATGTACAATGGAAGTCCTGGTATACATACCGAGAAGTCTACATACTTACACGCCTGGTTATCCGTAAAGAATAACCAGAGGTGTACTTGCTAAACCGACGTTTCGCCAGCTTTGAATGGAAGTAATAAAGGACATGTCTATTATCGTCAACGGGGTATATAAACAGTGTATGCGATGAAGCAGCGGTATTAAATGCGACTGATGTGGTCTCAGGTTTGATTTTCAGGCCGGGCGAAGTTTTATTGAGTTCTAATGTCATGAAATTCTCACAAGGGCTCTTTAGTTAACTAATCCTTCTCTAAGCTGGACCCGCGGGATGAATTGATTAGTTCATTTATATATTTAATTTTCTTTTGTCGACTGGATCCGCTTTAAATTAGTCAAATATCTATTGTATATTTAGAAAATTGTGTACAGGCGGAAAGCGTTTAAGACTGCGCCGAACGTAAGACAGATAATGACAGAGCTCGTGCGGCGCATATTCAAATCAGCGCGCGGCCGCCATAGTAAAATAGTATGGAGGATTTTTCGTTTAAGCTGTAAAATAGGATAGATTTCTAATGTTATAATCTCAAAATCACGTAACACGAGCTTACGTTTTTGCATTTTTCGTTTTTGCAAATTTATGTAATTTTGTAGGCGAAAATATTATTTTTTTTTAAGTTTTTTACACGGAGTAATTGTAAACACATTCATTGTTATGGTAAATGTATATTTTATATTTGTATTAAACAAAAAGTGTTGATTTTATTCACTTAACTGTGACCGCCTGTTTTGGCACATTTCGCTCGGCGCAGTCTTAAGGACTATAAAAACAAGTACACAGCCAGTCTTATATCTCTGTACACATAAGTGTACAGAGATATAAGACTGGCTGGCCTGCGGCAAACTTGCGTCTTTACCAAACATCAGCACACAATGATAGGCACGGAAAGGGGAGGGATCTTTTTAAAAGTAAATCTAAATATACTAATAATCCCGGAGCCTGGAACTATCCGGTAGGCGGCGATACGCTCGTCTTCTATTACGGATGCCTTTAAATCATAGCTGGCTAAATGTGGGTGTAGTTGATACAACTCTGCGAACCTCTTTGGGGATGTAGGCGTGAGTTTTTGTATGTACGCATAGTTACTAAGTAAGGAAATTAAAAGTCTTCTGTGTACCTTGTCTCCTGCAGTGTGTGAATCCAGAGTCCTTAAGGAGGTGCTAAGCTCATCCTTAAGGGACCAATAACCTTTGCCCTTTGCGCTGGCAATACAATGATTCTAGAACATAGGCTAAACTTCATCATGCTTAATTTTATCTCTCTTTTAACGCAACACACTTACCTAATTAATTTATTAACTGCCAATTGTGATTGTAAATCAATGCAATTAAACATTAAAATTACATTTTATACATTAAATAAGGTTTAATCACATAATTAATATTGCAATGAACAGTGCAACGTTATAAATTACTAATTAACTATTTATGCTTGTAAAATAATTATGACCGACGTATTCACAACTTTATTAGAGACTAGCTTCCGTCCGCAGCTTCGCTTGCATACACTATGCATGTCGCATGCTGTCGTTAATAATTATCTTGTTACACTGGGATAGTAAACTTTCTATTAGGGGAATCATTTATGCACCTGGGATCTCAACATCATGCTCGAACATGAGCCTATATAGGCGTTTACCGGGCTCAAAACCAGATTCTATACTGTTACTGAGAATTCCTAATAAAAAATCCAATAACTGCCAGACCCGGGCACTGAACCCGAGATCCTATAAACACCGATCGCTTTCATTGCTACTGTGCCTAGACAGTAAGTTATAAATTGCGTAAAAGAGCCTAGACACACACACACACACACTGCAAAAATAAGAGACAAAGTTGTTTGTCTGAGACTTCTTATATTTTCGTTTTTAAGACAAGCGGGCATCTTTACAACCATTCAAACAACGGACACAAAGAACACCCAGACTTGGACCAATTCTTTGTGGATCATACAAATTGCTCCGTGTGAGGATCGAACCCACAACACTGCGCAGTAACAGTGGCGATGCCACTTTTACTTGCTAGTTTAAGTCCCTGCTAGTTGAAGATATTTCCCAAGTGAGCAGCTCTAGCGAAATACCAGATTTAAACGAAATACTAGCTGTACCCACTTCCCATCTCTGTCGAAGTACTCGCGACTTGTCTAGACTACACATAAAAACAAAATACACATTCTAACGCGGCTACTACCGCCGCGTCGCTGAGAAATGTATTCATAATGACATAGGAAAGGAATACAAAACAGTTTCGATGCGTTCCTAACAAACCGGAATGGACACATTCAAATTAGTTTTCCGAAAACCGAATTCCAAGTAGTTAAATGTTAAACGTACAAATATGTAAGACCGTGTGTCTATTGGGAAACGTTTTGTTGCAAAATGAAGTTTGAACTACAATACTTGTAAACATTAACTAAATTATCTACGTCGTTGACATCGTGGTAAAAGTAAGCGGTATTGTGAGATTCGAATCCCAGTAGGATCAAAGTGATTTTTCTGGTATTCTCAGTAGCAGGACAAAGTATATTGTGGATAGCAAAAACCTCGCTTTTATATGAAATGAAAATTAGAATAAAGCTGGAGAAAATGATGCCTTCTTCTTCTGAAGATATGCGGGCGCGAATTACTTTTAGATAAAACTTTAATAAACCCGAAGTCAGACACAATAAAAAAGCATTGCCCAAGGAGTCCAAATCCAGTAAACCCAGCCAAGAGATTAAGAACAAATTAAATAAGCTATGTTTCAATTATTTAACTTACTAGAGTTTACTCCTAACAGTTTGTGAACCGAAAATTGTGTTAAAACAATGTTTAGTAGCAGAATATTTCTAATATATGCGGAAACAACGCTGCTATGTTTTAACAGCGAGAGAATACGTTGCTCGTCAAAATATAACGTAGCATAAACTCGGCTTTATAATAACCAAGGTTCAAGGTTGCTTTATTCAAATTTCGAATTGCATAACCTGTTATTTCACAACATTTCACACGGCTTCGTACCCAGACAGTCCTTGACCGTTGAAAGTGTTAGGCAGATGGATTAAATTTATACAGACGTCAAACATCAACCTTTTTAATGGATGCCCGTCACGATTTTAACAGATTTATATATCTACATATAAGTGCCTATTTAATTATAAGAAGTATGTGCGTCCGTAACGTATTGGTATCTACTAACTAATAAATTTTGGTTTGAGACGTGCACAGAAGTTTTTATAAAGAAAGCTGAAAGTATTAAACAAAAGCCTACCTACTATTTGTACATCACGCATATGTGTCAATTATTTGCGTAACTACATTTAATGAATGCCGTAAAGATGTGCATAGTTTTCTATAATAATCTGTCAAGTCTTAAAATAGGTACCAGACATTATTAAAATCTATTGTGTCTGGCCACCAGTATGCAGCTGCGACTCAATAGGTTTCATTAAAATAATGCATTTATAAAATAACACATCATTCTTATGAACAAATCCTAAAACTAATCATAGCTTAGAAACGGTACAACAATCAAGATTGATACTAGTAACGACATCTGTCCGAAAACATAATAAAATAATATGCTGCTACTCGCTCCTAGATGTCGCTGTACAAAGACAAAAACAACGCTACGTTAACATACCATTAAAGCCACCTAGCGGTGAGTGGCGGAACAAGTACCTCACTTGCCCAGCAATAATTCCAACAGCGCCATCTAGCGAAGAGCACTGCATCCAAAGTGCACTATGTAAACACAGGGAAACTGTTGACATACACACTACATTTCTATTTTTCACGTTTTGTATCCGTCGTTTGCACAATTTATGTTAAAATCGTTCACTTTACAATTATTTTGAACACATATTACACACTTCCACTTATGGTGTTTAATACATATAGGTGTGTTTATCTGAAACAAAAAGAAAAGCATTTATTTATTTATTCAAACGGCTGTTATCAACTTCAATAGTATAAAACCTAATCAAAAAGAAAATAGACACGTTTATAATGAGTATCTATTTTTATTTGATTTAAAAATGGAATTATTCATTCAGATATATATCTTCATTCTATCAATTAATTCCAAAATACTTTTATATTTTGATTTTGTACTCTATTAGAAATAATTGTATATCCTCAAGAAATTGCACAGTATAGTGATATAATAGTAAATTTATTGCTAATACTGATAATATTTAATTTTAAATAAGATATTTCATCTACTATTATAGAAATACAAACTTCGGCAAATAGTTAAATAGGTCACTGCACTGATAAACACATTAAAACTTGAATTATGGATTAAAGATTATCTTAAAAGCATATAATAACAACTTGAAATGAGCTGATTAACACAATGCGTTCACAATATTCTTAAAAGATTTCCATATTTACATCTCGAGCAATACTTTGATTATAAGAACACTCTATTGGGAAGGTCACTAATATATTAAATAACTGATTTATATAATAATTTGATTATTCAATTACAACTATTCAGTGTCCTAATAAGCTATTTAGACTTCAGAATGAACGGAACCAAAATATATCTAGGTTAAACTAAATTACTTTTATCTCAAGGGAATTATAGACATAAAATTTGGATTTTAATAGTTAATCTATATGTATTCAATAACAAGACATTTAAAGGATAATGAGGAAAGCTTAATCTATTAAGATTCCACCTATCTAATTCTTGAGAGATGATATGCACAAATGTAAGAATAAAAGTCTGTATGATATTGACAATTAAAACTTTAATGTTAATAAGTTGCTTACATTAATGGTATATTCTATATTATGTTTACTATGAAAAGTACTGAAAAGGCCAGTCCTTTTTAAGTTTTCCAGTTAAGAAAAAATAAATTAGTTATGTGGCACAGTTAATAGTAATAATTAGTTAAAGTATTTACGAATTATATGTCAGTATAAACACAGAATTGCTATTGTTGACTTATTTTACGAAAACATTAGCTAGGAAATAAATAAACATAAATACATAATATTATTTACACTCTAACCTTGTTATAAATAAAATACGCAATCATTATTATTATCAAATAATATAAATAAGTGATAGATAAACAGAAAAATAATGAAAACAGAATGACCTTTCTAGAATGTCCTTCAAAATAATTTTGTTTTTTTTTTCACCGGTATAATAATAATTTGAACTTTTTAATGCACTATACGTACCACAGACACTTCATCCAGCAAAATAATGATCCAGGATATGAAATTCATGATCACACTGTGTTGTAATAAAACAACCAAAGTATTTCCAACCTAAGATTTCAAACTTATTATAACACTGTTACACACACGTTTTTACTAAGAAAAATCTTAATTCTGGGCCTAAGAGACCACGGTTACGTAAAAGAGACGGCTTTAATGAATCTAAGGTCACCTTGCAGCTCAGTTTTGAACTGAAACTTTACAATTAGCCTGAAAAATGCAAGCACGTGCACATACAAATGCACCTATTATGCATCACGTAATTTTTGTCTGTAAAACTAATTTACATACTGGAAAGGCCTAACGACTACCGAAACAGTAAGACGACACGATAAATTAGGGTTTTAGGCCAATATAACACGTGAACTTTATAACCAATTCGAATTACAGCGGCTGAAAAAACTACACAAAGAAAACATATGATCGATCGAAATTGAAGTGCACATGGACTTGTCTATGGTTCTCTTCTGTCATTAGTGAGGAACGGGAAGTGAAAACATTGTAGAGACCCTGCCTAAGTTGTAAACAAATAATTTCTAATTTTTACAATTGTATGACGAAAATGAAACTGGTATTTTTCCATTAAAAGTAATTTTTCGGTACTAACGATATATCACGCTATTTTAAAATAAAGATCAATCATGTTATTGACTATGACTTCTACAAGGAATATGAATGAAAATGAATGAATGAATTGATGTCGAAAATCTTAGATTGAAATATATATTTGTGATATGAAAATATTTTAATATTTCTTTTATTTATTTTATTATACCTTATTATTTTATTTATCTATTGATTGATATTTCCTAAAAACATAAGAAATGACGGAATATCCATGTTTACCGTATTTCTCCATCATCTTCTGTTACAAAAATATCTAGCTCGTTGAGACATATACAAGGATATAGCTCAAACGTACAAAATCTGTTATCTTTAGGCTATAGTTATGGGTAGATTACGGTAGATATGGCTATTGCTACAAATGAGATCTGATAAATCTGGATTATCGTAATTGATGAAGTTATTATGATTCATTTCTATTTTATTTCTTTTAAATATTTGTATTATATTTTTGTCATTTATAGAGCTATTTAAATGTATCAAACAAATATGGGAGGAATTAAAAATGAAATTTAAATATCTAAACGTATAAAAAACACTGTAGTAATAACAAAAAATATCTTACCATGATATTTTCAGTGGTAATATGTCCTAATGAATATTATGGAAACTTTATCACGTTGTCGTTATTAATACCTAAAACAAAAGAAAATGTAAAATACAAATATGTATTCAGTTAATGTTATTACTTAATAAAACTTTCAGGTAACAAATAAATTACCGACCGGTTCATTTTCCACCCATAAACACTCGAATTCTTTTTCGAATTTCGCAACTATATTTTGATGAGATGTTACAATAACACTTTCATGGTTTGAAACCATTGCTTGGGTAGACCAATTCAATGAACCAGACATCACGAAACCTTTTACTTGCTTATTTCTTATAGGTAGTTTAAAGTGATTTTTGGCAAACTGTGCATGAACGTTCAGTTTTTCGGCGTGAGCTTTTAAAATGTTTTTTCGTTTAATGGCTTTGGGCCCGTCAACAACACAAAACTTATGGTGCATTAATATAGATTTTTTGTTAGTTTGCACTTGGATGAAACCTGAAACAAAGAATTTCTGTGTATAGTAACATGAGTAATAGATAATTGGCTTGACCGATTATACTCATCTAGACAATACTTAAAAATAAAGTTGAATTTATAGGCATTTACCGATTTTGAGTTAATTGCATTAATGTTTTTTTTGTTTCCTTATAAAAGTACTCACTGTATTCTTTCAACCTTTGGATTTGCGATGGAGGTGTGTAGGCCATTTCGCTGTCAACAACTATTCTCACTAAAACATGTTTCTGTCCCAACCTTATAATTTGTTCGGCTATTTCACTGCTTGTTATCAAATACATGCACACGTCCAATGTTTCACGTGCTGATTTTAAATATTTAATTAGTTTGAAGCAGTTAAGCTCTCTACTTTCACATATGGTAAGGTCTTTGTTGGGTGGTACTCTAATCGTATGCCGAATGACATCGTCTGAGAAAAGTATTACATCATTGATTTCTCGATTTTTGATACTTAAAACTTCATTGCATGAGTCATCGCTATTAGTCTCAGTTGTGCGAGAACTTTTTGAAGCAAAGTATCTGTAAACCTTTTTCGCCACTTGTGAAACGACCACAATTGTTGCTGTAGACACCAACAATATCTTCGCATTTTTCCAATCCATTGTAATCGGAAATTATTTCATTCGGTATAAACTTAAAAAAAAAACAAATCACAAAGTAAATTTTAGTTTTCCACAGTTCACTGTGTTGGCCACGCATCTGCTTTTCGTTATCATGTCATGATGAGTTGAAATTGTTTACGAGTACCCTCATCATTTAAACAACTACCTACACTACCCACTTTAACTTGTATTGTACTTATTATAGTGCGTCTAAAAATTTGATTGATGGTTACAATTGCACGTCTAATAAAATTAAAATGCAACCGAAACAGCAGCTCTCAGCTATTATTTACATGTTTCATAATTCATAACTTATAGAAGAAAATGGTAAAACGTTATTTGATGTATTTAATTATTATAATACATCATTAACTGAACTTTAATTTACATCGCCGTTTTTTCGACGAATATGTAAAAAAGAATGAACGATGCAGGAAATAGGCAGAATGAGCAATGATCTTAGCCTAGGTGTAAATTGATGCTGATAGAAAAATAACAACAATAACAAAAGACTTTGCACAGCTTTGCACTAAAATGTTATACGATTATTCGTTCTGTTGAATGATTTACATATACCAAATAATTAATTATTTTGCTTGCATTTACTTAAGTCATTGACAGATAGTGCGAAATATTTAATAGTCATGTAATAAAGCAAGTGCTAAATTTAGATTTCTGGATTATTTGCGACATACTAAAACAAAAAATATGCCGAAAATACCATACAAACCCGAGAAAACACGAGAAGATGATGAGGATTATGAGATTGTGTCTTTCGAGGACTTTTGCGATAAGTCACCAGGTTCTAAAACTGATCTCTTGACTCTGAATGATAATATCAACTATCGTCTTTGTTACGAGAATAGCAAGACTACAAAATTAGCTGAAACTGAAGGTGAAACCTCACGAAGTGGAGATAGGGAGACGGAAACGTCTCTAAATGGACCCAAGAGTGTTACATTTAAGAGGAAGTTGTCGAATTCTTTTGCTCCATTTGGGCGGTACAATGCTAAAGCTGGTAGAGCTCCGCTGTTTAGTGGCGTTATTCCAAAGCCGAGGAATGAAGGAGAATCAACATCTAGAGAACACAGGTATGCTAATATGTGATCTCCCACAGAATAATATTGTCTTCGACCTTGGTATGAATAGAAACATATTTTCGTGCATGATTAATTAGGCCCTAAATAAGAGTCCAAATAACTATAGTAAAAATATGCTACTTATGGTCGATAGCCGCTAACTGATCATCAGCCGATGCGTCTTAAGAAAAGGATTAAGTAATGGTTATTAATTTTGCAACAAAGTACATAGCCTTAACAGTTACTGACGTTTATCAATAACTGAGAGCTTGGTAAGTACACACAATGGCCCAATTGTCGACTTGCATATGTATCTTGCTATGAAAGTCATGAGTATTTATTCACTACTAGCAGAAGAAAACATGATGGTTTAAGTGGTTGCCTCACTACTACCACTGTGCCTGGTGTTGTGAGTTCAATCCCCAGACAGAGCTACAAACACTGAGTGTTATTTGTGTCAAGTTTTTAGATGTTTATTAAGTCTGCAACATGGGATTTATGTTTACGATTATAAATTCTCTTTGACTACAAATTCTGTCTCGGTGGCTGTTTGTATTCTTGTTAATATAACAACAAATTCCTTATGACATAAACAACCACTGTTTGAGTGTTTGTGTGTTTGAACATAATGTTTATACATCTGTGTAATCAGTAGCTACTACACACACATTCATATTTAATTGCTGACTTGAAGTCTTAGCAGTAAAAATATTACTCATACTCTGTTTGAGTACAAAGTATAGAGGAATTAAATAATTTTGTGTTATGCATTGTTTCATTATTCAATATCTATTATTCTGTAATATAAACATGAACTTTGGTTGGATAGTTTGATATCATGGTGATATAAATAGAACTGTTCTAATTTCATATAATGTTGTTGTTGATTGATCATTGTTAGTGTCCTGTGTTCATTATTGTAGAATTTGTTATTTGATGTTTAGTTGGATAATATATTGAGGCAATATGAAAAAGTATGTATTATTAGTAATATAGTATTTATCAATTGTTAGTTAAACATTATTACAAACTAGTTGTTTCCCAGAATTCTAATTATTTCATTTTACAAGTTTTTGCTTTCTGTACTCCATCTTCATATAAATTTTAACACTAGAAAGACCGCAGTCGTAACACTGATGATTCCGCGAAGTAAAATAGTCTTATTTTAAAATTATGACTAGTTTATACATGACACTCTTTGACTTTTAATATTTTGTAGTTTTATAGTCCCCGTTTAAATATAAAGTTCATTGAAATTAAAGTACTATATACGGATTTTATCGCATTGTTTATTTTACACTTTATTTCATAATTTAGAAACTGTTAAACTACTACTAGATACTATTAAACTTTACTAATATTAAAACTACTTATATTTAAGTTTACACTTTCCCCGACGTTTCGGTTCGGCAACCTACCATGGTGTTCCTCGACAAATCCGCAATCGGCGAGGCTGCACGAATCATTTTCACATGTAGTCGCGATCTCGCCGTGGCTTCGGCCCGCCTTATGAAACGGCAGGCCGAAACACAAACACGAAGAAATCTACCCTTTGGTCACCACTACTTTTAAAATCCCTACTATCCCTAGAGGGGAGACGGACACGACACAGAGGCGTGCGTGGGAACACGCACGCCGCCTCTCGGACCTGGTGGTGATCGGATGGCAGGCAGGCCCACGAAGCCCGCCGCCCCAGGTCAAACCTCAGGATGGCTGGAGGTCATCTCGTGCCCTCCGCCGCCCGGATCTGCGGTTGGGGAGAGGGTTTGAGCGCTCCCTCTCCCGCTCTCTTATCCATTTTAACCACTCTTTACCCATTCAACTTGGAACTATCCAACTCAACAAGACTTTGCTTGTCTGCCTCTAAAAGGATGACTTTAATTATTTGTCTGATTTAAGTAGCTTGTTTACTCATACAGACCTATTCTGGACATGACTGACATAAGACTGATTTTGTCAGTATTCATATTTTATAAGCTTTTTCCATTGGTCGAATAATCGTGGGCGTAAAAAGCCTTAGCTTACCCTTTGGGTATATTCATACTTGAGTCTATGTTTAATTATCATTCTTATCAACAGGTACCAGCGCTTCTCAGAACAGCGTAATGTGTTCCAGCGAATTTGGGAAAACTTGCCTGGGCTAGGTTCAGGCATGTTGGGTGTGGCGCTTGTATGTGCGCTGTGTGTTGGAGCGTGGTGGGCTGTAGGGGGCGCTGTTGGCGGCACCTGGGGAGAGGAACATTATAGGTACATTACAGATTTAGTTAATCTTTGTTATTATAGATGTGCAGTCTATATGTGGATGGCATAGCGTGCGAGGGTAGCCTCACCATTGCTGCCACTGTTGTGGGTTCGGATCTCACGCGGTATAATTATTTATGTAATAGAAAAATAACTGTTTTGAGTCTGGGTGTACTTTGTATCCCTAAATAGTATGTAAGTTATATCTCCGCGATACAGGCCCTGATGCAGGAGCCTGTTTTTTCACACGATATTATTGTCATGGTTACATAGTGAGGAATCTCTGTTTAAATCTAATTATTCCTTAAGAGACTATTGAGATATTTTTGTCTGTAATTCATTTATAAGATCTGAATATAATATACAATTAAGTCTGAATTTTCAAGTATTCTTAGATTAACCGGTCGTATACCGCCGGCTCGCATACCAGCCGGCAGATTTGTACCCGTCGTAGGCCGGTGGCTCGCATGCGAGCCACCAAATTGGCGCCAAAACGCCGCGCGCCGCCTTCGCTTTAGCTTAAGCTAACGTAAAACCAATTTGGTGGCTCGCATGCGAGCCACCGGCCTACGACGGGTACAAATCTGCCGGCTGGTATGCGAGCCGGCGGTATACGACCGGTTAAACTCACCAGATCCTTCACTTGTCGGCCTCGATGGCGTAGTGGTTAGTGTAACCGACTGCCACGCCCGAGGTCGCGGGTTCGATTCCCGCACAAGTCAAACATTTGTGTGCATGAACATGGATGTTTGTCTTGGTCTGGGTGTTTCTATGTATAATATGTATGTATTTACAAAAAAAAACGTATATATATATGTTTATCCATTGTCTAGTACCCATAGTACAAGCTCTGCTTAGTTTGGGCTAGATGGTGTTCTGTGTATGTGGTAGAATATTATTATTACTTATACGAAGACTACTGTTACTATGCAATATTAATAAATTTGCAGGAAGCTGTGGGAGAGAACTCATCCTGATACAATCAAGAAGCCGTTATCACCGTTACCGTATGAAAAGGTTTGCATAATAATTTTATATTTTCTGGTATTTAATTTATTCACAGGCTACTCTCTTACAACTCTATACGTGACGTTCTTAAAGCCCGTAGTTTGAAAATTTGTAGTCTTCCACAATACAGCATTTACTTTTGTAGTGTGAGAGTTATCTTCTTCTTCTCTCTTAGCCGCCTTTATTATTCCCAAGTTACTTGGGGCCGGTTTTTTTTTTTTGAGTGTGAGATTTATCTATACTAATATTATAAAGCTGAAGAGTTTGTTTGTTTGGTTGAGCGCGATAATCTCAGAAACCACTGTTTCGAATTGAATAATTATTTTAGTGTTGGATAGCCTATTTATCGAGAAAGGCTATATAACATCACACTACGACCCACGGGAGCGGTGCACTAACTATAAACGCGGGTGAAACCGCGGGCATAGCTAGTCTTTAATAAAGAAACAAATAAAATAAAAGATAAAGTTAATATCATACAACAATATACGTCACAATATCACTACTCAAATAGACTTACACGACCATCTAATAAACTCCAATTCTTTCTTTCTTTTTCATTTGGTTAGTGTGCCTCTGACATGGCTTAACGACTGCTATCAATTTGACAACAACCGGGACCTACTTTTTACGTGCCATCCGAAGCACGGAGACGCTCAGATGAAATACCAATAAACGGTCACCCATCTATAGACTGACCGCACCTAACGTTACGTAACCTCGCGAATCGTTTACCGATCAGTGAGTGCAACTGGCTATGAGCGCCTTCAAACTCCAATAAAGTAAATACATAGGTATAAGAAATATCTACAAACACTTCCAAAATTAACCATTAGTTTCTATTTCAGCAAATACCCGAATACAGGTACCACGACCATAACAACTTAAGCACAAAAAATAAAATCAACGCGACCGATCCCCGCAAGAAGGCAGAGCTGAACAAGAAGAACATGTATCCAGACCGCACTCCGGAGATATTACAGGACATGTGCAGTAAAGTGGAAGATATATTCCGCTTCGATTGCTTCCCTAGAGGAATTGCTGATCAGAAAGAATGTACTAAACGAGGTCAGTGTAATACCTAAGTTTTCCGCGCGATACAAGGATTGCTATGTAGTAGGTATGCACTGCACTGATAGCTGTGGTTTAATTTTGAATTTTGTTTGCCTCCTATCATAGAGTACCATACTAACATTGTTCTTAGGGTTTTCTGGTAGAAAATTGTCAACTGCACTATTGAGTTAATACGTTTTACGTTCTAGAGGAGACAACATAGCCAGATTGTTTGTAAACATACACTCTTAACTCATGTTGTTAGAATGTGTGTTCAGTCACTTACTCTAAGCGATGTGCTTATCGCAACGACACGTTTGAAAATTTAAGAATGACATGACACATGAAGCCATATTGTTCACTCAAATGTGTTTCTGCAGAGGGTATATGAATGACCTATAGGAATTTACGCATTTATATCCCTGCCCGAACTGGCAAGCGATGGAAAGCCGAAAAGCGGATGACGTGCATTATTTATTCAACTGGAGCTACTGAAAATTGCAGTCAAACAATCTTGTGTGATATGCCTTTGGTGAATAGGATTTCCAGATTTCTTAAATAACCACTATGTGATCGGCTAGGAACTAGTCGTTTTGTCTTTTAAGCGGTCAGTAAAGCAACTCTGTATTTGGAAGTTCGCGTTAAGAACGTGTTAAAAACGTCCCTAGGCCATGGTAACCTCTACCATCAGAGGGTTTACCACGGCATCATCACATCGAGGTCATCGAAGTATGCACTAGCTCTTAAAAGACGTACGGCAAGACATGCCGTCTAAAAAAGCAGTCGAGTTACGTTAAGAGCTTTGAAAACTCATGTCCCCGTTCATAGTTTTCATAGCTCAATAGGTGGCTACCTTGATTGTATAAAATCAAGTAGATATACATCGTATGTTTAATGTAATACATCCAGCAACCGCAATGCGGCTCGCGTGTTATATCACGCCTTCGTGCAGATGCAAAGTATATACAACAATCATTGATTTAATTCTAACCTTCGACGATCAATTACGTTTTGGCGGGTAGACTTTCCTGTGTTTAGTGTGTTAACCTTGGTTCTGTGATGCAGTGGAGGTACCTTCAAATAACCCCAAAAGTCAGGCATGCCTTTTAAAAATAGCAGCACTGTGTATAGTACCTACTGTGCCCGATTGAGGTCAATAGGTTGATCTCCTTGTAGGTGGAAAAGTGGGTGAAATTTCTACGCCGATGCACTCTGTTCACCTCTTGTAGTTTGTGATATAAGCCTGATATTATGTACATGTATTATATTTAATTCAGCTCTACCAAGTCTTGAGTGTGCTTTGATGAGCTCAACCACGACATGCAAATTGAGTTAAGAGGACACAACATAAATTTCACTTAACACTGTGCCGAGCGTAAGACGCGGTTGGATTGAATGACAGAGCTCGATATTCAAATCGGCGCGCGACCGACATAGTAAAATTGTATGGAGGATTTGAAGTGGTTTTTTGATAAATATGTATCTTTATTATAAACCAATAATTTAAATATTTGGGACGGACAAATTGTAATATAACGTAACACGAGCTTACGTTTTTGTAAATTTACGGAATTTTGTAGGCTAAAATAATTAGTATTTTAAGTTTTTTACACGGAGTAATTGTAAACACGTTCATTGTTATGGTAAATGTATATTTTATATTTGTATTAAACAAAAAGTGTTGATTTTATTCACTTAAATGTGACAGCCTGTTTTGACACATTTCGCTCGGCGCAGTCTTAAGTGAAATTTATGTTGTGAAAAACGTATCGAAGTTGCCTAAATATAGACCCGCTACTGACGTAATGATGCCTACGCAGGACAACCAATCCACGAGGTTAAACAACATCATGTCTATAGATGGGTTCGATTTAACGTTTCCGATCCGTTTAAAAAAGCCGATGTCGCTTTGTGATCCCTTCCCATCTAATATGAATTTTAATACATAGACCTACGTATATTCTCGAAGGTTAAATACACTAACATGCTACCGGTTGTGTTTTAGGAATCCTATCACTAGCGGGCTAGGGAAATTACCGTCTAACGGGCACTTTTCCAAATTCCGTGATGCTATTGGATATTTTGCCCGACCTGTTAATCTTAGCCGAGACTCGCGATCGCCGATCTTATGCCAATGTATCAAAGTGCCAGTCAAGCATTATGCAGTAGTATACCTAACTATTACCTATAAGTTATAATAGTTATAATTTATAACTTGTGGTCGAACAGTGGTCGAATTTCGACTGTAATTTAATGAAATCTGCACTTCTCTATATAAACTTTTTAAAACAAATCTCACACTTCTCCGTGCGCTCAATATGCATAAAAAGGGGTACAAAGTTTTCTCTTCATGATTTAATATACATATATAGATATAATTCGTAATGAGTATTAACGTGATCATGCATAATGTTTAACTTATCAATGCTTGACATTTCGGCCATCGTCACAAGCAGACTATATGACATCATGCAACGCTAAAGTTTAAAGGTTATTATAGTTACTATCATCATCATCTCAGCCGAAAGACGTTCGCTGCTAGACAGAGGCCAAACAGACCGGTCTTGGGTCACCCGAATCCAACGGATTCGGACCACCTTGACGTGGCCTACCCCTGCTGCGTCTTAATATATGTATAGTAAATTTTTCCCTTTACAGGTTGTTGCTGGGACTCGAAGAAACGGTTTGGCGCGAACCTCCCATACTGCTACTACCCGTCCCACTTCGATTCATTTCGATTCCTCAATATGACTGAGGACAAACATGGCATGACTGTCTTTATGGAGAAAGTACGACCGTCCGGGTACCCCGGCGACTTTGAAGTCGCAAGAATGGACTTTAAGTATATGTCGGATGATTGTTTGCAGATTAAGGTGAGAATATTGATACACTTTAAGAAAATAGTCTCACACTTCTTAAGGAGTTGTACCACGCGTGTTCCTACTGGCAATTTTCTTTAAAAATACACTTGCCGACCCTGGACTAGAACTCACACAGGAATAAACGTGGAGCCTCACGGTTAACTATTAACACAAGTTTCTTCTCCCTAGCCTTTATTATTCCCAAGTCACTTGGGATCGGCTTTTCTGGTCTAACCAGATTTGACTGGATATCAGTTTTTACACGATGCAGCTGCCACCAGACTTCCGCAACCCGAAGGCTAACGATACCCTAAAGCTAGACTAGTGTCAGGATATTATAGGGCACTGACTGCCCAATAACGACTGCCATAAATGTTCATGGCAGCTGGAACCGACGGCTTAACGTGCTCTCCGAGGCACGGAGCAGGCGATAATTGTCAATCAATACGCACATAATTTCGAAAAGTCATAAGTTCCGAAAGTCAGATGTGCGCAACGTGGGTTCGAACCCGAGACCCTCTGCATTGCAGTCTGTTGGTCTCCCCACTGAGCTATCACTGCTTATTCTTAGTATGGTGAAAACCTCTCAGGGGGTGATTATACTTGTTATTATGAACAACTTTTGTTTTAGGACATTGCGGAAATCGCGAGAAAACAATCAGCTTTTCCATTCATTTTGTTGAGAAAAAAGTCCAATTTTGTATGGGACAAAAGTTGTTCATAATAACAAGTATAATCATCTCCTGAGAGGTTTTCACTATACTAAGAATAACCTTGTATATTTAAGTGAAATGTGGGAGCTGAAATCCACTGCACTATCACATCGGGGATATTGGACATTAACTATATGTGTATAATAATACCAGCTTTGTATTATACTGCCCCACTACTGGTCACGGGCCATCTTCTGATTGTGAGAAGGGTTAGACCAAAATCCAACACGCTAGCCCAGTTGGTTGACTTAATATATCTTCAAGAACATTATGGACAACTCTTAGATACACAAGTTTCCTCATGATGTTTTCCCTTTACTATTCAACTATACATACTAATAAATATTGTGTGTTTTTTAGATATCGGACGCTGAGCACAAACGCTTTGAGCCGCCGCAGCCAGAAATAATGATGGTGCCGAAAACTCTGTCTAAACAGAAATACAGGGTGCAAGTTGACGGATCCATCACTGGCTTCAAAGTCATCAGGAATTCTGACAATGTTACTATGTAAGATTTTTTACATTCATCATCATCTCAGCCGAAAGACGTCCACTGCTGGACATAGGCCTCCCCCAAGGTTTTCTACACAGACCGGTTTTAGGCCACCCGCATCCAACAGCTTCCCGAGTTACATTAGTTTACCCAGTGGGATCTTTTGTGTCGACACAAAACATCCCATTGGGTTGAAGTGTCGCCGGTCTGCACTGACTGGCCCCCACATAAGATACATACATTAGCTTAAAAAGATCTGGATTAAAGTTAATTCCATTGTGTCCTACCTAACTAGCCATATTTATACGGTTTAATAACATTTTTGTTTCCTTAAATTGATTATTCTTGGCGTAGTATAAAGGCATGTGTCTTGGGGGACTTTGCAGACATGCAGTTAACAGACATATACATTATACATTTTTTCATAGTCTTATGCCTATCTCCAGAGGACAGCAGAGGTGTACTAAATCCACATTTCGCCAGATATTAGGTGCTCATTAATTGGTGGCGGACCTTTCAGGTGGAAATAATTTATCAAACGCGGCTGACAGTCGTGACTTATAGGTGACTAGATAATTCATGTATACTATACTATACAACTATCGGACGTAAGTCGCAGACATGACCTTGGGCCATCTTTGCGCATTCGGACCTCCAATAGTAATCTGGCCCACTGGAAGTTTTTCGACTGTGCGCATTTATCAGTCGCGGCTGCTAGCAGCGACTTATGGTTACGTTCGACCACGTGCTCCGTGCTACTACGGAAAAAAATTGATAGAAAACCGAATAACAATCCTATCCTGGAACTGAGACCGCATGCATCGCGATCTCATACATTACCGTTGCACTACCGAGGCAGAACATCGCAATTTTTTTAATCTTGTAATCCGCGGCGCCACTCCTTTGGCCATACACAATTGATTTTGAATTATGTCAGGTATATTAAGATTTGACAGATAAAGGCACACAAGTGCCATTATACATTGAATTATAACCTCATCATATTCCATTTCTGAGCTAATACTAATTAATATTTATACATTTTACAGCATAGATACTCAAGACGTAGGCGGCATCATACTCTCGGACAAGTTCCTGCAGATATCCGCTATACTGTCGTCCAGCCACATCTTCGGTCTCGGCGAGAAACGGTCCAGGTTCATCAACAACGTGTACTGGAACACTATTGCTATGTTTAACAGAGATCGAGCTCCTGTTGAAGGGGTAAGTCGTATTATATTTTCATTTATAATTCCTAGTATATAAGCATAAGTATCCTTATATATTATGGTAGATGAAGAAACAAATCAAATCAAATCAAATCAAATCAAATCAAATGTTTATTTGTAGAGCATAGGTAATATACAAGGTGTACATAATAAAATATAAGTTCGCCATGTCTAGCCGATAGCGGCATACAAATATTAATTATATATAATGTCCATACAACTAAATTAAAAAAAAAATAAGTATCACAATATTAAATGATTTACATGCACATAATTACATTATTATGTAGTCTAGACATTACGGTAATTTCAGTGAAGTCTCATATGGAGATGCCATTTTTGTAGAGATTTGGGACTGAAGCCCTCTCGTTGCCTAAAAGGGTGCATTCATTATTAGATTATAACCGCTGCGCAGCTGAGCCTGTAAAATTGTAGACGTTCTAAAAATGCCATTGTATTTAATCTTTACTATTTAGAATCGCCTCGCCGGCAATCCATTGTAATAAGATAAGAGAGGAAACTGCCACGCGCTCTGGGTTTGCCTATTGCAACAGGAAAAGATTGACAATACCGAACTCCTCTGGATAGAGACAGCCGCGTCGTTGGACCCGGGCGTACTCCAACTTGCAATATTTTGCTTCAAGTACTAAATATGCGTCGATATGTGTTTTGTTCAGCGCGAGGCATCAAGAGTACAGATACACTATGTTTTAAAAAAAATACGCGTCGCACTTTATGGTCATTTAAACAACGAACACAAAAAATACCTAGACTCGGAACAACCATTTGTGAATTACACAAATTTTTGTCCCGTGTGGGGATCGAATCCACATCATTCGGCGCGTCGGCAGTGGCGAAATGACTTCTTAAACCACTACGCCATCCGTGTAGATTGGCAACGACCACCCAATGCCAAACTACCTTTAATAATATAGCAGCCATATTTTATTAAGCTTTACTGTATCTTCCTATCTGCATGTTTCTTCCTATCTTCATGTATATAGTAATGTTGGTGTATCAGGTGAACCTGTACGGCACTCATCCGTTCTACCTGGCGATGGACCACGACGGCAATAGTCACGGGATGCTTCTACTCAATTCTAATGCTATGGGTATGGTTACACATCTGTAAATATTTGCACGTAGAATACCATACATAATTAAAAATCTATTGTGTCTGGTCACCGGTGTGCCGCTGCGATTCAATAGATTAGCTTTTCTTGTAGCTTTGATTTGCTAAGTCGTCGTAGCTGGTGTATTGCTGTGCAATTCTGGAAAACTTACGATCAAATACTCTGTTTAAATCGCAGAGACAATTTGTGTTTTACTATTGCAACAATTTACAGTTCAAGATGAACTTACAGATTAGAATGGCTGCTGTAATTTTTTAGATAATATTTAAATATCACACAGTATTATGTTATATGCTTGCTCACACTCATTTTAGTAAAGCATGTTTTAGTAGCACATATTAACGGTAATGATTGATCATACTGGAATAGTCTGACGCCTAATTCTTCGAAAAAGATAGGCAGTGGTGTACTAAATCCACATTTCTTCGAGATAATGTTTTAGAGTTCTACTCTCTAATCAGTTTCAATGATTGCTGCTAATGATAATTTCTAGAGAAAATAACCTCAACCTTAACGTTTTGTTCGATCCGGGAATCGAACCCGAGAATGTGTCTCCGAAGTGTCTGAGAATCTTAACTCTTAAAATTTAATAATTAACATAATTAACACAGAGCAATTATTCTACTTTTTGTTGTATATAGTATACTAGTAGTTTTCCCGCAGTTTCACCCGCGTGAGTCCCGTTCCCGTGTGAATATCGGGTTTCACCTCTTTCACCCTCTTCGGGGTGGAATTTCCAAAAATCTTCTCTTAGTGCTCCCCTACACTCTCCAAGGAACATACATGCCAAATTTC
This sequence comes from Catocala fraxini, assembly GCA_930367265.1. Lineage (NCBI taxonomy): Eukaryota > Metazoa > Arthropoda > Insecta > Lepidoptera > Erebidae > Catocala > Catocala fraxini. Next base: position 22,203,971 of record OV884039.1, on the reverse strand, counting down.
AGCTTCTTGCGTTCAGTAGTTTCGGCTGTGCGTTGTCTGTCAGTCACTCAGTAACGGAAGAGTTTTATATATATAGATAAGATTATGTGATTCATTTGACATGTTCTTAACATAGCAATGATTGTTACGAATTTGTGGAAAATGCTGTGGTTAATGCATTTGTTACTAGCATGGAAAATGTACTATTTAAGTTTATGCAATGTAATAAGATTTTTCCCCTAATAAAGTAAAATAAAAATATAAAAATAAAAATGTGTGCCTCGTTGGCGTTGCGGTAGCATTCAAGACCGCTACGCCCAGTTGGCATTTAATTCCTATCTATATTAATAACATTGTAAACAGGAAAATCTTTTATCTTTTCCGATTGTTTTTCATGGATATACTCTGAAAATGTTGAACCGATTTGAATAACTGTTTCACTATTAGAAAGCTACTTTATCTAAAAATAACAGCTATAATCATAAACGTAGGTTAAACTGCAGGGAACAATAAGCTAAGTATAGTCTTAATATAACATGTAGAGTCGACTTCATCTCTACCGTTCTTCACCACGGTAATCAAGTGCATGTACTCTATTTTGACTTTTGCAAGGCCTTTGATAAAGTAAATAATGGTATCTTGGTACTTAAGCTGTGTGCAATAGGCATTGCTCTGGGTTTGCTCCATCTTCTTGCGGACTACTTGCGTGACCGACAACAATACGTGAGGCTTGGTCATTATGAGTCGCACGCTTACCATACACGATCAGGAGTCAGCCAGGGATCGGTACTGGGACCTCTTCTTTTTATGTTAATGATTAATGATCTGCCTACAGTGGTCCGAAATGCGGAATGCCTCATACATATATGCTGATGACCCAAAGTTATATTTTGAAATTAAATGAAAGAAAATAAAGATTTGGGAGTCATATTTGACCAAAAGCTCACGTTTCATAAGCATATTTTGTTGGTTGCTAAGGAATATTTTAGTCGCCTCGGATTCGTTTTGAGAAACTGTCGTGAATTCCACAGCACCCATGTTATTAAAACCTAAACAACCCAACAACAGTTTTGTAGGATTCAGATAGGGGTAGATACCATACAATTTCTTAAAGGTAAATAAATCTTCGAAAAGCTTTCTGGACTTTTTCCAACATAATACATACTGCTTTTGATACGAATTCCACACACCCGCGCTGGACTAAAGTTTACTGCGGACTAATGCATAAAAAATAAATTTAACTCATTAGAGACTAGGCGATCATACGATCAGATGGCTGGAACCTGCAAAATTTTAAAGGGTATGATCGTGGCACCGATTCTCCATGTCAAATGTTGCAAATTGTTTGTGCCTAACAAGTAACAACTATTGTCGTGGTAGAAAGCACCAATTGTTGACGGTTCCAGCGCGCCGTACTGTGGCACGCTGTAACTCACCCACACCTCGGTCTCTAAAGCAGCTTAACGCTCTCTTGGACTTTAACCCAAGAGTTGATATTTTTGCGGATGAATGGAAAGTATTATTATTAGAATGTATGAGGTACTGTGAGCAGAATGCTTGAATGCTAAATTTTAAATTTATATTATATTATTAAATCGTGTAATTGGCGCAAGTCGTTCTATTTGATGTAAATAAATAAATAATAAAGACAAATAGTTATATAGTCTCAATTCAGTTATATATTATAAATAGGATTATGCTCGCGTAAATGTAGGTAAGGTAAGGTTACTTTTTTAAAATAAAATATAGCCTATCTTACTCGGTGTTAAAATAGCTTTTAATGGTGAAAGGGTTTTTTAAATCGGTTGGTTGGTTTTCAGTAAATCATTACAAACAAACATAAAATCAAATCTTTCCTTCTTATAATATTAGTATAGACATAAGACAAACAATAAAATCTTTATAATATTAGTATAGATTATAGATAACCACTTCCTCCTACTAACATATAATGTACAAATTCCACAGACGTGGTCCTACAGCCAACCCCTGCGATCACGTACCGCACGACGGGCGGTATCCTCAATTTCTACGTGTTCATGGGCCCCTCCCCCAAGGAGGTGGTGGCGCAGTACACAGAATTGGTCGGGAGACCTTTCATGCCACCTTATTGGTCACTCGGATTTCATCTTAGCAGGTAAGTAATCTATTTATGTTTAGTCAAAGTCAGAAATTATTTATTTGTTTAGTTCACTAAATTTAATAAACTCAATAACTTGTGTTATTGAGTTTATTAAATTTAGTGAATTTACATTTACGTTAGTTGCTAGTTTCAGGCAAAAGGTTGAGCCTATGAGGATACCTGCAAGACACTCTTCAAAAAATCAAAATCAAAGATGCAAAAAATACGGTTAGGGAACTCTTCTGTTAAGTTCAATATCTCAACACATAGCCAATTTTTCAGATTAATTGTAATGTAAGGTAGAAACGATTTGACCAAGCAGGTATTATGAGAAGAGTAGAAGAGCCTCGCTGATTTCAGCATGAATGAGCCGGCTCGACCGGGGCAGGACTACCTTCTCACAGAATATCGACGTGAAATACCAGTATTCCTACTGTTGTGTTTCGTTCGGTGACTGAGAGTACCGGACGCCCAATCAACCTCTTACCCCCTTCCCGCTCCTTCTCATTCCCACTTCCTTTCCTAAAGGGTTGGCAACGCGCAAGTGATGCCTCTGGTGTTGCAGGCGTCCATAGGCTACGGTGACCGCTTACCATCAGGTGGGCCGTATGTTTGTTTGCCACATTAGTTATATAAAAAAAAGCACAAAAAATGTAACTTCTTTTCTCTTTCCATTATTATCATATGGAATTTCATATAGTCCAGATGATATGATAATCAAATTATCATATCATCTGGACATGTATGTCCAGCTGCAAAAGCCTCTATCTTGGATTTTTTAAATCACTATGTTTTTAGATATCCCTTCCAGTCCCTTTCAAAGGTGTTCAGGTTGGCTCTCTATCTCCGTTTTCTTCTTACCTGTTGTAAATATATACTCTACTTCGTGCTAATTATTATATTTGTGAAGATGTTTGGCAGTTTGTTACTAAACAACGCGTTAACTATCAGACAGAAAAGGTTGATTGCCCGAGATTAACTACTAACTATAGGCTACTTTTTATCCCGGTATGTATTTCCGTGGGATTTACGTGGGCGAAATCGCGGGGAGAAACTACTAAATAAAAAAAGAGCCCTTATACTTTATTTTCTTAATTCTAATCGCATTATATAAGTAGGTGTGGAATAATTAGCTCGACATTTTTATCTCAACCGTTACAGATTCAACTACGGCTCAGTGAATGCGACCAGACAGGTCTGGAAGGCTAATAGAGACGCTGGAATACCTTTTGTAAGTATATATAAATTCTTACTCAGCAAAACGCCCAGTTACTAAAAGCAGAGTATCACAAAAAATTTTAACAGACGGTCATTCACATGTGAATTGTTGGTATGACGAACTAAATTTGCAACAGCTAATTGAATCACATGATATTAGTTCAATTTTATTACAAAGTAGCTTCAGTGTTTTTTACTGATAAAGTCATCTGTAGAAGACGTTTAAAGACAATATTTATTTATACATACATACAAAGATTCACGCCTGTTTCCCAGAGGGGTAGGCAGAGACTACGGGTTTCCATTTGCTACGATCCTGACACACTTCTCTGGCTTCATTCACTTTCATCACATTCCTCATACTGTTCCTTAATACTGTTTCGCGATGTTTTAAGGTATTGGGATTCGTATTGCGAAATAGTAAAGAATTTAAAAGACCAGCTACAAAAATAAAGCTTTTCAACACTTTGGTACGCCCAATCTTGGAATATGGCTCGGTAATATGGAATCCGCACTACGAGGTATATTCTAAAGGATTGGAGAGTATCCAGAAACGTTTCCTCTACCACCTATGTTATAGCGATTACTTGGCTAAAGAACTCACCACTTATAAAGCTAGGCTAGATCATTACCACATGGTTACATTAGCTAATCGTAGGAAGAAGCTGGACTGTATCATTCTCTACAAAATATTTAACGGTATAATAGACTGTCCTGAACTTTTAACATCGCTAGCAGTAAAAATTCCAACTCGGATTCCTAGGAGTAACATATACAATTTATTTAACATCCCTACCTCTAGAACCAACCTCGGTCATTACGCCGCTGTACCGAGACTCTGTAGGCAATATAATGCATTAGCCAAAACATCCGATTTAGATATTTGCCAATCTATGTCGTCTTATAGGAAATGTTTAAAAGCACTACTGGAGTAAATTTGTTTGTTTTTTTTTTCCTTTTCATATACATTTTAAGGTTTTTATGTTATTAAAACTAAAATTGTTAATTTATGTTTTAAAGTTTTAAATATTCTAAAACTTTGTTTGAAACTTTTAATTTTATTATTTAAGTACTTTTAATTTTATTATTTACTTTTAAATTTCTGCTGTTTTTAATATTCGTAAATTTGTAACCTTGTTAGCCTTAGCTTTAATTCGAAATTTTTAATTTAGTTTTGTAATCTTGTTAGCTTAGTTGTTATTGTGCATGCTGTGGTCTCCTATAAGTGAAGGAGTACACCAACATAAAACTCAGTGTCTTTTACATGAAATGTTATGTGTATATCTTTTGTTGGAGATCCAAAATTAAATAAATAAATAAATAAATAAATACACGCCCGTCGGTTCAAGGTCTGGCCTTTGTCAAGAACGCCTCCGATCTCATCGAGAAACGTTCGCCTAGGTCTTCCTCTTGCGACTGTTCCATATTTATTTATAAGTGAGATATTTAAAGAGCATCTTAACATTTTTTATTTTGAGAAGGGCAATTAAGGTAATTAGTCTCACACTCAATAATAAATAAAATTATATCTGCAGGACACACAATGGAACGACATAGACTACATGCATGACCACAACGATTTCACTTACGACAAAGTTAACTACGCCGGCTTGCCAGAGTTCGTTAAAGAAGTCCACGATAAAGGAATGCACTACATCATTATTATTGGTAAGTGACGTTTAATAATTATTTCTATACTAGACTCTGCCCGCGGCTTCGCTTTCGTAAATGTAGATTGGGTTCGGTTTTTTTCTCTGGATGAAAGGTACTATATGTCTTTTTCTGTTCCTCTGACAACGTGTATGCGAAATTTCATGATGATCGGTCGAGTAGATAAAGCGTTAAAGCGTCACAAACAAACGCACATTCGTATTCATAATATTAGTTTGGATTTACCAGGGCTAAGTACAGGGGCTGTATAAATTATAATATGATCTAGGCCATGAAAAATGAGGACAAAGAAAGTGGCTTCCGTGGTTACTATTGCAATCAGCATGCCATAATGTATATCGTTTTAGGTGAACTGCAGATTTGAAGATGTACTGTGTTCAATTTATTACTATGTGATGGTTACTGATCTCTTGTCTGTAACTAAAATAAATAAATAAATAAATATAAGTCTTTAAATTTGAGAGATCAATTAGTATAAAATATTATTTATAGACATTTATATTATAATATATTAAGTAATTTATTTAGAGATAACTGCTCTTCCTCTCTTCTACTGTTGCTGTGCCCGATAGAGCCCAGAATTATTACCAAATATTGAATATTTCAGATCCGGGTATAGGCGAGTCGTTGACGCCGGGCAAATACGCGCCCTACGACCGCGGAGTTGAGATGGATATATTCGTCAAGAATACCACTAATCAAATATTCGTTGGACAGGTATTTATTATTATGTATTTATATTAAGATATATAGACTTATTAAACAACTTTTCTCTTATAACATAACTGTAAACGTAGATGGTGAGATAACTTATACGACATTAAAATGGCTTGCATTTGCCAAGCCATTGTAATCTCATTTATGTTATAACAAATTAAAGTAATAAACAATATACCTTATTTTGTTACCCGGATGGAAGTAGCTCCATTTTTCCAACTACTCCAATATTTCATTAAAATCGTTTTTGATCCGAAACATTCCTAGTATAAAAATTCTGTGCTTTTCATAATCATAACGAAACTTGGGTTCAAAGTAGGAGTCCTAGATATACGATCAAGTAGTATTGGGTTTTATGTATTCACGTAATAACGCTTAGGTTAGTTGAAGGGTTTCAAGAGAGTATTTACGTTCTTTTTTTTTTTTTTTAAATACCACTTATGCAAATATAATGTCGCAGGGATCTTTACAATTATTCGAATAACGGATACAAAGAACAGCCAGAATCGGATCAACAATTTGTTGATCAAACAATTTTTTGTCCCATGTGGGGATTGAACCCACAATACTCGGCGCGGCGGCAGTGCTATGCCATCCGTGCAGTCATGAATAAATACAAGTTATTTAAATGATATGTCATTAAGTCAGTGGTGCATAGAAAACTAAATACATATTATGTTGGTTTCCAGGTGTGGAACAAAGGTCACACAGTGTTCCCTGACTTCACACATCCGAACGCGACCAACTACTGGGTGGAAATGATGAGCAATTTCCACAAGCTTGTACCTTACGATGGAGCTTGGATTGTAAGTATTAGTATTTTGATATTGATTGAAGCAAAAGAACAACGGTTTATGACATTTTTTATATTCAAAATATCTATAGGTTCAATTTCACTATTTATATTATTAATATATTTTGTCAAAGTTTTCACTTACATCCGTAAGTAAGAAAAGTAATAATATTTAGTATTGTAAATATTTAACTTTAAAAACGTTTAACTTCGTTATCATTAACAAATATTAAACAGAATGACAAAAATAACGATAAATTTATAAACACCCTATATTTATTATTACGCGTTTTCGTGAGATTTTCAGGTGAAGCTGTTGGCACAAGCCACATCAATGACAATCGGGGCGTCACTAATATTGGTCTGTGGTATAACACAGACTAGTGTCCGATCGAAACTAGTTTTTACGGCCGAAACCGAAATAGAATCCTTATTTAGGCGTCAGTCTCAGTTTCGGTCAAAACCAAAACCGAAACTTCCATATAAGGTCATGTTGTTGTGGGACAAAAAAGTCAGTCATAATCAGTTTTATTTTAAAATCTCATATTAATTATTCAGTCTTCTGATATATGATTTGAAATAATCTAATGATTGAAGATATTATCACTCCTTATTTCAAATAAATTAATTGTGCTTTATGAAATAAAGGCGGTTTTTTTTAAATAATTACACGTACTTTTGGTTTTTAATATTATTTACGAATAATATAAAAGGTACAAAACAATAAAAGAGCGGTTTTACCTAATATGTATAGACAAAACTAACAATACTATCTCATCATAAGAACAAAATAATATCTTCACAACTTTGATCATTTTGTACCTATTGCAGTATTGTTTATGAACGAGAATAAAATTAAAAAGTACACAACAACCACTAAACATTTTTAAGGCAAGTAATACTCGAGGTATGAATAAAAAAGAGATATTCTCTTCAACAGAAAACTTAAAAAGCATAATTTAGCTACAACCATTACTAATTTTAATGGACTGATAATTATCAGTATTCCTAATTATTTTTTTTACTTGTAATTTCACAACAAACAAATCAAACTACCGCAACGTTCGCGGCGCAAACACATACAAGTTATGACACGACTATGACGCGGCAAAATGACACTTCGTCGTTTGCAGCTCAGTCCACCGAAAATTTCCGATCTCAGTTCGAAACCAGAATTCAGATTCGGTTTCGGCTGTAGGTTTGGTTGTATGTCAGCCGAAACCGAATGCTAATGCTCATGCAAAAGCTTGGCCGAACACTACCACAGACCGATTTTAGTGACGTCCGCTGTATACGTCCGACGTCCATTATAAATAATCACACTTCTTTTTTTTGTGTTTCACATCATGCGCGTGCTCACTTTCTCGAGATCCGAATAAGAACGTCCTGCTCGCCCAATCACCACTTTGCATCACATGACGTTAATGCAAAACCTTCACTTTACACTGTAATAATTGCCATAATATAATATGTATGTATTCTTACACTCGTAGGATATGAATGAGCCATCGAACTTCGTAGACGGCACGGTGTCGGGCTCGTGCGGCGCCGAAGACGTGCCCTACCGCCCGCGCACCGGCGACCAACTGCTACGCGCGCGCACGCTGTGCATGGACGCCAAGCACTACCTCGGCGACCACTACGACCTGCACAACCTCTACGCGCTCGGCGAGGCCATCGCCACCAACTTGTGAGTACCACCTACAAGCACTACCTCGGCGACCACTACGACCTGCACAACCTCTACGCGCTCGGCGAGGCCATCGCCACCAACTTGTGAGTACCACCTACAAGCACTACCTCGGCGACCACTACGACCTGCACAACCTCTACGCGCTCGGCGAGGCCATCGCCACCAACTTGTGAGTACCACCTACAAGCACTACCTCGGCGACCACTACGACCTGCACAACCTCTACGCGCTCGGCGAGGCCATCGCCACCAACTTGTGAGTACCACCTACAAGCACTACCTCGGCGACCACTACGACCTGCACAACCTCTACGCGCTCGGCGAGGCCATCGCCACCAACTTGTGAGTACCACCTACAAGCACTACCTCGGCGACCACTACGACCTGCACAACCTCTACGCGCTCGGCGAGGCCATCGCCACCAACTTGTGAGTACCACCTACAAGCACTACCTCGGCGACCACTACGACCTGCACAACCTCTACGCGCTCGGCGAGGCCATCGCCACCAACTTGTGAGTACCACCTACAAGCACTACCTCGGCGACCACTACGACCTGCACAACCTCTACGCGCTCGGCGAGGCCATCGCCACCAACTTGTGAGTACCACCTACAAGCACTACCTCGGCGACCACTACGACCTGCACAACCTCTACGCGCTCGGCGAGGCCATCGCCACCAACTTGTGAGTACCACCTACAAGCACTACCTCGGCGACCACTACGACCTGCACAAAATCTATTATATACTCTGGATTGAACATTTTAATGAGGTACGACAAGCTCATTACCTCATAGGAAGATACCAACACTAATCAACAGTAATATAAGCATTCAATACATTTAACTATAGTTCGGATGCATGTATACGAAATACACTCGAATGTATTGTATGTATTTAAATATCATTCGAATACAATTGTACGCGTCACTATAATATACCTCTTCCCGTTCGGTAATACATCTCTACGTATACGTATGTACAGCATAGCCGATATCGATTTTCATAATTATATCAAATTTTAAATTAAAAATCTTAAAGTACTTTGCCCAACCTGAGAATCCAATCACATCAGTTGCCGACATTATCACAGCCTCATTTCAAAAGTAGCATCAACTTGTACTATATGCATATAATAATAGAAACGCATTGCCTTTCCCTCAGTGCGCTAGCAGAGATCCGCGGCAAGCGTCCCTTCATAATATCGCGCTCGTCCTTCGTGGGGCTCGGCAGGTACGCGGGGCACTGGAGCGGGGACATCAACAGTGACTGGCACGATATGCGCATGACCATACCTGGTAACTACCAATATACGTTGCTACATAATATCTTACTAATACCTTATACCTTGAGTCCCAATTAGTTTTACTCTTGAATACATTCTGTACTGTATATTTGATGTATCAAATAGACAGTACAGTACATAGATTTTTTCTGGTCTGAAAATGTTTGAGAAGATATGACATACACTTAAATCGATGTGTAATTTTAGTGCGGCCTTTAGTCAAGACACTTTCGAGAAGGCTAAGGAATAAAGTATCCTTAACTTTAGTTGCAGGGGTGTCACAATCGCTTATGCGATCAGCTGACCACTTCGTGCCAAATACTGCGAGTTCGAATCCCAAATCCAAATAAAAATTTGTGTGATCCATATATCGTTGTTCCTAGCCTAGGTATTCTTTGTAAAGCATTTTGCAATAAAAAGACTTAGCCTAGGGGGGCGTTATCTTTGAGTAAAAATATCTACGACCTTTATGAAAAAAGTAATTTTTAGAAAGTTACTAGTAAAAATCTAGTCTTTGTAGACCTCATTTTGGTAACAGATGTGAATCTATATAATATGAATGAATAAAAAAATAATTCTTATGTTATTATTCTGTTTTCTAGAACTGCTATCGTTCAGCATATTCGGTATACCAATGATGGGCGCGGACATATGCGGGTTCAACCGCAACACGAGCGTCGAGCTGTGCAAGCGTTGGATGCAGCTCGGAGCCTTCTATCCGTTCAGTAGGAACCATAACAATAATGAAGCTGAGGTACTGTAACACTTTAAGACGAGTTGAACTTCAAATCCATACTATGACGTCATCAACTGCCCTTTGGGCTTGGTTTGAGGATTATTACGTAGCATAATTTAAGTCAGCTGCTCCTACTGTAGTGTACAGAATTGTATTTAATTTATAGACAACACTAATTGCTTGCGATACGTCCTTGACTATGCATAGTAGTAAGTAAGGCGTGTATTCAATAGTGTTCGAAAATTATTCGAATGAAATTGTACTTTATGCGCATTACTACTGCAATAATTGATATGTCAAATACAGTCTGTTATTTTGCGCTATGGTAATAATTTTGATTATCACAACTTCTTCTTTCATGCTATTAATTGTTACATATCTGAATAATACATAGTACCTACAATTATATTTAGCTTTACTCATTCAATTTGGTGCATATTTTTATTAGCCTGACATTCTGCACACGTTTCAAGAATGCTCGGAGATGGATAATTTTGACAACTTTGAAACAGTTTGAACATTCCGTGAGAGACTATACACGACTATATATTACACAGCTGTTAAACGCAAATCAAACTACCAACTATACTTATCCCAGTTTATCTCCTAGGCGCAAGATCCAGTATCGCTTGGACCAGAAGTTGTAGAAGCAAGTCGTAAAGCATTAAGACTGCGATATGAAATTCTGCCGTACTACTACACGCTGTTTTGGCGAGCACACGTCTTTGGTGACACTGTTGTCAGACCGCTGTTCTTTGAGTGAGTATATTAGCAATTCGAAAATATTGCGAAAAGTTTTTGAATTATTTGAGACTTGATTTTTAGTAAGGTAGAGTTAACAGTAATTCGAGTGAGTACATTGTACTGTTTGTTCTTGATCTGTGTTTGATTGCTGTCATTGGGTTCTTATTCTAGTGTTACTAAAAGTGTACGCATTTCATGTCTGGTTAGACAAGAAATAGGTTGCTTCTTTCTGCAGTCTTTTATAACAAATATTGGTTATAAAAGACAGCTTGTATTTCCATGAAATTCAAAAATCTCCAAATGACCGTAATGTTACAACCTACATAAAACTAAAACAGAAGATGTTATATTTAGAAGTTTTTCACTTAGCTTTATTTGAAAGCATGTTTTAAAGAAATAAAAAATAATCTTACGCATTCCTTGTGGATCAAACCTAGCAAGTAACTACAAAACCTGTTCTTGTTCTTAACTAAACTTGATATCAATGACCTGATAATGAAACTGCCGCATTCTGGCTATTAAAAAGTCTTTAGTCAGCATAAACCCACCCTCCAATCCATGCTAACATACATTTTTTCACAGAGCTCCCGAACAGAACCACCTCCACGACATCGACGATCAGTTCATGATAGGTCCCTACATCATGGTGACCCCTCTCCTGAAGGAGGGTATCACCGTGACTCGCGCCGTGTTCCCTCCGCCGCAGTGCTTTTATAATATCATCGATGGTCAGTACCTCGCTGTCGATAAGAGCTTGGAGGTTACGGAAAATGAAACTGTTACTATAAAGGTATGTTTTGGTGAACGATATTAAGTAAGTTATCTTTAAAATTGTTAGTTAGGATGGATGTCCCAGATCGTGTTATAGCAAAAAGAATTCTATGGTCTTGTTAATAAATTCGAAGATTAAGGGCTTGTCCCACCACCTCCAAATAGCATTTATCTATAAGATAAAAGTCTCGCCATCTCTCTTCTTTAACCTAACAAGAGTGAGACGACATGTGATTTATCTTTCAGGTAACTTTTACTTGTTAGTTGTGGGACTGGCCATAAAGGTTTTATACAGCAGCAAGCTATTTAAAAATTATATCTATAGACTGATTTATTACGAAAGCTCTGCCTAGTGATGTTAATTGTTTCAAGTACTTAAATATAGAGATTCCCAGTAAACGATAATTTACTGGGAATCTCCATAATACGGGGTATTACCCTCATACAGGGTCTACTAGATAGAGATAGAAATTTGACATAAGTTCCATACTAATTATGTTTTATTTCCTCACGCTTCGCTTATTTACTAGATAAGTCACATGTAGACACACCGCTAAACAGCAATAGTTGAAAATATTCTTAATTTTATGTTACAATCAGTTAAAGAAGCGCAAAAGCGTGGACACAGCTAAAAATAAGCTATTTTATATTTTAAATATAAAACTGTTATTGTTTGAACCTCTAACTGGCCTCAATTTCGCTAACCATTTACATGAAACGTTTTAGTTCAAATGATAATTACAAAATCAATATACATAGATGATTTTGAATGTGTAATCCCTTTTGAACAGTTTTATTTAGCCCTCAATCCTAAATTAACATTTAGGATTGAGGCCGATTCAATTAGCGTAAACAGTGCCTTACCATTTATACAAAAATAGACAACATGAAGACCTCAAATCAAGTTTATCACAAATTTACATAATTAATAAGGAAATTCATGTTTATAGGGCGGAGCAATAATCCCAATGCAAGCCCCGCCACTCTTGGGACCAGTTACGACGACTGTGACTCGCAGCGGACCCTTACAACTCATGGTGGTGCCGAACTTAAGGCAGCAGGCGGAAGGAGAACTGTACTGGGACGATGGCGATAGTTTGAGTAAGTATACCAACTTTATTATTTATCTTCAAGGTCAGGCCGGTAGTTATATAGTTTAGCCTGTAAAGGATTGGAACACAAAAGTTATCATTACCACCTTTGTAACATTACCACTGCTGGCTGCAAACTGCTTACTGACTTATTGACTATTGCTTACTGACTTATTACTTATTGAGTCGCAGTGACACACCAGCGGCCAGGCAGAATAGATTTTCAATTATTATTATGTCCTGCATTCCAAGCATTGATAGGTTAACTGCATTATAAAAAGATAGCGTTGGATCACTTGGAATTATTCCTGTGTCGCGGAACTATTACAAATATTCAATAAACGACAAAGAACACCGAGACTCGTTAAAAATATTTGCGGATCACACAAATATCTCTGTCCTGTGGGAATCAAACTCATAACACTCGCGCAGCGACAAGGTAACCATTACGCCATCCGTATAACCAAATCAGTAATAGGCCAAAGCAGGATATACAAGGTTTGTCTTCTGAAAGTGGTCTACGCTTTTCCGAACGATGCAGTTTCAGATTTAAATAGAATCTCAATTTTGTGCGAACATTTCATTGTGCCTTATAATATTTTTTTATTCTATTAATTATAAATATTGAAAATTACAGACAGCTACGAAGAGAAGAAATACAGCCACATAGAATTCACACTCAACTTCACCGAAATCCAATCCAACGTTCAATGGTGGGGCTATGGCGTTCCTTCACTCAACAAGATCACCGTACTGAGCCAACCGGCGATCAAAATGGTCGCCATCAACGATCAACCGTGCGTGAAACCATGTGAATACTCGTATTCAAACGAAACAAGAGTTCTGGTTGTCAGCGTGAATCTATCCCTGGATAAGCCTTTTAATGTCAAGTGGTATTATAAACCAAAGCAGAACAGCAGTTGGCGAAGCTGGATGGTAAGGAGCAAACGTAACCGTTGAACTATTAACTATTATAATATTAGAATTTTTACTATAGTCGGAGTGATGTTCGTATTGTGTTCCTAAAGACACCGTTTTATTAGTAATTCGATCCTATACGGATTATCTCGAACCCGCGGCTGTGGCCCCATGCATTGATGTGTATGACTAGATTAGAAGTCTACCTACTCCACAACATTTATAAGTCTACAGCCATCAGTGTAGCTACTCTACGACATTTATAAGTCTACAGGCATATTTGCTATGTCTTTCCAACTTTGAATTTGTATTTAAAAAGAAAAGAGATAGGTGTTTACTTAACTCTGGTGAGGACTAATGAAGTGTGGGTTTTTTACTCTAGTTGTTATATAGCTCAATCAATTCCATCACCTTTTAATAACTGTGTGAATCTAGGTAGGTGCCTATTATTTATTATACTATAGTAATTACTGAATACACCAGGGGTATCATGGGCACAGATCTCAAAGGACATCTTCTAATAGTTTGAGTGAAAATCCAAGGTTTAAGTAATTAATCCACTACTCAAAAATACTCATGAGTAGAATAGTAAAAAAATATTACTTATGAATGTATTGACAGCCTGTATAAGGCACTTTAGGAATATAAAACATATGTATTGCAAATTCTGTATTAGAATATTTTACCATAGAATTTTCGTTGCTCAAAGTGTAATAAAATAATCCAATTGAAAACCTACTTTGTTAAAGTGAGCATTCTTATATTTTTATATTCATAACTTTAGTTTTGCATGAAGTATAAATTCTAGTGCCATTACATAAGTATGTAGATACATTTGAATATTTAACAGATACTACAGAATAAACTTTTATTATACCATTATAAGTATGTATTACAAATTTTATAAATTGTCTCACCCCTAAGATGATATTATATATTGTTGTTTAGAAACAACTGGTTCTAAAGAAAGAATAATACTTTAACTATACAAGTGTTTGATTTTTACTTTTTAAATAGTTTTTTTGTTTGCTTGGTGGTTGTCATCATTTATTTTTATTTAGGATTAGGTTTTGACATGAAAGTTTATATAGTCAAATGTGGACTGGTTTTGAAAAATGCCAAGGGACATTTTAATATTAAGAAATGTGCGAATTACCATTATTACTTAGTTGTTATTTAATCAATTATATTATTAATAGATGAAAGTAATTGATGAAATACTTTTATATTCTTTAAAAAGATATCTTGGAATTAATTAATGAATATTGTATTTCATCTATGTGTAGTTAAATAATTAACAGGGATTTAGTATGGATGTCAACTAATTATTATTAATGGTGTTACTCTAATAAAATAATTATATAATCATTGGTGTGACCAAACTCAAAACTAAATGTTGCTAGGTAATAAATGCATGATTTATTAAAATTTCATGAATATTAGTAATATTTATCCAGAAATATTGCACTATACGTTTTAATGTCATTTGTGAATCTTAACTGGTTGCCACTCAATTTTAATATAAATAGTATAAGAATAAATGCTATTACATTGCCATTTTTATCCAGTACTTCATAATTGAAAAGTTTTGGAGTTGACCACATTGAATATAAATATTTTAAACTATATGTGTACATCTAGTCAATAAGATATTTATTAAAAAGTTCAAGCATTCATATCTTAGTGCTCTTTTAAATCCACATAACAGATGTTCGTAATAAAAGATTCTCTTAAGTATACCTACATGCATATATGTATACACTTTAAATATGATATAGATGTTTACTCAATTTTAAACTTAACCAACAATATCTTGTTATTAATTTATTTCTAGTATTGCACCAATTACTCATACATTTAGATCCTACTGTAAACTACTTTTTGAATAGCATTTTATACTTAAATTTAATTTCTGAATGTGCATAAACAAGTTTTCCAGTACAATAATTTATGTGATATTGATTTTACATTTTTGTGATATTGTGTTACTTATATTTGAAGTGTTACAAAAAATATATTGTGATAAAATATTAATTACACTGTTATCCATGCAGTGTGATTGATGCCAAAGTATAGAATTGTGTTTACTGTTAATTTTACCGATTATGAATGCACTAATAAAATGATGTCGCACAACATATGTATTTTTAATTTTTTTAAGTGTAAGCTGCCCACAATTTGTGTGGTAATAAAATTATAACTAATTTAACAATAACACTTTTATTACTTTCTATAACAACTGAACAAATGTTAATTTAATCTATGATTCTTCTTTAACACCATCAGTTTTAAGAAACATTTCATATTCTTCATCATTCATTAATTCTTTTAATTCATCTGGTTTTGTCATTTTTAATTTGAAAAGCCACCCTTGGTCATAGCAGCTAGTGTTAATCAAACCTGGTTTCTTCTCAACTTCAGCATTTTTCTCTGTAATAATACCGCTCACAGGAGAATAGATTTCACTAGCGGCTTTGACACTTTCTAATGCTCCGCATTCACTACCAGCAGTAACATTCACTCCTACTTCGGGCAGTTGTGCAAACACTACATCACCAAGAGATTCTTGTGCATATTTGCTTATACCAACTATCCCAATGTCTTTGTCTACTACAACCCATTCGTGTCTATCTGTATACTTCCTAGGAGACTTGGTACTGTACATGTGGTGGAGCGCACAATATGTCTGTTTGATGTTCGACTGGACAATATTGTGTCTTGATAAATATTGTTTTGATACTTGCAGTAAACATCTTTGTAGAGTCATTGTGATCTGAAATACAAAAATTACTTGTTATAACTGTGCAGTACTTGATTATAACATTGAAGGAATTGCAAATAAGAAGTAAGTATAAAATTTGAAAAAAAAGACAAAAAAAAAAAAAGAAAAAAAAGACAACTTTCTCAAAGGTACTAAGCCCTGAGTTGAAGGGAATCTTTAAAAAAACAGTCTCAAAGAATATCTAGACAAGGGGCAAGTGTTTGTGAAATGTTCAAATGTTTATCCTGTCGGGGATTGAACCTACAACACTTTGCAGTGGCACTGCTAAGAAGACCATTTAACCCAATGTGCCATCTGTGCAGTCAAAATATGCTTGCTTACATATTTCCTTCAAAACTGTGATCTTATACATAAACAATAGTAGTTTAATTAACCAACTAACAAATTTCATTACAAGTTTACTTAGTACCACGCTTCCTATGATAAGAAAGAGATAAACTAGTTATTTATATCTCAGTGAGAGACAAAGTAAAAATACAAGATAGAATTTGTGCTCTATCTCTTTCAGTTAATTAATGATAGTTATGCGAACAAAGTGAGTTTTGCTTTACTTATCATTCCACACTTTCAATTTTCAAAATAAAGTGAATTACTATGATTCATATTGCAATATAAGTTAAGAACTTAAACACAGCACGAAAAAATTAATGGTCTCAAAAATGTTGTGTAGTATCCACAGATATTGGATATAATATATTTTATATATAGCAAATTCCCATTTTGTCTGGTGATCTTCACAGATTTAAAAGTATTGAGTGTTATATAAAATAGCTAGAGCTCCACTTATCTCAGAATATTATTTAATAAAATATGGTACATATGGTTATAGATTTTTTGCCAACCCACAGATTAAGCCAAAAATTAATAACATATATGTACCTATATATGAAACTATTTCTTTTGCAATGGTTTAAACATGGAGACTGATATGTATGGGTCGCATAAATAATTACTTCATGCAGGTATTGCATCCCAAACAGAACAATCATTATTTATGCGGCGAATAAACCTACAAACTCTTTCTGCAGTCCTCAGGCATACAGATTTGTGTTAATATGAAAAGAGTAGGCGGTAAATATTATGGTCTAAAACTTCATAGAGATAATTTACAACAGTTACTGAGGTCACTCGGATCATAATCACAATATCAATGAATTCTTAACAAAAAGTAATATACAGATTCAGACTATTTTATGTCATCAGAAACTGCACTGTGAAAGATATGAAACAAATGGTCGATGTACTTACTTACTAGATGTCAAATATTTTTTAACTCGAGTCCGTCTACAATATTCAAGTATGTATTCACAAATAAATCAATTATCACTAAAATTTATTATCACAATAACAGTAGATAAAGGTTAGGAGTTATGACAGTCGTCAGTTTATAATAAATTTCAAGTTGACATATAAACGATAATTTAATTTGGTAGGCATTTCCAACCATTTCGATTCCCAGACGAAAACAAATTGTTTTTACTTAATAGCTTTTTTTTTAATTGCCTTTTGCAGCAGACGAGGGAGTGGCTCACCTGACGGAAAGTGGAAACCGCTGCTCATGGGCTTCAGCAATGTCAGGATACAGAAAAGTCACCGCCTACCGTGAAAAAAGGACTCTCTTTAAACCTCGTTTGAAGAAGGACATATCATAGCGCTCGGGAAACACCGAAGCAGGCAGTTCATTCCAAAACTTGCTCGTACGTTGGCGAAATGGTCGCAGAAAGCGTACCGTCTTAGATTTGAACGCTTTCAGGTGATATGGATGAACTCTGCTTTTTTGAGTAGTACGATGATAGAAAGGGGCCGATAGTACCAAGTTAAATAGTTCTTTAGAGCACTCCCTGTGAAAGAGTCGATAGAACACGCAGAGAGACCCAAAGTCTCTCCGTTGCTCCAACGACTCCAATCTATCCGTGAGACTGGGATCTTCAACGATTCTAACTGCCCGTCTTTGTAGGGAGTCAACTGGATCGAGCTGGTATTTGGAGGCCCCTGCCCAGAGATGTGAGCAGTACTCCACGTGCGGCCGAACCTGTGGTTTGTAAAGCACAATACGTTGACCTGTTGTGAAGTACCGCCTCGCTTTGTTCAGTACACGCTCCTTTTTGCTCGCTAATTTAGCTTTGTCCTCCAAGTGATTCCCAAACTGGACTTTACTCGAGATTTCCACGCCGAGGATCCCAATACTCTCAGAGATACGGAGAGTAACTCCTTGGAACTGTGGCGCAATGATAAAAGGGTCCTTCTTGGAAGTGAACGCGCACACTTGTTTCTTCGAGGGGTTCAATCGAACTGAATTCTGTTCACCCCATTCGTAGGCCCGAGAGAGTCCTCGACTTCACACACAAGTTGTGTTCATCTTTCCTGTATCATGCTCCGAGGGACATTCTGATAGCTGGTATAACGCGCATCACCCGTGCTGTCATCCGCATAGCAATGTACGTTCTCGAACGACAACAAGTCATTGATATGCAGGATGAACAGCGTTAGGAGAGCACCGAGCCTTGTGGAACACCGGCGTTAATGGTTTTGGTTTCGGAGCTACAGACATCAACGACGAGTGTAATGCTCCGACCATCCAGAAAGCTAGCAATCCATTTGCAGATTCCCTCGGGGATTCCATAAGATGTTAGTTTCGATAGAAGGGTCCTATGCCAGACCCTGTTAAATGCCTTAGCGATATCGAGGCTAACGGCCCGCCCTCCAGAGCCTCCGCCCAGCGGTGTGTGAGGTACGGTAGAAGATCACCAGCCGAACGACCATGGCATACTAGCGGTCACTAATTAGCTGATGATCTTCAAGGTACCGCAGCAGAAAGCGGTTTATTACCCGCTCCATAACTTAGGAGAGCAAGAAAGTAATCGCTATTTTGAATCTACGTATAATCTTTATTCAATTTCCAGGTAGAGTAAAATATAGTTGGACTACTCTACTAGAATTTTTTCAGTCACAATATGTAGTCTGTCTTGTGTTCATTACACGGGAATACACTCAACCTTTCTTACGCTTGTATAATACAGACACCAATAATCACCACTGTTTAGCTTACTATGTACATTGGTGGATTGGCATTGAAGAAAAAGATAATGAAAATCCTATAAAAAAAAATTATGTGTTTGTAATCTCCACAGAATCCGTAAATTACACAATAACTTAGGCAGTTGTGATGCGCCGAGGCCATTTTGCAAAGAAGCGCAAGACCTAACCAATGGTAAGCAATAACAGTATAAGGCACCGTATTTTAACACCAGTGGGATCGCTCGTGCATTGTCAATCCTTTAAAGTAGGATTTAATCTGCTTCCCATGCAAGGAGCAAAAATCTCACTGGCTCTCCTGGTAACTCAGCAAAACCATCTCATAAAGATTGTTGTTTGTAACGTGTAAATTAGATATATACAAAATATTTAGATGATATTGTATGAATACGCAACTGTCAGACATACATCGATTTTGAATATTTTCGCTTGTTCACAATTACATTCCAAGATCTCATATACTTATACTCCTATTTGGTAGATTATTAACCATTATTTCCTACAGTTTCTGGTATCATTAGTGTTTTGGGGCTGTCAAAGAAGTCACTCCTCAAATCAAACGTCATTGAACGTCATTATTCGCTTAGCCATGAGTGAAAGATGTCAAACGAAGCATATAGAGAAATTTGATAATAAAAATTATATTATTTACTTTGGCAGTATATGCACAGCGCTTGCAGTTTTATATTTTTACAGGTAGTAATGATTAATTACTATGTTTTTGTGTGGTTTGTGCGGTGCAAATTCGATAACGTATTTCGTATTCTTTCAGATTTCACTTTGCCACTATAGCATTTAGTTATGTGTTGGGATGTCTGGCTTGTTATTACGGCCTGAATTCGAACATTTTACACGAGTATATTATTAAATTAAAGTGCCATTTTGTCGATGAGACGAGTAAAGATGAAGAATATGCGCCTGTCAAAGTAAGTTGGCATACTTTCATTGTTTACTATTTACTTGCTTTAGAAAACTCGTTATTTCGTTATTGAGGTCATGTTACGCCTCCTTAGTCAACCCCTTTTACGTTAGATAAGCAATTATTATTATACTTTGACTCATTTATATACATAGTACCTATTCAAGTAATAATTAGTGCTTAATACTTATTATTTTTATCAGTACAAGAGGCTGGAATGAATTGTTATTATTTATATATTGACGACTAGTGTTATCTTTCAAGTCGGTTTCTGATTTACAGTGTAATGAATTAGAGTAGTTACCAGTTTAATTGCTACATTCTCATTTAATCATACTGTGGTCTTATCTATGTTTATGTCTTAGTAATAATATAGAGCTTGCATAATGTGGAATGTCTAGCCTTCATTATGAATAGAAAAGATCCATTTAATAAAGTTTCTGGTTTACTCTTGTTTGAAAAGTAATTAACTTAAATGAGATACAAATTATTTGGCATTACTCACACATAAAATGTTAATGATATATGTCATGATGTAAATGAGTCATGTGATTGCCAAAACATGATTTGCTTAGTAGCTTGTATTAAGTAATGTTTTATTACATATGTCTTTATATAGAACTAGTTAGGTGTTTTGAACTTTAGATGTAGTTGAGCTGGCTTAATCATCATCTAGATATTTTTACTACACTTCACTTTTATCATCTCAACTTATCTTTATCTAATATGCTCAATAGTATTGAGTGATTCGGTTTGGGTTAGGATCACTGATGTCTTATAAAACTGTTGATGATTCTTTAGGCAAATTATTATTTTGAAAATTATTATCTAAAAATTAGAATTCCTAAGTATATCCTTCAGCAACCTTAATTTGCATTTTATTTTGGCATAGACCCTTATAAAATTCTTTATAATTGAATTTGTCTAAAATTAGCAAGCCTTATTATTTAGGGAGCCTCTCGCATAAGCTAGTCAACTATACTAGGACAAAATTTTTCTTTCTAGGATAGAAAGAAAAATTCTGTCCTAGTATAGTTCTTTATTTAATTTCTTTCCTAATAGTAAATTAGAATAGAATAAGGAATAGTTTTTAGTTTTATTATTTAATAAATAAATTGCCCTTATAATATCTATATTAAATCTGAATTTGCTTTTACACCTACTGTATTACTTACAATAGATTACTATGACTATTTCTATGCTTGCTGATATTGTACTTAAAACTCAAACATTGCTATATTAATTAGATTTATAACATGTAAATTATCAATTATAAGATTTATAAGTCATTATAAGTAGCAATTTGTGATTAAGTCTACTAATTATGATGACTAATATTACCGACACTGCTGTTTGATATCAACAACCAATAATAATAGCAGATCAGGTGCTTAAATTAGCCATGATTAACTTTACAGTTATCATACTAATTATTCTCTTAAAAAATATAAAAATAAAATGAATATAAATAATATATAATAATGAATATATATTTTTAAGGGCAACATTATATCAATCAGTCTCTCTATAGCTCTTTACTACACACAGGCCACATTAAATTAGCACTATAACATTCGTTTTCTGCTTTCTGTCTAATCATGTATAGGCAATGTCAGTGCAGAAGAAATATAATTTAATATTTCTTCTGCACTGACATTGCCTATATAGATGCCATATAACTTAACAAATATTTGGCGCATTATTGTTATTCAAGGCCTTATCCATAAACTCGTATTATACACAAGTACCTCATAAATACTGACATACTGTTTTATTAGGGATTTCAATTATTAGGGATATTGTCTGTCCATATCCTAATAATTTAAACAGAATGTCTGTATTTAAAATCATTTAATTTTACACTATTCTTACTTATATTATAAATTCGAAAGTAACTCTGTCTGTCTGTTACCTTTTCACTGCTAAACCGCTTAATCAATTTCAATGAAATTTGGTGCTGTTATTGTTTAAAACCTAGGGAAGGATATAAGCTAGTTTTTTTTATGTAGGTACCACGCGGAGGGAGCCTCTCGCATAAGCTAGTCAACTATACTAGGATAGAATTTTTCTTTCCTAATAGTAAATTAGGACAGAATAAGGAATAGTTGTTAGTTTTATTATTATTTAGTTATAGTATTATTATTAGTGAGTTGAATACCGATTGTAAGTGTATAGTTACTAAAAAACGATATCCAGATAGATAAGTTCCATCTACTTTATCTCAGCATAAGTGTGAGTTCTTGCCTTAATATAAGCGCGAAGAATAATATGTCTATGCTTAATTCTATATGTCAATATTTTCTTATCACCACATTGTCCACTGTGTCAAAACATGAACCCTAATTAGTGATACTGGAAACGTTAAGACGCGCGTGAAGACCGAATGCTAGATACTACTCTTTAAAAACTTTGAAAACATGATCATATTCTTTTTTTTTTTAACTTTAATAGACAAGTAACAGTACTCGCCGCAATAGGAGTAAATCCTGCTGCGGCGGGAAACCTTACGAACTTTCAAACAATGGACGACGATAGATCATCAAAACAACTATTTGCAGAACATAGCGTTATTGTGATCTACAAATAAAGTGTGCAGTAAAATTGTATGATATTGATGTATAGCCATATTATAATTATAATTAATTATACTAAAAAGAGGCTTTGCAGAGTGCTATAATGACGGCGGGCTTGAATCCTTGACGGAACAGTTACAGAGTGAGCTCGCGTACCCTAGGTCCGATCGATAGATGGGTAATGATACCGTGAAATGTTTGGCAAGTCTAAGCTCTACAAGGTTGCATAGTCGAAGGAAAGAGAATAATACAATTATCAATGCCGCAAACCTAGAGACTCTCAGTCTGATTTATTTAAGCTTAACGTCATAAGTCTTGTTTAACCAGACTACTTTTTGGATAGATAATGTCTGAGTAGGATGACCTAAAAGTAGAATTTTACCGCCTACGCAAATATTTAATGGCTTCTACGAATCACTATATAAAGACGCAAACGGCAATACTTCATGAAATATTAGTAAGTACACAATATAGTTTTACCAAAACCCACGCCCCTGAGTGCAATACAAATATTGTAATATTTTGGATTACAACTACTTACGAGGAACAACCGCACTAGATAACTTCTGTATGACGGAGGATTTTACAAATATCCAAATAGAAACCAAGAACATACAGCCTTGGAACACCTATTTATTTACCACACAAATTCTGTAGATGGACCGTAAAAATGGATATCCGAAACTTCGGGTCAAACGTAATATAAAAATATGCCTACCATGAACTGTCTTAGAATATATTTCTTTCATAGCGACATTACATAATATCTTTGTTTAGGCTACTTCTAGGACGATCAAAACGTTGCTTCATGTGTTTCATGCTACAAATTAACACGATTAATGGTCCCGAATCATTGGCATTTACGTTTGATGGTTAACAAGTCCCCTATGTCGTTTGCCAGTGTTTTACTTCACGCAACTGGGTCACTTTAACCAATACGCCGTCCATGCACTGGAGTATATCCAGTACTAGCTTTGTCTGCCGCTTTGCTCGCTTGGGACAGTGCTTTTTCTGGATGTAGAGCACCCTCTGTCCTTTTTCGTATCTCCGACAACGAGTGGTTAATGCATAAAAGCGTAACAAATAAACGAACTATCATTCGTATTTATAATATTAGTTAAGACAAGGATATGGGACTAGGAGTTAGGAAAGTAATAACTAGAGATGGGATAAAATCGGATGCATATTTACCTAAAGTTCAGGCTATTATGGAAAGCGCTTTTTTATCAATTCTGCGGTAATAAACCTGATTTGGCACAAATACCAGTTGACACAAATGTAATGTAAAGTCAACACACTTCCAACTAGTTAAGCAATTTTGGGATCCCGGGTTTTATTTATAATAAAAATATTCTCAGAAGCCGCTTTCATAATATGTTAGCCGAAAATTAACTTTAGATAAATATGCATCCGATTATCCGATCTCTAGAAACAACCCATTCTGCTCTGCTTCTTTATCAGATCTTTTGTATGTTTATTGTAGGTGTGTGCAAAATAAGTTAATCATATAATTATGTTTCAGGGTTGTGAGACTTGCGGGTCAAAGGACTGTGCGAGACATGACTCCAGTGTGTCGGCGGAGCCCTGGGTGGGGCTCCAAATACACAAACAGTTAGATCAAGCTATAGAAGATGTAAGTTTTAATTCATATTTTTCACTTTTACTTACTTTTTTATGTAAACAGTTTTCTCTTATGACCATTTATGACGTTTTTATACAAAAACAGCTGCGTCGATTTGAAGGTAGCTTTGTATATTTAGACAGGATATACGATTGACGACAGGATACTGTCATTTCATGTCTAGAAGACGCGGGGTATTGCCCAAATCTTAATGTTTCGTATGCCAGGACTTTTCGACCGATAACCTTGCCAAAATTACCTACGTCGTAATAATTTTATTAACGTACTTATGGAGTTTTTGATTTTACTCTCTTATTTTATTATGAGAGTTGCCAAAGATATAAATTTTAATATATATTAGAAATTAAAAATACTATTTAAGCTCGTAACGTTTGAAATGGTAAGCGTATAGTTTTATGTTCAATATACCTATTTAGACTTTCAGCATGCATGCAGCCATTTCAGCAAAAGCTGAAATGGCTGATATTGATACACCAGTTCAAATATAAACACTAAGACTCCGTTTAAATGATAGATGAGGAAAACTCAAGCCGTAAATAAATGCTCGAAACCACTCATTTATAATTTACATTCTGTTTTTGCATGCGAAATGGTCAAAAATTAATTATTCACTAATCTTGAAGTTCTCGAACACAGAGATACTGCTTCTGATATACGTCGTATCCTTGAGAATATCAACAAAATTTTTTTAGAGACTACTCCTTCTCTATGAATTATCCTGTATCGCGGGGCACTTTACAAACACTCAAAGAAAGGACACAAGTAACACCCAGAGTCGAAACAATAATTTGTGGATCACACAAATTTTTCTCCCGTGTGGCGATCAAACCCACAACACTCAGCCCTGTAGCAGTGACGAGCCGACCACTTAAAGCACTACGCCATCCGTGCAGTCAACCTTTTTAAACCTTAACAGTTACCTAAAGGCCAACAATAGCTATCAGTTAGTTATATCTATATATTAATATGTGAAGCAAAAACTTTGAACCCTTTTAACGAAAATTGCGCGGACGGAGGAGTATGAAATTTGGCACAGCTGAAGTTTATATAGAAAAGGAGTGCCGAATCCTAATATTTTTATAAAATATGCATTAGGAATACATTAAAATAATGAAAAAACACTACACGCACACAACCATGCTTTTGACATAAACAGTCGAATCGCGTTCATAGTATTTCGGAATTGTTCGGCTGATGTCGTAGAATTCTTCGTAACTGTGGTTACATAATGTATGTGGAGTAGGTGACTAAATGGAATGTGATTATAGAGGTATAGTTATAAACAATAAAACCTTAATAACGATCAAACTTAAAATTTAAATCAATTATGGTCGAATTCGACCATTCGGCGACCGCTTAGTAGGTACTTCATAAATGTGTCAGTTAATCTATTAAGTAGGTTCATACTAGGGTTGTAACGGAACCTCGTTTCCGTTTCCGCAAATGCGGAACATCCTCAAGAAATCACACCTCCGCTTCCACATCTACCAGCTTTTAACGAAGTAGTACTGGAGGTTCGTTTGCCTTTCGTCTTAGTGTCCGACGTCACTAGTGCGTCTCAGCCAACTGACTGATCTGTAAAACGCAATAAAGGAAGCGCCGATAGGGTGTAAAACAACGTGATATTTCTACCAAATATAACTTATATTATTAACTAGATCTGCCCGCGGTTTCATCCGCGTTTATCCTGTAGGTCGTAGCGTGATGTTATATAGCCTATAACCTTCCTCGATAAATAAGCTATCCAACAATAAAATAACTTTTTAATTCGAACCCGTAGGTCCCGAGATTAGCGCGTTCAACCAAACAAACTCTTCGGCTTTATAATATTAACTAGTATTTCGTGTGGTTGCGCGGCCCACGACGGGGGTGTACAGCGAGGAGGGAAGGTCAGACAGTTTGAGTTTTCTTACAAGCTATGTATCAAACAGGTACAATTCTAGTTCATACTACTAAACTGCTGCACAGATTTTGTTGCAATTTCGTGCACAGCTAGTTCAAACTCAGGACAAGAACATCGACTTAAAACTCAAACATAGCTTGTAACACCTACTTATATAATCAACATAATCAGAAACTTGCAAGGTCAAGCCGTCATGTCACTCTTGAGACACAAGAAACAATGGACAGTTTTAGAAACGAACAATAGATGTTATGATCTTGTGAGTGTGTCGTACAGAACCAAACTGATAGTCCATGCGTTAATTTTATGTCTTACAGCTCATTGTAATACGTAATTGTGAGGCTCAGACGTCATTAATTCGTTGTGAAGCTTATCAACTCGACTCAGTGACCGATTTAGGAATACGTTAAAATACAATAACAATAGTATATTATCAGCTATGTTTGTAAACTGTTCCACTACTAGGCATAGGTCTTTTCTCAATGTGAGGGATAGGCCCAGTGCGTGTTGGCAGCATTCATACATAATCGAGAACATGGAGAGTCAAAATGCTTTCCTTCATCGGTCAAGGACAAATTATTTATTCATTTAGTCACATAAACGATTCTAAAAGCGATATTTAGAGTCCAGAAAAGGCGGCTTTTGTCGATTAAATGCCTTTCTGTCTTTGCAACCCTATAGGTCAGGGGTTCTCAAACTTTTAGCTCCACAAACTCCTGTTAAAGCTTCCAGATGACAGCGAACCCCTTAACCCGGCCGCCCGGCCCTTCGGCCGCATATTGATCATTTATGTAATAAACTAAGGTCTTTTTTAGCGAAATTACCAATATTAAAGTTTAAACTACCATATAAAATACTTAGAACATTGTATTTGGCACTGGCTGATTCTGTAATTGATTACGGTCTCAGTAGTTATGGGCGCACGTATAAGACATATGTCGAAGATATTTATAATTTACAGTTGCGCATTTTAAAAATTATAGTACCTACAAAAATAAAAAATAAATATCATAACGACGAAAAGGGCTTATTTGAGCACTGTCAAGTTATAAATGTCTTCGACAAGATTCGTCTGCGCGTTATCAAAGATAACTACTATAACATAGACCAAGTTCGTAAGTATAAAAGATTAGAATCGTTACGTAGTTTGAACTACTTACCCACATTCATTGTACCTAAAAATAATAATGTTTATGGGGCAAGGACGTGGGAATGCCTGCTACCAACATATTTGAACGAATTACCGTCGGAAATATGTAAAAAATTAAGTGAGAAGAACTGCTCAAAGGTGCTGAAGAGATACTTTCTAGACGGTGTAACCGTCGAGAAAGTATCTCGGTAGGTACCTATCTTTTTATATGATACTCTTTATAATATTAGTGTAGATGTATAGCGTGGCATCGAGATGCCGTGGCTTACATACCTCGGATAAGCCCACGATGGCTTTTGTTGGTATGTTTGTGTTTGTAAATTGTGTGTATTATGTTCTGAATATTAAAAAATAAAAAAATAAAATAAAAAAACTAACTAATTAAATACAAAGAAAATAATAAAATTGACTGTTTAAGAAAATAAGGGATTTTATTTCAATAAAAGGTAACAAATACGGTGCCAAAAGAAATACCTATCATTTTAATATTAATGTGATGGGTGGGCTCGTTTTTATCATAACCAGATATGAAAACCCACTCTCACATAAGTATGTTGTAGCAAAGGGTAAAAGGAAATTTACTACTTTGCGTGAGAGTTCGGGATACTCTTCCTGTCTAGCAGCCCAAAAATCTATCAGAGACATCCTTTTTAAATCAGCTTGAAGTTTAATCATGACTCCTGTTGCTTAATACTCAACTAGAATTTATGCTAGCTAGCTATCGAGCAACTCCTGAAGCTCAAGCTTGTGCTTATGTATGTGGGTTGGTTCATATTTAAAATAATAATAAACATGACACTTGCATAAAATCATTTTTAAGTGTTGTGACATATGAACCTATACACATGTTCACAAGTTTCAGAGAATATGACAATTTAAGTAGTAGCTTGAACTATATTTATAAAAAGTATGTGCACTGTGTGAAGACATATGCAGCATTTTTAAATAAATTTTTGGTTGAAGGGTCTTGGACGGAAAATATTCAAGAAAGAGTTACGCAGCTACTTTCTCAATATGATTTTAGTTTTATGATATGTGAAAAGCACCGTGTTCTAAATATTAATCACAATAAGAATTCTGTTTTTTACATAGTGATTAAAAGATTTGTGACTCTTAAAAATAGAGAATATGCAGAAGATGAACGAGCTAAATCTTTGCAAAAAAAATTTATAAAATATTTTTTTTTTTACTGTTATTTATTTGTTATTTTATTCCATTCCATAACATCTAAAATAAAAGTGGAGCTATAAGGGAAACTCGAACACTAAAGATTATTTGCGAGTGAGAGTTTCATTTATATCTCCCAGCTGTTATAACTTTCTGTAACAGCAACACCTATTTGAATTTACCGCGTTTTATGCGAAAATGCAGTGGCGCTGTAGTATACATGTGTGTTGCCTCTGATTGGACGGCAGTTGACTTTCTTCTCTATTCTTCTTCTATAATGGATAAACATACATATAATTTTGTTTTTGTAAATACTTACATAGAAACACCCAGACCAAGACAAAAATCCATGTTCATGCACACAAATGTTTGACTTGTGCGGGAATCGAACCCGCGACCTCATGCGTTGCAGTCGGTTACACCAACCACTACGCCATCGAGGCCGACAATGTGGCAAGTATATGCAAAGATGGCGAAACATCTATGATTAATTCAGAAAAAGTCAGGCATTTGTTTGTTTGGAAAAAAGGTAGGCCTAACGTTATAATCCAGCAGTGCAAACTCTGTAGCACGACTGCATAGGCAACAACGTCAAATCATAGCTTTACCACTATGCACTATTAGATGATAAGTCCTATTGATTTCGAAATGAATGGATCGGCTTGACTGATGAAGTACATATAGGGAATGGTAATGTAAAGGTATCCACACCATTACGTCCTTACAGTGAGTAAGATTGGAGACCCATTTATCCCTTTATTCCCTACTTTCTCTCCCTTCTTGCGCCTTTTCTTTCTTTCTCAATCGCAGGTGGCACGCACGTATTTTTCTAAGATGTTCTTCTATTCGATAAACGACCTATATAATATGTACATATTATACATATTTTTGGTAAATTTTGGTTACGGAGTATCTTCTATGTATGTATATACAAAAAAAAAGTACTTAAATAAGTATGTTTATCCATTGTCTAGTACCCATAGTACGAGCTCTGCTTAGTTTGGGCTAGATGGTGTTGTGTGTAGGTGGTAGAATATAATTATAATTATATTATATTATCTTCTTGTCATTCGTTTTTGCGTCAGATTATGTATGAGAATTAAACGGTATTTTGGTATTACACGCATGATAAGTGAATATGTTTCTTACATAAATTATGTTATTCATCGGCTGGGGAAAGCCCAAACAAGCGCTCTTTGCCCTGACCAGCGAGGTTCTGTAAAATACCAGTTTAAAATACCAATACACATATCCGATGTGTCCCTGAAGAAAGTGATAAGAGTAAATAAAACAAAAGGTTATGGTCTCTGCCCTTCCAGGAAACTGGCGTGAAAGAGAATTATGTTCTCCTCTTGTAACTGAAATAACGTAATACCTGTAAATAGTTTGTTCAATGTTGATGTATGACTAATTATATTAGCGGTGTAAGTAAACATTTGCTATATTAAGGTTACCGGAATAGCCGTCAGACGCAGACCGCATAGAAGACAAAAGCGCTGAGACGGGGGAACTAGCGATGTGCAAAATTGGATTCGAATAACATTCGAATGTATTCGAAGTCAATAATTATTTATTAATTTTCGTCGCGAAGGAACACTTATGAACATAAAAATTTATAAGTTATATATATATGTATAAATATAACTTATAAATATGTATATATAATTTATAAGATATAGTGAGTATAGTGAAGTTACTGAATTTACATTTATGTTAGTTGCTGGTTTGAAGCAAAGGATCGAGCATTTAAAAAGATAATTACAAGAAAATCATGGCCTGCATCGCCACTCTTTTAAACATTGACAACACTACTTATGTATAGTGTTGTCAATATTTGAAAAAGTACGTACTTATGCACGTGTGCAGCGTCTCTGACCGTGCGATGTAGGTATCGTATCTTGTATTCGAATATCTTTCGAATGCAATTTCGTGCATTACTATCTTGAATGCGTCCGAACGTGTCCCGCCCGTAATACTCGACCCCTGACGATGTTCTGTATGGCTAGCATCTTAGGGTGACTTTCTATATTCGAGCCGATCCGAGAGATACTTCGTCTGATTCAGGAATAGGCCTGAAGACCTCACGATCGCAAACAAAAGCGCAAGCTTATGCCATAACATCAACAAACCAATACTCAGTATAGTATAAATGAAAATAAAACCGTTTCCCACATCGTATTATTGAATCGCCGCGGTCAGATATTACCTTGAACTCGTCATTATCTTTTTTGCGTAACAAAACGATGCAACCAGTTTTACTGCATTTTTATATACAGTAGAATAAACCTGTAAATGAACTAGATAATAATCTGTATGTTGTGGGGCTTTAGGAAAATATCATCCCGGATACAAACATTTAGCTATAACTTCCTCGTGGCGAACTTTATTTAGCGTATTGTAAATTATTAAACAGCACGGATGACTATGGTTTAAGTGGTCCTCATACGTGCTGCGCCGAGTGTTATGGGTTCCATCCGCACACAGGACAAACGATTGTGTGATTCACACATAGTTGTTTCAAGTTTCACCCAGATTCGGATCAACTAGGTATACCTATAGCTGTGGGTTCGATCCTGATATGGGATAGAAAATTTGTGTGATCCACATATACCTAGTCGACCCTCACCTAGATTTGGAACAACTATATATTCTTCTTTGTGTCCGTTATTTAAATGTTTGTAAAGTCTTCTGTAACAAAAGAATAAAGCGCGGGTGTTGTCTTTTTACCCAACTACGGCAAAGCCAAAAGGAAGGGTAATGATTTTGGCAGTCTGGGTATGTATGTTTGTATGTTCCACCGTAGCGTCTAAACTACTGAACCGATTTTAATGAATGAGGTGTCAATAGATTCTTAATAATGGCCCGGGTGACATAGTCTATATAAATTTTAAAATCTTCCTTTTTAGACTACTATTTTTACGTAGCCGGTTTACAGTTTTTAAAATTTTATTAATGGTAATATATTGGCGTGATACAATCATGCTACGTTAAGGGGGTCAAACAAATTTATATAACGCTGTTATAACATGCGAATTGCCCCACACATTAGCCTCACGCCTATATTACTAAAGAGGTAGGCAGTAATGTATTACAATCTACATTTTGCCAACTATTGTTTTAGGTCGCGCGTAATTGGGGGCGACCCTATTGTTATTTCCCGGGCATAGTTCCAGGCTCCGTGGTGCTGACAGTTTCTTGACCCTATAACACTTTGTCACGTTTTACTATACAAAATTTATATTCACAGAGGCAACTGTAATGAACTCCGAGTGCTATTATTGCATTGGAAATCCTACTTATAACAGAAACACAAGAGAAAGTTATTTGCCTACGATATTCTATAGAATATTTAGTTTTTGCAGAGATACAGTTCTGATCTTAAAATCTGATATTTTATCGAAATTATCCATAGGTAATTGAGAAATGCAGCATTTCAATACGAAATTAATTTCAGTTAATTATGTTTCTATGAGTTATGTGTAAGTAATTTAATCATTCTAATACGCCCATAAAGATTTTTGTATCTATAAGCTTTGTATGAGTTTTCCAATCATTCCAATTCTTCTATAGGGTATTTTGTACATACGAGTTTTGTGTGTGGCGATCTTTCTAACAATAGTTATAATATATAGCTATATATTATAACTATTGTTACAAAGATCTAAGTAGGAAGTAGGAAGTACTTTACGTAGCTACGTAAAGTACTTCCAAGTACACATCAATATCATTCCACTTAAACTATTTTAATTGGAACTAATAACTTTCTTGTACAATAATATTAGTTACGCTTGAAATATGCGGCGCTAATTCTGTTTTTGTTCAGAATTCGACATTGGTGCAACTTATGACGAACGTAGAATTTCATTATGTAATTGTAATACCAGGTACATAGGTCATATTGTCTTCTGTTTACGCGAATATTATTCATTGAAATTAATCTACTATATACGGATTTTATCGCGTTATTTATTTGACACTTTATTACATAATTTTGAAAACTGTTACACTACTACTACTACTATTAAACTTTACAAATTTTTAAGCTAATTGAATTATTATTAAAACTTTTAAAACTATTTAGATTTAATTTAATTTTACACTTTCCCCGACGTTTCGCTTGCTTTTCAGCAGCCATAGTCACGGGGAGAATAAGATGGTAGTGGTCTCAATGTTCCAGTGTAGTTATTTCAAAGTACCCGAACATAATTTAATAATTGGTGTTTCTATTTACGCAGAATTTTAATAGTAGTAGTAGTGTAACAGTTTTCAAAATTATGTAATAAAGTGTCAAATAAATAACGCGATACAATCCGTATATAGTAGTTTAATTTCAATACATAGGTAGTTCTTACTTCAGTTTTACGAACTGTCCCTCGCGTTTCCACCCCGTTTATGGTTACTGCTCCGCTCCCGTGGCTCGTAGGGTGATATTATATAGCCTATGTTACTTCTGGATAAAATGGCTATTTCACAGTGAAAGAATTATAAAAATCGGCTCAGTAGTTTCGGAGTTAATCAATTACAAACAAACCTGTCTTCTGTATAGTATTAGTATAGATTATGCTACTGACTTGGTATTCTAATGACTTGTCCTTTTAACAATATGTTTCGCAACATCGCTGTTCCATTGATATTGCCGAAACCGACAACGGTTATCACTTACTAACCTTACCGCTGGTCGTCTGCTATCAGGGGAAATAAAATGGAAAGCCAGGACTAATGAGGCCATCCCAGTCAAGCAATTGGCTTTAATTAACACGCTTTTATTAACTAGACCAGAGTCTGTACATATAATACTACTTCGGGGAAAACCTAGTCATAGTTAAACACTGCTTACACCGCTTTCACGTTCTAACAACAAGTAATATTACAGTAATAGTGCTTTAAGACTGCGCCGAGCCAAATGTGCCAAAACAGGCGGTCACAGTTAAGTGAATAAAATCAACACTTTTTGTTTAATACAAATATAAAATATACATTTACCATAACAATGAATGTGTTTACAATTACTCCGTGTAAAAAACTTAAAATAATTAATATTTTTGCCTACAAAATTAAGTAAATTTGCAGGTAAAATGCAAAAACGTAAGCTCGTGTTACGTGATTTTTAGATTACAACAGTAGAAATCTATCCTATTTTACAGCTTAAACGAAACATAAATAGTTATATTACAATTTGTCCGTCCCAAATATTTAAGTTATTGGTTGACAATAAAGATAAATATTTATCAAAAAAGCACTTCAAATCCTCCATACAATTTTACTATGGCGGCCTTGCGCCGATTTGAATATGCGCCGCACGAGCTCATTCATTATCTGTCTTACGCTCGGCGCAGTCTTAAGAGATGCTGGTACCGCCCATCGATCTACTTATATGTATCTGTTGAATATTAATTTTGATTTACATCTACCTGCAGTCAAATTTTTGAATTGCGCACGCATATTGATAACACTGATATGAAAATAAAATATATATGGAATTTTATTAATTATATAATTTCAGAAACACATACGAATAAAGTATAGCTAATTTAATAAAACCTTAAAAGCATGAATTACTCGATAATAGTGGCCTTCATGTTTGATCATTACCTATTCATAAAGGCAGGATCATGAAATTCTTATCTTTTGTTTGTATTGCCAATCCTCCTATACCAGTTATCTTACCATCAAGAAGAAGAAGACAAAAACTAAATAAAATGTATTTGGTACCATTACCAAATACTTTTTATTATGTTTTTTGTTAAGAAGTCCACCACCGTACTAAGAATGATTTCTGTGTTTCGGAGAACTTCACAAACATTTAAACAACGTACACAGAGAACATCCAGACTCGGAATTATTATTTGTGGATCACACAATATTTAGTCTCGTTTGGGGATTCAACTCACAAAAGTCGGCGCAGTGGCAACATCGAGGCATTTACTACATGGAAAACTTGACATTCGATACGGCAACAAAATAATTTTAGAAACCTCGTCTACAAAATTTTTAGGGCTCGAACTTAATAGAGACTTCTCTTGGAAAAGCCACACTGATAGTGTATGTAAACGTTTAAGTCAATATTCATATGCTCTACGTAAACTATCACAAAAAGTAAACCAAACAACATTAATTACAGCAAATCACGCATATGTCACATCTACTTTACGCTACGGCTTGATATTTTGGGGCAACTCCACAAATGTGGACATTGTCTTTAGGTCTCAAAAAAGATGTTTAAGAGCTTTATGCGGCATAAAAAACACCGACAGCTGTAAACCATATTTTAAGAGTCTAGGTATATTGACAGTGCCTTGCCTTTATACATTAGAGGTAGTCTTATTTATAAAAAACAATTTTAATTTATTTGACACGCTTAGTAGCGCACGTCATAGAAATAAGATACGGTTCAGACCACATAAAAAATCCGTTTATAATAGGAACTTTTTAGGCATGGCACCCAAAATATATAATAGACTACCATCATGTGTACTAGAAACTAACGATGTAAAAATATTTAAAAAACAGGTAAATGACATACTAATAAATAAGACATATTACTCAATTAACGAATATTTAAATGATAATAATATTATAGATAATTCCATTTGTTATTTTTAATTTTTGGTGAATTCTTATTTTATGTACCTATTCAACTCATGACATTGTTTTCCCACAGATAGATCGATTTTAATTTTATTAATTTAATTTTATTAAAAATTTTGCATGCCTATAGTGGTAGAACATAGTGAACTGCGCATTCACTCAACAACCTGCAATGTAAAAAAATTATGTACCTATGTTCAGCAATAAATGATTTTGATTTTGATTTTGATTTTACTAAAACTACTGCGCCATCTGTGTCCAATCCGCCATTCGGAAAACCCCTTCAATGCTATTTTGTGCTTAGGTCTAATAATGTTGTACATTTGTTTGCAGTTCTACAACACAATATTGGATCAGTTCATAAACTCTTGGTACGGCAAGATCACGCTGCAACCATTCTTCGTAGATGAGCTCAGGCATCAGTTGAGATATGCTTCTGCTTGTCTTTTACACAGAGCTGTTAAGGTAAACATTTTAACATGTCCATGGATTCACGACTTTATATCCGCAGAAGACAAGCTGACAAACATAACTGGTCAAATACATTTTTGTCAGCCATGTTTTAGATTCTACTTTATAGGGGTAATCCAGTTGCGGTATATAAGATACATTTGAGGACTCCAATCGAAGAAGTAAAGCAAAAATGGGATGAAAGGTATTGAATGAGAAAGTATTTTGGCTTTTTAAATAAAGCACCCGCACTAGGAATAGTTCCTGTGTCGCGAGGGACTTCACCAACGGGGTGTCCTGCGTGAGCGAAGAACGCGACGCGACACGACACGATGCAATGCGACGCGGTGCTACACGCGACAAATGTCCTACGTGATTTTGGTGATTACTTCTCGAATCATGGGGAAGTACAGTGCAATTTTGCTTGAAAGTTTATACTTAAAGTAGAGACTTTAAATTTTTTTTGTGAAATACACAGAAAGAAAACGTATATAATATTTTTAAAAATAAGCATATTTGGTGAATTCCGTCATTTATATACAAAATTAAGGAACGATTATAAAATGTTTAAACAATATTGTGGCGTGTCACCGTCTACTTTCGATTACATTATTGCTGCTATTAAGTCTGAATTTGAAATTCAACCATTTCGTAGATCGTGGTGTCGCGTCTGGTCGCCCACAAAACAGGTACGCGTTAAGTCGCGTCTCGCCCCAAACTGCCATATAGGCCGCAAGATGGGTAGGCCGTTGTTTTGATCGTATTCGTCGCTCACGCAGAACACCCCTTAACATTTCAATAACGAACACAAAAAACATCCAGACTCGAAACAACCCATTGTAGATCACACAAAATTTTGTCTCGTGTGGGATTTGAACCCACAACTCTTGCGCAAAGGCAGTGGCAAAGCGACCTCTTAAACCATTGTCGATGATGACGTAGGTCATCTGTGCAGTCTATATGTAATTCGGAACACTTGCTCACCAGACAAAACGTAATAACAGTGGTAATTCTCTCCGGGTGATCGTAGGAGTGTGAAACTTAATGAGGCGAACCGGCTCATTCGTTAAGTCACCAGATAGTGACGGATGTCTTGCCCGAAGGAGTACATATATAAAAAATAAAGAGTGTGATTAAAAGCCACTAATTGGAGACAAAACGAATAAGCCGACTCTCCAGGCTTTTCCACTGGTAGAAATTATACCGAACTCCGAATAAGTAATAAAATAATAGCACTTGTGTAATTAAATTTGACGACTCGATGGCGTAGTGGTTAGTGTAACCGACTGCCACGCCTGAGGTCGTGGGTTCGATTCCCGCACAAGTCAAACATTTGTGTGCATAAACATGGATGTTTGTCTTGGTCTGGGTGTTTCTATGTATAATATGTATGTATTTACAAAAAAATAAAGTATATATGTATGTTTATCCATTGTCTAGTACCCTTAGTACAAGCTCTGCTTAGTTTGGGCTAGATGGTGTTGTGTGTATGTGATATAATATTATTATTATTAAATAATTAAGGCCTCATTTGCGGAGACGCGGGGCGCGTTGCGATGGGCGGCGCGGCTCGCACGCACTGAATTCGAACATATAGCGTTTTATGTGTGCGTTTACGGTGAAGCGATTTTACACGCGTTTGCTTGAAATGGAGCGTTTTTTGTGGCGGATGCCGCGGATGGCATCGACTCGTCTTACGCGGCGTTCATCGCAGCGGCGCACGCAACGGCAATTCTCGATGAAGCGATGCCCGCGGCGACACCTTCTGCCAGTCTTATTTGGAAATCGCACAACGCAGACGTAAGTCATCGTCGCAATTGAGTGCGATATGATCGACTATTTTCAGAAGAAAATTCTATGTTAAAAAGTCAATTATTTAATATAAGAAATACGCCGCAGCGATGCGCGCTGTGTACGACGCCATTTCATTCTGCCCGCATCGCATCTCTTTAAACAACATCGTATATTGCCCTATGTTTATGTTTACGCCTGCAAAGATAAGTGTCGTTTCACGCGTCGCCGCTCCGTAAACAGAAAAAACGTCCGACGCGCCGCGAGGCGCCACGCGACGCGCGACGTCACGCGTCTCCGTAAACGAGGCCTTATTCCGTAGTTTCCTTGTACAGTAGAACTCCAATTATCCGAATCAACAGGTACTGTATGCATTTTTTATTTGAAATTTATTGATATTGCAACACATAAACATGTAACATATATATTGGATCCATACTCGCACATTGCATATATGCTCATTTCCTCATCTCTCAATAATGTTTCCCCGAAAGGGATTTGGATAATCAGCGATTCAGATAGTTGGAGTTCTACTATCCTAACTTCTTAACTAATGTTATAAATGCAAATATGAGTTTGTTTGTTTGTTTGTTACGCTTTCACGCCTTATCTACTCGACCGATCGTCATGAAATTTCGCATACATGTTGTCAGGGGTACAGAAAAGAAAATACAGGCACCTTTTAACCAGAAAAAGTACCGTTACTAACCTAACCTACATTTATTATTACTACTATACTGTTTACAAAATCTAGTCATTGAAAAAGGTGGGCTCTTCCTCTTAGAAAACTTCTTCAGATTTGATTGTAATTAAATCGTTTGTTCACCGACTTCTCATATGAAAATATTGGTTGGTCCAGATAAACTACTCTCGCTTCATCACTCGGCGGCTGGTCCCGTGTGCGCTGCGCCACTACTGGTCGTGCGCGCGACTGCCGGCTGATGCGCCGCTAGACGCCAAGTTAGCCCTTCACCCCGCCGCCGCCAACCGAACTGCCGAGCTGAACTACCTACGAGCCATCACTAATGCCATCATGCCGTACTTACTGAAGACTACGGACTTGCAGAATTCGTAAGTCTTTGGTTATATATCTGACTTGCTATAGAGAAGACTGTTTAGTGACTTTTGGTACCTTTTTTATAACTTGTCAGCTAGACGATTTAGTGACTTAATGATAAAAGGGATGTGTCTGGATGCCGAAGTCCTTACCATATTAAATATGGTAAGTATTAAGGCGACGGCCTTAAAGCTTACTCTATAGATGATAAATTCTCCAAATTCTGGTAGCTTATCACCTGCTGAATTCATTATCATCATATCTGTAATTGTCCTATCGGTTCGGGTTTAAGAAAAGCAGTTATAACTTGTTTTTTTATCAGGTTTACAATATAGGACACTTAAAGACATTTATTGAGTCTTATATTTGGCTTCGTGTTGCGAAAGTCGATACAGCCGCTAAGTGACTCCTTAGTCAAGATTTTACACAATAAATCTTTTTTATAGTGATTTTAATGTCCAAGCCTGTATAATCTTAAAGAAAAGTCACTTTAGTAATAATTAAAATGTCCCATATAAACCATCTAATTTGAATAGCTTATAAAAAATAACTCTTTTATACAGTTCGATATCGATTGAATTCACTGAGCACAAAAAGAAAAAGCATTAGGTCTATAGATATTTGTGAGTGCTTCTACTGAAACGCTAAAATACTTTTTAAAAGTTCCACGTGCGACTTGATTTAACGTATTACTTTATAAATACGAACGACTTTATTATTTGAGTTCTACGTTAATTCTTAAATTTGCTTTTAGGTTTTCTAGAATATATTTTAATTAGTTATTTTGTGGCATGACTTCATCCGCGTAAATGCCACGGGAACACATACCGGGTTCTAAAGTATCTTATGTGGACAGGACATACCGTATCTATGTGCAAGTTCCATCCAAATTTCTTCAACAGTCTTTAATCTTCAAACTGTCACATTTATAATATAAGTAGGAATTTAATATGTATCTCTATGTTTCAGCGTATTTTGCGTACTAATAAGGGAGATATTCGCTGGCTGGGTGCTGCTGTCCCTGACAGACGTGCTAGCAGACCCTTACATACTTAACACGCTCATCATACTCGCGTCCGGCGACGAGACCATGGCGCAGTTGCCGACCACCCCTAATTATAAGGTAAAAAGTTACGCATCTTAGGTCTCTAGATTTTAAATTCAACTTTAAGCTACTAAACTACAATAACCCGCAGCTAACTTCAGTATTGTTTGCAATTTTTTTTTTTTATTTTAGGTTTTGACTTCTCCAAATACTCAAAGACCAAACTCGTTTTCCAATAGTATGTTCAATATACAGACTCAACTTTATTACAAATTGCCTTCCGTAACAGTTGTAAATGTGACTGCTATGCATGAGGTCTCGGGTTCGATTCCTTGGCCAGGCAGTGTTACTGTGTTTTTCTTTCCAAGAATTCTCTGTAGCAGCACGGGGTTTGGGACTGTCCTCCTACGTGGAACATAAAACATAGTTGACGAAATGTGGGTGACATATTCACTGGCTAGGAGATAGACGCGTGAGACTGTGTGTATATAATATAGAATTTCCAAAGTCAAAGTAAAATTTTTGTTACCATAAAAAGTAAACACCCCTTGTACACGCGGCTACACATCAAGTTATACATTCTATATACCTACGCATAACTACGCTACATACAAGATAGAGATTTGTCGGAAAGGGACAGTGCATAGTGGTGTAGACCCGTCACGGTGCACTAGTGCATGCAGCGACGCCCGCGGCCCGTTCAGCGTGAATGAGACAAAATAACAAAAATATAACGTACTCTCTCGCATGAATCGCAGCGTTCAACTTCTAATAGTTCAAAGTCCAAACAGTCTAGGTTGATGTGTCGCTGTGTGTACACGTCAATTAACTAATATATTAATTCCAACTAATATTTTAAATGCGAATGTGAGTTTCTTGGTTTGTTACACTTTACCTACTCGCCTTAACTATTCCACCGATCATCATGACATTTTGCTTACACGTCGGAGAACAGCAAGGACATACGATACCTTTCATCCAGGAAAAAGTTACTAATCTAATGGAACCTACATTTAAGCGAGCAAAGACGCGACTAAAATCTACTAAAAATAAAAGGAAATAAAAAATTTGAATTGCATCCCGTTCGAGGAGTAGTCCTCTTATGAGAAAAAGCAAGCAGACAACTCTAGGCCACTTTTTACAAACCCCAAATGTTATGTAAGAATTTACTTAGTTCTATTCCTTATATGAGTTGCTGTGTGTGGTTGTTACAGTAGTTTAATATAAGAAGATTTCAACCATGTTGTTATTGTTGCAGGTAGAGTTCTTAGAGACGTTCGTGCGTCAGACGGAGTCGATGTACACAGCGCGGTGTAAGCTGTTACGCGTGGAGTTAGAGCACGTGATCGCGGAGCAAGACTATTTCTACGCGTTCATGCAGTTCCTCAAGACCACCAGCCACATATATCTGCTGCAGTTCTATAATGATATTAGTGAGTGTATCTCTATTTAGTCGTTTATAAGAGGCATAATAGATTATGTTCGAAGCAGCGATAGCCGATAGTGTGTGACCGTTGGACTGCCACGCAGAGGCCTCCAGTTCGATCCTAGGGCGCACAGTTCTGACTTTTCAAAGTTATGTGCGTATTAAATAGTTCATTATCGCTCGCTTGAACGGTGAAGGAGAACATCGTGAATAAACCTGCTTCTTCAAGAACATTATGTTCTTGAAGATATGGGAAGTCTGCCAACCGGCACTGGGCAGCGTGGAGGACTACGGCCTAACCCTTCTCACGCTGAGAAGAGGCCCGTGCCCTGTGGGACAGGTTTATATAGGGCTCTTATTAATAATATTAATTATGATCCTCATTATCAGAACATAAACCCATTAGTCGGCCTCGATGACGTAGTGGTTAGTGTAACCGACTACCACGCCTGAGGTCGTGGATCGATTCCCGCACAAGTCAAACATTTAGGTGCATGAGCTTGGATGTTTGTCTTAGTCTGAGTGTTTCTATGTATAATATGTACGTATTTACAGAAAAAAGTATATAATTATGATGTTTATCCATTGTCTAGTACCTATAGTACAAGCTCTGCTTAATTTGGGCTAGATGGTGTTGTGTGTATGTGGTAGAATATTATCATTATTATTATCATGTCACTAATTATCTTTCAATTATAAAGTGCTACTATAAAATTTTTCAGAAAGAGTATAAGATATAAGATACTTACCTATACACTTAAAACAATATTAGACATCAAATTTCTAATTTATTTCCTGACGTTCCCACAGAATTGCAGCGGTCGTGATCACAGTTTAGCTACTTACTAAGACTATAAACTACACGGATGGCGTATTGGCTTAAGTGGTTGCCCCGCCACTGTCACCGCGCCGAGTGATGTGGGTTCGATCTCCATACAGGACAAAAATTGTTGTTCCTAGTCTGGGCATTATTTGTGTCCGTTGTTTAAATGTTTGTAAAGTCTCCCGCGACACAGGAATTACTAGAAGTGCGGGAGACGTCTTTTAAAAATAAAAAGGATATTCGTCACGTCGAATAAAGCACAAATTCCTGATATTTGCCTAGCCAGGCAGTTGCTACAATATTGTCTTTATTTTATTACAGAGTCGTTCCAAACAAAGTTGCTGAACCCGGAACTAGACCGTGAGGAGGCCGCCAGGTTAGAGGCGCAGGCGCGCGCGCTCTACGAGTTGTATGCGGCGAGGCTTGCGCACCACCAGGCACTCGCCGATGACCTGCGGGCGTTCTTGCAGGACGCTACTAATATTAAAAAGTATGTTTATTATCTATATTATTCAATAATAATAATAATAACCTATACACATACCACAACTATTGCAAAAAGTCACGATTCTGAACACGTGCCGCATCACACGCAATTTTCTAACATCATCATCCATATCATTTTTACTCCATTTAACGTACTGTCATGCTTGGTCTTGGCCCGCATGACACGTATTTGCCCCTTGAAAAGAGGGAGTTAAACAAATTTTCATATAATAATATTTATTTAAATAATAAGTACAATAATTTATAATAAATGACTCATTAATTTATAAAAATACATTTACAAATAGTTTTAAACGGGACTTCTCTTTGAAAATAAATATGAAATCATCAAGGAAGTTTGAAATATAAATAGTTCGCTTAGTGGTCTTATTCCAATCATAATTAAATAAATAACAGATAATTAAGAAGTTATCTGTTATTTTCCTCAGACTCAAAAGTAATTATACCAAATCTTACATTCCTCCGTGCACTCAATATGACACACAAGACGACAAAGAGCACAAAGCTTTCTCTACATGTAATAAATACATTTTAAAATAAACAAAAGGAAAACAAAACATATAGGGTAGACACCGTACATCAGCGCAATAATTAGCATATCAATGGCATAAATTACATGTTCAATTATTAAACAATATATTATTATCTTAATTTCCAGGTTACAAACAAGTCGAGCACTTTATCAAGCCGCTAGACAATCTCATGCTTTATTAGAAAAAGTTATGCTGCCTAAGTTTTTACATAGTGACGAGGTAAAATATATTGATATCAATATGAATTAGTATCCTATAGTGAGGAGTAGGATGTAACTCTATATGTTTTCTATTTCAGTATTATAAGCTACTTGTAGGAAGTCGGACACCTACGGGATATCAAAAGCAAATGGTTAAAAAGTAAGTAGTATTAACCTTAATCTATTTTTTTTTTCATTTGACTGATAGCGTAGTGTATTAAGTTGTGGTCTCGCGACGGCCACTGTGCCGACTGTTGTGGGTTCGGTCCCTACACGGGACACAAATTGTTTCTGAGTCTGGAACAAAAAAATTAAGACACTAGGATAAAAATAAAAATTCTCGTTTATAAAAAAGTACGACTTATTCTGACTTTCAACTACGGCTACGACAGGCTACGGCTAATTTTCATATGTTTTTCACTATTATTATTTGTGAAGGATTGATTCGTCAAGCTAAAAATGGTGTATATTTTTGCACCAAAACTTAGATTTTTTTACTTTTACACAAATGCTATAATTTTTTTATTTTGCACATTTGAAAGGTCCTTACCTAAGGAATCTCCCGTTACAATCTGGTTCACATATTCTGGGACAGCCTGTATATACCTAGTACCTATATAATATGGTTATAATTATTAACTATTGAAACTAGTTGAAATATATAGTATATAACATATGGTCATAATTATATTGACGTCATGCGATTAAATAAATAATTAATAATTCCGTCAAAAAGCATTTCTTATTTCTAGACCCCACGATCGGCTTCTGAACACAGCGTTGAAGCTCGGCCATCGGTTAAAAGGTGCGCTGCGCTCACAAACCGTTGATGGACAAGTGCTGGACTGTTTCACTAACTGTGAGGACTCAGAGGGCGATGGAGTGGATAATCTGGATATATTGAAATATCTGGATAATCTGGCAGTTGAGGAGTCTCTGAAGGGACATGATTTGAGCAGCTATAAAGTCGTTTTGACGAATGTTGAGACTAAATTGGTAAGTTAATTTTGTAATAAATTTCATTAGGAATTCAATTTTTTTGCAGATTTTAGTACTGATTATGATTGCATAATCAGTACTGAAAT
Organism: Catocala fraxini; assembly: GCA_930367265.1. NCBI lineage: Eukaryota > Metazoa > Arthropoda > Insecta > Lepidoptera > Erebidae > Catocala > Catocala fraxini. Next base: position 22,159,556 of record OV884039.1, on the reverse strand, counting down.
CATCTATCTTAACCATTCTTCTTTCTTCAATCTGATATATTAACCATTAGGTTATTAAACCTAATGGTTAAGATATCAGAATTTCGATCGATAGGCCTTGTTTAGAATCTAACCTATTGCACTATAGACTTTACGCCCACACACACACACACTAAGAAAAGTATAACTTAAGTCTGTTTAAGCATTTTAGCTTAATTGGAGGAGTTAACAAGAATACTGGTAATTTGTTTACCAAATGACTAGTTTTTAAAAATAACTATTTATTTCAGTTAATCTAACTGATCTTTGACGTCTATCAATAATTTTTTTTTTTGTTTTATATTGAGCTCACGACCAATCAGCTATTACTTTTATCTGTTACGAAATAACAGCACGTCATCTTAAAACAGCAATAACGTTTTAACATGCTATTTGTATGTCTCCAGCAAGCGCCGCCGCGGCGCGGAACAGTGCGCGTGTTCACGCTAACAGTTCATCGAGTAGAGGTAGGAGCCACCGCGACCTTGTGGACTGTTGAACGTAGCGAGCATGACTTCCACCTGCTGAGGAGTAAGCTGCATGAGTTCCACGGGGATAGATTACTGCTAGACTTGCAGCTACCTTCCAGAAGGTAAGAATTGGGTATTTAAGTCTGTATAAGTAAATTACCAGGCCGGAAAAGTAACCTTTAAGTCAAAAAAATAATACAAAATTGAAAGCATATATTCGATTGACGCAGCGGTAGTAAATACGATAACCAAGCACGAAGTCTTGTGGTCGATTCTCGCATCAGTATGAGTGAACAGATTTTTCTGCCAATAGTTTCTTAGTAGCAGTTTGAAACAGTGTCCGATACGACAATAGATCCGTCCCCTATTACATGATATCTAAAACAATAGATGGCGAAATGTGGATGCAGTACTCTGCCTACTGCTTTGGAAACAAGGCAAGATACGATATATATATATGTATGTCAAACATACTATATACACATAGAAGAAATCGAAACCAAATTATCAAAAAAATCCAAACCAAACCAAATTAATTCACTTATGCTCTATTTCAATTAAAACATAGTACGAACACTAAAACAGCGCTATCAGCTTATTATGCTTATGCCTATTCGTGGATGAGATATGATGTAATATTATGGGGAAACAATACCAATATATCTCAATTATTTATAATACAAAAAAAAAATGCATCAGAATTCTAGCCCAAATAGAAAACTCTCAAAGCTGCGAACCATACTTTTTAAAATATAAGCTTCTTACCCTTGTATCTTGTATCTTATGTGGGGGCCAGTCAGTGCAGACCGGCGACACTTCGACCTAGTGGGATCTTTTGTGTCGACACTCTCCCAATAACGACTGCCATAGATATTCATGGCAGCCGGGACCGACGGCTTAACGTGCTCTCCTTAATTCTTACCCTTATTTATTTACATATACGACATCTGTAACTTTGTATTTAAACACATAAACACATTTACAAAAGTACAAGACACGCATAATTTGAACACTCGCCACAAAAATCGACGAAAATTGAAAATTTAAATGTTAAATCAAAGTCCGCAATATATGGCTATAAGAATATTTAACAAACTACCGCAAAATATAAAAAACGAGACAAAACCTAAACCATTCAATAATAAATTAAAAGCTTTTCTGGTACAAAAATGTTTTTATTTTGTTAAAGAATTCCTTAATATTGTCTAATAAAGAATTCCTATCTGAAAATAATAAATAAAGATTATAAAAATAGTAAACACGCCATATTTGCTTACTTATAAAAACAGTTAGATACCTACGTAAAAGAATATAAGGCTACGAATAAAAATACCTTAATATGGCGATCTACAAGAACACAAACATGCTTTATAACTTTGTATGGATTTGTTTAGAATAATTTCTGTATAATGTAAAATAGATATAAATAAATAATATTTTGCAGTGCCCTCTAATTTGCCATGGCTGTAAAAGCCCGCTAAGTTTTAAATAACTATTATATAATATTTAAGACCTTATGTAATTCGCACCTTTAATAAAACAGAGACTTATCTCAGTATTTTGGATTAAACAAATTTGAACTGTATTGCAATGATTTAACACAAATATAATATTAGAATTTAACATATACAATTAGAGTTCAAATTGCCTTACTTTCAAATTTCGAGTTAAGTCGCTGTTTTATTAAGAGTGCGGTATGTACACTTAGTTTGCAAATAAATGATTTGATTTGATACTAAATCTTTTAACCTACAACAATTCTATTTTTGTTTGTTGTACTGTTGGTTTTGAAATCTTTGGCAAATAAGCCATTAAGATTTGAGAGTAAAAAAGAGCAAGACGGAACTAGAAAGAAAGATATAGTATTATAAAGATTTTAGCGGTATAAAGCATAATTTTATTTGCCAAATGTATATAAAAAGCTGTATGTACACACTTTAAAGTAGCCATGACTTTAACAATCTGAACCGATTATTTTATATTTTCAGGGACAACAGTCCTCTAGAAACCTTACGCTATAAGTACGAAGATTTTCTTCAGCGAGTACTCCAGAAAAGGCTTCTCCAAACGAGTGAACTTCTTCGAATATTCCTCACAGAAGACGGAGACTTTTCCATAGTAGTCCAAGCATCAACCCTCAATGCCAATAGTACGGACTTAGCGAACATATACCAGACAGTTACTCATAGGTTAAGAAAGGAGAAGGGACAGCATTTGGAAAGTTTTCTGAGGAATTTGTTGATATCTTCTGATATAGAACGGTATCAAGCGCTGTGAGTATGTTATTTTTGTTTAAATTTGTTATACATATTCAATCGAATAAGGCTTTATTTGGCGATGGCCACGGGCTCATTCGTTGCCAAACGGTCTTAAAGATCCCACGCGCTGTTCGGAGCGGAATTCTGCAAATTGGAGTACGCCCGGGTCTCACGTCGTGGCTGTCCCTATCCAGAGGAATTTGGTATTGTCAATATTTTCTACTGCAATAGTTGAGGGCGCGTAGCGGGTTTCTCTTTGCCCAATAATTTCAATTTTAAATTTGTACTTATTTCTTGCTCATATGAATATATTACTTGGCGTCAGCAAATGTGTTTAAAATAATATAATGTTAAGCTAGAACGCAAATTTATGCTAAAGGCAGAGCCGGATTTAAATGCTTGGCAGTTCTGGGTCTCTATTTAAAGCAGATAAAAAGAATCCTGGTGTTGAAGTTATTTCAGTGAAATATCTAAGTCCTCTGAGGAATCTTCTTTATAGAGACCCAGCATCAAAGCCGTCCCCTAAATCCAGTCGTGGCTATGGTTCTATCGAGTGAACCCATTGTCTTGTTAGCCCCAAAGTATAAGTTCAGCCACTTCAGATTGGGCAATGCTTTTTGATGTCTTGCTAAGTAAGTCTGCAAAATGTGCCCAATAGACGGTGAAGATCCGCATGGCGATTGAATATTTAAATGAAATATTTACGTAGGTTGTCTATTGTTTATCCGAAGATAATATACCATAACCATCATAGTCCCGAATTTCATTTACCCGAATTTCATTTGCCCGAATGTTTTGTTTGCCCTAAAAGACATATGACATACTTTTAATTGTCCGAAACTTAGATACCATAAGATACGAGTGCCATACGTATTGTTTTTCATATTTTTAATTGCCATAATAATTATTAGACATAATATTTAAACGCCATAATGATTATTAGACATACTAACCTAACCTAACCAAACTACTTCTGGGTGGTTTATAAAAAAATAACCACGAAGTGGATGGCGGGGTCCATCCCCTTCTAACCTAATCTATCCGAGTCGGGGTGCCCTAAAGTCCCGATTGCATCCAGTTTCTCCTGATATAACAACCGTTACACACCCAATGTCGATGGCAAATGATGTTATGGCATGTGATAATTAGGGCTTACAATGATTATGACAAATGATGTTATGGTAAGTGACTTTATGGGAAACAAAGCTTCTAGCACGTGGCTAATATAGCAAATAAGAGTAGGGCAAATGAATATTACGTCATACAATATTATGGCTGTTGACTATTATGGCAAATGATATTAGGGCAAATAAATTCGGGCAAAGCAGTTCACACTTCACACTTCATACCCTTTACGTAATATGTTAGAAATATTTATTAAGATTTTGAATGCCAATTCGGCTATTTGCTCAAGCATTAAAAACGCTTACTATGACAACTGTGATCTTTCAAATTACTTACAATTATAATTTCATACAATAATATTGTTTTATGTATACGCGAATGTTATACATTAAAATTAAACACATTATACGTTCTACAGTGTCTTTAGAATAACTAAATACACTTTACTATTTTTAAACTATTTAATTTAATTAAAACTAGTTATATTTAAGTTAATACTTTGCCCCAACATTTCGGTTGCTTTACCGCAGCCATGTTTACGGGGAGACTAAGATGGTAGTTGTCTCAAACATATGTTTAAAGTTCAATAATAGTAATGTTAAAGTTTCAAAATTATGTAATAAAAGTGTTTTAAAGTAAAATAAACAACGTAACAAAATCCGTCTGTTTAATTTCAATTTCATACAATTCCAAAATTTCGATTTTGCATAAGTCACTACATTAAATCTAGCACAACTAACATGCATTCAGTCTGCCTTTGATGAAGAACAAAGTAGAATCAATACGTATCAATTCTTGACATGCCAGACAGAATTGACCATCTATTGTGTCTAGCCGGTTTGCCGCTGTGACGCAATAGGTTAAATAACATATCAGACTTACTGTACAAGCAAGTTGCACAATAGCTACATACCACGCGGGTCCTTATGACGTAGCGCAAGTTGACCCTCACTTTTATAAGACAATACATTTGTTTTAATTCCTTTAGTACAATTAAAACTCTCTATCAAATCAGTTGTGTATTTTCCATACCAACCATAAAATTTGTACTCGTAGCATATATCAATAAATTTATTTATTATTATTTATTTATTTACATCAAATAGAACGACTTGCGCAAATTACACTATTTAATAATATAAAACAATTTTAAAATTTAGCATTCACGCATTCTGCTCACAGTACCTCATACATTCTAATAATAATACTTTCCATTCATCCGCAAACAACTCCTGGGTTAAAGTCCAAGAGAGCGTTTAGCTGCTTCAGTGACCGAGGTGTGGGTGAGTTACAGCGTGCCACAGTACGGCGCGATGGAACCGCCAGCAATCGGTGCTTTCTACCACGACAATAGTTGTTAGGCACAAACAATCTGCAATCTTATATAATATAAAATTCTCGTGTCACAATGTTAGTTACCATACTCCACCGAAACGGCTTGACCGATTTTTATGAAATTTTAATATGCATATTTAGTAGGTCTGAGAATCGGCTATTATCTATTTTTCATACCCCTTAGTGATAAAGTAAACATAAAAAAAAGAAAATTACTTTTGACAGAACGAAGTCTGTCCGGGCAGCTAGTATTTATATATATATTTCATTCAATATTGGTGAACAAACCAACTCTTACATTATTCTCGATTGCCTATCAAACCATTACTCACAAAGCTACCTGTCCCCAGGAAACAAGGCGGTCGTGACGTAGAGGAGGCGCAGGAAGTGAGCGAGGACGTACAAGAGGAACCTCACACCAAGCGGCCGCGGCGCGCGCGGAACATACACGGCGCTGTGTTCCGGAACAACTTCGACGTGGAGCCCGTCATACACCGCGTTGATGCCACCTATCAAGACTCTGTCGTGGGGTTCACGCAATGTCTCATGTATTTGTGTGAGTGTATCATGTTATATTAGCTTTAGCCCGCGGCTTCAGTAGGTTAGTTTAGGTTCTTAACAAGACATTTTTCAGGATAAAAGGTACCCTACGGCCTATACTGTTTTCCTGACAAGTTGTAACCTTTAGGGTTTACTTTAAGAGGAATGTAGATATAATTAGGAAGTACAATGAGAGAAGGTATAACAAATACACTTTTAATGTATTAAGATACAAATAAAAGAGACAATCTTTACTTATATAACTATAGTCAGGGCGTGGTTCGCTAAAGACTTGCTTCGTGGTCCTTGTATAATCAGGACACTTAGCTGGGAGTGTGAAGCCGGGCCGCAAGGAGCCGCGACTGACGCCGTCCTTCCTTAATAGTCCCGCACCACCGGTCGCGAGAGGTGGCTAGTGACGTGCGCCCGCGTTCGCCGGGCGTCTAGGCGATTATCGTCACAAAGTGTATGCGAAATTTCAGGATGATCGGCCGAGTAGGTAAGGCATGAAAGCGTAACAAACAAACAAATAAACAAGCAAATGCACATTCGTAGTTATAATGATTAAAACAGTTCATTTTGTTCCTTCTTTCGCTTTTTAGAGTTCGAAAAAACTTATACAACAGCTTTGTCCGTCCGTCTGTCTGTTATATAACTTTCAACGCAAGAGCCGTTAGAGCTAGAGACTCGTGATCAACACCATTCGACTCAGCATAGTTGATATACCCCGAAATGACTATGACCTGTGACCTCTGACCTCAAGGTCACGTGATACCATTTTTTCGAACTTTAAGATTTACAGCAATTCATGGCCGTTTCTCACTTGCTAAAGACAACTCTCGCATAATTTAACCACTGAGTCGCGAAGGATATTACTAACAGGTAAGCAACGATCACACAGACTCGAAATGTTATTTTTGGATCATACATATTTTTGTCCCATGTGGATTGAACCCACATTACTCAGCGCATTGACAGTGGAGACTACCACCTAAACCGTTAGTTCCCAAAGTGGTCCAGGTGGACCCCCAGGGGTCCACGGGAGACTCGACGGGGTCTACGCTGGCGTGACAAAAATGGGGTCCACAATTTCGTCCACGAAAATTTATTTGCTTTCAAAAGGGAAGAACTAAAATGAAGTGTTACTTGTAAAAACTTGCACATTTCATAGTCAGTACCAGTGGTCTCGAACCTATTCTTCGATTTCGGTAAAGGATTTCTAAAAAAAAAAGCTCGTACCGCCTACCGTGGTAAGTTCAGTCCCGATAATTTCAAAGTAGAAATGTAGCTGCAGAGGGTCCACGGGAACCTGCTAAATTTATAAAGTAGTCTATGAGAAGAAATTCTTGGAACCTCTGACCTAAACCATTATTCTATCCATGCAGTCAAAAATGTATCTGAAGAAAATGTGCTACTATGTAGTCTTTTAATTCATATCGTACCTAGTCATCAAAATTGTTGAACAACACACTTAACTCAACCGTCATATTTTCATGTCGATAATCTCATTACATTGATCAATATGTTTGTTGTGCTATTTCTTGAGCTTATAATATAATTTTTTCGATAACTGCTGGTTGCGTAATTAGTGATTACATATCGCGCAATCTATGATGGCCGGACTGAACATAGCGTCTCCGAATTGTTGCGCATGTACAGTCTGTCAGTCAGTACGGATTGCATCCCGTCCCCGCCCCCTGTCACCAAAGAGACCTAAAACTTACAACTGCGACGCCACTCGCGCAATGTTCTAGACCGGCCATCATACAGTGCGCGATCTATACATTATGTTTGTTTAATAAGCTTGTATTTGTATTGTGTTATTATGCAATTGTTAGTTGTTATGAATAAAATAAGTTCTTATAGGCCACGCCTTCGGGTACTGGTAACTAGATATATTAGAGCAACAAAAAGATTGATAACTAAAAAGAAAAGGAATACGATAGAGATCAAACTTTAAATCACTATCCAAATATAATAAATTTATATTTAATCGATGTGTTATATAATTTAAAATTTAGTTTTCAGTACATACCTGTTTGAAATAGTTAGTTTCTATATTTAAATTGTTGGTTACTATTTTTTTTTAAGTTCTTGGATTCTTACTTTTAGTTTAATCGCCACAGCTTTCAGATACAAGATTCGATAAGATTAAGTAGATGTTTTACTTTACTTTGTATAAAACTTTTAAATCTTACTTTAATCTAGTGGGAAACCGTTGGACTGTCACGCAGAGGTCTCGAGTTCGAACCAAAGGCGCGCATTTCTGACTTTTCGGTTTAAAGAATATTTATTCCCAAAAGAACAATTACAGTTCACTGGTATGAGAAAAATGTTTACAAAACTATATAAACAAAATTGTCTTTTCGAAGTTATATGCGTATTAAATAGTTATTTATCGCTTGCTTTAACGGTGAAAGAAAACACCGTGAGGAAACCTGCATGTCTAAGAGTTTTCCATAATGTTCTCGAAGATATGTGAAGACTGCCAACCCGCACTGGGCCAGCGTGGTGGACTATGGCCTAACCCTCATTGAGAAGAGGCCCGTGCCCAGCAGTGGGACAGTTTAATACAGAGCTGATATTATTAATACAGAGCTGATATTATATAAAACCAGCGTCGGGCACATATGCCCGGCAATATTGCTGAACTGGCCTCCTATTTTTGTACGGACGACGGGCGTGTACATTTATTATTAAGTAGTATAGTTTAATTATTTTTTTTTCCTACATTGTTTATATCATGTCCTTCGTCTGTTATGAAATAAACGTCTTATTATTATTATTATTATTATTATTATATATTAAGAATTTATCGTAACGTAATTTATCTTATTATTCGCGTTTTTATTAGGTGATTGAAAGACTTTGCTATAAATTGCTTGATTGTACAGTGAGCTGCAAAAATGCCTATAACCATTTCAAAACTAAAATGATATAAACCGATATATGATGTCACCTAACAGAAATCAATACAAGAACTGTTAAGTAGTTTATTTATATCGCAACAGATGGCGGTGCACTACTATACAATAAAAAGAAGTTGATTTCTTAATAACTCAATTTTGATAAATTTACTTTAAACCATGTTTTAATATCTATTCACAATAGTTTATTTAAAAAAAAGAACATATTTCAGGGTGAAACAAGAAGCAAATAATTACAAAGGAATTTATAAATTTATATTGGGAAGTTTATTTTATAGATACTTTCGATGACTCGCTATTCTGTTCGTACGCCAACATTATTCTGTTCCGGTGCTCGAGTGCCTTTATGGTTGAGAATATAATTTCTTATTAATTCACCTATTTGCTAAAATGAGTACGCGTTGCAATATTTATAGTTCATTAATATCTATTCTAATTCGAGTGTTCACAGGATTTTATCCCTTAAGGTATATGTACTTTTACAGGTGACTGCACAATAGATTATCGCTTGTAACTTAGACCTAATGGTTTAAGTTACTGGCGTTTTTAAATCTCTTAATACAGTTATTCTGGATATAATGATTCATAGAACTTGTTGTTTCAGTAATTAAAGTGTTTCGTGTGCGTGGGCTAATAGTGGGCATCGTGGGCAGCGTGCTGGGCATCGCGCGGCAGCTAGTGGACGACGCGTTTAACAAACTACTCAATACCACACTACGTAACTTGCTGTCTGAGAGAAGACTAGCGCATCTCATTAAGTTAGGACACGGTATGTTCATATTACATATATTTTAATGTGCGTGTGGTGTGAGAGGCACTTTGTTAAAAATCTTTGAAAATGTGTTTAGGATTTAGTGAACATTGTCAAAGAATTGTGAAAGTTGGAATCAGATTTTGTGAAGTCAAATAAGCGAGTTATGGAATGTAAAGTTGGGCCCTCAGTTCTCACATAGAGGATTGAGGGTCCATCTGTACCGGATAAACTATGGACTCTACAGAAAAAGTCTTTATGCCAAAATCTTAGCTAATGCCTAACAACATTTGTGAAAACAAGATATTATCGCAAAGCACTGTCTTACTTTGTATATCTTCGTTCAAAGTGGACTCTCACTTCTCATACACGTTAAAGTTTATTACGCAAATTAAATGAAACTAATAACAAACAGCTGCTGTTTGAAATCCTATATGCTACTAAATAAATTGTGAAAATTTGTGAAAGCAAGAACAGGTCACCACTTCTTGTTGTTTAAAAGTTATGACCAGCGAAGAAAATGGAGGACTGAGGGCCCGAAGTTTATCATAAACTTCGGGCCCTCAGTCCTCCATTTTCTTTTGTTTTCGTTTTATTACGCAAAACATATGAAAGTTAAGACTAACACAAAATTGCCTTTTTTGTCAAAAAGTTGTGCAAATAATTTGATTCCAGAATTAAATTAAAAGACCCTTTATTGTTTAAGAAGTAAATGTAAATGACCATAATTTTTTGTAGATTGCAGCAAAGGTTAGTAAATATAGTGTTATAGCATTTGAAATTACTATAAATTAATACATGACGTTTGTAATAACCAATACTATCTGCGAAAGGTGGAGAAACGAATTAAATTACTCCAATTAGTTCGAACAGCTCAGTCATTAGCTCAGTGGGGAGACCAACAGACTGCAATGCAGAGGGTCTCGGGTTCGAACCCACGTCGCGCACCTCTGACTTTCGGAAGTTATATGACTTTTCGAAATTATGTGCGTATTGATTGACAATTATCGCCTGCTCCGTGCCTCGGAGAGCACGTTAAGCCGTTGGTCCCGGCTGTCATGAACATCTATGGCAGTCGTTATTGGGAGGGTCAGTGCCCTGTAATGTCCTGACACTGGTCTGGCCTTAGGGTATCGTTGGCCTTCGGGTTGCGGAGGTCAGGTGGCAGCCGCTCTGTGTAGGAACTGATATCCAGTCAAATCCGGTTAGGCCAGAAAAGCCGACCCCAAGTGACTTGGGAATGATAAAGGCTAAGAGAGAAGAAGTTCGAACACCTTTGATTTTATTCTTAGTCTGTGCGGTATATCCTGCAGGCAACACTGACCACTACTGATTAAATCAAATGCAATGACAAAATGTAATGGGTAGTATTTAAGACGGCGTCGAGCGACATGTGCCAAAACAGGCGGTCACAGTTAAGTGAATAAAATCAACACTTTTTGTTTAATACAAATATAAAATATACATTTACCATAACAATAAATGTGTTTACAATTACTCCGTGTAGAAATCTTAAAATAATTAATATCTTCGCCTACAAAATTACGTAATTTTGCACGTAAAATGCAAAAAGGTAAGCTCGTGTTACGCGATTTTTAGATTATAACAGTAGAAATCTATCCTATTTTATAGCTTAAACAAAACATAAATAGTTATATTACAATTTGTCCGTCCCAAATATTTAAGTTATTGGTTGACAATAATGATACATATTTATCAAAAAAGCACTTCAAATCCTCCATACAATTTTACTATGGTGGCCGCGCGCCGATTTGAATATGCGCCGCACGAGCTCTGTCATTATCTGTCTTACGCTCGGTGCAGTCTTAACTGCACAGCAAATAAAAATACTAATTGTTCAGCAAAATATATTTGAAGAGATCAAACTAAGTCGATGGAGCGCTGCTTCGCGAGGCTCCTATTTTTGGGCGGGTTTAAGAAGGAACCTAACATAACCTAATCCTTCCGAGACAGAATGCAGTGATTTGAGGCGTATAGGTGATCGTTATGCTGTGCAATATTATATTATATTTGATGGTCATTATATTTAATCCCAAATGTAATTCGCAGTTGACTGCTACGTTAGGGCCACAAGTTAGACAAGATTTAAATGATTTGTCAAAACAAATCGCATTTTTTTAACACTCGATTCTAAAAACGGATAACATATTCGAACACAAATAACAGAATAATAATAATAATAATACCAGCCCTGTTTATACACTGTCCCACTGCTGGGCACGGGCCTCTTCTCAGTGTGAAAAGGTTTAGGTTATAGTCCACCATGCTGGCTCAGTGCGGGTTGGCCGACTACACACATCTTCGAGAACATTATGTAGAACTCCCCGATATGCAGGTTTCCTCACGATGTTTTCCTTTACCGTTAAGGCAAGCGATAATTAGCAATTTAATACGCACATAAAACTTCGATAAGTTGAGAGGCGCGTGCCTCGGGATCGAATTCAAACCCTCTGCATAGCAGTCCGTCGGTCTCCCAACTAGGCTATCGCTGCTATATATAACAGAATTCTAGACTTTATTTATTAGCTGCATCTACATATTGACCTAACTTTGCGGGACAAAGTCGAATTGCTTTTTTTTCTGTACAACCTGGCAAACAACTATACTGTTCACCTGATGGGAAACGGATACCTTAGCATAGAAGTTTGCTTGCTCTATGTGCAAATATGTGTATGCAGTGTAATCTGGCTAAACCGGGACTTTACTATACCAAAACTGTCAGTAATTCGAAGGATAAGAAGTAATAAGAGGATTTTGTCGAAAGGAATCGTCGATTAAAACAGACTAAGCTAAGCTTTGTGAGAAAGTTGTTTTAATAAGGATTGCATGTAAAGTACTATAATTATTTCGAATAAGAGTGATCTTTATTGAATTACAATCAACAATTTTATTTGTACATACACATTGCCGCCGACTTTATATCCATTCCACTAATGGAAATTGTCCATTAATCCAGCACTTTTATACCTACATTATAGACAAAATTGTACTTCACTTAACAATCAAACCTATGCTTGATTGTTTATTATAAAAACGATCAACAAAAAGATGTATTACGTCACATAGCTAAAACCATGAACTTCTTCAAAGAGTACTTATAATCTATTGTTGATGATATTCCAGGTCTTCTATTCAATAAAAAGTCCACCCCGCGCACGGACCCCGCAAGCGTGCGGCGCCAGGCCCTGCATCAGCTGCTGCACAGCATCCCGTCCCTCGGCACACTGGTGGCGGGCGCCGGCCTGCCGCAGGCTGTCTGCACCGCCTTCGATATTATACAGCGACCGCACTTAAATAAACAGGTATATTATATTATATGTATATAGATTTAAGCCTCCATCTCTGAGAGGTAGGCACAGATGTATCGATTGTAGGTCACACGTAATAGAGGACCAGCATATTTGCTGCCTTCAGGGTATAATTCCAAACTGATATTCTGCTACTGCTAGAAGTCATCAAATACTCACAGAAGTACTAATATTGATGGTCACTATTAGTTAAAAATACAAACATTCTTACATCTAATCTAACAATCAAGACATTAATCAATAATGCTTGAAACCATGAAGATTAGATTACACGTTACCGCCTCGACAAAAATCTCTATGTGTCTGTTATTAAATTTATTTATCAGGCTATTTTCAGTAGCAGAAAAATGCTGTCTAAGCTTGCTTAGGATCACAGCTAAAACGCAATTGGTGAAATGAGAAGGATCAAACCTTCTCATTTCACCCTAGCCACTTCTTAAATATAAAGGCAAGTTATATCTTCTCCCTTAGCCTTTATTATTCCCAAGTCATTTGGGGTCGGCTTTTCTAGTCTAACCAGATTTGACTGGATATCAGTTTTTACACGGAGCGGTTGCCACCTGACCTCCGTAACCCAAAGACTAACGATACCCTAAGGCTAGACCAGTGTCAGGATGTTAGAGGGCACTGACTTTCCCAATAATGACTGCCATAGATGTTCATGGCAGCCGGGACCGACGGCTTAACGTGCTCTTCGAGGCACGGAGCAGACGATAATTGTCAATCAATACGCACATAATTTCGAAAAGTCATATAACTTCCGAAAGTCAGAGGTGCGCGACGTGGGTTCGAGCCCGAGACTCAACTGCATTGCAGTCTATTGGCCTCCCCACTGAGCTATCGCTGCTTCATCAATTTATATATATACATTAAATAAAATTGACTTTTGTTATTTACAGTTGGTGTACAATCTTCTGGATCTATGCGTAATGGAACTATTTCCAGAACTGGGCGGTGAGGAGAACAACCCGTCGAGAGTACCAAAGAGTTGAGGATATCAAGTATTAGCATCGAGGAGACATTATTTATTTTATATAAACACTTCAGCTACGCAGTTATGTTCATTTTGTAAATTGCAAAGGCACGGTTGTCATATCTCTTACGTTACGTTAATTATACGCAATTTATACGTGATTGTAAATATTTCTATTGTATAATATCGAATCTATTTTTGTAATATTAGTTGTTAGAGCTATATTCGTTCACTTTGACCCTAAGAGGTTGTAACAATCGAAAAGACCACAAAGTATTTTTAAATGTTTTCAGTGTAGAAAAGACACCAGAAATAAATTATTTTGAGATTCTGATTGTTTTATTGTTGGTTTTTAGATTTGCATGGTTGCGTCATCAGTGCCGCAAACCCGTGTAAATCGTAGCTAGGAATTACATTTATAGAACATTTTTATTGATAAATACTAAAAGAAGCTAATAAGTAAATTTTCGGACGTACGCTTGAAATCTCAGGAAAATTACCAATAGCCCATCTGGCGTATCCCATAAAGCCTTCCATCGCGTCAATAGACGTCGAAATAACCTTAACGAAAATAAAATCTGATGCTGTCGATCTTTAATAATAGCTAAGACTAAAATACAGTTAATATGGTGTCTCAGTCGCCAAAATAACTTACGCTTGAGAGCCATGTCAAATCATTGCGCGGCAAAACTTGTTGATCCCATAAATAAGAATATCAGTATGACCAATCATAGGTTCCCTGTAATGCATGTCTTATATTTTTTATATTACCTAATTTCTACGGCTCGCCTCATGGTTGGTCCCCTTGTGAGTGACCTTGCAACACCAAGGGGCACTATTACTTGTACAGCGCCGGTTTAGTTATAACTAGTAGGTGTAGAGTAAATGATATGGTACGGACATTGTGCATACTTGAAAACGCTGGAGTAAAAGCGAATTTACGCCGGCATATTAAGTGCTCGCACGCATGTATAAAAAAGTACACATATTGACAAACAATAACCAGTAAGTTTCTCAAAATTCCTAGATAGTTGATTTAGTGATTTAATTTAAATTTGGCACACTTGCTGTCTCCTACTTAACTTACTATGTGTTCAACACATACCGAGACAGTAGGTAGAACTTAGTAGGTACCTACCTATTCGATTCTCAATCAAAAAGAGCCCTCTGACAAGGTCTACAGCCCCTGTTATGTGTACACGTACGTTGCTAATCCATCTAAAATTGAGTTTTGGAGACTTATTTTTAAGAATTCGCCATTAGTTTTGAGCTTAGGGAGTAACAATCCAAAGATTGTAAGTTAGGCCTGCTGACTCTCCACAAGCAGCCTACAAATACTGATCGCCGCCGTAGGAACGCAACACAAAGTTGCTTGACCTTGATCTTCTGGGTAAGACTTGTTCCCCAGTCGGAGATAAATCCCAGGAATACGTTAGGATGCCCCTGTCCCCAATGTGTCTTAAATTTTACCACTACCATCTATATAAATGCTCAGCACTGTATAGCTATTAGATACAAATAAAACAACAGAAATCGAAATATCTCACTAGAACCTAAACCTAAACACCGAACTAAGAATTTAATAAAATAATTGATATCAAATTAATGTTCTAAACGAGCAAACAGCACTAAGATTGCTCACTCATTAATATAGAAAATCAGTTTTTTTTTCCAAATATTATGCAATAACGAAACGCATTGTTAAAAGTGTTGCACTTTAGCACGCTCGACGTTTTTGAACAAATTCATTATTTGGTTTTCGAACGTACGGTAAACATTTCAATGTTGCCAATTTTTAAATGTTCCTCAATTAATTGGAAATTTCTATCTATTTATTGCCTACAATGTGCTATATAGTTTTGTTTAGCATTGTACGTCTTGGTTCGTTTATTAATAAAATGTAACTTAACAAATTAAATTTATATATTTTACTATTGTCATTTCACATGCGCCAAATTTTAAGATAATAATAGAAATGTGCTACTCTGAGATGTAATCTATTTTCTACGTTATGTAGAAAAGTAAACGAATACGATGTAAGAAATAGAATTATTGACCCACCATGCAATATAAAAAAATCTTTATAAGCGCAATCTATGCATCAACACCATAAGCGTGTGTAATATCTACGATAAATTTTCCACCCTGCTTGTGATTTAGGTAATCTGAATTACCAACAGGCAACACGTCGTAGTATTGTCAAATTTAATTTACAGTGGAAAGTAAAAGGCGATGGGTGTGTTGCTTTGTGTTTATTTCTTATTTTAGATAGAAACGAACGAATTAGTTAAATCAAAATTAGACATTATATAACAAAATTATTAATTACTACTATCGTTAGATAACGGCACTGTAAATACATATTAGTAAATAGTTTGGTTTGATCAATGGTTGTGTTAATCATTTATAAAAACAAAATATAAAAACAATTGATTTAATTACCTAGTGTAATGTTTCTGTTAAGTGATGTTCGCTATTCATGAGGTTTACAGCAAATAGGGAATGTGCATAATTGTCTGATCATAATTAACGATAATGGCATTCGTCAGTAAATATTGTGTACATAATCATGGATGTAATATTTGAGCGTGTTAGTGTTCGAATTTCGAAATCGTGATGTCGTCGACGCCGTGCCAAAAAGGCGGGATGCGCCTCAGTGAAGCATTGGATAACATTCAATTGGCTTACAACCCTATTACAAAACAACTACACTTCGTGAGTCCGAAAGTGGGAAAACCAGTAGAGGACACTGCTGACGACATTGACAAACTGTCTAAAAAGAGCAGTTTCAGTGATGAAGGGAATTATTCCATATCTACTTGTGAGAAAAGTGACACAAGTGACTCACCAAAGAGTACATTGCAGTGGGGTGGCAGTGTTAATGGACATCACAGAGGCAAGGATGGTGGTTCATTCTCCAGCACTGTGTCGAGTCTGTCAGAATGTTCCCTTGGCTCTGGCGCTTCAAAGGAAGATGAGGTTCCTGACGTGACCGTCAATGACCAGGAACAGTCAAAGCTGAAGAAGAAAGGACTGTCTGGATTTTTCAGTCGGTAAGTCTATAACTTTTTAACTTATTTTTGTTTGAGTGTATAGAATTTGCTAAGAATTCACTGTGCTGTTTACATGACAAACAATAAAGTCACAATATTCACTTCTAAAAAGATTTATGTGCCATATCTACTGCTAGCAAATTTGACTCTATTGGTGTTATATATTAGGGTATAATTTAGTTTGTTCTGTTTTACTTTAATGTAATATGAGACTTAATACCATTAATATTATTTACTTGAATTATTCACATAATTATGTGAGTACTGACTAATAAACATTTTTATTACATTATAAGTTGTCTATGAAACTAATCTCGGACTATCTATGAAGTTTTCTAGTCATTTAGATTTCAGATTGAAAACTAGCATATTTTTCAATCTCTGTATATTCTGGTGCCAGTAAACCAAGTATTAAACACACTTAAAAAACCAAAAAGTTTAAAATAGAATTACATAGGACCCAATAAGAGTTAACAACTCACTTTTTAAATTTAATGTAAATAGGTACTGATCAGTATTCCTAAATGCCAGTATTAAGTAATATATTATCATACAAGTCTTTATATAACTCTTGTCACATAACACTAGGAAGCATTTATGCACTTACTTAATATAGGAGAATTAATTATGTGACTGCTCTAGAATTGATGTTAAGATATCTAGCACTTGTATATGTTAATTTATTCTCTTATTAATTTATTCATGTTTTTGTGAACTAGAATTTGTGTCACACCTAAATACTTAACATACCAAAGTTAATTGGATAGATCCACAAAGAATATTATTTTGGGATCCCCTGTATCTTGACTGAACCTGTACTGTTTATTAATTTAAAGGACATACATATAATCGTTTTCTTTCTTCCTTTACACACATATCTAAAGGAGACCCAATAAACTTGTAGTTTATATTTTGAATGTTTTAAAAGCTTGATAGTAGTTATTGTGCCTTGTGTTTTAAGGAGGCATACTACAAAACAGCCACAATATCATATCTATAGAGTGCAATACATAATAATATATGTATATCCTTAATATTGTCTTCTGTTTACGCGAATATTATTCATTGAAATTAAACTACTATATATGGATTTTATCGCATTGTTTATTTGACACTTTTGTTCACATTTGGTATATATCCTTCATGAATTTTTTTTTAAAACTTTTGTTCTATTTGAGTGTTGAAATGTTTGTATAATCAAATTTAAAACTAATAATTATTCATATTATGCTGATGCAAACAAAAAGAAGTGACATTGTTCAATGCTACATTGTTCCTTCAAGTTCACAGAAAATATATAAATGGTATTTTAAAATTCTGCACACATATGCATTGTCCAATATTTTTTCTGTTATACCGGGTTAAAAGAAACCATTGAAACGTATATGCCTTAGTTTTACGAGTTTGGTATTCCTTTGTTTATTGTTCATTGTGCTTGTGGTGATAAAAATCAACTTGTGTGTAAATATCCCACTTAATATACAGCCTACTCACATTGTATGTATGGGAATAAATTATAAAAAGAACACAACATTAATTTTGTGTTTTTTATTTTCTGCCGTTTAGGACATAATAAAAACAAAGTGTTGTATAAAAAAAATATTTTAATGACATATTTATTACTATAATTAAAGATAAAGCTTTATAAATAAATTTATATTGTACTTATTCATAGTATAAAAGTCTTTTATGTTATCTTTGTTGGAATTGTGCATTGAGTGCTATTTTAAATATCTCTATAACACTAACAAGCTTGGCCAAATTGGTCTACTTCAATATCAACCAATTTGCAAGAAAGTTCAAACAGTCTCTTTTGATTATCTAGCTTCTTAGAAAATCTATTGCTAATTCCTTCCGTACAATTACTTATGTACAATCCTCCTCTCTTCTCTAAGTCCTTATCGAAACAAGCAAAAAGTATTGATACAGCTCCCTTTGCAGGAGTCTTGAAAAATAGTTTCATCGCCCAAGGGAACACTTTTTTAAACATAGTTTTGTCAAACAAGTCTGTGTCTACAATCCCTGGATGCACTGAGAAGCTTTTGACTGGACAACCTTCTTCTTCTAGCAACTTGTTGACGTATCTGGCGCTCATTAGCTAAAACAAAAGAAATTGCAATTTAAATCTGTTTTGAGACAATAGCTGATAAATTTAGAAAACAATCTAAAGAAATCTGAGAACACATTGTATCATGTCATGTGAAATAGAATTATATTCACCTGTGCTAGTTTGGATTGTGCATATGCCGCAGTACTGTCGTAGTGCTCCTTCATATTGATATCCTCGTAGTAAATCTTGCCTGGATAATGAGCGCATGACGTCACGTTCACGATCCTCGCTGCCTCCCCAATAGAACCGCCTTTTTTCAACGCTGGCAACAATAAGTGTGTCAAATAGAAGTGACCCAGATGATTAGTGGCCAACTGGTTCTCAAAACCATCCTTAGTCAATTCATAATCTCCGTACATAACCCCAGCGTTGTTCACCAGAATATGTATCGCCGAAAACTTTTCCAATACATTCTCCGCAAAATCTTTAACAGATTTCAGCGACTGTAGGTCCAAAGGGTATGCAATTAAATTGTCCCCATTCTCCATATTGTCAGACATTTTCTTGATGCATTCCGGTTTTCTAACACCTGCGACCACGAACACATTTGCCTTCAACAGGCCGCGTATAACTTCTGTCCCTATTCCGCGAGCGCCTCCGGTGATGATGGCAACTTTTCTCTTGGCGTCTGGCAACACAATTCTGTTCCTCCTTATGTTGAGCCAGTCGTCGATGAGTCCGCCGACGCCTGCGCCTTGCATGTCTATGGTGTACCTTAGCTCACTTAGTACGTACTTGAGAGGTTTATGGCGATTGATGAACCAGTAAACGGCTGCTGCACTAGTGAAGATAACGGCTGATGCGATGGCGACAGACATCTTTGAGGTTATGTTGTCGTCCGTACGACGCGACGCTGCGGTTGCACTGCCGCCGGTTGCTTTCACTCTGCTTGAAATCCTCAACGCTTTCTCTCGATCCGGTGTTTGTTATGTTTTGTACCGTTAGTCCTGAGGTCGCGGCGCTCATTTACTATTGGCCGGCAGGTAGCTCTCAATATCTGTAATAATAACACAATAAATCATTAAATAAAATAGGTACATCATGACGTATTGAGCTACATGTTTTGAAGCGTGTTATCAGTGCGTGGCCTCCAGCTGTACTGAAAGGAATGACGCAATCGCAGTATCGATACAACTGACACTAGTCTTGACGGAAGTTATCCAAGCGTTGAAACAAGACTGTTTAGAAACTATTGATTTTTTAACCTAGTTTGTAGACTTAGTAGCACCGAATATTTCCCACGCACTGAGTTCAACAATAATATTTACGGAATGAAATTGCATCTGTTAAACGTAGCGCACCTGAGGCGGTACTGACTTGTTTGTTTTGCAAATACAATGCGAGGCGCATGCGCCGTACGTGCCGGTATTTATTGGTGTATCGTCCGATTTCTAATTATGGAATTAACAGGTCGCGGTGCAGTGGTTATTGCGGTTTCGTTAATACTCGTATCGTATTGTTAGTTCCGATCCGCCCGAAGAATCATAACATCCGATTGGCACATCCGATTTCCTGTATAGGGATAATTTTGCACTTTAACATTTATTCTGCGTTTAATTTATTTGGGTAATTGGTTTAAATTAGAAGATTAGGACCTTGCAATGCATTTATTTTCATTGGATGCAATTTATAAGACAAACGTCGTCTCATTAAAACTAGTCTAGTTGAATGAAGTTTGAATGTGTTACCAGCGTGAGGGTGAGAATCGTACGGTACCCTATAAAATACACATGAAGTGCGTCACAATTGATGCATGGTGCGGCCCACAGACTGCGCAGGCGCATAAACTTGACCGCACACTATACGAACTCATCAGAATTGCTGTAGTTCTTATGAATGGTTTGCAGAGTTTGTACACTGTGCAATGAGTCTATAATACAGGCTACACTTACTAACAGCGGGGTACAGAAAAACAAGCGCATCGTAGCGTGATGCCGCGGAGTTATTGTTGACTACCTGTATAGATACGGTTAATTTTACCTGACTTACATCCTAAACACATTGCATTGAGATAAACTAATATTTGTACATTGCTTACATATCTACGATGAACGATGCAGAATTGTAATATATTTTTTGTTATCAGTCCAGAATATTTTCATAGGGATGATATTTTTTTTACAGAAGCACGCGCATCGAATCTTTCATAAGTCATAAGTCAAGGCTAAGGATGTAAAAAGACCTCTTTGAAATGCCCCAACATCGTTGTCGGGTGCTTAGAAGAAAGTGACGTCAGATATTGCTCTCCTATTCTAACGTAGCGGTATGGACTAGTTCCCCTCTCGGAGATTTTAATTAAGGGTCTTTGAACCAAACGTAGATGGTCCGTGTCGGAGTGACGCAACGCCAAGTTGCCGTAAAAACTCGGATTCTTAATGTGTCCTAAGACTAAGTGGACTATGACATCACAGTACCGTTATAGAACTAAATACAATGGTCAATTGTCAACGGATGATAAATGGTAGAGGTAATTGTTCAAAGGTATTTTACGTTATGTAATACGTGTCATAAGGAAAGTTCAAGTTACCAAATTTCATCGCCAACACTTAGAATCCATAAAATTATTCTATCTATCAGATAAAATATAAATAATAAATAGTATGCATTTCCTTTAGCAATAAAGTTGCAACTATTATACCATATTCAATGCTTATACAGTATATTAAATTTCTGCAATGAGCTCATAAACAACAAAACAGAAAACCAATAAACCGCTAATACAGGCCCTTGGAGATCCGGTTCGAAAAACAATACAGCATTAAGTTAAAGAGAACTGCGCGCTGTGTACGTAATAATGTATGTACAATGGCTATTCCATGCACTCGATACTTGACCGGGGAAACCAGTTTTCAACGCTGGGCCCCTTTCCACTAATACTGCAAAGCCTGACCTTGTAACCTTGAACATAACATTAACCCTTTACACCAATGGCGGTTATGCACATCTGCGAATCGAAGAAATGGCTTTAAAGGCCGCAATGGACAGCGTTCATCGAGTTGCAATCGTAAGCTATTTGAACTTGTAGTACAGAACTGTGGACTTGTAACAGCCGCCTTTGTGTTTGGTCAAACATTTGTTGATAAACTAACGATATTTTAAAATGTTTTAGATGTCGCCGCGACGATTATTTATGTATATAACGGCTTGAAACACATTGGAGCCAATTAGCCATGAGCGATTGAGCACGCTTAGCATATGGTGTGGACCAGACATGCGACATCCGATACTTGGCTTGCTACAAAAAATCCATAGGCTTTCTGAGAAACTCTTGATATTTAAGATAATACCTACATCCGTGCGTAGCTTTAAAAGTGCTTCAGTTGTCGAACAAAACGTTACAGGCGCGGTAAAAATAGACACTACAGCACTTTCTTTTTATTCGTCTGGAAATTACAAGATTGGCACTCGATAAAATCACCTGCCTTTTTACTTTAAAGAACAAAGAGATAAATTAAATTCCCTACGATCGTACTCAAGTGTTTCTTTACAGCTATAGTGAACTGGTTGTACGGGCTATCCCTCGTTAGCCGCAAGGTTTTTAAATGTACACACTTCTAAATACGGAGACTTGTTAATCGCTCGGCTGTATACTAAACTTTTGTCGTTTCGCCTTGGAGTATAAATGGCAATGTCGCATTAAACTTGTCATCAGCTGTTTAGTCAAGGTTTCATTCATGAGTGTTGGTTTTTGTCGTCATGACGTCGTGAGTCATTACGCGTGACAATGTTTTGACGATTTTCTTCGCTATTACCACTATAGTGAGAACTCAGTAGTAATACCTTAAAGTATGGTTTGACTTAATACCATATTTGACCGATATGGTCAAGGGTAAACCGGTTTACACGCATTAATATCGGACATTATATAAATAAAGAAAGGCATAGTGCTACCAGTAAATATTTCACACATGTGTCATGCTGTAAGGATGTTTGTTACTCATAAGTACTCATAACATACTGTCTTGTATGTTCTTCCTGAATTATATAGATGTGTATCACAGCTATATTTCACCGGCTATTTTAAACCAAGCCTTAGCCTTTATTTCCAGGAAAAGCACGACACGTTCGTCATGTGTCTAAAAGTTTCTCGGTCAAAAAACCTAGTGATACTTTATTTGACCCGAGAATATCCACTGTGAGATCTCGGATACCGATTGGGTGGTCTTGGTCAGTCCAATACCACTCAACGCGAAAAGCAATATCTTTTAATATTTTGTGATAAACAAAGAGTTTTGCAAGTGAATGCATGTTGTGTCATTACTCTAAAGCATTTTGTTATTCATAATCGTTGTATGTACATCTTTATCTTATGTGGGGGCAAATCAGTGCAGACCGGCGACACTTCGGCCCAGTGGGATCTTTTGTGTCGACACTCACCCAATAACGACTGCCATAGATGTTCATGGCAGCGGGGACCGACAGCTTAACGTGCTCTCCGAGGCACGGAGCAGGCGATAATTGTCAATCAATACGCACATAATTTCGAAAAGTCATATACCTAACTTTCGAAAGTCGGAGTTGCGCGACGTGGGCTCGCACCCGAGACACTCTGCAATACAGTCTATTGGTCTCCCCACTGAGCTATCGCTTATATATTCTTTGTCTTTTTAATACCAGTTCTTTAAATAACAAGTCTAACTTTGTCACCACGGTTCATCAGATTGTTTATGAACTGCCCGGTCTCATTGTTTGCGTAACCGAGCGATTTCCAAGACACTTAAATATATCACATATACACTGACCTTAAAAATATTTAAAGTACTACTTGTGTTGTCAATTCATTTGATTTTGAGAAGGTTGCTTCTTATGCGTTACTTCCTGTAGGCAGTTTTTGTGTGGTCTTAATAAATGTAGTGACTATAAGGTTGCTGTGAAATAGTAGTGCGACTTAATTTTAATTTTACTCGAGTGATTCGATTTACTACTGTAAGAAACGTATTCGATTGAAATTAAACTACTATATACGCATTTTATCGCGTTGTTTATTTAACACCGTATTACATAATTTAAAACTGTTACACTATTACTACTACTTATTGAACTTTACTAATTTTTAAGCTAATAAAATTATTAATACTATTTATATTTCAGTTTACACTTTCCCCGACGTTTCGGTTGCTTTTCAGCAGCCATAGTCACGGGGAGACTAAGATGATAGTTGTCTCAATCATTCATCAATTCAATCAATCATTAGACAATATTATGTAAACATATTCGAGTCAAAAAAATATCGATTCGAATTCACTCAGTGTGTGAGTGTATGTATTTACGTGTGTTATCTTATAAGCCTCTCTGTAGTATCATAGTCTAAAAATTGACTAAACAGAAAGTGACACGAACTAGAACTACTCGAGTGACTCTGCACTCGAGTGATATTCGAGTAAACCGTAAAAAGGCAAGTGAATAAATTGGACTCGAGTCGCATCACTACTATGAATAAATATCGGTTGATTGAACACCCCGTTATGTAAAACAATAGCCGGTCATTTTTATGAGAGTATTCTTGGATACATTTTTACCGAAGATGCGTCATCTGATCCATCTAGTTGCAGACTTCATGGTTGAGGTAACTTTGACAATGTTCCATAACTAAAACGGCTGAATATTTATTCCAAGTTGATGACGTCAGCTTGCAATTTTATCAGGTTTTTGCGCGCGACTTAATTACTGCTATTGTTCGTAATGACTAATCCTAATACATAATCTTTGGACGGAAATCAATTGTACAAAGAGTTCCCATCAACAACTTACACTGGATATAATTGTAAAAGGCGATTTTGCCTGTAGATTTTCTATAATATACTGGTTGTTTCGATAAGGACTAATTTAAACGGATCAATAACGATGATGATGAAACTCGTAATCATAATCTAAAAATACCACAACATAGATGTGTTATAAAACTTATAATATTGCTTGAAAGACGTAAATTAACTTAAAGTATGGTTTCCCTACTGAAGTGGTTTAATTGAGACGTTCAAGCTGACAATTAGTTCTGGTTCTGCTTGAGTCATTGCATTGCTCATGCAGCTACTGAATACTGTAATCTACATATTCGTGATTATAGTATGTTCTGTAATCTATATATTCAAATACTATTGCGTCACCACTACTTACAATATTACTGGGAGTGGTCATTTTGCAGTTACTTAAGTTATTTGTAAACAAAAATAAAATATTTTTCGAAAATAAATCTATAAAAGCGCTAAATTCTTTTGACCTTTTGTAGTTAAACTTATCTGTAACATTGAGAGGTCTACTTAGGCTGGTCGTGCTTTAAAATACACGACATTTCATAGGAGTAAAATCGCAGCGAACTATGTATAAATTATACTTCGTATGTTCTTTCATATCCGTATAAGCTACCGGATCTCAGTGCGACAATTATGACGTAATTAGTTTGCAACTGGGTCAATCTTTGTCACAGTAGGTACCTATATCATGACAACATTGATAAATTGTCTAGACAATACAATGGAACATTGTATCTTTGTTTTAAAGATAGGTTACGATATCTTGAAATGATTTAGGTAATAGGTTTATTATATAGTTCGCTTACTTACTTTGAGTGTATTGACACTTAGGATGATGAGATTAAGTATAAAGTTGCCCCGCGTTCTGAATATATTATATATATCTTTATATGGAAAAGTTAGATCGCCTAATGCCTTCAAGGTATCAAAATTAGTAAAATTTACTCAATGATTTTTGGTATTAAGATTAATTCAGACTATTTTGCGTAATGAGCATTTCTTTAATCGTTAACGTTTATACTTTAAATTCACACAATAGTCAGCGACTAATTTGCAAATAAGCAATTGTCAAAGGATTTAATTGCAAAGCGATCAAAACTACAATTTAAAAACTATGTATTATGTAATGGTGTAGTAATCATTATTATGTAGCATAACTTGTTTGTTTGATCCGCTTCTGTGTCGGCCACAACAGGACAAAATATTAAATAAATAAACTCTATACTATTTAAAACCACCAAGTATTGAATCATAGGATGTAACGCACATGATTATATTGTAACCACGTTATAACTCCCCACACGCAACAAAGACATTCCATCCTTTTATTTCGGTATTCCCCTCTGTAAACTAATGTTTTCCCCCTTTCTGAATAAAATAACGATAGAAATAACTCGGAGCTTGTCACGAGCACTCGCTTAAAGAAAATTAAAACTCCGTTCAATTTATTGTTTGCTTCACTTGCTTATAAATAACGTAGGAAATAAAATGGTTAATTAACCACAGCTATGGAATTCCAATTCCTCCGAATTCTGATTAAATTCCTGCGGGCTAAAAAATTGTTCAACTTTCCGTAGAGATTTGTTCAGCTTCCTAATTGATTGTACGGAGTCCGCAATTATTTAAGTGTTCATCTCGCTTCTGGCAGTGTATGGATTTGATTTTCACACGAGACGAAAGTTTATGTGATTCGCAACTAGTTGTTGCGAGGCTGGGTAATCTTTGTTTTCGATTTTTGTTGAATAATATCTATTATTCAACGTGGCTTTAAAACAAAGAACTAAATACTAAACAGACGTAAGTGGATATTTAGTGAGATTAGTCAAAATTCGTCAAATTGTATGAAACTGGCCTTAACATTTTTGCTAGATCATTTTACGTCCTCAGACTAATTCGTCTGCTCTCAATGTTCTCTAGACAGCGAACTTACCAAAACAACATGATAATATTATGTAGATATGTTGCCTGATAATGATTTTCGGTACAAATTCGGCACGCATAAATGAGTAAACTTGCTTTATCTCACTATGGCTACGTTTGTGGCTAACCAATTAAAAACGTCAATCAGCAGAACATTATCTTGTCCATTAATGTACTGTGACATTATGTTAAAAAGTTTGTTCAACTTTTCTTTGTGACACAGCAGGCATATTTGCCTAAATGGATTTACTGTAACATGGCTTTTGTGAAGACATTGCGGCATTTGGAAAATATTCCTTTATGCATTAACGAGTGTAGAATTTCGAAAGGATCGTTTTAAATGTCGAACGAAGACTACCTACTACTTGAATATTTATCTAAATTGTAAATTAATAAACAGCTTGTAATTTTACGAGATGATCATACGCCCTAAGTAAAAGACATCATAAAATTCTCAGTTGCAGCACGCAGTGTAAAAATGTACCCGGTATGTGCCAATAGAAGACTATTGGCTGTTTTTAGTTCCGAAGTATGAGTGAGCAAGAGCTCACTCATACTTCGGAACTAAAAACAGCTGGCGAAATGTGTAATAGGCCACTGCTCACCCCTTTGGCGATATGCAGGCGCCAGTCTGGTATGTCGCTTGTTATTATGGCACTTTTGCCTCCTGGTATCTATCGCAGCGTAACTGTCTATAAGTAAGGCAAATTACAGGCAATGGTAGACAATCACAGGGTATACTGATGCGTGAAAGAATATAGCAGCTATTTTTATTCTCCAGCTATCGAGTCATTGAATTCTGGTACGTCTTTTGGAGCAACTCATAAACTGATATACAGGTGTATTGACAGTACCTTCCTACAAATCCTAAAATGCGTTTCTTGCTTGATCCATAATAAATAATATCAGCTCTGTTTACAAACTGACCCATTGTTGGGCGCAGGCGTCCTCTGAGTATGAGAAAATTTAGACCACGCAAGCCCAGTGCGAGTTGACAAACTTCACATATCTTTGAGAATGTTATAGAGAACTTTCAGACATGCAGGTTTCGTCGCGATTTTCTCCTTAACTGCTTTCTTTGCTAGCGATATTGAACTATTTTGAAGCACACGAGACACCGTGTGATAGAATTGAGACCTGTGCGCGTGGCAGTTCAACGCTCTCTCTAAGAAACTCGAATAGTTTATTATATTCAACCTAACGCTGGCGTGCGTTCAAAGTGCTTTACTGAGCACAGAGGGATTTGAATACATCAACTGTTAAAAAAATATAGAACTTGCCACAATCTGGAGCTAGACTCGCTACTGCGAACACGACACTGAGAACGATGTATTAACCAATTGTCAAACAAAAGTGTCAATAATTCGATAAATATACTAACACGCACTGCGTGTGGACCGCAGTTGACAGCTATGAACACGTTATAAGCATGTTATTATGCTGCTAATATGGCTAACAAGCCTATGAAACGTTTGGTAAGCATTTGCAGTATTCTATGGAGGCATGCCAAGGAAATCGTTCTAGTCTTGGTGACGTGACAGCGTAGAGAACATACACCAATGGTCCATATGATAGCACAGTGCTACCTCAAGGAGCTATATAGCAAGTTTGTAATATATTTGGATAATACCTGCTTGGATTGCTTCCCCTAGCAACGTCATTTATACGGACCACCAGAACTCAGTTGCTGCTGAAAGGAATTAGGTGTATCATTGCTCAGATATTGAATTAAACACCGAGCCATCAACCGGTGGAAGCTGCATTAAAATTCGTTCTGTGGTTCTTGCATGAAGGTCGTACAAATATATATCTATGTAAAAACTTGCTTTCGGTTTAGAAACCTCAAATTAGTTGATCTTAGAATACGTATGATCTTTAATAATATCTGTAATGTTCAGACGCAGCTTCTTTATAATTTTATGGTATGGTAATAACGCATTATTAATAGCATATAAAATTTCAAACCAAACAGATTTATTAGATATATATATCTTTCTAATCCTGTTATATTACAAGATTGTATTTCATACAGCTGTAGTATATTACCGAAAATAAATTAGTAAATGTTACCGTTTAGTAGTAAACGAACTCCTTTATCAGATATTTCTGGCATTTACACCTACATGCATACCTTAAGTCCGAACGCATTTACAGTTATGGTAGGTAGTCTGAAATGTCGTCTATGAGTAATGTATATGTGACTCATAAGTAAAGAAGTAACAAAGGTGTTTTGACAACCAAATTATGTTCAGTATAATACAAGTTTTGTAATACACAAATTATTACGGAGTCTTGGAATGGTCGCGAATGAATGTACTGAGTTGACCTTTGTATAGTCTTCATCGAAGTATTGAAATTTTGTTGTCAAATGTCTCATACATTTTGATATGACAGCATCACATTCTCATAGATGAGATATACATATGTAGGTACTCGACGGAGGCATATGCACTTCTCACCACATGTTCTGAAAAGAGGCTCCACTTCACTAATGCACCACGCACTAGCGAGGTTGAGCCTCTTTTCGTCCATCTATCGGGCAGTCCTAAAATACTCAAAAGCTGTATAGTAATTTACCTGCTTTTGGCAACACTGAAAGACATAGTTTAAAGACCGATATCTCTTACAAAGAAAACAAAAGCAGGGATAAATTCCAATACCACGCCAGAGAAATCAGCTAATGATCACGAGCACCTAGATCAGAACTAGTATCTGCAAGCGTGTAATGTATTCATAGTGTCAAGTTTAACTAAACCACCTCACTAACCGTGCAGACATGTTTGTAAAGAACGTGCAAATAAACTGTAAACACTCATTTCCATATACTCTGGATCGCTCGGCTAAGGACCACCGCTATAATGTCAGGTACTGAACTCGTTACCAGTTTGGCATCTGATTATGTTGTGCTAGAATACTCTGTGTATAATTGGAAGGTATGCGGCTAATTCTACTAAACAAAGTATTTTAATATTACCACGTTTCTTATTAATGACTACGATATGAAATGGATAAAAAGGTGTTATAAGATGATAAATAAATTGCCTTTCTTGATGTTCACTTTCGTTTTGTTGTAACATAGGAACTAAATATTTTTCGACTGAATAATTTTGTCAATCTTCATTGCCTTTGTAACAAAGAGGTATAGTGCGTAATAAATTACTTTGGTGCAGCGTTTATCCGAATCGTTGTCTTTTATAATGATGGTCTACAATCGCTTAAGGCAGATTACCGAGGTTACCAATTTGACATGTCACACATGGTCACCATTAATGAGAGCAAATAAAATGAAAGACATTTTTTGTACTATAGTGGAGTCAAACAAGGAGACAACCGGCCTGATGGTTGTCGTAGGATATAAACCAATCCTTACGAAATTGAAAGTATTATATCGTATACTCTTAAAATACAAAAAGAGTAAATACTGCAAACCCAAAGATCACTCAGATACGCTTGCTGACCGTACTCCATCTCTTTATAGATCCTGGAAAAGTGCTCACCGCAGGAACATTATACAAGGCCGTTTGGATGCAATCTTTTGTAGATCTAAGGGTTAGCTGTGGCTTTGTACCCTTACCCAGTTGGAATAATATTATGAAAGTTTGGCTTGTTATTTATTTATAGTCACTGTCTGCCTTATAGTTTATGTAACAGGCGATGCCCTTGTCGAACTTAGCCATAATAGTCGTCGTGACAAGTACAGCAGTTCTATTCTTGGACAAGATCTCATAGTAAGAATATGTATCATGTTTTTATTGTAAAGGCTTAGCAAAAACAATGTTAGTAGAGTATTAACGTAGTAATCTACTGTCGTCTTCGTTGAATCATAATATTAAAAACAGATGACTCATAATTGGATACCTCCGAAATACATATTCGCTTGGTATTAAATACTGTTTGAGGAACGTGACTATCAAGCAAAATTAGCAAAATAAAATGAGCCTTATAAAAAATTAACACAATTTAATGTCTGAAAAGCATGGACATTTCGGACTAGTCCAGACAGTTTAGGAGCTAGCAGAAAAACATAATGGTGACAAGCCTAAACCTTAAACTGATGTTATCCTCACAAGTTTAGAACGCCGTCACGCAAAGCGAAATACTCGGCCTCGGACAGGTCCTGAATTATCTACGTTGACAGGTACAGATGACAAGTAGGTCAGATCGTAAAAACCATTCGACATGTGTCCACTCATGTTGAGAGCTTAACCTTTTGTCCAGATAACCCTTTTTATGTTAGTGGAAAGGGGTAAAACGTGTGTCTAAAATTCAGGAGTTGTTGTCAACCGCCGAGTTCAGAATTATTTTACATATTAGATTGATATACGTATACAACACGTATCATATTTGCATTTTAACATACAGAAATACAACTATAAATACTTTTTTATTTCTCTCCAGGCAAAATACGTCTATGTATTATGCTTTTTGACTAACATTTGAGAGCTGAATAAATCGGTCAATGTAAAACTAGGTGCTTGACATTCTGACGGAATATTGGCACGCACTTGCTTTGCCCACCCAATATCTGTGGTATCGACGATTGTTAGCATAACGCTTACTTTACAATGACATTTATTAATGCATACCAAGAAGGTAAACCTCTACAATGACATCAGAGCCTTTCGCTTGCTTCTATTCTAGGAGTGTCACCTTAAGTTACCTGTTGCCGTGCGGTCAGGGTTACGAGGAAACATGCCTTGATACCTACTAGTTTAACAGCCGTTGTAAAGGATGAGTCGTAAAATTCTCAAGCATTACCATGAAGCTTATTTAGTAGTAAAAGTATTTAGAGAATTTATACGTGGGCAGGGTATTAATAGTTATGACCGTTTGGATGGATTGTAAAACGTACTACGGGTTTTGTGGGATTAGGAGATTATGGGAGATCAAAGCGACATAGTTGCTGAAGAACGGATAAAATAAAATAGATTTACAGTCTCATAAGTCTAGAGTTTGTACGAGCTTTTAAGCTCCTGCGCATCGCACAGGTCGAAATATGAAGCTGTTCGCAGTGTCTAAATAATGCTTTAAAATATTTGATAGACATTTCAACCTTGTTTTTTATTTAATTTTACCCTATACAAAGTATCAGTAAGAAAGCGACTCCGCTAACATGGAGCCTAAGTAAAACTGCTGTAATTCAGTTGTAGTATATGTACCCTTATGCCGCAATTATTCGAGCGAAACAGGCCCGATGCTATGTGTCATAAAGTCAGTCCTGGAGCATCTTTTGCATAAAATACAGTAACCAGTTTAAAATGTATTTCTATTATACGAATAAGCTTATAATGATGTTGACATTATCTAAGTCGATTTAAATCTGGAACTGTCAATATAGTAAGCAACAACAATATTGTCTTGCTCTACGAAATGAATATTTAAATTTGATAGTCTATAAAAACTGATTGGAAGATACCTCACGGACGGGGTCGACGACTTTTTTTTGCTGAACATGTGAAGCAATAATATTTATAGTGGCGTGTTGTGATTCTATTTCTATTTATTAACAGTTTGTATGTGGATTAAAAATACACGGGCAACGCTCTGAACTCATTATTTAATAATAAATTGTTGACTTTATGTTTTCATTTTTAAGAGTTTCACAATAAAACTACATTACTTTTCTAAATACATGTTAAAGGATAAAAACAAACTGACGGTAAAGCGATTGCATCTGTCCTATTTCATAATATTTGCGATCGTAGAGAACCTAACCCTATCTAAAACCTCTTTAAATAGCTTCCTTCAAGTTATGATAAGATTTATAGCAAAAAGTGAAAATTTGTATTCTTAAAATACGTTAAACTATGAATATAGATAACGCAAATACAAATTTTAATCACATGCAATGCCTGAAACCAAATAAACCTAATGCACTGCATAACGAGAGACCTAGCGACCGTCAAAACAAACCACAACATCAGTCTATCGTGGTTTATTTTGTGACGTAGCGCTTTATTTTTGTTGCGACACAATTGCGTATCTAATAAAACATTATTTGAAGCAGATACATTTATGCCAAGATCCGGTTGTCGTATTTACAAGTGACGTGAACATCTTTATGGCATACGATATGAGATATGATTACATTTATCTTTTACCAGACAGTAAATCTTATCTGTTACGTAAAAGATAAGCGATGAGTTACGAAATTTCACGCCAAGTCATTGAAGTCGCGTGAGAAATGTGTATTATTGCTTCACGATATTATTTTGAAGTCCGTGACTAAAGTTTAAATTGTTTTTATAGAATAGTTTTAACTAGAAGATGCTTAAAGAATAGGATTCTAACCACTATCGCTTTTGAATTATATTTGTATATTTCCCGAGATAAATGTGGTCAAAGTAAGTGCATGTCCTTGTTTCATTGATGGTAGTATGCTTGACAAATGAGGTGCTTCATACTGTGGTGCGTTACAAAAGTTACGCAAATAAGTTGCTTATTCATAAAACCCCGGGAAAAGACAAATGTATATTTAGATTTGGTTTAATAATATTGTAAGTTTTAGTTTATACTATTTTTACATTGTAGCGAACACTAAGCGGTTAAATGTTCTTAGTTTAATATGCATATTGCTACTTTGGCACAAGACTCCATTTTTGCAGCCAGATGTCAACGTAAGCTTTCGTTACGTTAAAAGCACTAAAAGTGCTATTTCATGTTTAAAATAGAATGCAATGAAAGAAAAACAAGTGCATCATTTAAGTGTTCTTACACGCAATAAAGAACAAAGTTGTATTATATGATACTTTCTGTTGAGTTTAAATTACAGAAGTGGTTAAATATAATTATTGTAAGGACGTACTTAATGTGCGTTTAAGAAAAACATATACAGACCAATACAAGACTATGGCTAGTGCCCATAAGTTAATATTGGCACAGTTATGACTAAGAATA
Organism: Catocala fraxini; assembly: GCA_930367265.1. NCBI lineage: Eukaryota > Metazoa > Arthropoda > Insecta > Lepidoptera > Erebidae > Catocala > Catocala fraxini. Next base: position 22,126,097 of record OV884039.1, on the reverse strand, counting down.
CCCAAATTCATACTGATTTCGCTAAGTCTAGTCTGTTGATTATAAAAACTAAGGCTTCTATGTAGCCTTATAAGTAAGTCGATTGATTCGTAATGATATTAGTAGGCAGAACTTTTATTACCTGACTTGGGTATAGGATTGCGATGTTTTTAATAATACACAATCTAGCAAATTTTACAACTACTTGCAGAACAATGAATGGATTGGAATGTGAAATGATTGGAGTACACATTATTTATTATAGTTCTATTATTCGTATGTACATTCAATCACAATTTGATTTAATTATTCATAATGTTCAGACAGCCAGAATATTTTGGAGCGAAAACGAAAATATTCTCCGCCAGTACGGGCCACTCATTAAGCGGTCGACTCACGCTTGACGACGCTAAAAACAATAGCGCATGTATCTGTCAGTGAAATTTAATAATTTCGACCAGTGAAAGTACTCGACAAAAGTGGCGATTACATACGCCAGTTACTCAAGATACATACGGAAGTGGCGACTTTCATGAATGTGCTGTAAAATCATTTATCGCTGTATTTTTTGATTTAGTCTAGTATGATTTTATTGACGTAATCGATAGCTTCTTGCATCCCGATGTCGTAAATAGAGCCTATTGAGCCGTAGACGTGATTAAATAATTATACAGCTTGATTGGATCGGATTCTTTGGCAAGCGGTCGTTATTGCAGTTGTCCTTGTTATACTAGTACAGAAAATACTCGCTACATCGCACAGGAGTAGCCGAGTAGCCCTGAGTGTATTAATAAGGCTGAATATATTATCATCCTAAATTATGTCGTCTGCTGTTGGACTATGATACACACTGGTTATATTATTATCTGTATCAGTATTGCCGGATAAATAAATAAAATAAATACGAGTTGAATGTTTACTGATGTCTTGCTCTTGTCGAACTCGGAGTTTTGACTTCAAGAGTATTTAAGACTTATTTAACAGATACAATTTTAAAAGCTTTTTCTTGTAGTCATAGGTCATTGAATAATAAAAATACTCTCAATCATCATTCTTCCTTATTTATAAGATCAGTCGTTACTGTTGTTATTGTGTAGATATGCCACGGCCAGTGAATACTGGCAGTCGTCAAGTAATCTATGGCCGATATGATGCTTATAACTCCGGTTTACAGTAGCTGCATTACTGGTCTCATATACTCAGTGTATTGGTCGGTATAATTGAAGGTCGATTTGTGTCGGAGTTTTTATCAGGAAATTGTTAATGGCTATACAGAGTCTGTAACTATACCTGATTCGTAGACATCTTGGACTCAATCTATTAAAATGTCGATTGGTCTGATGAACCTTTATAACCTAACCTTTCGATAAAATACAGGCGACGCGATAATATATAATATACTACTAAAGTATTTGCCCTGTCCTTGTATACTCTCATTTTAATTTACTCAGAAGTAATACGAGATAGTATTGATAGGCTTCACATTTCTTAAGGGACGTCCTTTATGAATTGTGATCTACGTCAATACGAGTTCACCTCTACTCCATTGACGTTATTGCTTTCTGTTCCAAGTGATATTGCTTTTAGATGTATATGATTTATTTATACGGTATTTTATGAAGTAAGTATATCAGATATTGCTCTTGATACAAGATTCTTGATCGTGATAAATTATATCCGGCAAATACTTGAATAGAATAATCGTTGTTTTCTAATCAGCTGTTAATGATGACAGCATTTATTTATCGCTTAAGTTTAAACTTAGTTTATTTTTCCATGGTACACATTTTATGCTATTATTAATAGATTACCTTACTATAAATAGAGTAATCGGCAGTCTGTACATATATGTTTAATACAGGAAGTGGATTCGCTGTCATTTTTTGCCGAGGATTACAATAAGCTTCTTCTATAAAAGATAATTAGCCTTATGATTTCGAAGAAATACTTTATTTATAATATGCCACCCTAGTTGTCTGAAAAAGTAAATCAAGTGAATGATTAATCGTGATGAAACATACTTTAATTTAATGTTAGTTACAGAGGTGTAAAAACTTTTTATTGCCTCCTGGAAATTGTTTCTCCACGTAACCAGTAATCATATTTTATGCTTTTACTTTAACTATCAATAAATTTTTGTAGTAAAATAATTATTACCATGTGTTTTATCCGCTCCGAATAGGCATATAAGATATTGTTACTAAAAATGTCCCAGTTAATTTACTTCAATTGTTGGTATTTTCGATATTTAGTGATATAAGAAGACTTTTGAAGCTGTATACACCACACAAGTTATACTTTAAGGATTTATGCTTTAAACGCTGGGAAGAGCAAAAGTTTGTAGAAAATATTCATGTTACGTATCATAAATTATAGATAAATTATATCCTCCAACGTAATACGTCTAGAGTAATCTAGACCAAACGGTATACTTATAAAGTTTTCTCTCAAGCGTTGAATTGAAAACATAGATCTGGTAATACGATAAGTCAAAAAATGTATTACATGTCGGCCTTTGGCTGGTGAGTATTTGCTATCAATTTGTATTATTTTTCGTTGGAAGCATTCTCGTATTGCACTGGCCATATATTTTCTGCCTGACGATCAAATAAAAACAAAATTTTACGAGTCGGTGTACTATTCCTAAAAAGGCTACCTCAAATAGAAATTAGAGAAGTTGACTATAATTATGTTGCATCTTAGGTTGATTATAAACAACCAGATACCATAAAATCAAAGAGTAATTATGCATGTGTTGTTACTTTTATCATAAGAAGACAAACCAATAAGTGTTAAGAAAATCAACTGCGCAGCCATCACAACTCGGCATTTAAATATTATAACTTGTTTGCTAGAAAATTGGATAGTGATCCATTAAGCAGCTCCTTAAATAGTTTCATATTATTGTTTAGTCATGGTGTCCTTTTCTAGATAGAGGTTGTTTTAAATAGACGACAAAAAATTGTGATTCTTGAATAAAGGACAATGAACAATTTGGCCTATGAATCAACTCAACTCAACAATTCCACCTAAACAATAATTTGTATTTTATTTTATGGCTTAATAATCAATCGTTACAATCCCACGGACACTTTCGAATCTTATTTTCGTGTTAAAAAGTATTTTCGCGATTTCGAATACATCAGCATCCACTGAGTACATCTGAAACACTCAGTGTTACGGTTTTATCAGAGAAATTATTTCCTATTTAGCTTGTCTGTAATTTTTCTTACGTAGTTAATGCGAATGCTATTCTATAAATACCATTATTGAACTTCATCTTAGATATGACCAATTTCTTAAAAAGTCATAAGTTTTAATGTAAAAGACTATAATAAATATGTACCACTTTCTCAGTATTATACGTTTTTCTATAGCGCAAGCATGGCAACAATTCTTTTTTTTTACTTTTTACGTACCCTTCTACGTGAGCGGGCAGAGGGGTTATGTCGGACTCATCGGGGTAAAAGAGAAAGATGGAATAAGGATGATGGATGGATGATTATAATGGACCTTCCGAAATATTCAGAAGCAATATTCAGAAGTGTCCGTGACTTATATTCACTTTTAATTGAATGTGGTCATCCTTAACTACATATTTATTAATTTTTTGTGGCTGTTGGTTCTTAGGCTAATAATGTATGGCAGCTGAACAATGTCCTTTATAAAGGTTGTTTTGCTCGATTCACATAACTAATAACTTTCAACTAAACTACTACTATTACCGTAGCTACCAAAAAATTATTTTCGGGCCTAAGTACACATAATCATAATAGCATCCCCTCTTTCATTTCCATAATAGTACTTCGATAGAAGTATATAGAACTTACTTATTACAGAGTCATTGCCAGTTTATTACCCTCCGATGCAGACCATGACACCAATACGTAATATATCTTCTCTAAGACTTTCTATGTTTTAGCAGTTACTTTCGTGTTGCGTATTGTCATTTACCGGGCACAATTCCAGACTGCTATTAACAACCATACGATCAAAATCGCCTTTTCGAACACCATTTTATGCGTCTATTTCTTGTATAATCCTTCAATAAATCGTCTTTATTACCAGACAGTTACCACTTACAGACAATTGACGACAAATCAAAAGCCATTTATCACAATTTATAAATTACAGCACAGGCAAAAAGTATAGGACTCAATCGTACTCCACTTGACTCTATAAATAGACAGAGGTCCTATGACCTTATCAATTGAATGGTTTAATTGTGGCGATAGTATGCTGAGTTGTTTTGTTCGCCAAATGATTGTAAGAAGTGATGTAATGTCTCAATGTGAACTACCATTTCTTTTCAGTCTCAATAGTGGCTATTTATTTCGGCGAGACATTCAATTCGTTTTAATTTACTTGTTAGATAAGTCAGGTGCACTATTGTAACTGTACGTGCCTCATTGAATATGGTTATTAATATACAATTGTTATTTATTCTAAGTTTTTTTGAACATACATACATAGATTCACGCCTGTTTCCCAGAGGGGTAGGCAGAGACTACGGATTTCCATTTGCTACGATCCTGACACACTTCTCTGGCTTCATTCACTTTCATCACATTCCTCATATACGCCCAACCAATTTATTGAACAAAGCTCACGATATAGGATGTAAGCCTATTACCGTAAAACGAGTGGAGTTCTGTTTAACTTAATGGAATACGCTGTGGTTGAAGGCTGTCATGTGAAACGACAAACGTTCTCCCGTTTTCGATTGTCTTCACCGTGGAACGACAACCTGCTTTCGAAAGAGTTGACAGGTGAACGATGGCTCTTGAGCATTCTTCCATTACGTGGTCCTGTAGCTACATACCCCGGCTTCTATAGGTTCTTTTGAAATGAAAAGTTGCACTGGTGTATAGCCAGTACAAACGATATGAAATCATAAAACTTGGTATTCGTTCATAATACTCGTAAAGATATTGTATATTTCATATAGTTGATTGCAATTCTGTCACAACCAGCATGTGTAAATTGTTTTTAATGTTTATAGTGTTGCTTGAAGACTAGGACTCATTGGCTAGTGAAAAATACCTGTATCAATAAAGCCTTCCTATTAGGCAATCAGCTATAATATCGTCCGCTTTCATGCATGACATTCGTGGCCTACTAACCACTTCGCTGATATCAACCCAGCACTACATACGAACAATTGATGGAAAATAGTTTTCGACCGACTTCGGAACGGGAAACATTCGTAAGCTGTCTATATGTTGATATATGGATGGCGGTGAACTGCAGCAAATGCTACACTCTTGTCAAATGTTACGTGATTTGAAGAATTTTATCTGGTTCTATCAGTGCGTACCTAAAGAAATACAGTACTGGTTTACTACTACGTGTACGTGCTTAGGGTTATTGGTGATTGTTTTAAAGATTCTTCTATTTGGTGTTTTTTAGTAATAATATTTGTATTTAAACTACATTGCTTAGGCTGATTCAATTACGAAAACTTTAACCAAAATCAAAAAATAAGTAGGTAAATATGGACAATAGTTACAATGTTATGGTTCTATTTGTAAAATGTTAAGATTGATCAATAAGTAAAAAATATAGTTATGTTGAACAAGTACCCAAGTAATAAAACTTATTGTTATGTGATGCCTGTATTATAAATCATTGACATTCAACAACAGGGTCCTTACATAATCCGACTTGCTTTTTTCAATAATGGACAAGTAGTAATAATGTGTTTATTTCATAAAAATTATGGATTTAGCTCAAATGCAATCACGTGAATTCTTGCGAAATCTAAAGCTATTATATACACTACCGGAAAAAAGCAGTTATATCACAGACTTAAAAGTGATCGACGCAAAGGTCAAACCACTTAGACGGGGCACAATTTTCAACTTAGTCCTTCAGTTCTTTCAGTCGTACAAACCGCCTCAAGCGGCGAAACAGATCAATAAAGCTGGAAAAGGCTGATTAAAAACCTACTATGACTCAATTGCTGATCAATTCGGTTTGATGTCATACGAAACAATACATTTTAATTAGAAATGTCGTAGCGCCAGTCAAGAAATCAATAACCAAATCGTATCTTAACCTATTAAGTAGCAACGGTACTCCAGTAGCCAGACACAATATCTATATATTAATACGTGAAGCAAAAACTTTGTACCCCTTTTTACGAAAATTGCGCGGACGGAAGAGTATGAAGTTTGGCATAGTTAATGTTTATATGGAGGAGTGGCGAATCCTAATATTTTTATAAAATATGCATCAGAAATATATTAAAGTAATGAAAAAACACTACACGCACACAACCATACATTTGACACACGCAGTCGAATCGTGTTCGTAGTATTTCGACATTGTTCGGCTGATGTCGTACAATTCTTCGTAACTACGGTTACATACCTTATATACATGTAATAACGAAAAAAGAAGGAAGATCGTCAATGAAAGAGTTTCGTTATGTAAATAATAATTTGTTTGAAAAAGATAGGTAAATTAACCTGTATAGCCCTGGCGAAATCTAAATGAAATGTGATTAAAAGGGTATAGTTCTAGACAATAAAACGTTAATAACGATCAAACCTAAAATTTAAATCAATTAAGTATGGCCGAATTTCGACCACTGGACGAACGCTAGTATTTTTAATTATTCTTAAACTTGATAGATTAACTATTCCGTATAGTGTAGTAGTATTATATTATATTCCTATCGAATTGCTATTCGAATCGATCATTCGTTTTGTTACCCACAAAACGAATGATCGATTCGAATAGTTATTTTAATGTTCTAAATAGGCCTGCAGAATAATTTCGGTCTACGTCACGACTCGACGGTCGATTTAAAAATACAACAACCATGTGCTGACGAAAGCACCAACGTCACGCGGCATTGACAACTTTTAGTTCGATATAATTAACAGCAAATTTCCAATGTGAGGAACTCGATACGAAGGCTGAATTAAAAGAAAAGGCCGTAAATATTTACGATATATCCGATTCGTATATATGAATTTGCTAATCGATCCAGTCCATGTTATGAATTCGATAGAGCTGTAAATCAACACACGTTGGAAACGAGGACAGCTTTCCACGTTTAATCGATTACATTACACATAACAAGATCACCGATTCCTGAGAAGCGATTTAATTAATTCGTTTCGTGTTTCTCAAGTCAGCAATGCACTGAATAACCGTGATGTCATCGCGTTGCTGTAATGCCGGATTTAGCTTCTTAGCTGTGATGTTTGGAATGAGACAATACTGTTCTGAGAGAAAATGCGTTCACTGTTTACGACATTTACAGGTAGTAAAAGTAGATTGAAGGAATTGAGTTTGTGTTGCTTGTACAGATTTTGAACTTGTAGTTTTATTATTTTGCAGCTAGGGTACTAAAGGCAATTCGTTTCGTAAATAAATAAAATGCGGTTTTAAGTTTGGAACTGTAGCAGTTTAAAAAGTTGAATCTGTAGTCTGTAGTTCATATTTTAAGAATCCAAACATTTTCTAAGAAGAAAAGAAACAATAGCGCGGCTTCAACAAACATTAATAGCGTCTCCAAATAGCAGTGGTACATTACAGTCATATTTCGCTCTGTCTAGGTTCTACATAATAGGGGGCAGAACTAATGCTTAATACCGATTCTATAAGCGGAGAAGTCAATGAGGCATTCTTAAAAAAAGAACGACCCCAATCTTAAAGATTGGTAATTGCGCCAGCGCTGGTACGCCACTAAGAACAACAATCAATCAAAGAAACAATACACTTCTCTATATCAAACTACAAATTACAAAATTCAAATGTTCATAACAAACATTTGAATGAAAGGTGAAACCATAACTAATTATGATTCCGATTCTAATGCGTCTATAATTCTTGGCAATCGACGCTTACAACAATACTAGCCACTACAATACGTTTCTCAAAACATTCAGAGTATAAAATGAGTATTGCGCTCATATGTTCACAAACCATGTAAAAGACTATTGTCGAATTTACGTGTGTTACGTAAATGCTTGGTACTCTTTCACAACTTTCTATTGCGACACATTATTTGACCATTGTGCGTGCCATAGTGACATTCAAAAATAAATTTCAATTGGCCGTAATCGCTGTACATTTTATACGGTAGAATCTTGAAATTTTATATAATTGTTAAGAATATATTTTTTGAACAATTAAGTAAGTCGATTGGAATAAAGACTCAAACACTGGTCTCATATCTATGGTATAATAATATATATACCTTAGATATAATTATGTGATAAGAAAATATTCTTCTCCCTTAGCCTTTATTATTCCCAAGTCACTTGGGTCGGCTTTTCTAGTTTAACCGGATTTGACTGGATATCAGTTTTTCCTCGAAGCGGCTGCCACCTGACCTCCGCAACCCAAAGGCTAACGATACCCTAATGCTAGACCAGTGTCAGGATATTAGAGGGTACTGACTTTCCCAATAACGACCGCCATAGATGTTCATGGTAGCCGAGACCGACGGCTTAACGTGCTCTCCGAGACACGGAGCAGGCGATAATTGTCAATCAATACGCACATAATTTCGAAAAGTCATATATCTTCCGAAAGTCAGAACTCAGAGGTCCGCGACGTGGGTTTGAACCCGAGTCCCTCTGCATTGCAGTCTGTTTGTCTCCCCACTGTGCTATCGCTGCTTCTCTTATAAGAAAATATATGAAATGATATTTAAAAAATAGATTATGTCACCCAGAAAGTAAAACGAAAACGGATCCCATCATTACAGTGTAAAAATACACATTGTACTTTTATAAAATATAATAGTTACAAGTTTAAGAGTCATTGATGGTACACAATATGTATGCTAGAAGAAATTACATATCAATACGATTGGTATGCGAGTTATAGCATTAGGTCAATAATCGATTAATCGCGTAAGAAATCGATTTAGCGCTCAGCAGCACTATATTATGCGATATAGGCTATTACGGAAAGGTTCGCTACCAAGTAAAAGTTGTTGACTCGAGATTTTATGGTTGGTTGTTTTTCATCCTACTATAAAGAGTATATTGTAATACCTGTAAATAAAATACACTATAGTGATATTTTTAAAATACTTTTATTATTGAGTGGATGTGAATTGTGTTGACGCGAATATTGGAGCCAAGTTCGTTCCAAGAGTATGGATCAGACTTCAGAGAACTAGCTTCTACGTTGTTTAGATCAATCCGCTTTCGACACCTTAATAGATATCAGTAGAATATACAAATTGACCTACAAGATAAACAAGTGAGAAACGCCAATGAATTGTCGTAAATCTTAGAGTTCGAAAAAACAATATATGCAAAGGTCACGTGATACCATGTGTGCTTGAGGTCAGAGGTCATAGTCATTTTGGGGGAATATGGACTATGCTGAGTCGAATGGCGTTGACCGCGAGTCTCTACGGTTTGATTTTTGATTGAGTTGAAAGTTGTGTAACAGACGGACGGACAAAGCTGTTGTATAAGAGTTTTTTCGAACTCCAAAACAATGTGAAGAAAAACAGAAATAATATTACAAACAAATTGCTTTCCGAACGCAATACCAAATACACGCTTAGCGTTTTACAGTTTAACGAACTTGTGTTATCTACTCAGTATCTAAAAATAACATTGATTTTAGTACCAGTACCTACTAAAGAAATACTTTTGTAGGTACTGGTACTAAAATCAATGTTCATATCGTACTACAAAAAAGTGGCATCAGATACGCCCGTAGCGTGATGGTATCTTATCTTAAGTAGGTGTTCAGTATTCTTTACCTCTGGATAATATGTCAGTTGTTCCTTCAGAACTGTTGACCTCAAAATAGATCTTGATTATGTTTGTAACTACGACTGTTTTTATTATCTATTTGAAATATCTTAATATCTCATTCAAAGCTATATATTTTGTTGTAATAGTTCCATGCTGTGTTGTTTACTCGTAAAACTGTGATTGTCGATTGAGCCATACCATTATTTGCTATTGATGTTGTAAGAGATCTAACAATAAAATTCGGCTTAATATGATTTTTGTGGTTATGGCGAAAGATCATGTCTTTGTGTTGTTGCGAATTTACATACTAAAGTGGAATGAGGCTGTAATACCAATCGATCGATGTAATACCCTTGGTATAAACGCTGTTAAACCTTGGGGTAGACCTATGTCCAGCAATGGACGTCTTTCGGCTAAGATGATGATAAACGCTGAAACGATTGATGGCATGTCAGAAGTCTGGATATGAGTAACAAAAAATAAATGATGTACCCATTCTTATTTAGTATCCTACAGCAATCTTCAGAAATAATGGCTGCGGTATCGCCCTTTAAAGGACACTCGGCTTAAAGAAGGCCTTAGTAATAGTATCGCGTTGTTATTATTTGGCCTTTGAGTAAAGAACCCTAAAAAGTAACAACATACATCAGTTTTGGGCTAGAGAGAACTGTGTTGTTATGTTCTTAAAGAACTATGTAAATTAATATCAGTTTCGAAATATAGTGCCGTATATAGATATTTCCGTACGAAAAACGAGAAAAGCAATTTTCGCCTGACGAAGTAATTTGTCAGGACAATTTAATGTAAGTGGGTCATTAGGAGTAGGTTCCTCTTAGACGACAGTAATACAAGAAAACCCTCTCAAGGGTAAACAAATAAAATAGGTATAATTTTGGCCGTGTGCAAGTGGTCGTTCGCTTAGATTTCACTTCACCTGTTCATCAACTTTTACGCATGTTTGCCAAGTTGCTCGCGAATTTCGATTGCTTTGTATTTAACCTTACGCTTAAAGGAAGTTGTCTAATATCAACGTCAGAAAGGTGCGGCAACATATACCTTTCATTGGCAGCTCGTTTTATATTTTGTAACTACCCGCAATAGCGTTCGTGTGGAATTATTAGGTACATTTGTTATAATAAAAAAGTACTTTGTGTAATTAAATACGTTATTAGAGAAGGGATATAGGCAGGCTATTCGGGGAAGGCTCGACGGTTCAAGGTTTTATATCTACGTATTATTTTCAACATCGGCTAAGCCGTTTCTCTGCAATACGTGACATATACTTATAATTTTATTGTAACAGTAATTTAACGCTAAAAATATATATTGTTTTTTTAAGTTGCCAGTCTATCCAGATATGAGTATTTCGTCGCAATTCTGAAGATGATTACGTATAGTTGAATAATGTTAGCTTTTGTAGAGAATCACTAAAATGCAGCACTGAGACAACATCATCAATCAAATAATTTTGTAATTCATTAATTGATATTTAAACAAGCATACTCTTTTATGTAAACTAGATTAGCTGTAATCTAATTAAAGGTCACGGCCCAACATTAAAATGTCTCGCGTATACGTATGTGTGCAAAATCTATTTATTTATCAAACATAGAGATGTCATCTCCATTCACCCAGCAGACGGAAGTGTATGTAGATAATAACCTTATGTATTTAAAAATAAAACTGTGTAATATATATATTAATACTGTTATGTTAAAGTATAGATAACCCGACATCTGGTTTTCAGTCACATTGTATACTCGTTTGAATAGTGTTGTGTATCGAATATTTTCATTATATTTACTTAGTGTATAGTGACGTTTAGCAGGTGGCTTTCGGTGTAGACATGTGCGCGAAGACGTGAGTATATAGTTTACCGTATCAATATTTATTTCTTTTACATCAATTCACCGACGTGTGTACGTGAATGGTTTGTTAGCGGTTTGGTGAAAGATATTGTCTGCCGCCGAATTATCGTTTGGTTATGTAGTTAGTGTCAGTTGGATATACCACTGCTAGTTTTACACTGAGCTGGCTTATTACAAGAACTCCTAGTTCTTCTAATAAGTCAGCGTATAGCTGTAAGCTTAAGCATATGCAGTGGATATATATACAACAAAACTCCGGTTATTAGGAAGTAGAAGGCGATGTGGCAAAAGCGCGTGGATTCACTCTGTGCGGTCTGTTACAAACATGGTACTAAAGTAGTTTAACGTGACTTAAGATGCCTCATTTGCGTTTTATGTCTTTAAAATGAGCTTATGTTACACATGTATAGGGTAGTTTACATTTAGTGAAAGAATTTTCAATGTCGGTTTAGTAGTTTCAAAGATTACTCGCCATATAAACAAACAAACAGATTTTACCTCTTACGTGCGGATTGCTATGTGACATCCGGCGTTAGTATACATAAAAAATGTGTGGTTATTTGACACTCATAATAAGTAAGTATCTCTTACTTGTGATTCTCAGCCATAGTTATTATAATTATGTAGTTATAAACAGCCCGCATGCGGCATGACGCAGTAACTGCGGAGCAAACGTTTTAATGCTACACTGATAGTCGCAGTCATACTGATTCTGAGCCTACAATATATATATTATTATTATTATTATTATTATACATACATGATTTATATTTCTTTAAAGGCCTTGCATTATATACAGTATATGCACTTATAGTCTTCAGTTTTCTATTATAATACCAGCATACTAATATCTAGTTCATGTCATACGGTAGCAATATTCAGTATAATTAATTTATAATCAGGAGTATAAAGGTCAGAATTCAACCAAACTCGACAGCAGACACACGATAACACATTTCTCTCACTGATTACAAGTTCCGCGTCTCATAAATACATTCCTATATATAACGTATCTAAGACCACTTTTTGTGACAACATGATTTATCCCTCCACTATCCATTTATACTGTTCCCCACAAAGACAAGACAACACCTTGGGGACAAGACTTGTCTATAACTGGTCCCAGAAGGTGCTCTCGGACACTCGAAGGTACAGCGGCTCCATCTAATATAACCTTGACGTTTAGTGTAGGGGAACGCTATATCATAAACTGGACTAGTCGTAGAGAGAGGGGATGTTCCTCATAAAGAAAAAGCTTCATCATACTCGTGGAAAGGGCGAATATTTGTTATTCACGTTCCATTTTCGTGTGGCACGGCCATCTCGGTCAACGCAAATGGGTCTCGGCCACCCGTCCTCTGTGCCAAGCCAAGGCTACTATGATATGCAAAGCCGAATTTTAGGTTAATGCTCGTTTGACTACTGGCATTTGGATTGAAATTGCGACGTAAAAATATGGAAACAATCGTTCTGATGCAATTTGGTTTTATTCTGTTATAATGTTGGCTCATATGAATTAACATTGTCCTCTCTTTGCTAGATGGAATAAATAATGGACAGGGAAGCTATGTAACGTCTGTGGGTATAATGAGTCACTACCCATTTAAGCTACATAATAAACACAACGCATATATATTAAAAAAGCAGAAGACAAATCGGTATCAATCGCACATTTTTGTTCTGATTGCTGCGATTAGCCAATAGCTGGTGGCCTTACAAGCAAAGAATAATAACGATTACTATGAAAAATGTGCCCTTTTACGTAGCAGTACGACTAGCAGTACTGCAGTGGCGACGACAGATTGTAATCGCTTGCGTGTGAACTAGAAGTATTTAAACGTTGCTTACGTATAGCGTTGTGCTTATTCCGCTTGATAAGGTTAGCCCTATGATGATTAGTAATTAGCCGATAATTAATAGAAGGTAATGAAATCAGTTCACATGTGTAAAGTGCCGTGCATGTACTATCTTGTAATTTATGTATATGTTACTGTTTGGCTATTAAGCTTCCGTAGATGCAGCATGTCTGGAATAAGTAAACATTTTTCACTTTTTGAGTAGTAATGAAATGATATATTGTCTTGTGCAAAAAGTAGCCTAATATATGCCGTTCCTTGAGTTATTTTCATAAGAATATATAAATCATGTAGTGTTTATTACAACTAACGTTTAAGTAAGGACAATAGTACATCGTAAGATTAGGTTGTATTACAATACGTGCCTTAATAAAAAATATTGTTCCTATTTTAAAAACAGTATAAGCTGAGTAACCGAAGAAAATAATCGTTCTTCAACCATAAATCTGTCAGAAACAATTCGCAGAATTGTAGTCTTAATATAAGACACGTTTCTGGCGCACGTGTTTTCAATTTACACTGACCTGTGCAAATTGAACATGGGTGGAATGTGGACTATCAAGATGCATCTATTAATTTTAATTCCCCCTATATATAGTTTGTTTAGAGCATTGTTCGTATTATGATCTGCCGACTGTGTATTGAAGTTTTCGAACTTCAGTATGAAGATGGCAATATCAGGTCAATAGGCAAAACTTCTTGCGTCAGTAAAGGTAGCTTTAATCGAGGCTTTGGGAAATGTCAGTCACGTCTGAGACTTGAATTAAATTCCACGCTGTGCGGAACAATATAAGAGTTCTCCTTCACAAGATATAGTATACTAACTAATATTGTAAATGCGAATGTGAGTTTGTTTGTTTCTTTCGCTTTCACGCCTTAACTACCCGATCGAACATCGTTCAATTTTGGATATACGTTGTCAAGGATACAAAAATAGTCGTACCTTTCATCCAGAAAAAAGGACTCTTACTAACCTAACCTAATCTTCATTTAAGCCCGCGGGCAAAATCTAGTATTCGTTTATTGCTATTTATAGGGAATCTCTACATTATCATAAAACAAAAAATTATTAAAAGTAACGCAATATTTTTGCAGACAAAAGTTCGAGGCCCTGTAATGGGTTTTCCTCTACACGATTTATTTGGAGTACAAAAATGCGTGTAATGTAATGGAACGAAAGTATCTCTCACATAGTGTATTTTCTAATAAAAATATAACATCATTTGATTTCTGCTTGCTTTGTAGATATGCTTTTATTTGTAATGTCTTTTGTTTTGTAGAGTCCTTGACCTTGACCTTGAACTTTGACACCGTCACAATCATTACTAGCACTGCCGCATAGGTCATTAAAATATCCACTTTACCGTATAAAAAGTTAAATACTTAATTTGTTGTGTTGTTTTCGAAGTTTTACCGCAAACACATCAGAATAGCGAATAAACCAAACACGTTTATGTTCTTATTTTTTATTCAATCAACAGGCCTTGACTTGAGAGCATTCAGCCTAGTATCAATGATATAATCTGTAATGAGAGGTTTCTATAGAGCTAATGAAAAAGGCATTTGTAGTGGCTGAATCACGCAATTGTGATATAATTATTTACAAAGATTCCGCACGATATGCCGTGTAAATGTTGTCTATAATAATATCTAATTATTTATAATAATACTATTATTGTTGGATTTTATATTATATATTAAATGTGTGTTATTTACGAGCAAAGCCATATTTCTAATTTTATATGAACAGCAGGAAATTCAAACGAAAAATAATCGGTTTTAGTGTTTTTATGGTTACTAGCGGTCGCCAAGTGGTCCAATTTCGACCATCATTGATTTAAATTTTAAGTTTGATAGTTATAAAGGTTTTATTGTCTGTAACTATATACATGTCATTTAGTCACCTACTCCACATACATATATTACGTAACCATAGTTACGAAGAATTCTACGAAGTCAGCCGAACAATGCCGATATACTACGAACGCGCTTCGACTGCTTGTGTCAAATGCATGGTTGTGTGCGTGTAGTGTTTTTTCATTATTTTAATGTATTTCTAATACATATTTTATAAAAATATTAGTATTCGCCCCTCCTTCTCCATATAAACTTTAATTGTGCCAAATTTCATACTCCTCCGTCCGCGCAATTTTCGTATAAAGGGGTACAAAGTTTTTGCTTCACGTATTAATATATAGATTTACTTGTAAAATAACTATGTACCTAATAAATTCATGAACTTGTCGTATTAATTTGGTATTTGATCGATCCAGATTGCTGAAGAGCATCCTATTGCAATCGTGCGGACGTTTAGCCGGTACATACCCTCGCTTCTCTTCAGCTGTATTGCGGCGGAAGTGGTCGCATATTCGATCACTCGTGGTGAAGTAGCTATTATGAGTTTTAATAGCTATCGATTACTTTGAGTGACTGCGTCTTTCCATACATTTTGATTAGTAAAGTTGCCACTAGAGGTGCACAATTGGCACTACGTGTCTTTATTGGTTTAGTCCCCATCGCACGAATCATTTGAACAACGGTACGATGTGATTTTTGGATGTTTTGATGAATACATAGTGATTATAATCACATTTTCCTTTCTTGAGATTTAATAATACCAATTTGGGTTAGTAGTATTATTGTTTACCCCGCAAGCTAAACAAAATGCTTGTGTCACGAGTGGGGTCACGTCGGTAGTGCCAAAGGGTGGGGATCGACCACATGACTTCTTGATCGCAAGCCTTAACCATTACCACCGCTTAATTTAATAGTTCGGTTCCTGAGAACCAGGTGAACAAAGACGTGGTTATAAGCTAATTGGAAGATATGTTATTGTAAAGACTCAAAAGACATCGTCCGATATGATGTGTCGTCATGAGCTATGAAAGTTTATACTAAAGGAGATTAAACTTAGTAAAACATATTTCCGGATTATCACAATATAAATCGTATTACGTAGACAATTTTATCAAATCAGTGACAATAATAAATCTCCAATATTTCCGTCGCAATCATTAATGACGTAAAGATATTTTTATGATTGCGGATTAAGATTTCCTTTCGATAAGATTTTTTATTGCACTTTGGTACGTAGGTATTTAAAACGTAATAAAATTACAGTACAGTTGCTAACGCAAACACTTGGACATGTTATGGTATTAATGAATTAACTTGTCAATTAGTAACGAGACCTCCAATATGTTTTCAGAAGATTTAGAGGAAATTCAACCTTATGATTTTACAAATAGAGGTTTTATGAAAGACGTGACTATGTTGTTTAAATCGTCACTCACGTTTGCTTGCGACAGCCTTGCAGTTTCTCACGCCTCGTCTCGGTGTCGTCTCGAGATCGAAACCGGAGGTTGAGTAAACAGTTGCAAAATTACGAATTGCTGGCTAAATACTTGTATGGGAAATGGTGGAAAATTGTGGGGAGCCAACATTGTTGAATAGTAAATGATTGTATCGTGAAATAAAATTGTTCTTTAGTTTCTCGTTCCGTTGGTGGTTAACATAATAACTCTTATACATGTACAAAAACCAACTTACAACCTAGGGTTAGGAACAAATTCACAACTAAGGGAGAATCCCTTAGTTGTAAATTTGTTATTGTCTGCCTGTCAAACGTGTCAGACTCTCGTGTCCAGGCGTAGTAATATTAGTTTCTCTGTTGTGCAATTAATTAGTGGCAGAACGGAATCTGGCAATGTTTGTTATAGCACAGTCTAGCTAAAGCTAATCCATACAATATACTAACAAACACCGAATCTACGATAGCTTCGATAGGATGTGTACCGGCTAAACAGTCGGTTAGCCGGTACACATTACCTAGTTACCACCTTTAAACGGTTGTTAACAGTATGAGTTTTAGTAAGATTATAGTTAATAATATATGTAGAACATAAATCTACTCTCTTAGCCTTTATTATTCCCAAGTCACTTGGGGTCGACTTTTCTGAATATGAATATGAATAAAAAATTAATTCGCACCTTAAGGAGCAAATTTAATTATTAAATATTTAGCGTATACGTAGCAATATACGCCAACTGAAATTTTGTAGATATTTCTTTTTTAATTAATTATATATCCGGCATTAATATGACAGATTGTTGTCGATTTTTTGGTTCATTAATGGAAGAAAACTTACTTTCACAAATTTATTTAATATAAGTAACTATATTTCGTTAATTAATTAGAAGGTAATGGAAGAAAACTTACTTTCACAAATTTATTTAATATAAGTAACTATATTTGGTTAATTAATTAAAAGGCACAGCACTTTTTTATTTATACGAAATACATATTTTTAATCTCCTAACAGTTATTTACGTGCTGGAAATGTAATATGTACTTAATATAATAAATAAATAAAACCAAACAGAATTTCGAGCTTACATGTTTTAGAAATATTAGGTGATAGGCAAAAGTAGGTTTCTTTAGTTTTTGTTAAATCATTGTTAAAACGTTTTTGTCGCCTAGCATAAAAAGAACATTAGTTATTAACCGTTATGCATTAAAAATATGAAATAAGCAAACTTGGTCTCGGCATAGTGTTCATTGTTGATATCGTTACATACAAACGCCTGTATCCCCAAAGAGGTAGGCCACTGCCTACCCTTATATAAGATAATGTATACCACACTGTATAAGAGGTATACAGGTTGTCCGGTAATTAATGGATAACCTTGAAATGTCTTATAGCAGAACTGATGGCCGTTCAGAAAAAAATATGAAAATAATCTTTGCTAACTACTACATGAGATATGATTTTTTTAATTACCATATTGTATATATATACCATATTATATATATATATATACCATATTATATAAATATATTACCATAACTTTCTTGCACACTACGACCATAAATGAATGAATTCCCTCGTGTTTTTGTTGTTTTATTATTAAACACTAATTATTATTATGCTAATAGATAGACAGTCAAATATAATTTTATTTCATTTTTCTGAACGGCCATCAGTTCTTCTATAAGACATTTCAAGATTATCCATTAATTACCGGACATTCTGTATATCACACATGGGTGCATTTCGCCGAGAATGCAATTCCGGCGAAATGTGTACCCTAAAGGACCCACATGATAGGAGGCAAACTATTGGCGTATAATCGGCACAGTGCCAGACTCTGTGCTGCAATTGACAATTAAAATAACTAATAGCACTTTCAACCCAAGGCTTCATGCACAACAGTGGCACGTACTACGCTGTGCCACCGAGTCAGTTGTTGATATCAATTAGTAGAATAACCGGAATTCATGTCCGTCAGTTCTAAACGTCTGCGTGATTAGATAATATTGTAAATAGGATTTACGATTAGCGGCATAACCATTCACTGTGACGCGTGTTGGCAAAACAAAATAATGGTTTAAACGATGTAACTTCAATAGTCTATAGTTTTCCCAGGTCCTTGCGCAACAATTACATGTTATTCAATGTTTATAGAGCGTAATAATGGCTGACTTAAAGACAAATGATCGTGAATAGAGCAGCCAGAAACGAGTAAAGCCAAGTGTCCCGAACTTCAATTTTTCAATTCCTTTTAGCAAATTGCCAGTCCAAGACGTAAGCGATGTCGTAATATCGCGATGCTACATATGTTTTTTAACCTACTATCATGTATATCATTTAATGGTTACTGTGACCTATAGTCGCTTTTAACACAGGTATCACAGTACTAGCGCGCTAACCCTGCAAAGAAGACATTGCGTTCCACGAGCACTTGCCTTCTTACAAATCTTACCGAATAAATTGATTTTATACGGGCTTCAAAAAGTATATGATGATGATTCTTTATTTATATAATCTATATGTCTCCTAACGCATTTATTCATTATGTGTAAGAATGGCCAGATCTAGGCGAACGTATTCAGAGCAATTCGGTGGCATTCCGGAAAGAGGCCAGGAAATCGCCGAACGTACAAGTCAATGAAGCAAGAGTGATATCAGGATCGTATTATGTAGAAGGCTTTGGCTTAAGGGAAACGTAACGTACGAAAGACGTGAGTCTATGAATGTATGTATAAAATAATGAGGTAGTTTATTTGCATTGGTTTTAGCCATAGCGCATGCGATAATACCATGATGTAAGTAAATGAATGAATCGCCAAATCTAAGTTATCTAAAACGTCTTAAATCTAAATAAACATATATATTACGTAGTTTTCGTCTAGACCGGTTTTTCTATCGGTAAAAACTGCTTAATCATGGAGGATAGATGTTTCTTACATTAATACGCGCGGGCATTTCGACTATTTATTCAATCTATATAAAAGAGATGTTAGACTAAACCAATATACATACATAATCCCATGCTAAAATCTCAAATGGGCCGTCAAAGCTGTATATCACACCCACATTTCGCCATCAATAGCTTTAGGTCCCACGTATTAGAATGGCGAGTCTGTTGCCGTCTACCGAGCATAGTTCTAGACTCCGTGATTTTATTGCGAGATTCTGGGCTTAGAAAAACCAAATAACTGACTCGGAAATGGAGCCTTACGCACAACAGCCGCATTAACAATTGCTGCGCTACCGGGGCAGTCTATACCAATAATATAAGTATACCTCGCAATAATATAAGAAAACACACACTAATGTACAATAGCATATTGATTCCAATACCACCGGGATTGTATACTCTAAAAAGTAAAAGGTCGTCTACTCATTAAAAACTCGTTGACAGGCATACATTCACGAGTTGGGTATAAAATATGAGAAGATATGACAAAAACAGGTCATAGCTCGAAAAATATTAGAGGTACACGAGTTTAAGCTTTTCCGTACTAAGGAAATAACTAATTGGGAACCACTTGTCTATATTATAGTAAATTAGCTATTAACGGTAAAATAAAAACGATTTAAAATTACGAAATCTTCGGTTGCTCCATGACTAGTTTGCCTTTCACAATTTATTTTTAATACCTAAAGTATATGTTTTGTATTACCAGCGTTGTTTTTTTTATTAAGTTGCTAATACCCTTTTTATGGTTTCGGCTATCCTTACATCAAGTGTTATTAAAATTGGTTGAGTGGTTTAGCCGCGGAAACGTTACAAACAGTCAAACAGCATTAGTACTTCTGTATTAATAATATTATTAGTATGCTGTAATTGAACACTGAACGTTGTTTTCAGCAATTTGATAGCAGAAAGTTTACTACGACTCCGTTATATTAAATCTGCCAACTCAATCTAATAATAAGCGATGGTATTTCGTAGACATGTTTAATACACAGTTGTATTCTGACTAAATATTATGAATATCTGTGGAAAATACCAGATATCCTTAACATATGCAGAGGCTTCCGTATTTCGGATTTATTGTACTAAGTTAAAACTTCAATCTCTATAATATATTCAAATAAATTCAAATATTTATTTTGCCTAATATGGGTATACAATTAATGTTTGATGTTTAATTTTTATACATTTAGTTTCACCACATACTGTCACACAGGCATGAAAAAGTAACATTTTTTTTTTAAACCTTATCCTCAATATGAATGTTAAAAGGCGGGCGTTATGCCTTTTTCTACCAGGCAACCTTTCGGTGAAGTAAATTTTGTCTGTACTTCACCGAAAAACTCAAGATTAGTTTGTGTGCTCAAGAGTATTAAAATGAAACTATTTTATACGGATTGTATCGCGTTGTTTATTTTAAAATACTTTTATTACTCATGAGTTGTTTTATATTTGTTTTACTTCTATATTAAATATCATAACATAATTACATTTTCATGGTTTAGGCCTAAAACAGATGTAGCGTAATCTCAAACACAGTTATTGCAATAATCACACAAATAAAAATGTTTGCCTACATACCGTGGCGAAAGTATTAATGAACCTTGTGCTGGAATGCGTTTTAATTACGAAATTCAATTAAAATTACGACTTTTATCTGAATAAACCAGAAGAAAGTGTTCCTATTGAAAGTTTTGATTAAAGTTTTTGTGTGAAGTAACATTTGCGTTCAGTTTTTAATAACGAATGTTACACAATGGTATTAAAGAATTATGTTAAGTAATCGTAATATTATGCCAGAGAGAGCACTAGAAAGTTCTCTAGGATGTGGGTAAGCCACGGGCCAATGAGTGCATTGATGTCGGAAAATAATTATCTTGTTCGTAGTTATGCAAGTGTGCTGTAGCTAAATCCAGAGCCAGTGCGATGGAATTGGCTACTGATTTACACAATATAGTCTTTGATTTGTCATTAAGCAAATATCGAAAGTGTTAGATTAATTATTTAAATTACGACAACAGTAATGAATAAAAATGCAATTTATTTGCAACCGGTTATACACGTTTTACCGGATTCGAACAAGCGGAGACTTTATGTTTCTGATTATTTATTTAATACTTACTAAGTAATACTAAGGACTTTTCTAAAGGCATATTTTATAATTTCGAGGTGGTTCTCTAAAATTGTATTATAACGTAACAAAACACACTGAAGATACCCCACAGAGTTTAACAACGGCAAACAGAACACGTATAGTAATTAGGTCAATCCATTCTAAATTGTAGTTGGTGTACCATTGCTTAAAGCCAGACAAAGTACATTGGAGAAACTTCACGAATGATATCATATTCTAAAGCCTATATCTCCAAAAAGGTAGGTATGACTGTATCGTACCTCATCATCATTATCTCAGTCGAAAGACGTCCGTTGCTGGATATAGGATTCCCCCAAGGTTTTCCACACAGACCGGTCTTATTGTACCTACATTTGCTAATATTTTTAGAGCTTACGTAAGCCCTAAAAATTTAGGTGCTATATTATTATCTTTTACCTTTTCATTAAAACCTTCGCCAGACGCCTGAAATAAATAAACTGGTTTACGAAACTGTACGGGCTTATTATCTGTGTCTGAGTTTTTCGATATAAGTCGGTTCGTTTATATGCGTACTACGTCGCATATGAAGCAATATACATATTTAAGCAGGTGTACATCGATTGTAGTCGAGGCCCATCGATTTTTGTAATTGAATATTTTACTTCATTGTCTTGGCGTGTTTCTTACTGTGCACGTACTTATTCAAATTAGTTGATACCTATGTTTTGTTTTTATAACTTATGTTTTTATTATTCGCCGTACCTAATGGTTTATCAGCGAGAGGCGCTGAATAGTGAACTTAACCTACCCAGTCGACAACACAAGGACAATTTTAAATAAAATATATGTATGTAAATAAAGTATTATTTGGATACTTTGTCCGATATCCGATGCCTATAATTATTTTTTTATCGAATGTATGACATTGGCTTGTCATGTATTCGCACATGTCTTACAAGTTAGGGTGTACCAGTATTACCTATGAATGCGAAAATGTGTTCGTTTGTTTGTTCTTTGTTTAAGCCGCAATGTGCAAAAGATAAGTTATGACACAAGATGAGATAGGTATTTTACCCAGGCAAAGACTGTGGTTCATTTGAATAAAAGTAGCGGATAAAGCCAGTTTGATAAGACAATATCGATTTTTAGGTGATAATACAACGTTACTAAATCGCAAAGAAAAACCAAGAGTGGATTACAATATGCATGGGCAGTAATATAACATAGTGCTCTTCAACATTCTACAGTCTACATCAAATGTCATTTAAAAACTTTTATAATACAAATGTACTCGGGGTAAGGAAGAAGGTAACGAATAAAAAGTAAATGTACTCTCGGTTGCTACGGGCTTGGGCCGTTTGAAGTAGTAAATTAATGAAGAAAGACGCATAAACATGCTTCAAAGAGTCGGGTCAGACCGTTGAACACAGTTTAGTGTCGAGCCAACGGACAATGCTTAATGAAATGTCTGAAAGTGTGACCGGTCTTTATTTTATGCTATTTATACAATACAAATAACTTTACTATAATTTTAATAATACTGGCTGCCTTAGTAGCACTGCGGTAGTGTAGCGGTAATCGTCTGCGTCTGCTTGCATTAGGTCTCGTGTTCAACTTCAGGGTTTAACAGTGTTACTAGAAATTTCTGTCAAAAATTCTTAGGTAGAAGAACGGAGTCTGAAACTAATCGATAAATGGCAATAATCTCGCGCCCTATTACGTGGGACTCAGAACCAGAGCTAGCAAAATGTGAACTTCACCGCTGCCTACCTTTCCGAAGCTATACATGAATATACAATATGAAATGATTAGCGTTGAAGATGAATACTCGCCGTGTGAACTTTGGAGCTCGCCATCTTTAATCTGAAGCTTCGTTGATATGTAACAATAATAAACAACTAAATCGTTGGCTTGATACTGAGTTACCTGCGCTAACCACAAATTGTTTATAGACGGAAATAAACTGCTTGCCAACCAATTATTCATACAAATCGTAGACAAAGAGAACTTGAAATTTATTTTAAAGAATTTTAAAAGTAAGTCTTTGTTCTTTCGCCGCTATGCACTTACTGTATCCAGAGTAAACATCATTTACTTAGGGTCTAATATAACACTTTTCGGTAGTTTGACATGTACTTTATTACAGTTTCCAGCTATATAAAATAAAGACTTTGTTTCTAGAGCTGTAAGTGCGACGTATAAAGCCTAGGCTTTAAAATACCGGGGCTTTACAAACATTATACTAGCCATTTTCCAATTCCAAGTGTGTCATTAGGATGGCGGGCGTAGTTGTTCACTTTATCATTTATTTTTGTTTGATGATGACGAATACAAAGATTAAGGTTAGATTTTAACATATCTGCCTACGTATTAAGGGTACGATGGTTGGTATCTACATGATAAAGGTATAGTAGAGAACAAGTGTATAAAATGAGTGTATTATGAAAATTGGAAATGTAGTAATCGTCTAACCAGAGCAGCGATAGCTCAGTGGGGAGACCAACAGACTGCAATGCACAGGGTCTCGGGTTCGAACCCACGTCGACCTCTGACTTTCGGAAGTTATATGACTTTTCGAAATTATGTGCGTATTGATTGACAATTTTATCGCCTGCTCCGTGTCTCAGAAAGCACGTGAAGCCGTCGGTCCCGGCTGCCATGAACATCTATGGCAGTCGTTATTGGGAGAGTATCGACACAAAAGATCCCACTGGGTCGAAGTGTCGCCGGTCTGCACTGACTGGCCCCCACATAAGATAAGATAAGATAAGAATGGTCTAACCAATTGTTGGTTAATATACTAGTGTAGTATATTAACCAAACCACCAAACTTGCTCCAAACTTTAGAGTTTGAGTCAGTTAGACTTCTTCGTAATACGGATAACTTAGTTTGTCTGACAGCCGCATCCAAGATTGGCTCAAAAGGGATGAATTTTGAAGCGAGAAGCAAGGAGTCAAAGTGCTTAATTTTTTTAATCACTAATCAAAACTGTGAATAATTACGCCTAGAGATATAAGTTGTCATAGCCTGTATTATAAGAGTTAAGACTAGAACAATCAAGGACGGTAGTGAGTTGTCCTACATCCTCCTGTGGAACTCCCACAAATATTCTGCTTCATTTACAACATGTCATATAAGAGCAGCCTATATTTTCTTGTACTTATATCTGTTACCCGTCATATACATCTGAAATAATAGTCCAAATCGTCGTTTCTCATGTAGCAGTTTAAGTCGGTAGTTATTTTAATAGTCTCCATCGACATCAAGGTAAACGCAATAATTAGGTACAATACACGTGTCGATGTTCGAAGTTCTCACATAAACTAGGAACCCATGATTGCGGATGTAATTTCCCTAATGATCTAATGTTGATTGCGATATAATATTTAGCAATAATGGAGGCCGCGCCGATCGAATTCACGCAGGGACGACTGAAGCGTAACGATTTAGTTGGCATTATCGAGTTACTGAATGAGTTGGTTAGGCTGAACAAGTTTAGAAAATATCCGTAAAGAATTCACTTCTAAGCATTAGTTACGGGAGTATGTATAGAAATTGTATCGGATTCGTTTCGAAACAAATGTATTAAATATCTGCCTGTTAGGTATATTGTAGTCGTCAGTAATGTTATATATTTTTATAAAATTATTATATTTATTGGTGTTACAATTTTTATATTACCTTCGGCACAGGTAATGTAAATTTTGATTTATGCAGCTAGTACAATGCTTCATATTTACTCGGTAAACGGTCATAGATAGCCACTATCAGCTTAGTCCATTCTTCTATGCAACCTTTGTTTTATGATAGCGAATAATCAATTTGTATTTGAATCTATTATTTGCTTCACTGAATAATTAATTTGTCTCTGATGCAACTTATATCTTTTTATTCGCGTTTATATATTTTTCTTTGAATGTCATAACAATTAAATAAAAACAATCAATAATTCGACGTATCCGCTATAAATAACCGTTGTTAAAATTGGCAATTCTTCATTAGCACTAATTGGTAGAACACATGTTTTAAGGTTCAAATATTAAATTAAAGATTGCGCACGCTGTTTCTAAACGGATTAGGTACGTGTGTATAATTATGAGTACTTTTTTAATGTTGCGGCACGCCACATGGTTATATTGCTTATGTGGTGAGTATACTATACGGACGGTATTTTGAAACGTTCTCTATTACGTACCTACTGACTATTTAGGCCTAATATAATTTATTTATAAGAATAAATGTTTACTAAACTCGTGCTACAAAATAGGCGTAGTATATTTATAAGCACGATACGCTTTTCCTCTCTGTTCGGTCGTGATTCGTGACTGTTTATTTTTATGGCGAAATTATTTCTACAAAGCGCTGGTGCCCTAATAAGGTTGTAAGGCAGGCATGGTAAGTTCTTGTCAGATGATCTCTACGCTGTCATGATGAAGTAGTTGGATAACCCTATTTACAGATAGATCTCATAATATGGTGGTTTGCTTTACGGAGAATACTTGAAAAAGAACTTACTAAAAGGCGGTGAACTGCTGAAAAGTTACTATTTGTGGTTAAATTATTATTTAAACAGATATGTACTTACATTTACCTTTACCGTTATCAAAACAAAACACGGTATGAATCGGTCGACGTCACCCGCAATTCACCATTCAACTTCAAAATCCCACACAAAAACAGCGAACAGGTCGTCCCGCCTACAAAGCAACCACGCTCCAAGCATCAACCACACCGCAGGCATTAATCTCTACAACATTCTATGATGCACGAAGGTCACGAACACACAATGGAATGTTGGCAACGCAACAATAGATGGGCACGCCGTGGATCGAATTTTCAATTTGAATATCAGTCAATACTGTTGATACTAATATCATTGTGCAGTTGCATGTGACTGTACCCAAAATGCGAAGTGTTACGACATTTAATGATATTGGATTCCTCAGAATGCAATATCCTGTTGTTTATGAAACGCGATACATCGTCTATTATATTGCGTATCTATTGGTAATATAATAAGTTGTTTTTGTTGTACTGAAAAAAAGCTGAGTATTTGGCATTTCCGCCTTGTTAATTTAATATGCGAGTTCACGTTGTGTGATTTTATTGCTGTAATAACACTTGGTATGTGGTTTATTTTTGAGAACTTTAAACTGTTATTAAAGCTTTTTAAATGCTTGCCGTTGGCAAGGACCGAGGAAAATTTATAGCGATTTTAAGTATAACTGCCGCGCTGAGGAATAATCCACCGCAGTTCCTCTACACCCAGATTTGGAAATATCACATTTTATAGAGATCACTTTTTGTGTTGTGTTCCTTGCAAGGGGCCCCCTTAGTTAGACCTTATAGCTACTCCACAGGAACACAACATATTGGTTATAGTTCTGTTTTACTTATAGTATTGCCTATAGGTATTTGGTCCCGAACTCGTCGTACAAGCTATAAACTCCAAGTGCAGCTGCAATACCTCAACGTTCATCTTAGTTTTTCTTAGCTTCCATGACTTGTCTGAACCGGTTCGCTCAATCCAAAATCTTGAGTTGATAAAATCTCATCTCAAATTCTGTATTTTACGAGAACATCTTCTTAGAATAAAATAACATTGTAAACATAATCCTCGTCTATCCATATTTGGGGTCACATAACGTCGTTGCTCCCTGACCTCAAATAATTGTGCTCTGTACGGCGCTACGTACCCATATACCGTGAATGATGTAGGAGATTCTTGCTTACATTCTATTTAATGCTACACATTTATTACAATTATACAGAATATATGTATAAAACCAGGATATTGCATGTCGGCCGTAAGCAAACAATCTTTTGCATACTGCCAAATGTTTTCTACGAAAAACTTTAACTATCGTGTTCTAGGGTGCAAGCGTATATGGTCGCCACGATAGGTATATTTATTCAAAATGTTATGGAAAACATGGCAATACATTTAAAATGTAAGAATGATGACTCAGTTGTATTAATTACCTTTTTTAATTAGCATACAAGTGCTGCAAGTAACACCCACCCCCACCACTGATCCCTATTTTTATTCAGAGGTGCGAAAAATGCGCTTACGTTGTCTACACTACAAATTTTGCAAATTAATTCAAATTGGATCACTCAATATGTTGCAAGTAAAATGTTGCCTAGTCGATACTCGCCTTAATATTTTGTAATTTAGCTAGAAGCGAAAATGAATCGCGTAAACCTTCGCATCTGAACATGCTCTCGCTATTACATTACATTTACATTTATTTACATTTATTCTAATTAAAGTACAAATTAGTTTGTGTGTTCATGTCTGAATTCAATTTTATCCACTGGATGGCATTCTAGACATGACGAATAAATTGCCAAATATAAAATATAAAAATGTATTTAACGGTTATATTATGAGATGGTCGGTTTTAAGATAGGTGAACCAACTCATCTTAATTCAAGTCAGATTAACATACGTCTAAGACACAGAATATTTACTACTAACACGATTGACGCAAAGTGTAGTAGGGCGTAGAAAGTAGAGAAAGAATGAGAGCTTGGTAAGTGTATAATTTCTCCTTTATCTCTACTTCGAAGATATATCGGCACTAATATTTATAATTTACGATATAATATGTCATCTCGACGTTTAGGCTGAATTGCGCATGCCGTTGTCATAATGTTCACAGAGTGATAAACTATGCATTGTTTCATATCGTGTAGGTTTTGGAACGGTGTATGCTTATCTGTTATTGCCGATAAAGTATACAGTTTAGCCTTAATTTGTGATGATAATACGCAGTTATTTAACAGAACAAATTGGACAGAGACTAAATCGCTACGTGCGATTTCAGGCCACCCTTCGGCACAGGATTCCTTTAAAGGAATTCGTAGGCCTTATAGAATTTTATAGGTAATGTCACGAACTAAAATACAATTATCGAGGGTAAGCTATACTTACCAATTGACAAATTGTTTTATTCGCCTCTGATGCGAATAGTAAACGTCAATATTAAAGTTACAGTCACGGAAGGGAACAGTTGTGTGCATGTTGTGTTATTTATACTATGATATAATAAGGATATAATATTTGTTTGAATGTATCTAGAGGGAAAACTCTGGAAGCTAAGACCTAATTTACAAAATTTAATTCACTTATCGTAACCTGCTCTATCTTGTGAATACTGTTGTCGTATGAAAACAGGAACGGTTTAAGTATAATTTATGCCCTTCAAAATTGAGCTTTTTGTCATGTAGGTTTCCTTACCATGTTTTCCTTAACGATTTAGGCTTATGATAATTAAAGACTAAACTAATATAACATCGTGCGTTGGTTTCGAGATTTTTGAGTCGGTCTTCTACTAAGACAAGTATTGCTATGCTATATGCATATTGCTGTAATATTTTGAACAATGTATAATATATCCCTCCAATAAACGGTCGTGTATCATGCATGCCAAAACCACAATTAATGCATACGAATTTGTAATTAGTTCTTACTCCACGAAGGTTTATATAATTAAAAAACTTGTCGTGTCAATCTCCCAATTAAAAACTTCAGTATTCAACAGTTTCACGTAAATAACATATCTGTAGGAACGGCTATTAATCACTATTGCCTTTTCACTTCTGACATTAACGCGCGGGTTTCTAGTTTTAAAGCTGGAAACCATCCGCCATTTACGACTTTCTTTCTTTAGAAACGTCAGATGGGATCTCTGATATAATGAATGAAGTTGGTATTATTTTATTCCTGGAATATAATCTTTGTTATGACGAACATAATAGAGGAAACAGGAACGGGTTACAATTTAATCTAAAGAATAATATTTCTCTTCAAAACTTATATTACGATGACGAGTTAATACTTTCTATTTTAATTACTAACATGTAGTGAATGGCCTTTTTTATTTCACGCGCTTCCTTACCATTGTCCTGTATAGCCACAGCCAGATACCATAGAAAACTCACAAAAGTTTGGATCCTGGTGAAGTCCCGGCGAACTTTAAAAAACTACATTGGATCCCGCAATGATATTCATCAGATTCAAACATTCGATTACTTGGACTAGCCCTTCATATATTTTGTACTTATAAACTATAAATTTTAGAAATCTTTTTATTAGATTATCATGTTATAATCAATACGTAAACGCTTCAAAGAACCTAATTATAATCTATAGTAGTGTCGTGATTTCTAAGATTACCTAGTATCGTGTATATATCAGGCAGTTATTTGCTTACTATCACTTTTCCAATGCGTCAGAGAAGTAAGCAGTCATTTCATATCATCTTCCCAGGCCTGTAAACATATACAGGTATTTTGATGGGATTGTATTGTATTATTCATTGTCACGTTGAAAGATAAACTCTGCTTGTATAAACAAATCGTCGGTAAATAATATAATTATGTTTGCCATAGTCATTCCACACTGTTCGCGTGGAAAAACGTCATAATTACGACTTCCTATGTACGTTTAGTATAATGTATTTAAATAATGTGTTATTAAATAGATAAGTTACGTTTTACAATGGTATATTCGTTCTATTGAATTCTTCAAGGTTCTCTGCAGGTCGAAGTCAGGCGAGGTGGTAGAAATAATTTTGTTACTTTATAGACGAACTAATATAGCTGCCGTTTTCTATATAACTTGTCATAAGCTCTGTACCAATTATGTACCAAAATACTAAGAACATCCACAGCCTTATTGATTATTAAGAAATATTAATCTACTTTATTAATCAATCTTTTTAACCTCATCATGCCTCGTAATCCTTTATATTGTCTTCTAATAAGAAATGTATGAGTTTCCCTGCTTATTTGAAATATAAAAATTCACGGGATAGATGTACTTAATTTATAGGGTAATGAGAAGATAATACAGTAGTATTTTCTTCACATTACCCAATAAATAAAGTAGAATGAAGCTACGTCTGCCGATACTCATTCTGCTCATTCCTTTAATGATCGTCATAAATATTGCTTAGAACCAGTGGTTTTACTGATATTACAGCGGATAGCTGAGCATATTACTTCCTCTTAACGTGACTAATCAGTGCGAAAATGGAAAGTATAGAAAATAGAGGAAGTTCTCACATATAATTATTTTGTTCCGCCGTATTCTATTGACTTGAAAAGTTACTCGAGGCAATCTGATTTTATAATTATTGTACAGTAAGTTTTCTAGATACCTTCAAGATAAATTCAAGCTGTATTAAATTTGCTACAGTATGCTGGAACTGTAATTATTTCTTCTGCCCATTGTTCTAAGTTTCAAGATCAATATCTATTAACTTGCTGGACTGCCGGTGCCTCGGTGCTAACGAATTAAATATTAGTTATATAATCGAGTCTACTGGCTACTTATAGTAGACGATACGATGTTCATACATTGTTGAGCAACACTTTAGTTAGATTATGGTACAGAGTGTTAGCTCTCGAATATACGTAATAGATAATACCAATGGAATTGATGAATAAATTTGGTAAATGCTAAAATGTCTCCCGACAGGTTTCGTGGATAATTTATAGACTAGCTTCATCACTGCTTATTTGTTATTAATATTTATAAGATCACTATTCCCGCTGCTGATCTTCTTTCTTTTCCACTTTTTGGACATCATGACTCAGATTATTTCCTTCTTCAGTCTCAGTTCTACCTTGTAATTGTCCGTCTTAATAGTAAACAAGTGTGTCCTCATACCGGTTTTAGTTGAGGACTTGTTTTCAAAAATATTGCCTTCACGGATCATTTTCGAATAGAACAATTTACATAATTATGCTGATAGATACGTATTTATACACCGCACCGAGTCGGTGTCGTGTCGTATAGTACGAAAAAGAGTTTTATACCTTGTTTATTGTACAGTACTTCTCGTGAGAACTCGTTCCTTTGAGTACGTTGCTGGGTTAGATCACTACTATATCGCTCCTGTATTCGTTGGTTGAAATTACTCTAACGCCATTTCCGCTGATCCCAACATGTGTGGAGGCGTCGCTCTATTTTTGTCAGCGTTATTTAATGACATATCGGGAGCCAAATTGCTGTGTTTGGTAACGACCCTCGACATATTTGTTTTAGATAATATAGTTGTCACCAAAAGCTTTGATTGTCTTATGTCATGTTTGTTAATATGACACACTGATAGTCTGTCTCTCTGTTTTGATTATTTGTTTTTGTTTAATTTTGTTACCACGTTTAGTTAAGCATACGTGTGTATGTATGTGTCCCAATTATCTCTGAAGGTGAAAGAGTTTAGCAAATGTTTGCGTAGACGTGAAAAGTGTTAAACTACTTACAAAGTGCATTAAATACGTATCTACCAATAACAAAAGTATTATTATTCTCATAGATGTGTATAATTTTTCATATTTCCCATACCAACGTCGACTAGATCTCAATGTGTACCTAGCGAACGGGTCGCGGTATAATGACGCGGTGCGCCGTACCACGTTGTACCAAGCGCCGAGCGGCGCGGCGCGGCGCGGCGGCGTGGCGACGCGCGCGCTGCCCCACTCGTTTTTATTCTGCGCTGTAACAGATTAGCTTCTAAACAATCATAGGAAACACGCATTTCTTAAGTTGCGTAAGCTCTTCATGGCGATAGGGTTTTAAGTAGGCTTAGATTAATAGTAAAGAAATATTAAAATTAATAGAAAAACGATGTTCTCTTTTAAATTTATTGATATCTGCTATGCATATGCGAGCAGAATTTACATGTATTATAATAATTAAAACGTGACAATATAAACTGGAACTTTAAAATATTGTTGCCTATTCACGATTGCAAAGAGGGGCCTTGAGTTTCCTGCCTGATTCTTCTTTTTATTATTAACTGGGACTAGCTTTTTATCGTTTTATGTTGAGCTGTAGTACTTATTACTACGAATACTTTGAATTTAAGTTAATTGTAGTCCTTAATTAGTCTTCCGAATGACAAATTTTAAATAGTACTTATACAAGCTACATTTTTTTAATTAGTTTTGTCATCTATGATAAAGATTTAGGGTTTTATTTGAATTTGAATCGGGTTTAAAGACTGCGCCGAGCTAAATGTGCCAAAACAGGCGGTCACAGTGTATGGTCACAGTATAAGTGAATAAAATCAACACAAATCAAATATAAAATATACATTTACCATAACAATGAATGTGTTTACAATTACTCCGTGTAAAAAACTTAAAATAATTAATATATTTCCATACAAAATTAAGTAAATTTGCACGAAAAATGCAAAAACGTAAGCTCGTGTTACGTGATTTGTAGATTATAACAGTAGAAATCTACCTTATTTTACAGCTTAAACGAAACATAAATAATTATATTACAATTTGTCCGTCCCAAATATTTAAGTTATGGGTTGACAATAAAGATACATATTTATCAAAAAAGCACTTCAAATCCTCCATACAATTTTACTATGGCGGCCGCGCGCCGATTTGAATATGCGCCGTACGAGCTCTGTAATTATCTGTCTTACGCTCGGCGCAGTCTTAAAACAACCAAATAATTTTATATTCAATAGATATAAAACGATAGTATTACAATGATATGAGAGTAATAAAACTACTTCATTTTCTTATATAAAATAGTCAGGATGCATTGTACTGGCTATTTAACTGTAATTAGTAAGCTTAAGCTAGTATCTACAGAAATATGTTGTTATTTTTGTTGCTTGTAATTAAGCACGTTGCACTCAGATAGCGCTTCTTGTCAGAGGTCAACGTTTGTCTACAACGATTGTTTACAATGTGAATGTAGACAGCTTAATCTCTTCCATGATGTTTATTTTCCACTCCGCTGTGCACATTCAGAATGCCAGACCGCTCAGTCTCAAAAATAAATCAGGCCTTTTTGTTCGACGACATGAAATTAAAACGCTTAAAGCAGTTTCATGAATATACTGTGATTTAATTTTCACGT
Organism: Catocala fraxini; assembly: GCA_930367265.1. Classification (NCBI taxonomy): domain Eukaryota; kingdom Metazoa; phylum Arthropoda; class Insecta; order Lepidoptera; family Erebidae; genus Catocala; species Catocala fraxini. The sequence continues at coordinate 22,092,401 of OV884039.1, read as the reverse complement.
TTTATGATCGTCTGTAAACTCTTTATAGTAATGTAAACATATTAATGTAACTGCTTCTGATGTTGCTTGTAGCTCAGTCATTAAATAAACGGCACATATTGTCAACATTATAGGCATTAAGCACTATATTACTGTGATATTAAGGTTCAATTTCAATTGGAGTTTTAGACAATTTGTTATTGATGTAAGTACTACGCAAAATACACGAAGGCCATATATGTTTGATGTTGATGCATGCGCATGGGTTTCATTATTTTTTATATCTGATTTGTTTTTTTTTGCTTTGACGTGTATTTAATTTGCATTCGGGTCACGAGTTTGTTTTTGTGACTGGATTTACTTTATTTAAAGGCTCTGGTGTACAATATATTAATACATTTTAATACACCTCTGATAATTGGGTATGTTTGATCTTTTAAAGGTTATTCCGAGCACATATGTACCTACTTAAGTAAATAAAATTTTGCATATTAAATATTTTAACATAATATCGAATTGACTACTAATGATCAAAACAAGTGGGGTTAACCTTATCATTTTCATTTAGGTATGTCTTAGCTAGAATAGAATAGAATTTGTCTATAATTATGCATGTTTATAAGCGACAATTGGAAGGCTCAAAAGGCACTTGTCAGACAATGTTGACGCATATAAAATGAATTGGCTCAAGATGGCAACACAGGAAGAAGGTTTTAATACCTACGCGAACTGTCGATAGTTACATGCTAATATCTAAAGTGGACAAATCTCAAAAGGCCCAATTTTTACTGGACTAGCAGTGGTACCTTTTATTTCGCCGTTATATGTTGTGGAGTCTTTGATTTCTACTACTGGAGAAACTTCTTCTTCATAGGATAAGTTAACATCTTTGTAGCAATGAGAAACCTTATGTATGTGAGACTTAATACTATTTAATGATAAAGACTCCTAATGCCAAATTGCGGCAATAAAACTTATAGCAAATCATAAAGGAAGGCAATGGCACGCAACGAATAATATGAATCAATAGTTTACAAGTGTAAGTGTAAGTGTCTGTGGGTGAGCCACGCTTCGGCACGAATTGGCCGGCTCGGCCGGAGTGATACCACGGCCTCACAGAAAACCGGCGTGAAATAGCGCTTGCGTTGTGTTTCGTTGAGTGAGTGAGGGTACCGGATGCCCAACTCCCCTCTCTGGGGAGGACGGCGAAATTTAAAAGGCTGGCAACGCACTTGCGACTCCTCTGGTGTTGCGGGTGTCCATGGGCGGTGGTAATCGCTTACCATCAGGCGATCCATCTCCTCGTTTGCCTTGCCGCCTAGAACATAAAAAACAGTTGTTATTTATTTGAAGTACCAGTTCGCGACATTTTGGCAGATTATCTTACAAACCGCTTTGCTAGTTTATAAGATAATCTAACACAAAAAATACACATTTAATTTTTTATCTAATTGCTTCGTGAACTTGATTAAAGCTTCAGGCAACAGGGACATATCTAGTCTTAATAGCATTGTTTGGTGTAGTTAAAACAAAATGGCGCTAACATTAACATATTTATATAAACAACAAAACTTATACGTCGTAATTATTAGAATAACTTACCATCCCAAACGACTTGGTCCAGGCACGTATCTCCACACAATGACATTCCGTACAGCATGATGTTCATGTGCTATTTGGACGGCAATCAAATGTTTGTTGTTGTATTTATCCAATCAGAAACTTACTTTAGGGCAATGTGAACATGCGTTTTCAATCACAAAGAAAACATTACGTCATACGATGACTACAATGTGCGCAGACGCACCTTGACCGACACATGCTTTTTTATTGTATGTCATAAGTCAAAACATAATTTTCGTATAAATGCTATTTGTGTTTGGATTACGAGTTGTTGGAAAAGCTTACGTAGTTGTGTCGCACAATGAAATTCCGGTGGAGCATGCGCTCGCGCAGGTTGGTCGAGGATTGTTTGTGTGTTGTTCACATACTCAGAAATGGGAAAGTTTGTCACGAAGGTAGGAGAAATTGAGCACAGTTTTGTACAGTAGGCTTTATCTTCCTAGTAGAAAAAAAAACAACAATAATTCTGATATTGTTTAGAGTTTTGTGCTACGCTTGACTGGATGTAATAGAATTGATTTTAAAAATTTGTCACACTTATATACCGCGACCGTTCCGTTCTTTAAAGATTATGCTAAGTCCGTCACCTGACTTATTTTCAACGAACAGTTTAGCTATATCGGTATACATTTACTTATGCATTTATTACATGTCTCAAACTAGCTCTCCCTAATCTCTGAGACTAGCTAGTCCTAATCTAATGGACTTTTATAAAGGGCAATGAGTCGTGACGTGATAAAGGCAAGAAACCTTTAATTTCCCGACGTTTCGGTCGAATTGCACTGACCGCGGTCACCTGTTGATAACCCGTAAGTCAACCTCAACCAGCAATCACGCCCGTATTTTCTGATTGAATAACGTTGTTGGCCATTATTGTGATTTGTATACGAGTCACGGCAGTAACAAAATCGTTAAGTCCTTACTAATATAATAAATGCGAATATGAGTTTGTTTGTTTGTTACGCTTTCACGCCTTTACTACTTAACCGATCATCATGAAATAACGCATGTACGTTTTCAGAGCAACATAAAAGGATATAAGGATATACCTACATTTACACAAGCGAAGCCGCGGGCAACATCTAGTAATATTATAAATTATACATTAAAAGGGAAAATACGATTTAAATCTCTGGAAAATACTAGCATGAAGCATGATTGACGGGGCCTTAGTCAGTTGGCTCTGCTTCAAGTGGTGAAATCCTTCCTTACAAACAACCGATGGCGATGCTATAACTCACGTATCACATATGTAAATACTTATGTGATCAGCATTGCTATGGATAAATATAATCGTAAATCTTAATATGATAATTTATTTTGTAGATAATTTTGTTCTAACAAGCAAGTAAGTCATTTTAAGGGAGACTGGTCGAGTCTCGTCACCCTCCGAGTAGTATGTCATCGGTCTCGGTTGCCATTAATCTGTCTGCGATGTGGCCAGTTACTTCAAGTATATAACAAATTGTCTACTTTCTTTTTTTTCGTGTGGTTAGTGGCCTACCTGTTGTCAACAACTTGTCTAGTCTAGGCATGTGGTTACCGACATCAAATGGAAGCTGGCTACTCATAATAACTGTTTAAAGCCATTTCTTTACTAGAAGTGAATGAACTTCCTCCCTTCTCTTATGCTCTCTATACACTTAAAAATGATAAAGCTTGGCTGGCTTCAATAAAAGTATTATTTACCTACTTTTCTCTTTGGTAAACTGATGATTAAGTATATCATAAGTGTTTGTAAAACAATTAATTATATTATTCTATTGTTTCCTAATAATTTTGTCGAAATGTTTGCTTTTACAAATGCCAAACTTCTCACACACTTCTCTTCGCCGCGCACATACCCAAGCCGCGGTACAGCGGTTTTGGTCAAACTATAACTTTGGCATAATATGAATGTGTGAGAAGTTGGGCATCTGTAAAAGTAAACATTGCGACAAAATTATTAGGAAGCTTATGAAAACACATCAACATCCAAAAAAAGACAATAATACTAAAGTATTGTCATTACGATTGACACACAAAACTTCAAACGGGAACTCAAAACGTCTATGAATTCTATAATTAGGTATGTGTGAGTAATCAATCAAACACACATGCACAGATTGTAAAATAGTCTTATAGAATTTGTAAGGCGAAGTACCTATGTCTGATAGATAGAGGTTTTACTTCCTAACAAGTTTTAATGGATACAATATGTTACTTGCAACAGTTCCAACGCAAGCAATTGAATTTCATATCAATTTCTTTTATAACCCAACACAGTTTCGTGTAGGTACTGTTTTCTTTTTGATACATATTTGATTGTTTTTTTTTGTTTAATTTGTCACGATACTCACTGGGTTGCCATGTACATTATTCCATACTTCGGTCGTATGATTAGCATCTCTCGTACTTTATGTTTTATTTATATGGCAATTCTGTTAAACCTATAATTGTTATTCTTTTCAAGTTCTCTTTATTGCTACAGGCAGGTTGTTGTTCTTTTTGTTCGATTAAATCGTTTGGATTTACGTTTTCTGTTAGCTTTTTATTTTAAGAATGCTTGGGTATTCGTTTTGATCAGAACATGAGAAACTGCAAACGGATCTTCACTGTTGGCAGTAAGAGTAATCAGATACTATCTAACCAACACGACAGCTAAAAAAAGACCCATACACGTTTCCTTCACGATTTAGACAGACTCGCTCTATGAAACAGGCAATTTAAACGAAGGATGTTTCGCTATTACGGCAAGCCACTTATGGTAATATGCGTAATAATATGTGTTTAAAGATCAGCGCATACATATGAGAAGAGTACAGTATTACTTCATAATAATATGTTCCATTTTATAGTCTTATATAATATACGTTTTCCTTTCACACTTTATAAATATTTATTTTAAGACACTGGTGATCTCCACTGGCGATTGCATATAAAACTAAATGTAAATGTAGCTTTCAAAAAAGAAAATTGTCTGTTAAAACTGGCATGTAATTAAAATCACCGTATAATTTCATAATTTAAGTTTCTTTATGTTACTTGACAAACAAACATTAATATGCTAGATCATAATTTAGTATATATATTTGTTTACTATGTAACATAAAAATAGAGTGCTTTCAACTCCAGTTATCATACGCACTTAAACCGATCTTGAAGGTTATTGGCAAATCTACTTATCGCAGAAACACAGTATGACATTATTTGACTGTGTTCTGAAGAGAAAATATTTTCCCAGTCAATCTGTACGAGGGAAACTTTAATATAGTATACTTTCTTAGAATATAAAATTTATTAATAGTACTCTCTATACTCCAAAAACCCACCACGCTCAAATTGTTTTCGTCGCGTTTTCTAGTAATACCTATGTTTACATTTTTTATGTAGTCTTACTCACTTTTACCTCGCTATCAATTACTCATTTGGTAAATCATGATTAAATATTAAGTAAACAGCGTGAAGTGTTTTATTAGTATAATTAATTAACGTTTTAATTCGTTTGGTCATCCCTCGTTAATTTACCTGTGGGAGAAAGTCTCATTTACCTCGAATTTAAATAAATACTGTTTAATTTTGTTTACTTTATTTTCATTTCTAATGTACCTTTTATAGCTCACTGATATCAAATTTAATCCTCGTTTTCACTAAATTAAAATAAAGTGAGACTGTACATATTTGAACAAACGTTATGCAGAGTCACGATGCTTTTCTAATGCATGGCTAAGATGCTAATGTGGCTGGCTTTGCACAACAACAAAAAAAAAAGATATATTATAAGGCTATTTGATGATGTTGGATATCTTTTTTTTTCTCTACCTTACTATTAAACAATATGCAAGAGCGGTAATCCGTGTGGTTAAAAAGGGAAATAAAGAACGCTTCAATACAAAGTAATTATTATCCACAATAAACAAACTTTCTTCCCATGCGAGCATCGATTTCGCAACACTCAGTACATTGGTATTGGAGATTTATTACACAGCATAATGCAATGGCCATTATACAATCTGATATCCAATATATTCAAAAGTTAACACGAACAGGAACTACCTTCAAGTCTCAGACTTTTATTTTCATGTTAAGAAACATTTTGAATTCCCGTGTTGCATCACGAATCCATTCAGTTTCTCAACAGACGAATTAAACTGCCAAACATTATGCACGTCCTCTATGCAGAGGAAGCGTCTGTCTGCTCGCATTAATGAAGATGCTTTTAATGGTGTGGAATGAATGGCCGCTAGCGACTTAACTGTATAAGTGAAATATATGTATGTCATTAAAAAGGTTCGGAATAGGTCAAATGTCTATATAAAACTGTTTGTGAATAGATTCCGAATTCCAATAGAGTTTCTTTATTCCCATCAGCTTAGTATAATGGGGCGTAGCAAATATATGGGCCCGTATATCAATTTATCAATGGCACGAATTCCTTCCGCATCCTGGCAAGGGACGCCTGAGAATGGAGGAAAATGCCAGGTCCCTAAATATCCAATAAAGATTCGATAAAATGAGCGCCTTGCCTTAATCTATTTTTCTTTTTGTTGCAGAGGAGTGTTTCCGTGGAAGAGTAGTTCAAAGAACCAAGACTCAGCATCATCAGTCGTGTCATGGAGGCTGTTCGGCAGCAAGTCGAGCGGTAATCTCTCTTCAAAGAATCTGAATTGTGAAGTGCAGAAGTCCTTGACCCCAGCTTCATCAGGAGCCAATACTCCACATCATCACAAGAGACAAGGCAGCTCAGCAAGTGAGAAGCAGTTTGAAGATCTGGTTGCCAGTTCTATTGCGCTGATTCAGCATGATAGGTAAGAAAAGTATATCTTTAACAGAATGGTTGAAATTACCCAACTGTCTTTTAGCCGGGTAATTACCCAACTGATTGCCATTGTTATCTAGATATATAGCTCTTTTAGAAATAATTCATGTATATTTACGTTAATCACCAAACCGACCGATCACCAAGTCACTTCCTATGTTCGCGTGCGAGGTCACAAATAAATTAACACGAAGAGTTACGGCCCTTCAGACCACGCAGTGTCTTGAAAAATTTTACTTATTTGTTACTTTAAATAACATTGTTTCATATTGTAAAAACCGAGAAATATTACGGCAATCAGTCAGTACTTTAAAATTTATCGCCATTTTTCTTCAAAACCACAGCCTTAAACAGAGTCAGCTCGACATACTGATTGAGATATACAACGGCTTTCTTGACCGTAGGCTTTCTTAACATTATATCAAAGAGATAAGATCAATTACTTTCTAATAGATAGATTCCTTTCTAGTAGCGTTAGATATTAGACATTGACCTAGACATTCTATTGTTTAAACTGACTATAACTATACTGTATCGACATTTGAGAAACTTGAAATAGACCGTTCACTGCCAGTGTTATAGATCAAGATATTTTATATCTTTAAAATATCCCTGTAGTACGCTTGTTTATTTCAGTAAACTTAATATCATTATAATGCATCTATAAAAATGACTGAGGGAAATTTAATACTCTTATCGGTTGGTGCTAATATTAATTGTCGGGGAATAATATTGGCATCTACCGAATCCGTCGGGCCTTGTTTGCAAATCTTCTTCGATATCCTAACGAAGTATTTCTGATACGTGTAAATAATTATTTTAGTTGTTAAAATTTCGTGTTAGCTCAAAATTACAGAGTGTGTAAAACAAATTAGTCTCATCCATTATCCACTGTAACCCTGAGAAATTCGTGGTGAAACTTCAAGTTAAACGATATCGGATTTGCATTTGAGAGATCATTATTTCCATATAACAAGCGACGCCTCCATTATACAAGAATTTTGCTTAGCTACATAGATTATGGGAAATACTCATGATCTGCAATACAAACTGATAGTTGTTTTGAAATAACGACTACTAACTAAGTGATTGTGCGTCAATAAACGACTGAAGATAGGTAATCTTCAGTCGTTTACTGACGCACAATCACTTAATAGCGAGGTTAATTGTTTTAAAAAGCACATGCCCAACTATACCTAGTCCAGTCGTCTCCTTTGAACTCTGAAATCAATAGTTCAATGTAATACTTCTAAAAGACCAATAACTTCCACCACCAATCAAAATCTTGTATCAAACAATCACTAATTAACTGGCACTTCGACCTTTTAACTTAAAACCTGTCCAAAGCGTACCCCGACTGCGTCCAGATCCATAATTTCCCACAAAAGCATGACAGTTTCCGACAGGTGTGTTTCTGACCGACATAGTTGGTCCTAATAAATGTTTTCACGTTTAACCGTCATGCTCCGACGACTCTTGGTTAATTAACATTTGAACTGAAATATTAAACGGTTGAGGTTTGAAAGAAAGGAAATAAACAATTGGATTTTAAGATATGTAGTTCTCTAAAGAGTTACGACATTCAGATCCAATAGTAATATCTGAAAAATGCAAATAGATTGTTGGATTTAATGAAGGGGAAACGGAAGATCAGATCGATGATGTTTTTTTCCTAGATTTTGATTCAAAAACTGATTTCAATCCTGGATTTTAGTGGTGGTGATATTTTGCTTGATAGCAATAATTAGTTTGTCAGGTACCCATTATTATCATAGTAGAATGCAAGAGTCTTGCCTTCGTGAGGCCTGATTATATAGAAATACGTGCGACCTCTGCAAAGGGAGAGAGATTTATTTAGATTTAGAGACATGATGGTTTATATCTCAAACAATGTATAAGTTTACATCGAAGGACATAGCGATTTTGGTCAAACCTTTTAAAGGCTCCATTCACAATAATTATTTTCGTAGTCATTTTTTGCTAAAGTTCAAGGCAGCATTGATTGTTCAATGACCTTTCTGCGTAATCCTAAGAATTTCTGATCAATTCAATTTTCTGGCTACTTATAATTATCGTACGGATAACAATAGCGTTTTGATTGCAATCTTGATAGGTATTTACACGGTTAAGTAAAATATAATGTGCGTGTATGAGTAAATACGTATATATGTGGGTGGATCGATGTGCCTCACTAGTTTTGGTCGTTGCTCCAGCGACCTGGCTTCATTTTTGGTGCGTGTTGGGTTATATTAACGTTTCTTCATTATAGTCTTTGTTGTAACACTAACGAGGTCAGTGGGTAGGAGGATGTGTTAGATCTATTATAAAAGTTCAAACACTTTAGTTAATATATCACTACCAAACCAATAGTTATCATACCTACAGAAAGATTACTACTGTGTCGAGCCACCTATGAAACCGTCCGCTGCGTTAAGCAGGTGCACGGAGCGGGCGCCCGCGCGGCGTGTTTTCTATTATTAATATCATGGGTCTCTCGTCGGGCGACGGAGCCCGCCCCGCGGACAACGTATCCGCGCGACGGAGCACGCGAGCGGAGCTGTTTCTAGGAAATCAGTGAGCGCTGCTTTGTTATTGCCGGCGCTGCGAGAGGCGGGAGTCCGTCGCGGGCACCCGCGAGTCCGTGACGGAGCACGGCGCGGATCTCCGCAGCGGGCGCCCGCTCCGTGCACCCGCTTAACGCAGGGGAAGGCCTGAAGTCGCCCACGCAAAGAAAAATATGTACAGTGATGACTAATTATCTGTGTAAGTTAACGTTAAAGTTAATTAACTGTGTGTATTTGGTTTCTTTGATTATTATACACTAGCAGACCGCCCCGGCTTCGCACGGGTAGTACAAACCCTTTACAAATTATACACCCAAACATTGCTCATGAATCACTCTGTCTATCGGTGAAAACTGCATGAAAATCCGTTCAATCGTTTTTAAGTTTATCGCGAACAAACAGACAGACAGACGCGGCGATGGATTTTGTTTTAAGTACTAGATTTGCCCACAGCTTCGCTCGTTTAAATGTAGGTTAAGTTGGTTACATTAGTAACAATACTATATTCTGGATATAAGGTACACTATGTCTTTTTCTGTTCTCCTAAAAACGTGTGCAAAGTTGTATGATGATCTGTCAAGTAGTTAAGGCGTTAAAGCGTAACAAACAAACTCACATTCGCATTTATAATATTATAGTTAGGATTTACCAGGGCTAAGTACAAGGGCTGTATATGATCTAGGCCACGAAAACTGAAGACAAAGCAAGTGGCTTCCGTGGTTACTATTGCAATCAGCATGCCATAATGTATATGGTTTTAGGTGGACTGCAAATTTGAAGATGTACTGTGTTCAACTTATTACTATGTGATTACTGATCTGTTGTCTGTAATTATACCTAATAAATAAAAATAAAATAAATAATTAGTATTAGCGAGCTTTATTGCCGAATTAAAGCCATTTATAATATTAGTTAGGATATACAAACATAGTTGATTGACAATTATCGCCTGCTCCGTGCCTCGGAGAGCACGTTAAGCCGTCGGTCCCGGCTGCCATGAACATCTATGGCAGTCGTTATTGAGAAAGTCAGCACCCTCTAATATCCTGACACTGGTCTAGCCTTAGGGTATCGTTAGCCTTCAAGTTTCGGAGGTCAGGTGGCAGCCGCTCCGTGTAAAAACTGATATCCAGCCAAATCTGGTTAGACCAGAAAAGCCGACCCCAAGTGACTTGGGAATAATAAAGGCAAAGAGAGAAGAAGATATACAAACATAGTTGAATTATTAATATTTCATTATCAAACTAATCTATGTATACTAATATTATAAATCTGAAGAATTTGTTTGTTTGAACGCGCTAATCTCAGAAACTACTGGTTCGAATTGAAAAATTATTTTAGTGTTGGGTAACCTATTTATCGAGGAAGGCTATAGACTATATAACATCACGCTACGACCCACGTGAGCGGCGGAGTAACTATAAACGCGGGTGAAACCGCGGGCACATCTGGTAGTTTACATATTATAGAAATACTATTATTGTGTCGGTAGTGCCAGCGTGTAGGGCCGCCCACGTAAAAAATTAAATAATACACAATGATAACTAGCTAACTGTTTGAGTTCCGTATTGGTTTCTTTGACATTGTCTCATTTAATATTTCATTGTAACTAATGATTTTCCTAATAGATATCTATACTAATATTATAAAGCTGAAGAGTGCGTTTGTTTGTTTGATTGAACGCGCTAGTCTCAGGAACTACTGGTTCGAATTGATAAATTATTTTAGTGTTGGATAGCCCATTTATCGAGAAAGGCTAAAGGCTATATAACTTCACGCTACGACCGATAGGAGCGGCGCAGCAATGAAAAATGTTGCAAAAATGGGGAAAATTCTCTTATGTGAAGCAGACGAAGTTGCGCGGGTCAGCTAGTATATCATACACCTACATATTTATGAGATAAATGTACGTCATTATGTCATTACTAGATATAATCCTAACTATTCAATATGAACATATTGAATAGAATTAAAGTAATCATGAAACGTACGAATATATTCATGAATCACTTTTATATAATTACTAGATGTTCTCGTGGTTTTAGCCGTGTTTATCGTTACTGCGCCGCCCCAGTGGGTCGTAGCGTGATGTTATGTAGCCTATAGCCTTCCTCGATAAATAGGCCAACCAACACCAAAAGAATTTTTCAAATCGAACCAGTAGTTCGTGAGATCAGCGCGTTCAAACAAACAAACTCTTCAGCTTTATAATATTAGTATAGATATACGATTGACTGCACGAATGGCGTAGTGGTTTAAGTGGTCGCTTTTCCACTGCAATTGCGCCGAGTGTTGTGAGTTCGAATCCCAATCGGGACAAAACTTTGTGTGATTTACAAATGGTTGTTCCGAGTCTGGATGTTCTTTGTGTTCGTTGTTTGAATGTTTGTAAAGTGCCCCGCGACACAAAAATTATTCCTAGTTCGAGAGTTGAAATAATAATAATATTCTATCACTTTTTTTTTTTTTTTACGTGGGGGAATGCATGACGCATACTCCTCCGCGGGGGCGGGCGGAGGGGTTATGTCGGACTCGCCGGGGTAAAATAAGATGTTAAGATGATAAAGTACCTCCCGGAATACCGACTAAACCTACCACGGTGTTCCTCGACAAAACCACTATCGACGGGGCCGCGCGAATCACTTTCGCATGCGGTCGCGACCCCGCCGAGGTTTCGGCCCGCCGTATGAAACGGCAGGCCACTACACGAAAGACCTACCCTATAGGCACTTCACACAATTATCCCTACTGTCCCCCCTAGAGGGGAGACGGACTCAACACAGAGGCGCGCGTGGGAACACGCACGCCGCCTCTCGGACCTGGTGCTGAACGGATGGCGGGCAGGCGCACAAAGCCCGCCACCCCCAGGTCAAACCTCAGGGTCGCTGGAGGTCGTCCCGCGCCCTCCGGCGCCCGGCTCTGCGGTTGGGGAGAGAGTTCAAACGCTCCCTCTCCCGCTCCGCCGCCTCCTTGATGGAAATGACTTCCTCACAAAAGGAGGCGACGGCGTTCCACGACCTCTCACTCCGGACCATAGACTGAACTACGGCCGGGAGCGAGTGGGCAACCAATCCGACTGCCGCGATCAATTCACGGCGCTGCGATGCCCAGGCGGGGCAAACCGCCAAAGTGTGCAGCGCCGTGTCCTCAACTACGTCGCGGCAGTCGCCGCAGTGGTGACAACCGGGCGTCTCTTGCCGGCGTAAACGACACAGGAACTGGCCAAAACAACCGTGGCCAGTCATTACCTGCGTCAGCCGGAAGGTGAGGGCGCCATGGCGCCTCTCCAGCCATTCCTTAAACACGGGACTTACCGCCACGATCGTGGCGTGCCCGATCACATACATAACCCCATCTAGCCCAAACTAAGCAGAGCTTGTACTATGGGAACTGGACAACGGATAAACATACATATATACTTTTTTTTTTGTAAATACATACATATTATACATAGAAACACTCAGACCAAGACAAACATCCATGTTCATGTACACAAATGTTTGACTTGTGCGGGAATCGAACCCGCGACCTCAGGCGTGGCAGTTTGTTACACTAAAACAATGGCATCGAGGCCGCCAAAAAAAATAAGATTATCAATCTAATTTATTGAACAATTTTTTTTTTATTGGTATCTCACCATCATCATTCTATTACTTGGATAAAGCTAGGATACAAGAGAGTACCACGGATCACGAAATGCTCCGTGGTACTCTCTTGTATCCTAGCTTTTATGCGGCTTTGCACCATTAGGTATTCCTCAAGTTAAACTCCACCGATGTTACCAGAATAAAATCACTAACATAGGCTACCTATGTCACACGAACCCATAATCTTTGTGTAAAGAATCACATTGATCCCTTACACAATTGCTACAAAGACACAACAACAAACAATGACGCGATATAATTGTAATATGACTAAGGGTTATGAATTATGATACCAAAGTATTCGGTAGTATGAAAGTTATGTCAACATTAATAGTTTGTATACAAAATAATAACATCGAGTCATATAACTATAACATTTATAGGTATCTGACGCATGCAATATCATCAAGTTTGCAATCGATTTGTACGGTTTTACCCTAACAAGTCACGCAACATCTCTTATGCGTCCAATTTGTAAAACCCAATGCTTTTCACACAACCAAGTTTAGCACGGCCCGCTTGAGTAAGCTGTGATTATTTCAAAATGTTTCACCTGAACAACGATTGTGATCGACATAATTTACACAAATATTATATTGGTAGCGAATAAAAAGTAATGTCTAACTAATATTATAAATGCGAACGTGAGTTTGTTTGTTCGTTTGTTAAGCTCTCACGCCTTAACTACTCGACAACTAATCTTGAAATGCATGCATTGTGTACACGTTTTCAAGGATACAAAAAAAAACCATAGCGTAGATTTCATCCAGAAAAAAGTACTGTTACTAATCTAACCTAACATACATTTACGCGGCAAAATCTAATCTATCCTACAGATAATATAATACTATACTAGTATATATACTAGTATTATAAAGCTGAAGAGTTTGTTTGTTTGTTTGTTTGAACGTGCTAATCTCAGGAACTACGGATCCGAATTGAAAAATTCTTTTAGTGTTGGATAGCCTATTTATCGAGGAAGGCTATAGGCTTACGATAAACGCGGGTGAAACCGTGGGCACATCTAGTATTATATAAAACTAAAGGAACTAGTATGATGGTTTTAAGCCAATTTACTCAAGTCAAGGTTTTTTGAAATGATGCTGTCCTTGTTTTATTCGCCAAATAAGACAAGGATAGCTCTTTACTTCGTATAAATTGGCCCAACTCGTGACAAGTAATAACGAGATGGGTGTAAAAACCCAGGATTCAACCTCTTCGGCTTAAATGTAAAAGTAATGAAAAGAAATGACCCCTATATCTCGGGGGTCTTTTGACCCACAGGGCCCATATTCAAACTCGACCGAAGTATGATCCCAAGGTGTCTGCACACTAAGTTGCAAGGTCTTAAATGTAAAAGCATTTAAAATACATGTGACATTGTGACCCCTATATCTCGGGTATATTTTGACTCACAGAGCCCATATTCAAACTCGACCGAGGTATGATCCCAAGGTGTCTGCACATTAAGTTATAAGTCAATCGGTTCAGTGGTTCTGGAGTTATGCCAGTCACTAACAGACCGACACAACCCACATAGTGTTTTCATTAACCTCTTCGAAGAAGACTCTGAGGTTAATAACATATGGTATCTTCTGATTTACTTTACTTTAGTGTTTAGTCGGCGTCAATGTTGAGATTTTGTGACACATGTGCTACATCGATATCATTAGATGTGACACTAGTTGTATTTTAAAGTAGAACTCTGTAGAATATTAAACACTAGGTTTTAAACGCGGTTTCGCTTGCGTATCTGTAGGGTAGGTTAGGATAGTAACAGTATTTTAGAGTTCGAAAAATCCCTTATACAACAGCTTTGTCCGTCCGTCTGTTATACAACTTTCACCTCAAGAACCGTAAGAGCTAGAGACTCGCGGTCAGCGCCATTCGACTCAGCATAGTCGATATACCCCCGAAATGACTATGACCTTTGACCTCTGATCACGTTGTATCACGTGACCATTGCATATATTTTTGTTCGAACTCTAAGATTTACAGCAATTCATATCCGTCTCTCACTTGTTTTTCTGTATGAAAGGTACCCTATGTGATTTTCCGTTCCCCTGACAACGTGTATGCGAAATTTTATAATGATTGGTCAAGTAGATAAAGCGTGATAGCGTAGCAAACCAAAAAAACAAACTCACAGTCGTATTTATAATATAAAGTTAGGATTAGGATTTCTAGTCCTATAAATGAGTAAATTGTTTCTACATGAGCGATGAGGCGGAATACCAACTTTTGCATGATATAATGCAATTATAACGCAACGCAAAAGTAGTCTTATTTATTAAGATCATGTGCAATATTACACACAGATTTGGAGTTCTGTTACAAGTGCTTATAAGAATTTCGGTTTATACTAGTGATAAGAAAGTATAAATATCGGTAAGGCGTAGCAACGCTTCGATGTAATATTTACTCTTTTATGTGTTTATTTAATGATAGTTAGGTACTTTGAAGCTGTGGAAAAGTGTACATTGGTGGTTATAAGTATTAATATCAGTTAATATTAGTTTTGCATCCTTTTTACGCTTTGATGTTTCTTCTTCAGTATTGATTAACTGGTCTCGGCCGCAAGCCGTTCCTAAGTTCCCTAACAACTTGATAACGAGACGAAAATGGAAACCGTCCTTCTAAAACTATACGCGAAGTTGCCAAACCGACGACCTCGAAGCAGTTAACCCAGAGCCAAGTGTTTTACTGAATCTGTATAGCAATAAGCCTTGGTAACAAAATTACATAGGGCGGAGGCCTGACCGTGATAACACTCTCATTGTAGTGAGCATTAAAGTCACGCATTACGAAAAGCCATTGCTATAAATCGCATTAGCACGTGTACGTAAGCCTATTTTGGTCGGAATACTTACGATTTTTCGTTTCTCTTTTGTGGGTTTTCCTCGACCGGTGTTTGTTATTTACTAGTGTGTTACATATTCGTTATAGATATACTGGGGTCGTCGACAAAAGGGTCGTAGGGTGGAGTATTAAAGTGATAGCTATAAATAATAATTTAGTAGCACTTTTACTATTTTCTGCGAGAGTGTTGGAATTAACTATTTCATTAAAATTGTTGATGTCACTTTGAACCTGATTGTCAAACTATGTTACTTAAATTGAAAGATTCCAATGGATGTCAGTAAGATACGATCAAAAATAGTTGCCTTATAAGGCCTATATTAACACCGAAAATAGGCTTTATAAATATATTAGATACTTTAATCATCAAATTAGTTACAAGTTATTAGTTATCAGTTTTTGTCTACATCGACAAGAGACTATAAGACCAGTGTTACTATAGACTAGTGCTTAGAAGAACAGCTATATGCACTATAAAAGGTTGGTTTTATACCTCCGAGATTTTGATCTAGTGATAATATAACTTTATACGTGCCGAAACGTAGTCCAAGTGGACATGTATATAGTTTTATGTAACCCGCTTTTTGCCAGATATAATTCGAAATGTATTAAAAACCTACACAGTTAGATAGCTAATCTGTCAATTGCTAGAATCATCGAAAAACAATTATAGCTGGCTACTGGCGGGTCGCTGCAGCCAAATATCTTAATTATTTCCTCACCGGATTTGTTAGTCTATGCAAAATGTGACACGGTAAATTTTAAAACAATTTGGCGAACATGAGGTAGCTATCTTAACTCTATATGTACCCGTGGGTGGGACTTTTGGTCATCAACATGGACTGGTGCCTTTACCGTTCGATCCATTCATGTCTTCATCAATTATATATTGCTTGTTGAGTAAATGGCCTATCCTTTGAGTGTGCCTAATAAAGAATTTACCGGGGTGATTGACTTTGGGTTTTTCATCGTGTTCATCGTGTTATAGGCCTCTGGCCATGTTTTAAATGTTGCATGTCTATAAGATTGAATATTATTACAGAGTGTATGTTTATCTGACTCTATTTTATTGTGGTGATTGAGGATAGTCATGAAAGGATATTACAATAATAATGTTCTGTTATTTATACAATAACAATAACAAATATTCAAATAGGTCTGGTAATTACTGCGATTAGCGTGTAGAAAAGCACTTAACATCTCCAGCTTTATAAATTAGTACTTAGGTCCATTAATACAAGAACAGTTTCTTGAAATGTTTCGTGCTCGCTTCGTCTTACCAGGCGGAAAAATAAATGGGCCTACCATGAAATATCGATCTTTTGGGCCCGTTGTAAATGCTGTTTATACCATTGCAAACGTAAAAATATAATGTTTTGATAGTCCTAAACCCTACCACAAAGTGGCCCGAACAACACGGTAATGTCATATTAGAAGAAAAATGTCGATGGTCCCATGTTTACAGGAACCTATAATAAGTATATTTTTAATATTTAATTCGGCTCGAAGTTTAGGATAGACATTTTCATGGTAGGCCTTCAGGCATGCAACACAACTCAAGAAACTTTCCTTGCGTAAATTGGTCTTCATTCAGTATAGGTTTCAAGGCAAATATTGCAAAGCAGGTTTTGAGACACGAGTTTCCTCTATATTAGAGGCACCTTAACGATTATTTGGCAACGATAGAACTATTTGTTTATTTCTATTGCTACCTATCATTAGACTTAAGAAACTGAGATATGTCGATTCTCGATTATTTCTTACTAGTATCTGTCTATAGTTTCGCCCGTATAATTCCTATACGTCTTTTCAAGACATGGTTTAAGTGTGTACCAAGTTGTACATATCTAATTCTGTTTAGCGGTTTACGCGTTTGCGTAATAAATGCGTTGCAAGGCGTTGTTTGACAGTACCTAAATTTCCAAACATTTTTGCAAGTATTCGTAATTATAGTATTTGTTGGACAATAGGTTACTGTGATGTACTTTAATTTAGTTAACAATTTTTAATTACATTTTATATAATGATACATTTATTGATAATATCGAGACGCTCTAAGATCAAGTCCTGTGTCGCGAGCGATATTACAAACATACAAAAGTAAACCTAGGCTCAGAACAATCATTTCTGGACCTCACAATTAATTGTTGTACCTATTCGAGACAACAGCAATCAATCGTCAGCAGCGACGAGGTGACAGCTTGCTCGCTACGTCATCCGTCCATCAACAATTAAATTATGTTTTATTAAGGATAATCCTGTGAAAATATTAAACGTTTTGTTATAGACTTTATTTACGTATGTATATCTTTAAGGAAAATGCGTTATATTTATTGTACCTACACGTCTGACATCGAACTGTATACTAAATTTTGAATAATCAATACTGGGTACAAAGCAGAATAATACATATACCTTAAAATAAACTTATACCCATGACAATGAAGAAATACATTCAATAATGTTTGTACTAGTGTCTGTTAGAATATACTTTATAGTTTGTTGCGTAGTTAAAATAAAATTATGACTCAATCATTTGTTAAGTGTAAATGTTGCAAGAAAGAAAGAAAGATATTTATTCACCAAGCAAGAAACATTATTATAATGGAAACTGTAACCCACGCGCTTAAATCGTGAGAATTGTATAGGTATCTATACTTAATTTACATTATAAGGTTGTAGATATAGTTTGTGCTAGCTGTAACTAGAATGTAGAATTTAACAAAAAGATGTAAAATTAAAGTAGCCTAAGTTTCTCCTTATAACATTAGCTGCCAGTGAAAGTCACGTCAAAATCGGTCCAGCGGTTTCAGAGATTAGCCGGACAAACGGACAGACAGATAAAAATATTAAAATAGATTTTTTCTTATAAGTACTGTATATACTTTCATATGCATTTAGAAAAGAGCTGTTATTTTGACATTACAAACTGACATTTTAATTTTATTTATTTCTATAGATGTTTGAATCTAATCTCTGGAAATAGGTAGGTACTGATTAGATTTAAAAACTCTATTTGCTTATTTACTTACCTACCGAGTAAGGTTAAAGGGTACCTACCATCGCGCACACAAAACTATATTTCATTTAAAGTCTGATACTTAAAGATTAAAATAAAATATACATATATAATATATGTATAACAAATTTTCTTAGAATTGGGGATCAATTTAGATCTACAACCGCTTGATCGTTTACGTAAATGAATGACGCGGTATGATAGGACCAATTCTTTATAAGTTGGTATAATGTTCATACATAGTCACCCGGCTATATCGCAGAAGGGTAGGCAAAAGTGTGTTACTTACGTACGAGCCTGTTGCCATCAAACGTACACACTGTCAGAGCCTGTGCTACTGTGAAATTTCTTAACAGAAAAATCTAATAACGCTGCCCAAGAAACGAACACGATACCTCATACAACAGTTGTTTTCACTACCAAGGCAGTTATGTTAGTATAACAATAGACAACGTAGTCCTTCTATTTTTAGAGTTCGAAAAATCTCTTATACAACAGCTTTGTCCGTCCGTCTGTTATACAACTTTCAACTCAAGAACCGTAAGAGCTAGAGACCCGCGGTCAACGGCATCCGACTCAGCATAGTCGATATAACCCCGAAATAACTATGACCTTTGACCTCTGACCTGACTCTCTCTGACTGACTGACAAGGTCACGTGATACAATTTTTTCGAACTCTAAGATTTACGGCAATTCATTGCCGTTTCTCACTAATTGTTTTAATATGCGATGTAGCCGTTCCGACACATGTTCTGGTATGTCTAATATTCGTAGAAAAACATATATATGTAATACAAACACTGCAGGTGTTGATACGCCCCGTTCCGAGAACTGCACGCCAGGAAATACCGGAGCACACATCTCATGATCTTATCACTTTACTTCTATATGTACATAGCTTATAGACATTCGTGTTACTGCATATCTTCGTCACGAATGGAATATTAATATAATATGCTAGTTGGTGGCGCAGTGGTCAAAAATCTTAATCAAATTTTTTTTAAATATATTGCTTGTTCAAAAGCGTTATTTTAGTCGGTAGACCTTTAGATTGTCATATAGAGAGTTCTGGAGATCAATCCCGAGGCACACGATCGTTGACTTTTCGAAGTTATATGCGTATTAAAATAGTTAAATATCCTTCGCTTTAACGTTGAAAGAAAACATCGTGAGAAAACCTGCAATTCTAAGAGTTCTACATAATGTTCTCAAAAATGTGTAAAGTTTACGCGCTATGGCCAACAGCGTGGTGGGCAATGGCCTTACCTTCTCAAAACCAGAAGAGACCCATGCCCAGCAGTGGGACAAATTATATACAGGGCTCATAATATTCATATATTTAGTTTTAGGCACGCCTCTATGTAAAATTTTATTATGCGAAATGGCAGATTCCTCTGTGCGCGCAATTTGCTTAAAAGGGATATAAAGATTTCTCTTTACGTAATATATGTATATAGGCTAGTTATTGCCCTTATCCTGATTGCTTTGCAAGGGCAGTGACTCGGTGAATGAGATCTCGGTTCTCGGGTCGGCAAAGTGTTATTGGATTCTTTGACAATAATTTGGCCTTAGCTGCGCGGAGCCTGCAACTGTGCTCGGCAGACGACAATACGCTCGCCCGATATTTTGTGGTACCTAAAACACATACATAGCTGATTAAATGTAATATCCATATGCCTATACTTTCAGGGACATAGTAGTACGACCATACATATATATATGCATTTCAGGATAAATGTTGATGTATTTTCCTTAAGAATATAGAAAGATCTTTTAATAAAAAATAAAAAAGATCAAATGAACGATCTACAGGTCCATAGTACAAGGCTCTAGCGAAGATAGAGAGGATAACCCGATATTTAAAATTAATAAATGCGTAAACACAATATGATTTTTATAATATGATTATTTTAAAGTATTCAGTAGTTTCAATACGATTGATATACTGCTAAATTGCATGTTATTTGAAATTGCCAAACAATCAATCATCGAAAAAACGATAATCGACTACGTAAATCAATTTATATAGAACCACTAATGACGACTATAAATTAAAATAAAACATGTCGATGTGGTATTTGTTAAAATATATCTAAATAATCTTATTTTAAATACTACTAGCGCCATCTATGATGTGCAATTTGTACTACACTTTGTCTTTCATTTATCTACGGTTTTATGTTTGAATAAAGCTTATTTGTCTTGTTGCAACAGCCACTGTGTTTCTATTAGGTTATGTGCCCTTGCAAATTTTCCAAATAGCTCTGCGTATTTTAGTGTACATTCTCAAAAAATGTCAACCGCGAGTTACATACAAAATGTACCTAAATTGAAAGGACGAGAAAATTATGACGATTGGTTATTTGCCGTCAAAAACTTTCCGGTGTTAGAAGGCATCGATATCGACGACATTTCGCCGGCTTCGAGTGAAATAAAACAAAGAAAAGCAAAAACAAAACTTGTGATGACCATAGAACCTTCGTTATATTTATGTACATATTAAAAATGAAAATATGATTACGACTGTATGGAACAAGTTAAAGCAGTTGCTCGACGATAAAGCAGTTGTTCGACGACACAGGATTCTCTAGAAAGATCAGTTTGCTACGGACATTGATTGAAAATTTTCGCCAATGATAATGACGATAGAACATTCTGGTCTAACCGTAAGCTCTGACATCATCAAGACCAAACTACTCGATATGACTAGTGATGTTGGTAGCATTGGAGGTGAATCTGCATTTTGGTCGAGCAGACCAAAGAGAAATGGCAACACTGCATATAGCAAGTCAAAGCTAACGTCAACCACAAACAATGAGAAAAACTGTCAACTGCAGGCGGTAAACAAATGTTACAAATGCAAGCAGTTTGGTCACTATAGAAACCAATGCACTGAGAAAATAAAAGAAGCAGGTGCCTTTAGTGTAACTTTCCTGAATGGAGAATTCTGCACCGATGATTGGTACATAGATAATGACGTACCCATATGACGGCGAAATGAGAATGTTTGGTTGAAATTCCAGAAGTACACGAAATAAAAGACATAGTTGTCGCAAATAAAATGTCCATGCCAGTTTTGTGCACAGGCGATACACAGATTATGACGTGTGTGAAAGATTCTCAGTTTGACATACCGGTGCGAAACATTTTGTGCATTTCTAACCTCACCACAAATCTGCTATCAGTTAGCAAGTTGATAGAAAACGGAAACAAAGTATCATTTAATAAAAATGCTTGTTATATCCGTAACCAACAGAATGTGCTAATAGGAAATATACATAATGGAGTGTACAAATTAACCACAGTGAAGTCAGAGAAGTTGCTTGCAGCAACAGCAGTTCATAACACAGATGCCAGGCGATGGCGTAGAAGACTGGCACATATCAACAGCTGTGACCTGGAAAAATGAAACATGGAGCTGTAGAGGGAGTCACCTACGAAGAAAAGGCTGACATAACAAAAGTCAACTGTGAGGTGTGTTGTGAAGCAAAACAAGTTCGTTTACCATTCCCATCTTCAAACCACAGAAGTGAAACTTTGTTAGAAGTTTGTAATTGTAATACTTGCGTCAGTACAGCGTGTTAAACATATTAGACCTACTCAGATTTAATCTTGTTTATCATCAAAGTACTACGCGGTGGTGTTTTTATAAGCACATTTCACCGGCTATGTTGTAGATTCTTTAAAATAATGGCAACAATATTGCCGTCTACCGGGCATGTTTTCAGACCCGAACTGCTATCGAAAAATGTCTAGGTGAGTTAATGTAATGTCGCGTAATTGGCTAGGTTAGATTATCAAAAGTGCTTTTTTTTTTAATGAATGGTACACTATATCCTTTTCTGTTCCTCTGACAAGGTGTATGCGAAATTTCATGATGATCGGTTGAGTAGTTAAGGCGTGAAAGCGTAACAAACAAACAAATTTACAGCATTTATAATATTAAGTAAGGATTTGGCAACTAAATATTTCTCTATCAGGCGTACATACGCAAACTTATGCCACGAGACCCTCTAGACAGGAACGTTAGTTATATAGATAAGAATATGATGCATGTCTAAAGCTTACACTCATTTTAATGTTCGTGATGTCTCGTAGCTCCCTTTACGAGGACGTGACTGTATCGTGTTATATCAGAACTCACGAACTCGTTAGCCATAGCCCATGCTTTTGAATTTAAATAGCCGTATTAATACATGCTGTCCTACGAAATTACCGGATTCACGCAATTTTGTTGGCGAATTTTTATAATGTCTCTCGAAAATTGGAGTGTTTGCCCTAATATAATTGGAAAATATAGCATAATTTTTTTTATCGCTTATTGCCTTTCAAAGCGAAGAAGATATATCCATCGTTGTCTCTGATCTTGGCTGTTATTTAGATTTACGGATAGTATAGAAACGTGTTTAGTTGTTGAGAATGTAAAAGGTTGAGCTGTTGGAACAATTGTTTTTATATATCACCAGATGTGACCGCGGTTTCACCCGCGTTTATGATTATTGCGCCGCTTCCGTGGGCCGTAACGTGATGTTTTATAGCCTATAACCTTCCTCGATAAATAGGCTATCCAACACTAAAAGAATTTTTCAATTCGAAACAGTAGTTCCTAAGATTAGCGCGTTCAACCAAACAAACTTTAGCTTTATAATATTAGTATAGATAAGCATGCTGCTTTTTACTGAGGGGACTATCTACTCGCTGCGGAATAACCCCTTCCATTTCAGGTTTATAATTTTGTGTAATATTTCTACATTTATAGACCACTAGGATGGTTCGCAAATCTAAGCTTTTTGTCCGGTAGAGCAATTAAACATAAGTAAGTGGTTTTCACCGGTGATATACGTTTACGAACTCCATCTACCCCACAAAAATCAAATTACACGAAACAACGGCAAGAAGATACAATTTTGTGTTTGTATTACAGTACAATATCATAGTACAGTTATAGGAATCGTGGCCAGAGGTGGTTGTTTAATTTTTTAGCGGCACAGAGGCGGAAATACCAATGTAATAGTAATGACAGAGTTGCCCTCCGCAATTTGCTCGCTCGTGACCGCTCTAGGGTCTGCGGTAATGGCGAACTTTATTTAATCTGTGCCACTCATCGCGCCCCAGCTAACTTTACCCGGAATATTTTCAGACCACTCGAAAGCGGATTTGTTGGGAAATATTTTTATGTTTTGATATTGGAGTGTACCAACCCACTTTACTATATGATGTGTGTACCATAAATATGTAGTATATTCAAGGGTCATGAGAAATAGCTGGACGCACAGTTTATTTACAGATTTTTGTAACGGCTCGCCCTATAGTAAGCTGTAGCCGTATCCTAACGCTTGATATCACTCGCACGTTGTCGACTGGTAAAGAGTCTATGTTACCAAGGTCAAAGATTACTAGACACTTGCTGACAGCACATCGTCTCCTTAAATAGCCTGTGTTTCTTTTCAATCTCCTGTGCTCCTTTATTGCTGGCAAAATTATTCTTGTGATTCGGCTCAAAAGTGTGTAATTTTTAATTTAATTAGTAGCTTTCAATTAGTAGCTTTCATTTTGTACGATTACCATGATTTTTATAACTCTAGACGCAAATCGGCAAATTGTTTGTCGGCATATTTTCCCATACATTTTTTATAAACGCCCCAAGTGGAAACGAATTTGAACTAATTGAAATGTACGGCAAAACATGATCTATGACAAGCACCTAACAACCATCTCTTTATGAATTGCCATAGCATGCGCGGGAATAAGACAGCGTGCATAGCTTTGTCTCGTTCCCACCCATACAATGAGAATGAATTAAGACCGTTCCGCTGTCCCATGATAGACACAATAGAAAATCTATTGTTATGTATAACTTGTGATTTATCGGACAGGGGATCTGTTAAGAGATGGTAGTAAGACCTTAGAATACGGACTGAATGTAGCCGGCATTATATAGTTAGTGAATAGCACGCAATAACAAGCAAATTGATGTCTCAGAGGCCACTGGAGGGCTACACGATGTTTATCCGACGTTGTTACAGCATTAAAGAGCAATTGACTAAATTAACATGATAATAGAAAATTGTCGTAAAGAATACTTGATTCGTGCTTGCAAAATGACTACATAATTTAATGCACAACATAAAATAACTCTGAAGGGAGCGGAGCCCCTCCATAAAATTAGGACTACATTTTGGGAAATGGACATAGTGAATTATGAGTGTTATCAGTAATTAATGCGTAATATAGAAAGGAAAAGTGATAGTACCTACTACACATTTATTGGCTTCTAATATAAATCAGCTAAAATGCATCAGCTTAATTTTCGCTGGTTCACAACTTTATTAGCCAGCGGGCCTAGTATTAAGGGCTTGGACCAGACCGTAGGCAAAAAATGCGGAACTTCAAGTGTGTTTTTAAATATAAAATTGACTACATGAATCTAGCGGTCGCCTAGTGGTCAAAATTGGATCAAAATGTCTAAGCTTGCTTCTTTGTTTTCTGTTTTTCTCTATTACATATAAATAAGGTATAGGTAACCATAGTTACAAAGAATTGTATGACGTCAGACGAACAATGTCGAAATACTACGAAAGCGATTCGTCTGCGTGTGTCAAATGCATGGATGTGTGCGTGTAGTGTTTTTTCATTAATTTAATGTATTTCTAATGCATACTTTATAAAAATATTAGGATTCGTCTCTTTTTATCCATATAAACTTTAACTGCGCCAAATTTCATACGCCTACATCTGCGCAATTTTCCTAAAAAGGGGAAAAAGTTTTTGCTTCACGTATTAATATATAAATGTGCGGGCATAATATAAAATAAAATTATTTATTCATTTTCATATGAGATACAGAAATCAAACTTGTCATGTTATTTATGATCTCACGATCTCATGGCAGCCGTCAGTAGCAGTTGTGATGCGTCGTTATTCCATGTTCGTGTGTAACCGATATTATCCGGTTGAGTTGTCAAACATTTTAACTACTTACGGTTTTATACTTTATAGTCGTAAATGTCGTCATTGAAATTCGGTGCATAAATCGTATATTATTCTAATACCGAACATTTTGAATTTGGAGACCAGTCTATTTCTTTATATTATTAAAAAAAATTACAATGCTATAAATACAATAATGTTAATTTTACCTCTTAAGGCAGAAGCAATTACTGTCTATGCTCTAAATGCAAATGTTAGTAATTTTTCTGTTTAACCAAAATGGACTAAGAGATGTAATTTGTTAACGGCAGTTGAAAATGCAAAGCGTTTCCTCGATTTCATTCCTTTCGGATTGCCGAACCAGCCATTTCATCTAATTGAACTTACTGATATAATTTATATTAAAAGTGACACTGTGCTGTTTGTATAAACTTCTGATCTACTATTCAAAATAAATTTATTCAGATTAGGTTACAAGGTAACACTTATGAATGACAAAGTTACAATAATTTTTTTTTTGTGAATTCACTTTTACTGTCACGTTCAGCAAAGCAAGGGTGTAGGGCTCATGAGAAGAACGGGCAAGAATCTCATGGCCACTCTTTTTAATCGCCAAGTTTTTGTTTACAAATCATAAGAGCTGTAAGGTGCTGCAACCATTTCAAAGCATTTAATAAAATTTGATGGTAGCCTCTAAAGCAGCAGTATGGTAAATAGGAGCATCCATTTACATGAACATAAATAATCAAGACAAGGCATGATTGTAGTCCGTAGTTTAATCTAACTGTTTAAATAAAAATGTAGTAAGTAAATCATGGAATTCCACGATACCAAGGTCGACCAGTCACCACAAGTAGCACCCGGTCACGAGTACGACGCATGGGCCAGCCATGCTTTATTATCATCTGTGAAGCCAGGAGCGATAGCTAGTACTACCGAGTTTTAAAATGATTACAACTAAGTTACGGTAACGTGTTTGTGTAACAAGCGCGTTGCTGACATGAGTAGCATAGATAACTTAGATGATGAAGAAGAGATTAAAGTAAGTACATAATTGAACTTGTCGAAAAATGATTCCTTCAGACATAAGTATTTTAAAATAACGTTGTAAATATACATTGTGGGAGATCAACAGCCTTTTAAACGGTAAATATTAGCATGTTGCTCTTTGGTATTTCCATAGTTTGTTACGGGCATTAATAAACTATCAGATAAAGCAACGAGAAGATTAATTTGAATGTTCATATTGCATTAAGAAAGCGAATTGCGCATTAATGTTTAATGCATTACAATGGCATGCCGTTATAAGCGCACATCATTTATAATGCACGATCGATTGAATACTACATTATGCATGCATTTAAGATCTAAATTGAATACTAAATAGTTTGTAAGAAATGTAACCTAACCGTTGATATCATGGCAATATAACTCGAAACTCTAATTGGCTTTGACTTTTGCCAAATATATTATTCGGTCAGGATTAATAATAAATTCAAGCCAAAATATTTAGATTTGAAACGAATTCTCGTAGTCGGTCGACATTAAAGTTAATCTATTCCATAGACTTCAGATCACCGATTAAAATTTCCTTTTATTAGATTATAGATTCTGGTTTGAATTGATTATTAATTTCGATCGTGTATGAGTTTTTAATTAAGTAATTACCATCTAAACTTGACACCTCGCTTGGGTGACGATATCCTCAGAGCAATCCACATCTCAGAATATCTGAGGGTATTTAATTAATATAATCTTGATCCTTCATTTTAGCTTTGCCGTGGTCGGGTAAAAACTAGTTGCAGTGCAGAAAGTTTACAGGTCACGCGCTGACAACCCATCGTCTCCTTAACGAGCTTGACTGTCATCATAACATAAAATAATAACAATCCCGCGTTATTAAACATAAAAACACATAGGCTCATAAAATAAAATCGCTAAAAGTTTGCATACTGCGCTGACATTTTCCAAATGATGTTAATTATAAGCAAATGCTAAGGTTAATTATGTAATATGAACATTTAAATATAAAAACAAAACGATTGCATATGTGCACGGTTGTCGAAGCATGCATATAAATGCTTTCTGAGAAGCTGACGATGTAACACAACAATGTAACAGGCACCGTTCTAGTTCAATATGCGTATGCGCGTATTATGATGGCGAGTGTACCACACGCGAGCCCTGTGCGTACTGAATATTCATCATTCCACAACGCTGTATCATATATGAACTAGATTTCTTTGTTTGGTTATATAATTATACGTAATCATTGTGATAATTATTATCTGCAATTATCATCGGATTTTTTCATGATTATTGTTTATGTAATGCTTGTTGCATTATGCAGATCTGATAAGGTTGATAACCTTGCATTTTCTTTATTAACATTGTATTCAATTAACCTTTCTTTTTTTTTAAATTTAAAATGACACTTCTACTTACTAAGAATCCCCTATTTAGGGCCGTAACAACTACTTGTAGCTCATAAAAAAAACCGTTGTAATCAGTTGGACTCAAAAGCCGGCATATTGTTTTGTTTTTATTTTATGGTTTTCTGTATAGCAGATGATGCCACTGCGTAAAACAATTGGCTATAGTTCGATCTTAAGCATAAATCGCTTATTATTAAATATAATGATTATTATCAATAACTTACGAAAATCAGTTCGATTGTTTTTTTGAATAGTCGTAAAACTTGATTGAATAAGTGCTGCCAATTTATTAAAGAGGACGTGTTTGTTTGATTGTCTTTTATTCGTGTCGACAACCAAATTTTAACAGAATTTAAACAGAATCAAAAATAAATTTACATACACTAATAATATTAATTACCCTGCAAGTCTTGTTCAATCTAAGACGTCGTCTACTCTAGGTTAATGTTTTTCTCTCTGTTCTGTTCTAGACCATCAAATTTACCAGCAAAATGCACAGAAGAAGCGCTTCGTCACAAAGCAGAGCATGCTCGCATGGTGGAAGCGGCGAGGCGTCGAGTTGAACGCGAGGCAGCCGCCAGGCATGCAAGATTGCAAGAGTCGTTGCGCCTCGAGGAACGGCTCGCGAGGCACGCGAAAGAGTGGACGCAGAATATATTGCCGGACTGGCAGAATATGTAAGTACATGTATCCAAATCTGTAATGAAAGCACCGTCACAGATGCGGACACAACCGGTCGGTGCCTCCTATTTAGTCTCTATAGTAAGATTGTAAATATATTTGTCAACGTGTGTGCCAGCATCTCTCAATTCTGGGTCTCATCCTTTGGGTTTAAAGTTAGAACTGGCTTATTGGTTTCGCAATATCAACAATTTGGATACTAACGTATCCAATCGAATGGCCAGCATCCAAATTGCTAATATTTGCTTACCATGAGATTAAGTGGAGTCAATTTACTTGCCAAACATAAAAAAGGAGGATCTTACTCTGGTGAAAACTTTCTATTGACTTAAATATATGGTTTCAGTGGTTGCCTTGCCACTGTTAGTGTCACCGTATGTTGTGATTTCGATGCCTACACCGAAATGTTTGTGTGATCCTTAAATGGTGGTTCCAAGTCTTAAGTGTTAATAGTGTTATTGGTGGTTCAATTTCGTTTGTAAAGCCTCCGCGCCGCGTAAAGGTCTTTTAGCTTGGGAGGTTGTGTTAATTTTAATAAAAGATTAGTTAAATAATTACAGAATACGGATAGACCGTAGGACGAATTAAATCTTTGCCCGAACCTATATTATGTTTCTAAGAAAATCTTTACCAAATTGTGGATTCCTTGCTTGATTATTTTCTAGTAAGCTCAAACCGTCATAATTTCAATAGCTTTACTTGCTGCTCGCAACTGCCGACTAAAAATATTGTGTATGTTTGTTCTTTGAATGTTTAAAGTCCCTTGCGATACAAAAACTATTCCTAATGGGGCAGTTGTCTTTTGTAAAGAAGAGAAAAATCTAGTGTTGATAAACAAATAAACAATTATGATTACAGGAACAAGTCCATGCAGCATTACAAGTCCGTTAACTATTCACTTGGCATTCACGGCAGCACACATAACAGACAAGCGGGTCAAACAGCATTGTTCTAAACAATACCGTGTTTTTACGTGTCGAGTGTCGCTCTCTCTATACATTGTTTGTTCTATGACTCGACTCGATCATATCTATTAAGTCTGACTGTACCAGACGTGAGCGCGTTATCGCAATGCGTTGTTGCGATATAGTGATCTCGATAGTGCAGCAGGAGTGAATGTGGTCTCGGGTTAGATTCTTAGACTGAGCAGTGTAAAAGAAAAAGAAATTCTTTGCAGCAGCAGTCTTAAAACTGTGCCCGGTAGTCGGCAATAGTCTCGCCCTTTAATACGTGGGACTAAAAGGCATAGCAAAATGTGGGTAGGTATAAATTAGCTGCACGGTGGTAGCGTAGTGTACCGTAGTTAAGTAGTCACCTCTACTACTACAGCGAATGAAGGTTCGAGTTCCACGCAGGATAAAAAATCCTGTAATCTGATATATCCATCTATCTATAGCCTAATATTTTTAATTTTCTGATCCCGTGGTAATTGTACGTAAATAGTACCTATATACACTTTTATTTAGAAACTCAACGTTGCATGACAAATTCAATTATTTAAAATCATGTATTACTTTCGAGTTTGTGAACAAAACATTCAAAGCAAATTTGTATTAAAAAAATATTAGCCTGTGTTACCTAGAAAGTAGAAAGAGCTTTATACATGGACAAGGCATGTCATACAAATAGCTGTGGACGTAAGCTTGTCAACTGTATCTACTGATAAATCAATAATTGCCAGATCTACTAAAAAATAAACATCTGGTTGTTCCGAGTCCCGGTGTTCTTTGTGTCCGTTGTATGAATGTTTGTTAACTCTCCCCGCGACACAGGATTCATTGCTAGTGCGAGAGATGTCTTTTAAAAATAGCAACAAAAATACAATTGTGTCTACCTCTTTTGGGATATAGGCGTATGTGATATGTATGAACGTATGTAAGTTTAGTTAGGTCGTACAAATAGTTATAGCTCTCGACTAAGTTTAACGTTGTCTCGTCTCGAATGTCGGCATTCAGCTTCATTCATTTCCTAACAGTGACGCTGGAGGCAACTTGGATGATCTATTTAATAAGCCCGCTTTGGAAACTAGTTGTTAATAAATTTGATATGACACTATTGAACTCGTTGTACTGAGCTTTCAACACTAACGGCGTTATTGACGGATAGAAGAGGAAGAAAAGTTATAGTATATATAGTTATTAACTTTATATCGTATGAATAGCTGACCCGCGCAACGGCGCGTCGCGTCGTCTGTTTTGCAACATTTTTCATTGTTGCTCCGCTCCTATTGGTCGTAGCGTGATGTTATATAGCCTATAGCCTTCCTCGATAAATGGGCTATCCAACACAAACAGAATTTTTCAAATCGAACCTGTAGTTTCTGAGATTAGTGCGTTCAACCAAACAAACTCTTCAGCTTTATAATATTAGTATTGATTACACGGATAGCGTAGGGGTTTAGGTAGTACTTTTGACCAACACTACATCGAGTATTGTGGTTTCGAATTGCCACAAGACAAAAATTTGTGTCCGTTGTTTATTTATAAAGTCCCCGCGTTTCGAATTCGATCGTCTTTTTCTACCAAATAAAAACAAAAGAATTAACATTAGATTGAGAAACTATCTGCATACCGCACAATAAATATTCGAAGAATTTGAACTATTCGAATAAAAGAAAAAACAAGAAAGAAAACGTTCTTTATTGCCACAAATAACTACATAATTTTCTTATAAAAAACAACAAAACAATGAATGTGACATTGGTGGCAATAAACGGTCTCCAATCAAGCTTTGTTGTTGCAATAACACTGACGTATTACCGCAACGCTGATTTTCAATGGAGACCATCGTTGCGTACGGATGTCAAGCCAACTGCATATTATAATATATAATTTCATTACATAAATAAAAGTAAGAATAATAATATATTAAAGAATCCACAAAAAAAAAAACAACCCTACCCTACCCTATTCCCTATTCTACTACATCATTATTCATTACATACTTAACATCTATGCATTTATTGTCACATGCGGAGTGGAGATCTAACCCACAACACTCCGCATCGGGCAGAGGCGAGGCCACGTAATGTGGCTCCGGTGTGCTTGCTAAAGAATGTGTACACGGCTCTTTGCGAGTCTATTTTAACTTAATGCATCGCGGCTTGGGGAGGCTCTGCTGCTTCCCATTTAGTATTTCTGGAAAGAGCCCAACGCGCTGTTCTGAAAACTATGCTGAGAAAGCCTTTCGGATTTCCTACGACTCTCTTATTTAGTGAAACTGAATTACTAAGTGTTAGAAAGCTTTTTATACACGAAATAAAACTTTTAACACATAAGTTAGTTTTTACCTCTAGTGACTACGAGGACATGATCAGGAAACGGGTTGTCAAACTTCCTTTTATTAAGACAAATACTGCTTTTGCCAGGCGGTTCTGTGCCTTTATGAAGCCGTATATTTATAATAAAATGAACAGGCTAAAATAGCTCGTTAAAAATTACTTACCTGGACCTACGACGACACCGAGAGCTTTTTAAAGTATATAATGTGATTGTTGCTATTTTACTAAATAGTTTTGCATTTATTTCTTGTTTTTGTGTATGAAATTTGTTGATAATATCGCTGTATTTAATTATTTTAATAGTTTTCTGATTTGTTTGTATTATTATTTAAATATTGTCATTTATTCATATTGGCAAATTGTAATTTAAAGTTTTCCTGCGTGACAGGCTTTGCCTAGTGCAGGACGCTTTGCAAAATCTGACATAACAGGTTCTTTTACAACTTATAAAATCTTGTATATTATGTACATATTGGCAATAAAATTTATTATTATACACAAGCGCGCCATCCGTGCCGTCAAGACAAGAATTTTCGTTCAGTTCAGTAATCCCAATGCTTTTGATGACAATTGGTGTTTTCCAATTGTTAATTGATTATTTAGTTAAGTATTCGCTGCTGCTGATTTTTTGCACGAAAGTAGGTTTTGCACTGATGTCATTCGAATGTTCCTTTATTATTCAAACGTCGTTGTATCACTGACAACGAATAAATCGACATTTGAATACGGGATAGTAAAATTATCGAAGCATTCGATTCTTCGCGTTATAAATAGCATATCGTTTCACTGCACATGGTAGAGACATTTTATCGAGCGGTTTCTCACACCTGTGTAGGTTTCTTTATCGATCGTTTTTTCTCTCTTATGTAAAAGAGCGTTTATGTAGTATATCATATTATGTCTTCAGGATGTATTTTAGAAGGCTATCAGTCTTTTTTTTTATTATGTTATATTGAAAATAATAATTCACGAAATATATTTAAATTCTTTAAGTGCATGTAATAAAGAGTTCTCTTGCAACGTCCATATTAATAGATACATAAACATATTTAACTGACACGAATAAATATATAAGGATAAGCCTTGCATAAATCTTATTTATATCCTCTGTAGAGGTAAAATTAATATATATATGTGTGTGTAAGAGAAGGAAAAATATAACATAATCACACAAAGAAAATCAACAACAGTTTTGTGGTAATATTTACAATATTATAATCTTCTGACTTGATAATTCCGTGGCATAACCTAAGGTCAGGGGCTTGATTCTCGGGCCGCCTATAGTGTTAATATGTTTTCTATTTGGATATTCTCAGTAGCCGCACATAGTTTGGCTAGGCCGCCCACTATTATGTGGAACCTTAAGTCATAACTGGCGAAATGTCGGTGTAATACACTACTGCCTACCCAATCGGCGATACCAAGGCGAGATTTTATAGATGCTATTCAAGAAAGTAAAAAAATAAGCAACTGCATATGTACAATTCGATCACGTATGGGTTATGTAATAATAATTTGTAAGCTGCAGGTGCCACCTGCGCGTCGATAACCAATGTTATCAATAAACAGCTGGTAAAATGAGTAACCAATGGTTATTACTTTAAGATAACCTATTTTACCTGCGAACTGTAGCTAAAGACAGATGGATTAATAGAGACACTAGCCAATTGCTGTGCACCGCGGTTTCACCTGCTTTAAATTATGTGGTTAATTTCCTCGGTGCCGATAGTCGATCTGAGTGGTGTTTATGTGGTCTCGAGTTCGATTCTCGGGTTGAGTAGTGTTATTGCGTTATTCTCAGTATCAACATGAAGTCTAGAACCTTGCCCGATACTACGACTCAGACTCCATATAGAAAAACTAATTGGCTATTAACTTGGCTAACACAGCTTTAAAATAGCTATCTAATAGGAAATACTATACACATATGTATGCTTAAATGTATTACACCCGCATTTTGGTAGTACATTGCCAAATAGGATCTACTAATAATAATTATTTTATTCATATTTGTAGAGGACGCCCTGACCACAAACAAATATTAATATCACAATTCTATATTACAGGAAGAACGCAAAACGGACACTAGAGCTATGGTGGAGCGGGCTCCCTCCAGCGGTCCGCGGCAAAGTCTGGCAACTTGCCATAGAGAACAAACTCAAGATCACACACGATATGTACCAGGATTACGTAGCCAAAGCCAAGCAACGACTACACGAAGCACAGCTCCGCCGCAAACGGTTAAAGGTCAACCAAGACGCCTGCCGCTGCAAAAAGGAAACCGCAGAAGACAAGACCACAAAACTAGACGATATTCTAGCCAAAACTGACGACAGAATTAAAGGTGAAGAAGAAAACAAACCACGACTCGGTATACCCAGGAACTTTAGTGAACAGAATCTGAAGTCGCAGACAAGTGAGACAGGCCCCAAAAAGTGCTGTTCGAAATCCAACCCTAATCTACTTGATTATAGTGACGAATGTTCGATGGAGCTGATACAGTTGGACATAGCTAGGACGTTTCCACACCTCTGTATATTCCAGCCTGGTGGGCCGTACTTCGATGTGTTACATGAACTGCTTGCGGCGTATGTCTGTTATAGGCCGGATATTGGATATGTGCAGGTAAGATCCAGTAATCACGTTTTATCAAAACAAAAAAATTGGTTCAGTTTTTAACTAGCTTATACCTACAGCTTCATCTGCGTTGCTCGAAGTTAAATGCATTATGTGCTCTAATACTATTTCAAGTACTTTCACGAGGTTTCATTTGAGGTACTAGAACTGTATAACGGTTTTACTACACATATTATTACAAACTTTAGAGTTTGCATACTTAAATACTTCTTCTTGCAGACTTTATAAACTACCTGGTTGGTCCTGCGGCATAAGTTTGCGCTTTTGTATGTGGCGATCTTTAGGGTCTCAGGTTCAATTACTAGGTCGCATAGAAACTATGAGACTGACCATAGAGTTGGCAATGTACTTGGTATACGGCAAAAGATTCACCAACTAAGACGTGGGACAAAAACATGACGACGTAAATGTGAATGTTATACATCTCTGCCTATCCTTTCTAGGATATATAGGAGTGCAAATATACATATTTTCATAATTCCAGTCCCAATGAACAGTTAAGTTGCGTGAGCGGTTTCGTACCGCCCGCATGATACGTACTGACGTTACGTGATAAAGCCAGACTGTGAGCTGTGTAAAGCAATTAATATTATTTATATTCGTGGCAGTACAATAGTAATAATTATTACAACCAAGTCATAATTATTATTTACAACCAATAATTACTATCACAAATCGCGTTCTTAGTTCCGTTGATTGGTCAGCATAATTAGGGGGCCATGCCAGTGCATGTGGCGGGTCGGATCAAACAGAAAGGAGCAGGATTCCGTTCCTGGAATGTAGAGAAAAGAAGGAATTGGGGTGTGGTTTAGAGGGGCATGCCAGTGCATGTGGCAGATCGGATTAATCCGAAAGGATCAGGATTCCTTGCCTGGAATGTAGAGAAAATAAGGAACTTGGGTGTGGTTCTAGAACCACACCAAAGTCTCTGCAAAGGGGATATCAGATGTATAGGGACCAGTCCCTACATATCTGATATCCCATATGCTTCGCCCAGAGCGGCACTTGACCATAAAATGAGTTTTCCCTAGGAGAAAAATGGTATACCTTAGGACTACTTAGCACAAATACTTTGGCGTTTTTGAAAAATATCAGAAAAGTATAAAAGTACGCTCAGCAACGTAAGTAGCTCTATACAGTTGTAAAATTATTACTAGAATGAAAAAAAAAATATTATGATTAAACTAACTATTGAAATATTACTGCTATTAAGAACTAACATATTATGTTCTAATATTGAAAGTTAGAGGCAATTAAAATCTCGCAAGTCTGTAAGTATCGATTTATGTTACTGACTGTACGTAGGTACTATCTTTTATTCAAATAACAAACTTTAAAGGTACACATAGTATTGCTTCCACTTGATTTAAAATTTGCTTTCAGTAAAATCCTTTGTCAAGTCGAATTGATCTAGGTATATCTGATCATCAATATTTTCCTATATTGATATTGATCTATAAGATATAAGTCTCATAACATTATAAATCAAAGTGCATGATAATATGTTTAGATACATAATATGTACATTATACACCTAATTTAAATGCAGGATAATTACATTACGACAGGTAATATTATGTACTGTCGTTATTAATAATTACCGTGCAACGTTGTAATTACTGGGACTAAGGATTTCCCCGTCGCTATGAAATATTTTCTAGAACTAAATAACAATTTGCGCATCGTTTATGTTACGTAAACTTGGTTATTGCATGTATTATATATATAGTTTGAACGGTATATTTTTATATATATTTAATGTAAAAGTTATATAAGTAAATTATTCATTCAAACAATAACAAGATAATAACGTATAAAGTATTACTTAGGTTTACTCATACGTATAATGTCTTTGCCTGAACTAGGCGAACCTGTATTTCAGGCAGGTATAGATTATAGGTGTCTACAGCTTCACTTTTTCACTTTCCTAGCACAGTCCAGTTCATTTGCAATTGACATGTCATAATATAGCTGAACAATTTTCTTTTTTACGAATATATTTTTTTGTATATTGATTACTAGCTTATGCTCGCTCGCGTAAAAGTAGGTAAGGTTAAGTGTAACAATACTTTTTTTAAAATAAAATATAACCTGTATTGCTCAGTGATAATATATGTAGCTTGAGAAGAGAGAAGTGAGAATTTTTAAAATCGGTTGTGTAGTCTTTTAGTTACATCATGACAAACAAACAAAAAATCTAATCTTTTCTCTTTATAATATTAGTGTACATGAGGTATATCTGTATTGGTTTGAAATATAGCTCAGTAAACTGAAAGTTATGACAGCAGTCTTATACGTTCAACACCGCGTCACTCCCGTCAGAATCGTTACTTCTTATCAACATTGTTATGGGTGTTTGCCATATAACAATACAATCACCATTGTGATGTCAGAATGGTGATATTTACTATTTTTGTCACGGATATGCGCCATTTAATATTAATTCTACTCGGACGTCAGAATTATATTTTAAAATAGTTCAATCTAACAATATGCAGAAATATTAGCCCTATTTATAAGATGATCTTGCTGAGCACAGGCTTTCATCCAGACTGAGATGAGTAAGGCCATAGCTAAACATGCAGTAGGCTTACTTCTGTTTTTTTACGTGGGAGAATGTATTTACGCATAATTCTCAGCGGGGCAGCGGAGAGGTTATGTCAGGCTCACTTGGGCAAAGATGGGACGTCCCGGGTCCTACCGACGAAACGTATCACGATATCACGACAAACGTATCAGGCGCTCATAGCCAGTTGCACTCACTGATCAGTAAACGATTAGCGAGGTTAAGCAACGTTGGGTGCGGTCAGTCTATAGATGGGTGACCGCTTTGTGGTATTTCATCTGAGCGTCTCCGTGCTTCGGAGGGCACGTAAAAAGTCGGTCCCGGTTGTTGTCAAATTGACAGCAGTCGTTAAGCCATGTCAGAGGCCTACGGGCGGCTTGAACTACTCTTGATAACAGGTTGGCCACTAACCACACCTAAAGAAAAGAAGAAGAACATGTCACGGTGTTCCTCGACGTTACCTATGTCGACGAAGCCTTATCTCACATGCTAGTCCCGATCCGCCGAGGTTTCGGCCTCCGTAGTAGGCTAACTGCTAAAGGGAGACTTAACGTATCTTAAATATATTTTTTAAATTCTGCCATCGCAGTTCAACTTATAAGCTATATATTTTAATATAGGTGAATTTATTATTATTACAGGGTATGTCATTCATAGCTGCCGTCCTGATTCTGAACATGGAGGCGCCGCAAGCGTTTGTCTGTTTCGCTAACCTGCTCGACGGACCTGTGTTGAGAGCTGCATTTACAAGAGATGGAGCTACTATGCAGGTGAAGCATAATTTTTTTATGGGTGTTTTGTATACTAAGTACATTTCGTTTAGTGCTTCAAAGGACTTATCGCCACAGGAGCCAGGATAAAAAGTTTCACTAAACTTTAACTTCTTTTGATTTTCCAATAATAATAATAAATAACGTTTATTTCATAAAATTGATACAGTTTATGTGAAGTCCCTGACACCTGTGCTAGGTGATAAACCTGTGTTATAGGAATCAGTGCCCTCTCCCTTACTTAGGTACAATAATGATCTTATGTAATAAGGTAGACAGAAAAATAATTATAAATGTAATTAGTAAACAAGTGAAAAAAAAAGAAAGAGAACAATAGTGTAAGATTTTAAACTTTAACTTATGTTTGTGAGGGTGTGTGCGTGTATGTTTATGTGTATGAATTTCTATGCGTTACAAGATGTTAAGATACTGTTGTTATTATTTGTTCAGTTTCAACATATTTTAGAGTCAACAACCATGATTGAACACTCTGTTTAATTTTGTAAAGGATAAGTTTATAGATGGTCAGTGCCTTGTTTACTCTATTATAAATTTGAGAGCTTTGCGCATTGAAATGTCTTTGAGCAAAAGCGACATTTAACCATTGGATATACTGGAAACGCAGCTCTTCGGTAAGTTGTATTTCTGCGAAAAGGCAGCAGTGAGTGTCGACGTAAAACAGTACGAAGGATGTAAAGCTGTCGCACTGTGAGAACTTGAGCTTCCGAATACAGTTTAGCAGTTGGACAGTCTCTTTTTTTAAAATTCATTACTTTAAGGACGGCTCGCTGTGACCGTTCCACCTTAAGCATTACTGATTTGAAAGTGGTACCCCATAATGGAATACAGTATGTAATTATATATTCACATAGGGATTGATAAACTAGTGATACAGTGTTAATATCAGCTGAATATCTCAGTTCTTTAAATAGATAAAGTTCTTTAAATAGATAAATAAGTTTCCTAATCCTAGAACAGAGGACTGTCGTTTGTGCTCGCCAATCTAACTTTTCGTCTATGTGAACTCCTAAATATTTAATATCAGTAGCCGTTTTTAGGCTCACGCATTTGCACTGTAAGGAATTTTGACATATATGTGCTTTTATATCTTTTGAATCAATCGGTGGTGTGGGGGAATGAGGACAAATTGAATAATTTTAGTTTTATAAATATTTAGGGTTAGTAAATTAGAGTACAGCCAGTCCATCACCGTTCGCAAAGCATTTTCAGTGTCCTTTTTAGAGTCGTTTCAATCCTTATCACATATTAATAAAGCTGTGTCATCAGCGTAAGTGAAGATGTCACATTGATGGAGCGGTAATTGACACAGGTCGTTTATATATATTTAGAACAGTGTTGGACCTAAAATACTTCCTTGAGGGATACCGTAACTTATAAATTCTTCCTTACTAATAATGGAACCAATTTTGAGACATTGGCTATGGCCACAGAGGTAATCTTTGAAGATATTAAGAGCCATGCCTCGTATTCCTATATGTTCCATTTTAGCCACCAGTCTGGGGATAGAGACGGTGTCAAACGCCTTGGTCGAGTCTAAAAAGACATCATAACATTTCAGGCGATTGTCTAATTTATCGACCAATCTATTTGTAAAAACGATGCCGGCATCTTCTGTTGAAATTCCTGTCGTAAAATCGTCAAACGCTAGCAGTTTTCGAATAATGATGTTTGTTTACTTACTTCGCTGGCTTAGCGACCCAAAGTGGATCTTGGCCTCCGACATTAAAGTGCGCCATTAATTCCTATTTTATGAAAAAAGATACAAGATAAAATATAAAATAAGTCAGACCAATCGAGCACATTCATCTTTTTCAGGTCTTTAGCTAGTTCATCTTTCCAGCGGTATCACGGGCGACCCACCGGATAACGCTCGGTGGGTCGCCCGAGATACGCTCTTTTGGCAGCTCGATCCTGTTCCATTCTTTAACATGTCCGAGCCAGCGAAGTCGGGCAGCTTTTATTTCCCCGATGATATTCGGCTCCGACACGATGTTTATTTACATGTTAGGTATTAATTTGACGTTATTGTATTCTGGTATTGGCTACGCAGTTTTCAGGAACGTGGAATTTTTTTGTAGTCAGAGCTAGAAAAACCTTTTTAAGAATGACTAGCAGGAAAATTTAATGAGTGTAGGATATAGACATAGAATATATTGTTGATTATTCTGAAATATACGGTAAACATTTTGTTTTATGTAAAGCTGGTGTCAGAAGTACAGCCGGTGTAAACGTATACTGACCTGCATGTGCTACAAAGCTGTGATTGTTATTAGTTGAACACCCTTGGTGCATAGCATCATATTAATCATCGTTTCTCCCGCAGCGCCTGTGGAAGGCGTACACGTGCGTGCTGCGCGCGCAGCTGCCGGCGCTGGTGGAGCGCGTGGCGCCGGAGCTGTACCTGCTGGAGTGGCTGTACACGGCCTTCGCCAAGGCCATGCCGCTCGACGCCGCGTGCCGCGTGTGGGACGTCTTCCTACGGGACGGCGACACCTTCCTCTTCAACACCGCGCTCGGTACATATACTATACACAATTATCCACCTGTTATACATTGACCTGGAGCCATACCATACCTGGAGTTTAATCAGTGACTCATTTGACTTGTAATAAGGCTTACGATTTAAGACCATGCATACATTGTATATGTTTTTAAATTGATATCATAGAACGACAATTATTCTTTTACTCCCTACGCATTGTCAGCCCTTCACAGCTGAAATGCAAAGATGGCTTTAATATTTCTGCTCCTTGTTAAAAGTTCACTGTCTCTTCTAAAAGCCTAGCCAAACAAACCCTATTCACTACAGAAACACATCACAAGGTTGGTTGCGTGCGATCTTTTAAGACGAAGGTACTTTCTCAGTCAGATTGTCACAAAAAGGATATTTCGCGTTACCCTACTGCTCTAAACTTTATCAGTCAATCAATAACCCTTCCAATACATGGTTAAAACAGACTATTGAAGGAGCTTAGCTCGCTACCAAATCTACTCCAGCAACACACTGTACTAAATATCTACATTTTTTATCACAGGTGTTCTCCACCTATACCAAGAAGAACTAAAAGACATGGACTTCATCTCGGCCGCCCAGTTCCTAACCAAACTCCCAGAAGACTTGGACACTGAGGCGTTGTTCAAGAGCATATCCACCGTCTCCCTCACAGTGGATGGCATGTCGTTCGAGGAGCTAGCCTCCTGCTGCGAAGTGGACTCCAGCCTCGACGATGACGTCACTGTGAGGTTATGATACAGGAGACCTCCCGCCGAGGCATCCTTCTGGGACCTCGTTGATGCACTGTCGTTTAGAGTTGGGTTATAGTGTGATGGTAATGTTATGCTAATATTGCCGCTTATAAGTATATTAAAGTAACATATAGGTTCAGTATTGCTGTTTTCTGATATATTACCACTTGCTGGATCTGGAGCTTACCATCAAAATCAAAAGCAGAAATATGTTTATTCATGTAGGTCACAAAGTAACACTTATGAACATCATAGTTACACGTATTAATGTGAATTTACATTTACATTTATCTGTTGCCATGTTCAGCAAAGCAAGGGCGTAGAACCAATGACATCATGATTTAAGCAATGTATGTATAATAACGCGTCGTCTCGTTCTCGCGGATTCAATGATAATGCTTTAAGAAGAAGAAGAAGAATAGTTGAAATTATGCTGATACAGACGTTGACTATAACTTTCGTTTTGATCAAGATTTTAATACCAAAATGTGACTTGAATAAGTACACTTTATCGAATGATGGCTATAACTTTTGCTCTATAAACCATTGATGTATAAAATCTAGCCATTAGAGAAACAAACAAATAATTTTGTATCGCGATGGCATCATATCCAATATTTTGTCTTCTTTCTGCAAGCATGCAAGAAAGAGAAGGATATTTGTAAGCGGCAATATTTATGAGGTTGTGTTGTGGAGTGTTATGATGTTATTGTGAATATATGACGTCATTGAGGGTAAGATGTGTTCAGTGTAGTATGAGATTGTTGTCGGAGTTGTGAAGTACCTGTTCTTTGTATTTAAGACATGGTACGGATTTTAAAACATTTTTGATGTGCAAAGATCGCCTGTTTGAGGCAAATTTGTTGGCATTTTATGACTGAGGTATATTGTAGAGATTGTGTATGTATCGCTTTTCAAGTTTATGGATTTGTGAAGAAAACCTATGTTATCTACGTAGGTAAATACTATGAGCTTGTGGTCTGGTTCGTTGTAATGTCTAGGGTTTGTCCAGAGTAAAGATATTTGTGTAGGCTTGAAAATTTTGTTTCTATTTATAATAGTTGTTTATATCATTTCCGATAATAATATATGTAAGTATAATATAATATTATTATTATAATTTTTATTTATCATAATATTTTATATTATTATTTTTCAATTTCTTTTGTCCGAATTTATAATAAATTACAATA
This sequence comes from Catocala fraxini, assembly GCA_930367265.1. NCBI lineage: Eukaryota > Metazoa > Arthropoda > Insecta > Lepidoptera > Erebidae > Catocala > Catocala fraxini. Next base: position 22,050,152 of record OV884039.1, on the reverse strand, counting down.
ATTATTATTATAACAATGTCTATAAACGACTGGTCGTAGTTACTGTAAATATTGATTAAAATATCTCAAACAAGATTATCATGAATCGAGTGTTGAGACTGGTTAGACATCTCCGAATTTATTCACTATTTATGAAACTCGATAAATTCTGTGATTTTTATATAAATAAATAAAAATCACTGTAAATATTAAATGTAATTGTTTATTGCGTGTAACTCAACATATCATAATATTTAAAATAAATTAGTCATTTGAAGTTCAGCCCGTAAACATTATTGGGTTTGTGTTATAACTATAGACAAAGCACGTAGGTAGCGTCATTTCGCTAGGTAGGCAGACAAACTGTCTTGAAATTAACAATTTGTCTGATTTAATATTATAATACTTTCATATCTGCGACAAACTTATTAATATAATAATAAAATAATCATTAATGCATGATTCTTGTCCGTTATGAAGTGCCAAAGCACGCCAGAGCTTTCGATAAGCTTTTCGCTATAATAATATGAGAGTTTGTCGTAAATGTGTGTAGTATATTAATACGGCTACACATCCGTATTTTCATGTATTATATAGATAGTGAAATCGCCCAATTATACCTACGATGAATTTTGAGCGTAAATGTTATTATAGTATAATGTTAATAAAATCATAATTATAGTGTTTTTGTTGTACGGGCAAAACACAACCATCGCTTTGAAACTTTCCACATTAGGTAAATTCATTGTAATATACACACATTATAATTGGTGTCTTGGTAAATTATATATATGTTTGAAGACTATATAAATATTAAAAATAAATATGTAAAAACGTTTTGTGTAGCCGTAAATTTAAAACAAAATATCTATCTTGGTACCTGTTTCTATAAAATATTTAAATTAATACTTTAAGTTAACATTAGACTTATTATATATAAAAAAATACATAATATTATATATAATAATACTATAAAAAAAAAATAACTAAGTTTTTTATACGTTTGATACGAAATATTGTGAATTATATTCGCAAAATCGCGATCACACATTATTTCATATTAAATACGTCAATTTTTATTATGTAGATATCTTTATTCAACTCCAATATAAACAACAATACTTTTTAAAATGATCGCATAAATAAATTGATAGAAAAGGATTTAATATACTGATAATATAGTTAATGTATAATATTGAGAATATTTTCAACACGTGTAGGAGCAATAAGGATGTATAGAATATAATATTAATACTGTCGTTATAATACGATATATATTAATTTATAACATATACAGGTGTCCCAGAATATGTGAATCAAATTGTAACGTGAGATTCCTTAGGTGTGGACCATACAAATGTGATAAAAAAAAAATATATATATATGACACCTGTGTAAAAATAAAAAAATCAAAGATTTTAAAAAAGTACGACTTTTTCAGACTTTCAACTACAGGTACTTCGTTTTTGGCTAATTTCAATTTTCTTTCTATATTATTATTTGTGAAGGATTGATCCGTCAAACAAAAAACTATTTAAAAAAAAAGGATTATTTTGGTGTATTTTTTTGCACCAAAACTTGGATTTTTTTATTTTTACCCAAATGTATAAATTTTTATTTTTTTTATTTGCCCGTATGAAAGTCCTTTCCTAAGGAATCTCCCGTTACAATTTGGTTCAGATATTCTAGCACACCTGTATATTGACTATATATTTAGTGCATATTGCTAAGATATATGTATATGACTTTTTCTATGTTTTTCTTATAGCTACAACGAAACAACCAGAAGTCTAAGTAGTGGATTTCGTTTCGGATATTTCGAATAACATAATTTTCTGTTTCGCAATCTTTCGTGTATCACATAGAATGTCTATATCATCGCAAGTTCCAGTTAAATTAAAATAATATATAATTAATTCAAGCTATATTTTAAACTAACTATATAACTTTGCGATGATTTTTATTGTGATTATGATTGTACATACATAGTTATTATATTCTTATGTGTAGTCAATTATATCGTACTTTAATGATGCAATAGCGGACAGAAATACTCGCAAATTGTGTTAGTATGTGTTGTATGTGTTAGTATGATACATATAATTTTTTTTTAGATATAATTTATATTTGCTCATTTAATATATTAATATGAGAAAAATTCAAAGCGACTGTTAGAACTCTTTGTTAGACTTCAACATAGTCAAGGAATTATTTTATATATTTGTTATAGGTTATACAGCGTGAAACATAAAATTTTGACAAAATTTTGTGACAAATATGATTAATAGAACAAAACAAAAATAAAATGTAAATATAGTGGTCAAACAAAATTGATAAGTAGGTGCAAGACTACGAACATTTAGACTTGTATGATGTAAAGGAAATAGTTTTTAATATGCTTTTTATTTCTGATGATAAAATTTGTATTACTGTGTACGTAAGTAAGTTTAAACGCCGTTAATTCCTATTATTCACTGTGTAACAAAACCCGTCACCTTCATCGTAGGAATATTTCTGCTAGCTATTGCATCTCATATCTTACTATCTAATGTTAAATCAAACAATCAACGAGTAGTGAAACCGGCCTAATAGTTAATGAGAATCGAATCTTTCGAAAATATAATGTTAAATGTAAATAATAATTATATTATACTTTGTAAACGCTGCTTGTATAAAGCACTTTTGATTAAAAGGGGATGATACAAATCACGTTTGAATGTAATATATGTTTCATTATTACTGGAAAATATATTTATTTTTATATACATTTTTCAGAATATATTTTTATTAATTTTATTTTTTAAAAGGTAACGGAACATTGAAATGAATAAGCATGTTTATTGCCGGTCAAGTAATACAAAATATTATTAAAGCGTGTTTCGTTGATATTTTATAATACTGTGTATTTTTCTTGTCTTCTATATTCTTTTTTATAATATATTATATTAATATTAGGGTAAACAAGCAGTTCGATTTTATATTAGACAGCAACTTGCCCAGTTTTTAACATACCAAATTATTTTCATTGCAGAACTAAAATAGAATACTTTAATAAAAAGTATGGTACACATATAAATAATATTTATAACTGCTTTTATATTACTTCTAGATGTGTGTTAGGAATAAAGCTTTAAATTATAACTTTAATTTTAATTTCTTGCCTCTAACATGGTGATAGATAGTTTGATTAACTTATTGCTTAGTAAATTTTATTTGGATTCCATATTTACTTATTGTGTGTTTACATTTTAAGTTTATAATATTCTATACTAAATGTATTCAAATTGAGAAAATTTATATTTTCTGTTTTTAAAATGTTTCCAAAGCTTTACTCTATTTAAACGAAAACATCGACTAAAATTATGAAAAATGCAATGATTAATAAATTTTAAGAAATATATTTCTTTTCAAATTTAAATCTTTTAGTATATTTGTTTGTTAATCTGCATTTCAATGCCGATTCAAATTCTATTTGTGAACTATTATAACTATAATTAATAAATATAATAATCATTATAATTGTATTTAAAATCCTTTTCTATCAATTTTAATAATGAATCTCGCCGAAAATACTTAGAAAATTCATATGTTATATTTAATGAATCTTGATATTCCTAAAATCAGTTTTAATTCATAATTAGGCTTAATTTTTTATGCAAATGTTAAATATCAAAGTCATTTTAAATTGTTTACATATTAGTGTATTTTATAAATTTCAGACTTAGCTATGTCATGGATTGCCGAATACACAATAACTGTTATACGTATAATATTATACATATTGTAAAGTGCGCTAATATGTTTACATTAAAGATAAGGGTGGTTACTGCCTAGCAACAAACTATTGTAATGTATAAATCGAATGTTTTCGTAAGCATATAAAATTTGGTATTTCCTCAAGAAATTAGTAACGATTATAAAAAAGTAATGTATTTATTTATATTACTTTTATATATAAAATACGATTATGAGGGCTTTTTGATCCCAAATCAGACAAGGTTTTTGTTAATTGTATTTCGGTGTAACGAAATTTTCAATAGCAATTCAAATTTTGGTTGTATTCTCACATCTATTTTACGGGAACACTTTATGTACCTACTGAAATTTGAATGTGGGGCACAAACCTGCTTAGCTTTTACAATTAAGCAAGCGTGGTGATAACAATACTACAAATTTCTTGTTTTAAATTTTATTAGTTAGGTACAAATTGAATGTTACAAGTCTGTAACATTCAAGAAACATTCGATAACATGTTGTAGGTCAATATCCACCTTTAATATAACAGTTGTGATGTGGACTGATATTACTAATTATAAATAATGCCATCTCAATAGATAGTAATATTATTGTAATTCTCATTGTAAATAAATTATATAAGTGTATGAATTAATTCGGCCCCAATACAGTACGAAATTGTCATGTAATTTAAAATGTAAAATAAACATCTATATGAAATTTTATTGGTTTTACTTTCATTGTTTATAATTACCCTGCACATCTTACCTATTCTATCTTATCTATAGGTACTGTGTATTAAACTTGGTGCAAATCAACACATACTTACATATAGATAAATTTAGTCAATATAAGAACAAAATAAATATTGAGTATCAAAGATAATATTTGTGATATTGCGTCATTAGTACCATGGCACAAGATTGCGGTCTAGTTTATGGCCCAACGTAACGGTTCGATTCCCAGGTTACAAAATTTTATTAGAATTTTCTATTAATGAGTCAATATAAAATATCTAGATACAATAAAAAAAGTATTGTGCCTGGGTACTAGGATCCGAGCGCTGATATAGTAGGACCGCAAACCTAATGCGGCAGCCGATTACCGCTAGTTGGGCCCTATAGTACACGCACATAGCACGTAACACCAGATCAGCATCTTACGTCAGAACTAAAGCGTACGTTTCGTATTGGAGATATTTACTGCACGGATGACTTGATGATGAGTGGTTTAAGTAGACAATAATTTGTGTAATCTATTATTAGTTGTTCCGAGTCTGGATGTTCTTTGTGTCCGTTGTTTGAATGTTTGTAAAGTCCCTCGTCATACCGAGTGCGGGAGTTGTCTTTTATAAGAAAAAATAAAATATTGATGCGCAGTACGCCTGTGTTGTCTGAGTTACTACGCTTAGATGATGGGCAAGCTGTCACGGGAGGTCAGCTGGAGGTTCCCCAAATAATATATTCGCGGTAATGAGCCGAACAGGTGATGTACCGTTAATGCCTGATTGACAGTGAGGATGATTAGTCAATGTGATGCCCTTATGAGAATGAGTAATAAACGTGTTCACGAAATTGTCTTGGCTCTAACGATTTTCAGTGAAATATATTTGTTTTAAGAAAGAACAAAATTTATATGTCATTGTCGGATAAATTTACTTACAAACCAATATATTATGCATATATTCACTCAATATACGAGCAGCTTTGGTAAAGAAATCCAAACCTTTAAAAATAAATAAAATAAAAATAAAATTTAGCACCGTTTTAACACTGTTGGGCCTTTAGCTAAGGTATTTAAATCACTGTTGTTAGCTATTCTCTGCCAATCCCTTTCTAATATGTTCAATATACCTACATCTTAAAATAATTAAATACAAAAACAATATTACTTAAACTAATAAACAAGGTACCCGTTTTTATACAATTCATCACAGAATGTAGATGTAGATTACTTCATTATATTTTTAAAATCGTTATTGAGTTATAAATGTTGTAATTAGGTATATAATAATTAGATATGCTTATATCTCGACTATTAACTATCGACAAAGATGCAATGCTAAGAGGTTATCGGTTCGGTCGTTACGTAAAAAGTGCGGGCAAAGTTTAGGAGCCCGTAGGATATGTTTGTTGAAGTAAATTTTTTACTTATTGACTGTATTCGTGGTGCGGTGTTGTAAAAGTATTTGATAGTCTAGTGGATTAAGTCGCATCTCGGTGCGAAGTTGTATTACGACTGCGCCGAGCGTAAGACATATAATGACAGAGCTCGTACGGCGCATATTCAAATCGGCGCGCGGCCGCCATAGTAAAGTTGTATGGATGTGAAGTGCTTTTTTGATAAATATGTATCTTTATTGTCAACCAATAACTTAAATATTTGGGACGGACAAATTGTAATATAATTATTTATGGTTCGTTTAAGCTGTAAAATAGGATATATTTCTACTGTTATTATCTTAAATCGTGTAACACGAGCTTACGTTTTTGCATTTATCGTGCAAAGGTCTAATGGCATTTTGTTCGAAAGTTTGATCCACGGCGTACATGAACCAAATATGGCAGACTATACAGAGAATTGTATTTGAAACACAATGGTATAGGTCACACTCTTGCAGAATATGGGAGAATTGAAAAAACAGTAAAACAAAACTTAAACGTTTAGATGGGAAATATTAAAAAACATAAAAAAAGAAAAAGGGAAATAAATATAAATAATAGTAATAAATACATAATGAAATTTTAACTGCCTCCGTTGCGCAGCGATACTGAATGCGACTGCTGTGCATGAGGGCTCGGGTTCGAATCCCGGGTCGGGCCAACAAAAAGTTATTGGGTTTTTCTGAAAGCACGTAAAGCCGTTGGTCCTGCGCCTGATCTCTCTCCGGTCGTGTCGGATTGCCGTCCCATCGGATCATGAGAGTAGGGAACAGAGAGTGCACTTGTGTTTGCGCACACACTTGTGCACTATAATATCTCCTGCGCAGATGGCCAGTCTCTGTTAAGACTGGCCGCCGTGGCCGAAATTCGGTCTGGAGGACATTATTAATATATAATAATATAATACATTATAAACAAAAAAAAATTATAATGAATAATAAAAATAATAATATAATATATTATAAACTTTAACATTTAAACTTAAACATTTACATTTTGATGGGAGACATAAAAAAGCATTAATAATGACAACTATTCAATATTATTCAATGTTAAATTTATTTTTTCCCCTGCTGATATAAACAAAATAACTTAATGGAATTGAAGGGGTGATTAATAAGATTTATTTAGAATACATTTGATTTTCGTACGCAATCTTTCATCAACCGAGTCAAATATGCCCAATGACCTTTACGTAATTTTGTAGGCGAAAATATTGAATATTTTAAGATTTTTACACGAGGTAATTGCAAACACATTCATTGTTATGGTAAATGTATATTTAATATTTGTATTAAACAAAAAGTGTTGATTTTATTCACTTAACTGTGACCGCCTGTTTTGGCACATTTCGCTCGGCACAGTCTTAAATTATATCATTATCTTGCCAAGAGATTGTTGTGCCGGAAAACTGGCCGAAAGACGCATTCAAACTGTACCAATTGACGTACATTAGTGATAAGTTATACCTAAGGTTAAGGTAAGCCTTTCCTGAGAAGGTTCAACATGAACTTAAAATCCTTACTTCCTTACTCTTACTTATTATAAATGTGAATGTGAGTTTGTATATTTGTTTGTTTTTGTTACGCTTTCACGCCTTAACTACTCAATAAGTCATCATGAAATTTCGCATATACGTAGTCTGGGGTACAGAATAAGACAAAGGGTTTCTTTTATCCAGGAAAAAAATACTGTTACTAACTCAACCTATGTTTAGGCGAGCGAAGCCGCGGCCAAAATCTAGTTGATCTTATGAATAATGCATGTCATGCATTATGCTGTTAATATGTAAGGGTACATGAAAATGAAAATCTGTAGGTGGATCCTCTGATCCACCTACAGATTTTAATTTTCATGTACCCTGTACCAAACCATGTACCTGTACAGTACCATGTACTGTACCAGACCATGTAGATTTATCTCTATAAATCTACCTGACAAAGAAGCCTGACATCGTCGCGCCAGCCTGCTTGTGACCACGGCTACTGCAACCTGGCCGAAACATCAATCCCTTAAAAAATGTATGTAATACTGAGCATGATTGCATCATCCGTTTATTTATGATAGCCCGTACTAAAATAACTAACTATGTCAATCAACTTCTCAATCCAGACAAAAATATCCAGATGATTATATCTGGATTTGAGATCTCCGTACAAAAATATGCTAAGTTTGGAATTGTTGTTGTGTATTGTGTAATAGTGTTTACGCCTAATAGGTAAGTACATACTGTACCTTTGTTTTGAATTAGACAGATCAACAGTTAAACTGTCAGTAATAATAATTACATTAACCTTAATCCAGATGATTAAAGTGAATATAATTTATTTAGGTACACGAGCACGCAAATTAACGGAAACTATTAATTTATTGCAACGAATGCATTTCATTGCCCTTTATTAGTATTTATTTCAGTATTTATACTAATACATGATACGCCCAGACTTCAAAATAAACTGTCTAAACCTGGACACGATTTGTCCCACATTGTAAGGAAGTAACCTACTAAAAACGGAATGTCAATAAGTTGCAATAAAATCGTTTCGATTTAATAAACTATACGACTTAATCTGGCAGTGCTTGGAATGTTAATCATAATTAAAACCCTTTTGTGTCTAGCCACCGGTGTGCCGTTGCGACTTAAAAGGATAATGAGCGATTTTCTGCTAGATTGAGGTACTAATACTAATTGTATGCAAGAGTTTCTACGATCTTATTAACAAAAAAGCTTTTTTTTGAAATTAAACTGCTATATACGGATTTTCTATTTACGCGAATATTATTCATTGAAATTAAACAATCAATGAATAATATTCGCGTAAATAGAAGACAATATAACGAAAAAGCTATTACCAAAGAATTTATAATATGTTTACTAGTTAATTAAAATACTTAGTACGTCTAATAAAGTACTTAATAGACGTTCTGCTTTAATCATTATTTCGCATCCTTAATAAAACAGAGACTTATCTCAGTATTTTTGGTTAAACAAATTTGAACTCTATTGAAAAGATTTAACACAAATATAATATTAGAATTTAACATATACAATTAGAGTTTAAATTGGCTTACTTTCAAATTTCGAGTTAAGTCGCTGTTTTATTAAGAATGCGATTTGTATCTAAACTTTGTGTAAATATTGATTATCTCCAGCATTAGGCAAGTTAACATTTTCATAAAAGCTTTTTGTTTGTGTTAACTAACAGTAACAGTCTTCTTGAAGACTGTTAGTTTATTTTTAATGCCAACTCCATTCGTGGTATCTGAATGCTAAGTGCCTCGTACCCCTAATCTTGAAAGTTGAATTCTCAAGCAAAATATATTTGGGATTTTTCAGACAGAACCTTTTACGTAACATTACATAATCTACAGGTATCCTTGTCTATATTTTAGGGACCAGCCAAAGACTTCAGACTAGGCTGTTGTGAACATTTAAATATAGTTTACATAAGATGTTCATATCTATAAGATATCCTAGTGACAAGTTAATTCAGAGATAAACATGCATCAAGGCAATTTAAAAAGTTTTATTTATGTTTATAAAAACCATCATACTATAATCGCTGTTTTTAGTGTGGGAGTAGGTTGTAATATAACTTGACGGTGAGATAGTATATTGGAAAGTACTTTAGTAATTTAATATATTCTACACATTCATGTTCAACGAAAACTTCAACCGTTGCCATGGCAACGATTATGTTTAATATACGTGAAGCAAAAACTTTGTACCCCTTTTTACGAAAATTGCGCGGATGGAAGAATATGCAATTTGGCACAGTTAAAGTTTATATGGAGAAGGAGGGGCGAATCCTAATATTTTTATAAAATATGGATTAGAAATACATTAAATTAATAAAAAAAACACTACACGCATTTGACACAAGCAGTCGAATCGCGTTCGTAGTATTTCGACATTGTTCGGTTGACTTCGTAGAATGCTTCTTAACTATGGTTACGTACATAATTATGTATGTGGAGTAGGTAGGTGACTAAATAAAATGTGATTATAAGGGTATAGTTATAGACAATAAAACCTAGCTTAATAACGATCAAATTTAAAATTTTAATAAACTATACGTGAATTTCGACTACGTGGCGACCGCTAATAACTTTTATTGCCTGTATCATGATAACTAGAGGAACACGATTATCTACGGCTGACGTAAAATATCTACTTGCCTCCACGAACTTATGTTTGCAATGTAGAAATACAACGTGATGCAAAGGGATAATTAAATAATATTTATACTAGACCAAGACAAACATCCATGTTCATGCACACAAATGTTTGACTTGTGCGAGAATCGAACCCGCGACGTCAGACGTGGCAGTCGGTTACAGTAACCACTACGCCATCGAGGCCGACAAACTTCTTAACGCTGTATACGTGCCCGGGCAAAAGCTAGCGCAAAATATTTAAGATATTATCAGTGCCCTTTTAAAAACAACATTTTATTGCTGATTCAGAGGCTTTTTACCTGAGTAGACAATGCCAAACGATGTTAATACATATTATCGGATTTGTGTGCACTATATTTTAATCTGCTAAATTGACATAAAGTGTGCTGAATCACACACAATGTCAGTACTTTATAAATAGGTATGCCTGATGTTGATTGAACTCGATCAGATGTGATGTGACGCTAAAAAAGCAATACCTACTTACAAAACTATTTTTCTTTGTAGGGGCGTAAATCTGCTGCATTGAGAGTAAGCAGAGATTGTACTTGCACCAATGATTCATATTAAAATTCATTATTTAATTTACTAACTTATGTAGAGGTCATTTCTAACTTTCTAAAGAAAATCATAACCTATTAAACTTGTGTTGTCTATAGTCAGTGGTATTAATTTTAAAATAAAAATTGGAATTTGAAAATATTTTGTTAGTATTGAACAACTTTTACCCTAGTTAACAACAGACGCGCGCGTGAACTAAGTTTCCAGAGCTTTGACGTCACCCACATTAAGAGTTTCATTTGAATTTCGTCACGATCAGCTTACTCTCAACCTCCCATTTCAAAATACACTCTATTACTAGAAAATAGAACAGAAAATTGAACGGAACCCGGTGATAAAGACGCCTCTGTAACTGACCACGCGAAATAGGGGTCCGGGAGCTAATCGCTAGAGCGCATGCGCGAAACTCTGGGGTGACTGACAGTCTGATTCTGTCCACGCGACCGGCAGCCAAACATTCCCGATTAGTATTCATAATAAATGAAATTAATTCTCCCTGTGAATAAAATAAAGAAAAATGGCGGCAAAGACGAAAGAGAACGAGCCCGCGGAGATGATCAGGCTGATTGAGAAAATAGTAAGTACCTACTATTTAAGTAATGTCATGTTAAGGTCATAGTATTTGGGGTGGTTTAGTGACGCAAGTGGTCTTTAAGGTTCAATTTCGTTATAAAGTTGTTGTGTAATTCTTGTAATCGAGTGTAAACTTATATTTTAACTGAATAATTATAATAACCTGAAAATTTGGTTAAGGTTTTTTTTAAATTGCGGATATGTAAATAGTTCTATTAAATATAACAGTGAGTTTAAGTTACTATAAGTATCTCATAACTGATGATCTTAAAACACATTTATTATTATTATTATTATTTGTTGCCTTAACCTCATCCGTTTGAGTGATAATATAATCAATCAATACAATTTATAAGTTAGGTACTTGAACAAATGACAGCATAGACGTATTTTTAAATTATCATTTTATTTCAATAAGTAGGTACAATTAACGTAATAAAAATATCTGGCTGGCAAACATTATGTATTATCTATAAAAGTTGAGATGTTGTTATTTAATAAACGACATGAACGTTTTCTATATTCGTGTGATCCACAATTTTGTCTCGAATCCAATGCATTAATAGAAGTTAGGAAGAGAGAGAGAATTTGAATGAGATGATTTTATTACATTTGACTTTATCAAACTTTGTTTTTTTCTGCTTTTGATTTCTATTAATGTTCTTAAATCGAGAAGAACTCCGGTTTTCATGTGTGGAAAGCAATATTCATGACCTATAAAATGTTTTACATTGAGTAGTCAAGTCAAGTTATACAAATTACAAAACACTAGAATTTGAAGTAAGGTTGGTTTAACTAACCTTGGTTTTATAGCTAAACATTTTTAGCTAGAAATTATCATATATTTTTATTGTAATTCACAAAACAGATGTACAATTTCACATGCAGTAATTTATAGTGATAATTTACAAGATCTGATTGGCATCTACTAAATGTGAATCTAGCATGCGTTTATAGTAAGACGAAAAAAATATCAGCATTTGCTTCAATATTTAACTGCTATTGAGTGATAATTATTATAGTGATACGTGATTTTATTTGGGAATTTTCACTCTTAGGCAACTTATCTTTAACTTTAGTATACGTTTATAGCTTGAAAAGTTAGATGTACCTATGCACCTATATTTAAATATACTAGCGGTCGCCTAATGGTCAAAATTCGGCCAAAATTCCTAAGCTTGCTACTTTGTTTTCTTTTTTCTTTATTACATATAAATAAGGTATAGGTAACCACAGTTACAAAGAATTGTACGACGTCAGACGAACAATGTCGAAATACTACGAACGCGATTCGACTGCGTGTGTCAAATGCATGGTTGTGTGCGTGTAGTGTTTTTTCATTAATTTAATGTATTTCTAATGCATATTTTATAAAAATATTAGGATTCGCCCCTCCTTCTCCATATAAACTTTAATTGTGCCAAATTTCATACTCCTCCGTCCGCGCAGTTTTGGTAAAAATGGGTACCTACAAAGTTTTTGCTTCACGTATTAATATATAGATTATGTCGCTATAGAATTCAAAGCATTTCATGATTCCAAATGTTCTCTTTATTGCGAGTTAAGCAATCCTCACTAATATTACCAATGCAAAAATTAGATTTTATTTGTTACGCTTTTACGTCTTATCTTATCTTATGTGGGGGCCAGTCAGTGCAGACCGGCGACACTTCGACCCAGTGGGATCTTTTGTGTCGACACTCTCCCAATAACGACTGCTACAGATGTTTATGGCAGCCGGGACCGACGGCTTAACGTGCTCTCCGAGGCACGGAGCAGGCGATAATTGTCAATCAATACGCACATAATTTAGTCATATAACTTCTGAAAGTCAGAGGTGCGCGACGTGGGCTCGAACCCGAGACCCTCTGTATTGCAGTCTGTTAGTCTCCCCACTGAGCTACGTCTTAACTACTCGACCGATCATCACGATAGTAATTTATTCATAAAATCGGGATTAATCCGAGTGATGCTGCGGGAATCATTTAGATATTATTTAAATGTACCTAATTAAGGGCCAATTATACAATCAATAGCTAAAATTAAAATTAGTAATCTTTTATATAAATGCCATCGAGACACCTAATCTATTCCTCACTTAGTGGTTTAACTGGTGATTTAAACATCACTTCTGAATAGGATATAAACATTCCCATATTATAATATCTATTCAAGTTTCATATTTTTAATTTAAGTAAGTATCTATACATAAAATTGTACTGTACTTGATAATGGACAGGGTTTCACGGCAAGTGCGACCTTTTTAATCGAATCTATAATAGGACAATTAGCCTGAATCTAGACACAATGAAAAGAGCATATTGCCTGGACCCCGCCTACTGAGCGTTGCTGGAGATAAACGGTTTAAATTTTACATAAGTTATAAAATGTTATAGACGTTACCTTTGTGAAAGAAAATAAATAAAATAATTATAACAAAAAAACAATTTATTCTATGTGTGTACTTAGGTACCTATACATACATACATACATAGATTCACGCCTGTTTCCCAGAGGGGTAGGCAGAGACTACGGATTTCCATTTGCTACGATCCTGACACACTTCTCTGGCTTCATTCACTTTTATCACATTCCTCGTACACGCTCGCCGGTTTAAGGTGCTCTTAGGTACCTATATGGTATAGTATTTCATGTTGCTTTCGTAATTTCGCACAGATTCATGTTGACGTCTCCATGTCTTTTTTTTTCTATAACTAGCGATACGTGTTTTAAATTACTAGTATTGTTGTTAACCCCTCCAGCTAAGCTAGAATGCTTGTATTAGGAGTAGGTTCACGTTGGTAGTACAATGGGTGGGATTCGAACTCACGACCTCTCGTTCGCAAGTCGAATGTCTTATCCATTGGGTTACCGCCCATAATATAAGTAGGTGTTTGTCTACCATGAGTAGCAATGCAACGATATATCGAATATTCAATAATATCGATAATATTGACCCTAAAATATCGATATTTTTATCGATATCTAACCGTCATCGATACGATATTATCATATCGACAAGAAATTAAATATCGATATCCAACGATATATCGAATATTCGTTAATATCAACCCTAAAATATCGATATTTTATCGATATCTAACCACCATGGATATTACGGTATTATCATATCGGCAAGTAATTAATCGATAGGTATTTATTGTTTGCTTCTTTACCCACTTCTACTACTAATTTGAAAGTTCTGAATTATCGATAATATCGCATTGAAACTCTCGATATTATTGTTTATCGATATTTTCAGGCCTTCGATATAAATATCGATATTTATATCGAAATTTTCGTCTTCTTGCAACTTTAACCATGAGTACCGGGGTTAGCTTTTCGGGAATTTCTGAGTAGCAACACAGTTCGTGACACTGTTGCTGGTAGACGCATGTTATATTATACAGGCTGTTCTTAATATGTGGGGCTTGAAACACAGCTGTTGTTGGGCAAAACTATAACTATACACTTTAGTTATTTACGTATAATGGAATATGACCGATAAAAACATAGGTACACAAAAGACCGGAGTTTCCCAACGACGCTTTTTGAATTCGTTATATCAACAGTAGTTCTAGAACAATTCGTCGGTATCCTAACTAATATTATAAATGCGAACGTGAGTTTGTTTGTTACGCTTTCACGACTTAACTAATTGACTGACTATCGTGAAATTTCGCATACATGTTTTCAGAATTACAAAAAAGGACATAGCATACTTTTTACCACAGTCCTCGAGCGGAGCGCGGGTATAAGCTAGTATTAAATAACTCCAAAGTAAGAAAAAAACTGACCTACCTACACTTTATCAGATTGACTGCGTTGCTTTCGTTCTAAGAGAAAGCTCGCACGCTAAGGTAATTTACTGCGCCATGAAGATATCGTACGGTACCTAATACATACGTATAAAGACTAGTCCCTCCTTGAGACAGTACCGTCTACATACGTATAAATAACTGATCTCACCTTGAGACAGAGACTACAGATTGCCACTTGGAACAGTCCGGACAAAATATATCCTGTGTTTCAATACCTTCAAGCACTTTCATGAGCTCTTACCATCTGTTAAAGTATACATTATTGCATACATAAGAATAAGAGAAAAGTGTCCCAGTGCAACAATGCTTTGGAAGATAATAGTAAAAGTAATATCCTTGACTTTCTTCCAGATCGTTTACGTATCTGATCTGGTTCAAGAACGACCACCTATGTCCGCCCAATCACTTATCCTATATCCCCATACCTTAAAGTGTATATTATTGCAAACGTAACAAGGAAAAGATAAAATATGTCTCTAGCTCTCGTGCATACAATAACAATGGTTTAAATATGATAGTAAAAGTAATGCCCTTGGCCTTTTTTCAGATCGTCTACATCTCTGATCTGGTTCAAGAACGACCGCCTAGGTCTGCCTATTCACTTACCCTATATAATTTCTAGGTCAATCTTTTGTGCTCTTTTCACTTGTTATACCTTTTTTATCCTTACTTATATTATAAATGTAAATGTGAGTTTGTTACGTGGTCACGCCTTAACTACTAGACCGATCATCATAAAATTTCGCAAACGCATTGTCAGGATTACAGTAAAGAACATAGTGCGCCTTTCAACCAGAAAAATGTACTGTGCCCCAAGGATAGATAAATTACATAACCTATCACCACGAAGACGTGGGCAATATACCTATATTTCTTAATTTTCTGTCCAATAATATTAAATAAAACGAACAAATGCCGTTGGATCAATGAATAACAATTTATTGCACTTTAAATGTCACACGATATTGAAATTCCACAGTATCCTGTTGCAGCTGCGAGTTAAACGAATACCTATCGTACTGCAGATACCTTCATAAAAGCTTAAAAGCTTTTGTACTTTATACTTTATTGAATTTTCTGTCTAGTTGAGTATTGTTATTACTTGCGAAGATAGAAAATTATATTAAAATACGTTGCTATGACGATCCTTCGCTCTCAATGAGGAGGCGTTTCTCCTTTAATATATTGGCTTTTATAATTGACTTCGAGCTATCTAATGGTTAGCAGTCTGTGAAGTCCGATAGTGGAGGTCTAATTGCTGATAACGTGAAAATGGTCTAATGTTGACGTCCTTCTAAGATAGCTTTCACATGGTGAATTTGAATGATTGATACTCTAGTTTCTTTAAAACAAGTATCTGCATCACACTGTACTTTCTGTTAAATGTAAAGTCATATGTCCAAGGCACATCTTTTGAATACTCAGAAACTTTAAAACATAATTCGCACTCTTAATAAAACAGCGACTTAACTCGAAATTTGAAAGTAAGGCAATTTGAACTCTAATTGTACACGTTAAATTCTAATATTATATTTGTGTTAAATCTTTGCAATAGAGTTCAAATTTGTTTAAACCAAAATACTGAGATAAGTCTCTGTTTTATTAAGGGTGCGATATGTATATTGTTATTAGTCCAGCGAGATATTACGGATGCTTTCGCAATTTCTATTCTATCTTATGTAGCTTTTGCCACTATGTTTACGTGCCCTGACTCAGGGGGACCCTTAGCAAAAAACGTTTCGATTGCATCGGAAATATTTTCACAAGGCTTTTAGACAGTTCAGTAATATTAAAATAAAGGATATAAATAAAACAACTATTATATAATTCGCAAGTAATCATATTGTTCATAATTTATAAAGTACACAATTTAAATCTGCGTTTTGCACAATGCTTGCAGTCTAGTAGTCTGACGACATTTTTGCGCTAAAAACCGCAATTAACTGAGTTGCGTGCGTTGGAGGCTAGTTGGAGGTGTGTCTGCCCTCAGCCTACCGGTTGCGGGCCTTTCTACGTAAACGTGACGTCAGAACTGGCCACTCGACTCCAACAATCCGTTCATTGACTTGTCCAAGTATCGTTAAAGATGGTGATTTATTTTTTATACGTGGCCGGAGCGGCATCGTTTCCTTTCTTGGTGTCGTCGAAAGCATGTCCACTTTCGTGACAAGGTTTTCCCGTATGTGCTGATACAAACTGTTGGAATAATTTTGATGAATTTTACTGTTAAGATAGCATGTTGAGAAACATACAGGCCTCTTATGATTAATGACTGACTAGACTAATAGGAAAGAGATGTGGTGAGGTTACTAGTCTTCTGCTGAAAGCTAGCACTAATATAGCATATTTCATAGGTAGGTAATTCTACTGCTGAGTAGGTTAATAGGCCCCTAACACAATGTTGTTTGTTCGTCATCTCTTTAGAAGGAAGGTATCGGCTCCCTTAAAGACGAATTTTTAGTGTAAATGACTGCGGATCATGAATTCTCCGTGGCCTCCCCGTGACCATGGCTGCTGAAAAGCAACCGAAACGTCGGGGAAAGTGTAAAAATAAATTAAATCTAAATAGTTTAATAATAATTTAATTAGCTTAAAAATTAGTAAAGTTTAATAGTAGAAGTAGTGTAACAATTTTCAAAATTTTGTAATAAGGTCTCCCCGTGACCATGGCTGCTGAAAAGCAACCGAAACGTCGGGGAAAGTGTAAAAATAAATGAAATCTAAATAGTTTAATAATAATTTAATTAGCTTAAAAATTAGTAAAGTTTAATAGTAGTAGTAGTGTAACAATTTTCAAAATTTTGTAATAATGTGTCAAATAAACAACGCGGTAAAATCCGTATATAGCAGTTTAATTTCAATGAATAATATTCGCGTAAATAGAAGACAATGTTATGAATTCCTGGCTTCGAATATTTTTCAGCCAAGATATTTATAATAGCAGTTCCGCTTTAGAAAGTTGGTTGTGTTGCGCAACCCCGTGCTTCGGCAAATATGTAAATCTGTTGGGCCTTCACGTAATATCTCCTCGTGATATCTCCTCATGTTTGATTGCCGTCCCATCGGACTTTGAGAATGAGGGTATAGAAAGTGTACTTGTGTTCGCGCAGAGTTGCAGATGGTTAGCTTTATTAATATATGGCCGCCGTAATTGACATTCAGTTTGAAAGACATTATAAGAATGAAGATGGTTTCCGCTAAAATTACATTCTCAGGTTACGCAAATTTCCAAGTTTAAGCGCGGGTCCACAATCTGTACTTTCTCCCTCTCTCCCTAGGTATGTATCCCACATGGTGGTGGGTCAACATTCCTGCTTTTGCTTTTCCACTTCGCTGTAAACTTTACTTCGCACTCCTTAATATCTCTTTGCACTTCCTGGTTTTGTGTCGGCGTCTGAATCTACGACCAGGGCGGAAAGTTGCAGTGCCAAAGTACCTACGTAATCTGGTAGAATAGTCTCGTGCAAAATATTTACTAAAGAATTAAAAATATGTATTAACATTTCGGGAGCATTTCATCATCGGCACTTCCATAATTACGTGCTCAACTCCTTATCTTTATTATTAAACGTTGTTTTGATCGAAGCCACGAGATTACAGGAAGAGTCACCAGTTTATCTTCATTATCGTAAATTGTGTAACCTGTTAAACTAATTTGGACTCTAACGCCATTGCATAAATCTTGATTTTAAATACGGCTAATGTTTACGTCAGTAGGTATCTATGCGTAGTACGCCCACTTGTGAGTTTGGAAGCGAGAGTCGTGGGCGTGGGGTAAATTGTTTAAACGTTGAAGGTCGATATCTATTGTTTGGGATAAATATAGCTTTACTGAAATATTTCGCACTAAAATCGATTGAAAAGATCTTTTTATGAATATTTGTATAAGTATATATGTATGCCCAATTAAGTCAGTTTATTAGAACTATTTCAAGGGCTCGTGGTGGCTAGTACTTAACTTACAAAGTAAACTTTAAACTAGTATAAATTTATTAGAATATTTATTAATCTATTGCCTAAATCTTAATAGTGTCACCGCTATATAAAGCTATCGACAAGTTAAATGGTTTTGTAATAACGGGGAAATCAATGGACCGTGAGGTCAGTATTATTCACGTCATAGATGTTTGTTCCACAAGTCGCAAAGGACAATGACTCTCATTTTATCTATTGTCCTGTTATTCATAGCTTACTTTGACACAAATACTTGTAAGTTTGCACAGACAAAGCTCGCAGACAAAGATATGATATGTAAACAATTCGCATAAGTATTACTAGGATAGTTGAATTGAAAACATTTTAGCCTTCTATTTCTTTAAGCGATGAACTTTTGACATACCTACATAAGTTTAGTTGTGTAGTAAATAATGTAGTGAGACCAGCGATAGCTCAGTAGGGAGACCAACAGACTGCAATGCAGAGGGTCTCGGGTTCGAACCCACTTCACGCACCTCTGACTTTCGGAAGTTATATGATTTTTCGAAATTATGTGCGTATTGATTGACAATTATCGCCTGCTCCGTGCCTCGGAGAGCACGTTAAGCCGTCGGTCCCAGCTGTCATGAACATCTATGGCAGTCGTTATTGGGAGAGTGTCGACACTGGGTCGAAGTGTCGCCGGTCTGCGCTGACTGGCCGCCACATAAGATAAGTTAAGATAAGATAAATAATGTAGTCAAGAACTGACGATGATATCCTAAACTGAATATAAATATCGTAATTTAACACAATGAGAACTTTAAAAGCAGCTAAGTAGTACTCTTATTGCTTTACGGTGAGTACATCTAATTTATTTTTAAAGTTCATAATAGATTGACTACGAAGATTAAGGCTTAGTGGTTCAAGTCGTTATCTCACCACTACCAATATGACGAGTGTTGTGGGTTTAATCTTCACGCTGGGCTAATATTTGTGCGATCATCACAGCGACTCCTGTTTTTAAAGGAAAACTCTGGTGATAGGTACTAAAGTTCACCTACAGTAACTATTTACCATCAAATGGACAACATGCTTAATAGCGAACTAAGTCGCTTATAAAGTAGGTAGGTACTTTTGTTTTTACAAAATAACTACCGCATTGGAAATCAAAACCCATGTCGCGAGGCGTTAAAACGGACACAAATTACTCTCAGACTCTGTACATCACACAAATTATAATTGTCATGTGTGGGATTTGAATTTGTCCACTACGTCAGAACGTAGACCAATTGCGTCAGTTATATCAACAAATTCCACATAGCGCAATGGCACGCGCATAACGCCTGTTTGCCTTATCCATCGTCCAATGTCCCCTAGAGTAATCAGAATCACTAACACTCTAAGATCATAAGCAGACCGATCACATAAACTGACCTGCACTCCAATAAGTTTTAATTACGGTGCTTGATTTACGACATGTTTATAATAAACAAGGTAATTGTATATAAAAAGAAATCTGCATTAAATGCTAATCAGCGGCAATCACGGTAAGGTTAATGTTATCAATGATACGAGAGGCTATTAGCGCTCGGTGACCCATTTACTTAGTTGTGACTAGAGCTGTGATATGCCGTCAACAATCTGTGATTTATCGTATCGTGATAAAGGGATATTACCGAATGACTTTAGGTACCAATGTGGAGTAGTACCACAGTATACTAAGAACAGTAGTTTATCTTAGACCGCTCGGCGTGTTATTAGCCTACTCTTGCGTTGGCGTTTAAGGTTGAGGCCATTATTTTTAGTTAAATATTATTTGCGTATTATGAGCAGCACTATGTTTTTATTTATATAATATAATGTATATTATATAATATAACGAGAGAGAAGGCGAACTTGAGCGGGCGTGCAGCGTAGGTATTTAAACGCGCCCGATCACACGACTCACTCACGGTACGGCCCACGCTGCCGCCACAGTATTCCGCCGTATATTATGCTAATGTGTGCGTGGCAGCGCGTGCGTACACGGCGCCCGGCGCACACGCACACATTCAAACCGGCAGCGGCACATTTCTATGAAGATGACTTACTGTTCTAGTATACTGTGGTAGTACCATGTTTGTATGGTCCACGCTTGTACCTGCATATTTGACGTTTTAAGATGTTAGCTGCTAGCAGCTGTAGATTTTCGATTGTGTCTGCTTGGTACTTAAGGTGTCAAAACAGGTTGGACAACACTATGTGCGATTGTGGTAGGATGACGTCTAAAACCTGACTGTAAAAATATTACCATCCTACTAAAAATTATAGTTAAATTACTTTATATAGCACTCCTAGCGGTGATTAGTTGGATTAACAGAGTTTTTAAAAAAGCATCTTGCAGTTGGGATATGCCCTAGTGAGGTTGTGAGGTGAGGAAGTGTAGTTGTTTTCTCATTACGTCAATAAAATAGCATGTTGCAGTCGTCTATAGGCTACGGTAATAGCTTACCTTCAAGCAAGACGTAGGTATTCTTATCTAACAGTTTTATGCATTAAAAGGCGCAGCGCAAAATACTGCATAATTGAGATTGTCTCCTATTGAGTAGCAAACATTCTGTGTTGCAATTTATTGATTGCTTTAGCGCCTTATTTGCAATCAGTATTCAGATGATGTTCAGATGATTAATTAACCAGAGTAATGTTGCCACATTACCCTATACCACATGTCTTTTAGTAAGGTACGCCTGCTTTACCGATGTATAAAGCAATTGCGCTTCAATGAATTTAGCACCTTATATTATAATGTATACACGCTAGGCTGTTTATTTGATACTTTCATGCGAGAATGGAAATTTATGACGCAACATACAATCGTGGTAGACTTTTATTCGTTGTCGCAAATTGATGTTAAATAACCTTATCACTTGGGTTTCCCCACTGCAAAGGCTGGAAAAGTAATAAGAAAGGCTTCATAGTATTAATAAATCTATTCTGCCTACAATACAATAGAGTTTGCGTTTTTGTTTGACCATAATCATTAGCTCTTGGTTTCGGTTCCCGGGTGGGTCACAATATTTATGGTATTTTCTGTTTCTGGTATTCTCAGTAGCAACATGAAGGTCGAAAATATGATTAGTAAGCGTTTACGATCTATATTTTAAGGATAAGGTAGGATCTATTCTACGTTCTTCACTTATGGCACCCTTGAAACGTGAGCGAGCGAAAAGTAGCTCGTATAAGTGATTTGTAATAATATACCTATGCCTATCTCATTGAAGACAATCAAGTAGGCGTGAATCTATATAATATCTACGTAAGTTTAGATAATAAAAAATACGATGGCTTCTATATTTTGTTCGGTAGCTAGTTTTCCAAATAACACAATAATAATGTCTTCCAGACCGAATTTCGGCCACGGCGGCCAGTCTTAACGGAGACTGGCCACCTGCGCAGGAGATATTATACTGCACAAGTGTGTGCGCAAACACAAGTGCACTCTCTGTTCCCTAACTCTCATGATCCGTTGGGATGGTAATCCGACACGACCGGAGAGAGATCGGGAGCAGGACCAACGGCTTTACGCGCTTTCCGAGGCACGGAGGTGTCTAACACCGCCAACTTCCTAACTTCGGGCTGCTATTGAGGTTTCTTAACAGAAAAACCCAATTCAATAACCCGGGATTCGAACCCGAGACCTCATGCACAGCAGTCGCATTCACTACCGCTGCGTCACGGAGGCAGTAAAAAAAACATATAACCTTACTAAAGTGACAACAGCGCATTGCGGTTCGGCTTTAGTATTAGCAATGTCAAGGTGTAATAGAAATCTTTTAAATTCTCTTTAATTTGAGACTGCGCCGAGCGTAAGACAGATAATGACAGAGCCCGTGCGGCGCATATTCAAATCGGCGCGCCGCCATAGTAAAATTGTATGGAGGTTTGAAGTGCTCTTTTGATAAATATGCATCTTTATTGTCAACCAATAACTTTAATATTTGGGACGGACAAATTGTTATATAACTATTTAAGTTTCGTTTAAGCTGTAAAATAGGATAGATTTCTACTGTTATAATCTTAAAATCACGTAACACGAGCTTACGTTTTTGTTTTTGTTGTTGTTTTTGCAAATTTACGTAATATTGTAGGCAAAAGTATTAATTATTTTAAGTTTTTCACACGGAGTAATTGTAATCACATTAATTGTAATGGTAAATGTATATTTTATATATGTATTAAACAAAAAGTGTTGATTTTATTTACTTAACTGTGACCGCCTGTTTTGGCACATTTCGCTCGGCGCAGTCTTAAACAGAAATAATGCCACTATTGTTAATTGCTGAGATGGCAGCTCATGTTTTGAATAATCTTTCGCAGTATTATAAAGAGCAAAGATTTGATATTTTGTTTGCTTGTTTGTAAGGATATAACTCAAAAATTGCAAAACCGATTTAAAAAATTCTTTCACCATTAGGAAGCTATATTATCACTGAGTGACATAGAAAATATATTTCTTTTTAAAGTACACACTGTTACTAAAATAACCTAACCTACTTTTACGCGATCAAAGCCGCGGGCAAAAGCTAGTCAGAGACTACATCGCGTGTTTTTTTGTCTATAAATAATCTTAGCAACGCAGTTAAGCAGTAGAATGCTGTGCTTGCATAAATGCATATAGCATTGATACAGATACACTATGTCGGTATTGATTTTTAATTATGGCGTTGTCGCTATGCTGTTTGTTCTAACACAACGTTTATTTATAGTGGTACCTTATAGTTTAATGCGTTTTAATTTGCACGTGTAAATTGTATACACGGATATTCTTCGCCTGAACCAAGCAACGATTCGAAATGGAAATTCAGTAAATTTACTAACTTGTACAATTTGACATTCATAAGTGTTACTTTATGCCCTAAGTAAATTAATGATTTTTGAATAATTGTCTAGCTATTCAAGAAAACTAGTGGTCGAATACGACATTCAAACTTATTTCTGTAAATTATGCCTTGCATCTTTTCTTCGTTATAATCTTTGACTTTTCCAAATCTCACACTGCTGTGTACGTGCAATATGCTTAAAAAGGGTACGAAGTGTCCTCTTTACTTATTTATATTATATGTATATCCTTAGCTAGTTAGTGCCCTTTCATTTTTTTGTTATCTATTTTGTATGTACCTATTTAAATCCCTACATATTATAAAACAAAGTAGGTACCCCGCCGCGTCTGTCTGTTTGTTTGTTCGCGATAAACTCAAAAACTACTGAACGGATTTTTATGCTGTTTTCACCAATAGACAGTGATTCACGAGGATGGTTTAGGCGTATAATTTGTTAAGGTTTTGTAGATACTTCCGGTGCGAAGCCGGGCGGACTGCTAGTAAAAAATATGTTACAGTTCATTAGAGTGACAAAAGGTAAAAAAAAAGCTTGTAATAATTAAAAGCTGTTAAGTAAATAAGTCACGTTAAGATGCGTAGAAATTAATTTAATATTACACTCACTTCCGACACCGCAGTCAAATGGATGTTTGTAACCGAGTTCTAAAAGAAGGAACTATCATATTCAACGCGCGCATATTTTCTTTAGTTACCATATAGGTAAGAGCAGCGATAGCTCAGTGGGGAGACCAAAGCAGAGGGTCTCGGGTTCGAACCCACGTCGCGCACCTCTGACTTTCGAAAGTTATATGACTTTTCAAAATTATGTGCGTATTGATTGACAATTATCGCCTGCTGGATGATGGATGATGTCTGATAAACAAAACCATTTCAATAATATATAAAGATGGCACAGTAAGTATTTTTAATTGTATAAAATATTTCTTGCAGCTGTCAGTTCTTTTTAGAC
Organism: Catocala fraxini; assembly: GCA_930367265.1. NCBI lineage: Eukaryota > Metazoa > Arthropoda > Insecta > Lepidoptera > Erebidae > Catocala > Catocala fraxini. Next base: position 22,025,395 of record OV884039.1, on the reverse strand, counting down.
CACACATAGCTCGCACGCAACTTTTTTGACATTTGAAACCTTTATCCCAGTTGTTGTATTTCTTCAGAATATGATTGCATATCTGATGCAAGTGCGATGCGTGGTGGACCATAACTCTTCTCATACTGAGAAGAGGTTCAAGCCCAGCCGTGGGACACCGCATAAAGACGGCTGATATTATAATATACTAGCTTTTGCTTTTCGTCCACGTGTAATAGTTAATTTGGGCAATGTTTTAAATTTTGCAAATAATAAAGATATAAACTGCTGACGACATTTTTATAAATTATACACATGTTTCGATAAGTATACGTATAGTAAACATCGATTTGTTTGGACTTCTATACGAACTTTCATTTCTATTTCATCCCCAGGCAGGTCGAAATTTCAATAACATTAACAGCAGAACAAATGTTCATTTACTTCTTATTAAGTACCCAAATACAAAGTTTTATATTTGATAATGACAAACTCTCATAAAAACTTTCATCCCTTACTTCAACCCCATTATGGTTATTTTTACAACAAAAGGTAACCTACGTCCTTTCCTAAGGTCTAGTCTATCTCCAAATTTTATCCAAATCGGATCACTGGTTTACGTGTGAAAGCGTAACAGACAGACAGAGTTACTTTCGCATTTATAATATAAGTAGGTATAACGCGATTGAGGCCCTCGTCAAAATTTACAACTTGACACATTGACGTTTCTGCCTATCATCGATATACAGTCGTAAAAAGTAATATATTAGGTATAAAAACAATATTTTAACATAACAACAAGCATGAAGATTGTCCACGTTAAATTCTAAGACGCCCACACTGATCTGTAAACTGTCTCATAATTGTATGAGTGTCGTTCAGCGCTATATTTAGTGCAACAATGATAAGAAATGATCGCCTTCCGGCCGGTCTAAGGTTGTGACTTCAACAGTTCTATTGTCTGCTAAACGATACTGGGTTTCTTTTGTATGTATAAATTGTTTTATGTTCAAATCGGATATAAATGTGAATACAAATCGAGAGAGAAGAAAAAGGAACTTAATTGAATCTCTATAAAAAAACTGTCTCGGTAACGCTGCTATTGATTACTTTTTATTTTCGTTTTTTTGAAAGGTTACTATCAATTTGAGTTTGAAATTATTAGTAATTATGGGCTGCCGCTGCTTTAAACTAAGTACATATTATTGATTACTTATTAACGTTTAATAATTGTTGCAATATTATAAAAATTATACCAGCGGCTCCCTTTATTCTCTTCTATCTATTTTGCCGTGTCCGACAGGTTCCATATTTGGTCTTTTATATTATTCTGTTGGAACAACATGTAATACATATGGAGAGCAATGAAGTATTTAAATTGAAGTTCGATTCCTGTTTCGGGCATACCTACTGTTATTGGGTTTCGGGGTAAAAATACTCAGTTGTATAACGGAGTTTGGAACTGGGCCCGATAGAAGGCAACAGACATGCTCCTTATTACGTAAGACCAAAGGCCATAGCTGGCCAAATGTTAGTGTAACACACCCCTGTCTATCTCTTCGGGAATACAGGGACTACATACATAGATTCACGCCTGTTTCCCAAAAGGGTAGGCAGAGACTACGGATTTCCATTTGCTATGACCCTGACACACTTCTCTGGCTTCATTCATCACATTCCTCATACACGCTCGCCGGTTTAGAGTGCTCTTAACCTGGCCTTTGTCCAGAACGTCTCCGATCTGATCAAGAAACGTTCGCCTAGGTCTTCCCCTTACGACTTTTCCATGCACACTAGCCTTATAAACTTTCTTAGTCAGTATTTTCTCGTCCATTCTTTCTACATGTCCATACCAGCTTAACATACCCTTTTACCCATAATACAGGTATTATGTACGTATACCAGTATGGTACAGATGGGAAGCGTTGATACTGTATACGTATTGCACTAAAAGATTTGTTTAATCGCACAACGTTTAAAGTGTAAAGTACACATTCGATCCATCATTGTTCACGTCAGAACAAAGCATTAAATCGACTATTTGTGTTTTTTTTTTTTTTTTATACTCTAATAGGGTTGCGTTTGACCGCGATCTCACCTGATCTTAAGTGTAGATGCAGTCGACGATGGAGCACGCTTGCCTAGAAGATACCTATTCACTCGCGACTTGAAGACACCCAGATTGTACTCATCGGGAAACACAGACTTAGGTAGCGAATTCCACTCCTTAGCGGTACGCATTATAAAATTGGAAGCAAATCGCTTCGTGCGTAAATGTGGTATATCCACCATGTACCTGTGTCGCTGGCCTTATTGTCTGGTCGTCCGATGGTAGAATGGGGAAGGAGGAATCAAATTATGCAGTTCCTCTGCATACTCTCCGAAATGTATCCGATAGAAAACCGAGAGACTAGCAACCTTACGACGATGCTCCAAGCTTTGGAGTCGTGTGTTGACCAATTGGTCATCGCCGATAAGTCTCCTGGCCTTCCGCTCAATTGACTCCAAAGCCTCCAGCTGATATTTTGCAGAGCCATCCCAGAGGTGAGAACAGTACTCCATGCAGGACCGAACCTGTGCTTGGTACAAATTAAGCAAATGTTCCGGCATGAAATACTGCCTCACCTTACTGAGGATGCCCAGCTTTTTGGCACTGACTCAGTACACAAATAGTCGATTTAGTGCTTTCAGTTATGCTTTAAGTCGCAGTACCAACGAAGTAGATGTATAGCAGAAACAAATACTAGAGTCCAAGTCATAATCAAGTGAAGACACTCAAATTTTTCTATTTTAAAACATACACCTCCCTTTCTAGGTATTATTCCTGTGTCGCTGAGGACTTTAAAAACATTTAAACAACGGACAGAAAGAACACCCAGACTTGGTACAACCATTTGTGGATTGCACAAATTTTTGTTCTGTGTGGGATTCGTACCCACAATACTCGGCGCAGCGACCATTTAAGCCACTACGCCATCCGTGCAGTCAGTGCACTGGATTTCTGACTCCAGTGCACTAACTGCGCGGATATCGTAAGTGTACCTAAGTATCAACCCTATTCCTTATTTGTGAGATAACAATGAGCGTTTATATTCTTGTTAGGTCATGATGTTATGCTCTAGATTACAGAGGTTTACAGACTTTTTTTCTCATAGACCACTTTCAAAATGTGCAGGTTCTGGTGGACCCCCTGCAACTACTTTCTACCATATTCCTTGGCATTCGTATTTATGTTGGTGAAGAATGATATTTTACTTTTTATTTATTTAGGAATTCTCTACCGAAAAATCGATAGGTTCAAGACCACTGGTACTGAATATGGAATATTATGTAAGATTTTAAAAGTAACAGTCGCTGAGCTTCTTAAAATATTATCTGTCTACAGTGATAGGTGAAGTCAAGCCCATATTTTAGTTCTTCATTATCAAAAGCAAATAAATTTTCGTAGACCCCGCTTACGAATTGTGGACCCCTTTTTCTTTTTGTCACGCCGACGTAGACCCCCGTCGAGTCTCCTGTGGACCTCTAGGGGTCCACCTGGACAACTTTGGGAACGAATGCTTCAGAATGGGTCGTAGTCCTAATAAACTAAGACCTGGAACGACCATTTTGACATTGCGGAATTTATTACACTTATGTGTTACTAGATTTGGCCCGTGGCTTCGCTTGCATGAATGCAGGTTAAATTAGCTCAGCAACAGTGCTTTTTTCTGGATGTAAGGTATCGTATGTCTTTCTCTATTCCCCTGATAACGTGTATGCGAAATTTCATGGTTATTGGTCGAGTAGTTAAGGCGTGAAAACGTAACGAACAAATAAACAAACTTACATTCGCCTTTATAATATTACTTAGGATATGTAGGTTTGATTGCCTACACATCCTAACTAATATATATGCTGGAAAGCGGGCCATTTAACAGCTTCGAAGTAAGTCAAACTATAATTAAGGTTTTATGTATTTTTATCTTATGATAAATCTACCAAAGAGAGCGTCCATATATAACTTAGTTGTAGGTGTAAAACGCCGCTAGCTTTAATATATGCTACGGGTCTGAACTTCGCAATTAACATACTCGTTTGGTCCAAGTTCTTTCCAGCCGAGAAACGAATGTTAAAAAAATACTACCCGGAGTCAGCGGTTTTTACTAGTACTGTAAGTTATTTAAATATAAAGAGTAAATATACTAAACGTGAAAATAGTTGTTAGAAATTAGAAATCAGCTGCCACAAGCCGGTAACGTCACTCGATTTAATCAAATATACAGCAATATTCGACCCGTTTCGTATAAACTCAAGGACGTCCTTAAGTTTATACGAAACGGGTCGAATATTGCTTGTCGGCATTGACGAGCGAAAGGTCAATGGGCATTTTGTTCGGACGTTCGACCCAAGACGTACACGAACCAAATATGGCAGACTATGAAGAGAATAAATTCTCTTTAAAACAATGGTATAGGTCGCACTCTTGCAGAATATGGGCAAATAGAAAAACAGTAGAGTAGTAAAACTTAAAGATTTACATGGGAAACATTGAAAAACAAAAAAATACAAAAAATACAAATAATAATAAATAATATATATAATAATATGAAATAAAAATAAAAACTGAAATATAAATAATAATAAAACAAAAATAAATAATAATAATATATAAATAATAATATATGTATATAATAATATATTATATTATAAACATTAACATTTAAACTTTATCATTAAAATTTTGATAGGAGACATATAAAAAGCGTTAATAATGATAATTATTTAATATTATTCAATGTTAAATATATTTATTCCCCGGCTGATATAAATAAAATAACTTTACGGAAAAAAAGGGGTGATTAATAAGATTTTTTTAAATAAATTGATTTTTGTACGCTGTCTTTCATCAACCGGGTCAAATATGCCCAATGACCTTTATTCGTAAGGCATCCCTTTCGCTACCTAGGAAATGTTAAAAGCAAATGCAAGAAAAACATAGTACGATATTGTACACACAGGGATGGATAAGTCAAAAACCATTTATTAATAAAATTAACGAAAAATTAGGAACGTCAATGTTGTCACTTATGCGTTAGTGAGTTTACTGCAGGCCATGTTTTATAAATGTGTGCTTGTTTGAAAACTTTGATAATAGTAACGCCATCTCTGGTGTATTCACGTAAACACGCATGTTAAAGCTAGATCACACAATTAAACTTAGTGCATATTGGCTATGATCTTTATAAATATAATCGTTATTACTTAAGATTTTTTTTTTATATCTATCACATACCCGCAACACCATCTAGCCCAAACTAAGCAGAGCTTGTACTATGGGTACTAGACAATGGATAAACATACATATATACTTTTTTTTTTGTAAATACGTACATATTATACATAGAAACACCCAGACCAAGACAAACATCCATGTTCATGCACACAGATGTTTGACTTATGCGGGAATCGAACCCGCGACCTCAGGCGTGGCAGTCGGTTACACTAACCGCTACGCCATCGAGGCCGACATTTATTATTATTGCGATTATTTATTATTGCGAGAGATGAAAGGCTTCATAAAAATAAAAATAATTAGGTAGGTAACCATAATTTTATAACAAATAGTAATTAAGAAGATTGAAGAACATTTCCTTTGGCCTCTGTTTGTAGTGCCAATTACCCTTAAATATAGGAGAGAATGATCCTACCCAGAATTCTTTTAGAGAGGACTTTGACATCCCCAAGCCTTATTGAGTCTGCGTCAGTAATTATTAATTAAACAGCTGTTTACAAAATACATATGAAGGTATGATAGATCCACTATCTTTCAGTGATTCATACGAATATAGATAATATTGTACACGCATGTGTCTAATTTTGATATTCTGACTAATATTATTGATTATTTAGTGTATTTATCATATGACTCGTTAGTTCAGTGGTTAGAACGCCCAACTAAATAAATTGATGAGGTGGTCGGGGGTTCAAATCCCTCACGAGTCGAATATATTTTATATTTTCTTTTTGCTTTATATACTGGCCACATAATTGTTTAAAGCTTTAAATAGGCTGTTAAATGTTATCTGTTTTCAATAATAGTCTGCTAATCATTTTCATTTCGCACATATAAAACCGAATACCACTCAATCGATACAGCTCAAAGTGGGTTAAGTTCTATTTACAACTAAAAAAGTTCAGATGCTGTTGAAGAATTATTTCGAAAAAAGATCTTTGTTTTTCTAACATAAAATATATTAAACTAGCTAACCCGCGCAACTTTGTCTGCTTCATATAAGGGCATTTTCCCCGTTTTTACAACATTTTTCATTGATTCTCCGCTCCTATTGGTCGTAGCATGATGTTATATAGCCTATAGCCTTCCACGATAAATGGGCTATCCAACATTAAAATAATTATTCAATTCAAACCAGTAGTTCCTGAGATTAAAGCGTTCAACCAAACAAACAAACAAACTCTTCAGCTTTATAATATTACTAGATGTGCCCGCGGTTACACCCGCGTTTATGATTACTGCGCCGCCCCCGTGGGTTGTAACGTGATGTTATATAGCCTATAACCTTCCTCGATAAATAAGCTACTTCGAACCAGTAGGTAGTTCCTGAGATTAGCGCGTTCAAACAAACAAACTCTTCAGCTTTGATATATTAGTATAGATAAATAATATTATAAATGCGAATGTGAGTTTGTTTGTTTGTTACAATTCACGTCTTAACTGCTCGACCGATCATCATGAAGTGCCGCATACACATTGTCAGGGGAACAGAAAATATTATAGGATAAATTGCATCCAGAAAAGTAAAAAGTACTTTCACTTATCTAACCTAACCTCACCTACATTTACAAAGCCGCTAAAAATCTAGTCTGATAAGCTGAAGAGTATGTTTATTTTTTGTTTGAACGTCTAACCTTTTGAACTACCAGTCGGATTTAAAAAATGGGCTACTAAATCCCAATTCTTGACGACGTTTATAGGCTATATAACATTCCGATACGAGCTACTGGAACGTAGCAATCGTAAACGTGGTTAAAACCACGGGTGACAGCTAGTTTATAAACACTATCGCTTGTAAGATCTACGTCTGTAATAACTAATAACCCACGGTGATATAGCATGTACTTCTAAACTAATATTATAAAGAGGAAACATTTGTGTTTTTGTATGTATGTTTGTAATGTTTTCACACAAAAACTACTGGACCGATTTCAAAAATTCTTTCACCATTAGAAAGATACATCTTCACTGAGAGACATAAGCCATACTACATTTTCAAAAAAAATAGGGATCCTTAATAAAAATGCAATAATATAATCCAAGGTGTGAAAAAATTAGTCATAAAAAATCTGTCATCGCGTGCGCTGCGGAAACTATTGATGATAGAACAAAAAAATGTTCTACAGTATTATAGAACGTATCAATATCTACAAAAATACCATATGTATGCGATACCATATGTATTTTTTTAATATATAGCTAACTACACCTATATAGGTGTAGTTAGACTTGTTAATTTCTTTAGTTGTAGTTTTATATATTAAAATTAGATAACAAATTAAAAGTAGGTATTGGGTAATAAATTAAAGTCCACGCGGACGAAGTCGCGGGCAACAGCTAGTAATGAATAAAACTCCAAAATAAAAAGCTAAGAAAATGTTCTACCACGGTCGTCGACCCTGGTCCGTCCCTGTAATAATTATAGTGCATTGACCACCCGGTTCGTTGTTAAACTACTGCAGTGACCGGTGCAGTACTCCCGACCGGTTGTAAATAACTTATTCCAAGTAATAAGTCTGTAGCTCAGGTGTTATCTAACTTACTAATAGAATATATACGTAATGTTCTAGTAGTAAGGATCTGTTACAAGATATATAAGTGGCGAATACCTTCTAAATTGTAAAGTTACAGTGTACAAACATGAGTCGGAGACAATGCACTCTAAAATCCGTGTTACAACAAGTCATTAGGTATGTCTCATCTAGATAACCCTTCGAGGATGAAATGTTGTAAAAGCTATCATACCTATACGTTGTAGGTAATCTTATTCAGTTCTTCGTGCTGCATCGACCTGTGTATTTAAAACGATGATATTTAGCATAAAAAGATTTTACTACATAGAAAATACCGCGGCATAAAACTTTTATTTTATAAAATAATGGTGCATATAATATGTATTTAACTCGCTACAAATGGTCTGAAATCTATCATTTCACAATTTTAGAAGATAGAAAAGAGATAAAAAAACTATGTCCACCAAAACCAAAAAATATAAAGAGGAAAGCTTTGGAGGAGGAGTTCTTTGTATTTTGGCTCGTCTGGAAAGTAGTCTTTTGGCTTTTACTAGATTTCATCCTCGAAGGATCGTAGTAGTAACGTAGTTTTTATCCAATGGTTGTTATTGAATATTTCTAACGGGGACACTCGTGCCCGAGTCGAGTGTAACTTACATATATGCAAGTGTTAATACTCGACTAACGAGATCTTAGAGTATAGAAAGTATTTAGTATATAACTACTCTGAAGACGAGATATTGGACTTTGATACCTAGTTATCTTTTTTAAACTTTACGTAGTCTCACGCCAATACCCTCAAAGCGGTAAGCAGAGATGTATGACACCTACACTTACCCAACTATGGTTTTTGGATCCCACATAAAGCGAGCCTTTTGTCATTTACTGGGTATAGTTCCAAACTACGTGCTGCTTCTGGGAATTTCATGGCAGAAAATCCCAATTACATGTTTGACTTACGCGATAAAATAAAAAGTTTAATCTTTGAGTAGATGCATAAAGTATTTTGTAACAAAGATATGAGTAAACGCTGACCACGAGAAATGCAATTTTATTAGTCATACAGTTCTAAACTATTGTCAGAACGTGTGGCAATATTTGGGTTTTTAACTGAGCAGTGTTGGGCAAACGGTAGTGGGTACTGTTACACTTTCATTAGTAACTGTCAACTGGGAAATCCCTTTGCTCAATCGATTACGTAAATATTTACATCTCGTTAAAGATAAATATTTTCTTTTCTGATTTGAAAATATTACTAAATATTTTGCTTTAATATTGACTAGAGTTATTCTTAGGCCTTCATCTTAAAAGGTTTTCCTATGGGATAAGTTCAAATCCGGAGAATAATATTGCCGTTATAAGGGGAAAAACTTATGAGCAAAAAAAAATATACTAAAAAACATAAGTATACAGATGGGCAAATTTTTTAAAAGTCTGCAATTAGCACTGCTGTGTGGTTCGCTTATATAGTTCTTGTACCAGCGACCCACCCGCTTTTACAGGCAGCGAGGTAGACATTGTGGTAGAATTAGTCTACCCTTTTCCTGCGGAGAGGGAGGGAAGCGTAAATGCATTCCAACACGTTAAAAAGGTGTCTCTATTCTGCCGACTGCAAGCCAGAATATTATTATTAAACATAATAGCTGACGTCACACAATACATAACATTACTACTACCGGTTATAACGACACTTCATTACATAAGATTTATAGATGTGAAAATTGTCAAGTCTTATGACAACATCTGGCTTTAAAAGAGGTCATAATTCAGAGAACGTTCAAATCAACGCCAGAAAGAGTTTTGCCTCAATTACAAAACCACATCTTCTATGAAGTAATAGGATTTGAAACATAAAGGTTCTTGACTATTCCTCTACCACACAATGGATCTAACACATTATAAATATACATAAATACGGAATTGTAACAAAGAATATTAAATCCATTTAACATTATGACTTTCTTGGTGGCCAGATACAATTATTATTGTATTTGTTAAGTCTGGCTTATCGGCAGTTGTCAGATAAATCTTAATAATTATTATAATCTATTATCTACAGGCTCTGCATTTCTAAAGAATAGGGTATGTCCTAATCTTTACTAATATTATAAAGCTGAAGAGTTTGTTTGTTTGGTTGAACGCGCTAATCGCAGAAACTACTGGTTGGAATTTAATAATAATTTTATTGTTGGATAGCTTATTTATTGAGGAAGGCTATATAACATCACGCTACGACCTACGGGGACCGCGCAGTATCTATAAAGACGGGTGAAAGCGCGGGCACAGCTAGTAATATTATAAATGTGTGAAGAAGTTTGAACGTTTGTTAGACAACCAGGAGTAAATTATTTAGTAGGTTAAAATTGGCACATCGGTGGATCGTGTCCTAGATTATCACATAGGACAATTTTATCCCCGGATGCTTTTCCGTGCGATTCAGCAGGCGAAGCTGGGGGTAATAACTTGTCAACAAATTAGATTGAGTACTTGGTTTATGTGGTTATTTCCTACAATACCTGGTAGTATGATTCGTTATCCCATTCTTATAAAAAGTTAAATAAAAAAGTCGAAATGCGCGCGATTTTAACCATAAACTACACGGACGTCTGTATACCTAGGAAATACATGAAACACGTCACTCCGTGAAAATCGTGATGAATGGCGGTTGATAATAAATAAATAGCACATTATGACAACACACATAAACTAACATTATCGATAAAAACCACTAAGTTGTATACATCTTTATAAATGCTATAACTATAGGTACGTTTGTCGTAAATAGTCTGTGATTTTATGACGTTTACTGATTTAATAACCTATTAAAAAATATATATTGTTTTTAAATCACGTATGTATTACTTTCTGAACGAATAACTTTGTTATACATTCTTTTTGTTAAAATAGATTACTGCTGCACAGTAATAAATCCTGTGACGCAGAGGATTTTACAAAAATTCAAACAACAGAGTCAAAGGACGAAACAACTACAAAAAAATGTGATCTACAGATCACAATATGTTTGTCCTGTATGGGGATCGAACCCACAACACTTGGTGCAGTGGCATTAGCGAGGCGACCTTAAACCTTAAACCTCTGCGCTATCCGTTCAGTGAAAGATTCTTTTTGGAGGTAAATTAGAAAAGGGCTGCCATGGCGATTATTGCAAGAGCTCCTGAATTACACAATTAGTCTTAGGTAATAGATACAGCTTCGTTATAATTAACAATTCATTATTTTTATTGCCCTATAAGTATTCCTCTAATGTAACCTTGACGGTTGGTATAGGGGAACACTATATCATAAACTGGACTAGGACTCGGGTGTATAAGTATGTACGGTATTTATTATAAAGCATTGATGACTGACGTTCATAGAATGTAGCTAGGTCAGTGCACGAGTTAATTGTTAGAATAATCATAATTATATAATTACATAAATACCTCTTATGAATATTGATAAAATGTATATATGGATGTCTACGTTGCGATCTCTTTATTTTCATATTGTCAAATACTAGTGTAGGTATGGTTCGTACCAGAGATTCGTCATTATATTTAGATACCTATATTATTATTAATAATTAATTAATGTATGTTAATATATTTTTTACCTACAATACTTGAATTTTACATCTAAATCCTACTAGAACTTACTGTAGTATCACGCGTTTATTTCCAAAAGCTAGGCAGGCATTTGGTCAATTAAAATTGGAGGGACCACAAAAAAGGGAGCGAGTCCATTGCCGCACTCTACTGGGCACAGATACAGTAGCAATGCGGCTGCTAAGAATACCTTGACATAAAAATCCTACAATACATGTACTGACCCCTGAATCGAAACTGAGACACTCACATAGCAGTCGCATTTATTACCGCTGAGTCACCTATACCTATAAGACAATTTGCCATGTTAATATTTAACTTCATAAAGGCTTACAAAGGTTTAAATATAATTTATAGCATGCTAGACTTTTATAACATGCCACATTGGATTTAGCTTAAGTATTGATGTAGATTCGTCAGATCGTCAAGTAAAACGTAAGCTTACATTGCACAGGCCTGATACAATTTTTGTATTTATTACTGCGTACGTTTCAGCAGCCGGTCAGTTTGAGCTCACATCGTGTTGAGAACACAAGGAGTTTGCAGTTGCCCCGCGCTTCATTTGTCAACCAGTTTTCACAGACGTTTTGGCGGCAAAGTAGCCATTTTTTTTTCACAACTTACATGATTTATGTTGCACTTGTTTTATAAATGCATAGCGTTCAAGACTTACAACACACGTGCGCGAAGTTATTTTAATTTAACTTTTTTAATTGTGTAAAATTGATAAGATGTCTGGTGGCAATGGAAAAATGAACAAAGAAAAGTGCTGTTATGATAATTCGGCGTTTGTGTTAACCGAGAAAAACGTTTGGATGCAAAATGAGGTTTGTTATCAGTTATTTTTTAAATTAAAAATTTTACTTTTATGATTTATTTCGCTGTTACTTGAACATTTTCGATGTCCTTAATTGTAGAATATTGTAGATTAAAAATATTTAAAATATTTTACATAGATTATCGTTGACCATAAACAATGCTAGTTAGTTTTAATTAAAATTTTAGCAACGCAAGGATGCGTAGTGATTAAAATGCCTTCAGCCTTGCCGGTTACTTCGTTACTGTTCGTTACCGAAGCGTGACAGTGGCGTCGATACACAAAGTAAATCATTTATTTGTATTTTATATAACTTATCCACGTGGATTTTCTGATAGGTACTTTCATTTAAATATACCTGATACTAAAGCAATGCATTTGACCTTAATCATACAAAACTTGGGAAAATGCCATGGTTATTCCTCAGTAAAGGTTTATCTGATCATTTTGAACGTCAGTAGCTTACTTAAGTAATTATATATGAATGGTTATTTTAGCTGTAAATTGTTCGCAATTGCAATTTTCTTATAAATTGTGACATAACTGGTGTTGTTAAATTTCGGCCCACAATCGCTTTTTCTATCATTCGATGTTTGAGGAATAAAATTTATCTTATTGAAAAATTGTCAATACAACAATTATCCCGTTTTTGGTTTATGTGATAATTGAATTGAAAATAATTTGCGAGTTTTATGTTTAAACAATCTGTCAATTTAAATCTCAATTTGTGCGACAGCTGACTGAAAAATACAGCCGAAATGTCTCTATCAGTTACGCATATTTTCACGGCTAAACCGCTGAACCGATTTTAATCAAATTCTGCATGGAGATACCTTAGACTCTAGGAGAGGAGAGGAGGAGGAGGAGAGGAGAGGACTTTTTCTCACTGACCACTTTCAAAATTTAGCAGGTTCCGGTGGAAGGAGCAGCTAAATTTCTACCATATTCCTTTCGTATTTATATTGGTGAAGAATGAAGTTTTTTTTTAAATTCTCGGTACTGTACCTACTTATATGGCTGACCTTTTTTTTAATCTATACCGAAAACTCGGTAGATTCGAGACCACTGGTACTGAATATGGAATATGCAAGTAACAGTCGCTGAGCTTCTTTAAATATTATTTGCCTACAGTGATAGGTGAAGTCAAGCCAACATTTTAGATCTTCATTATCGAAAGCAAATAAGTTTTCGTGGACCCCCGCTTACGAATTGTGGATCCCCATTTTTTTGTCATACCAGTGTAGACCCCCGTCAAGTCTCCCGTGGACCTCTAGGGGTCCTCCTGGACCACTTTGGGAACTAATTCTTTAGACCAGGGATGTAGCGAATATTCGCATCCGCATCCGCAATTGCGGAGCTTTCGCATTGATTTGGACATCTGCATCCGCATCCGCAATAATCAACGCGGATGTTATGCGGATCCAGATATAGTATAGGTTACGACAAGAAAGAAATCAGTTGTTCAGTAGTACCTACGTGTTTAATTTATGAACCTTTGCATAACAGGCATGAACCTGCGAAGGCGGTGATATTAGATACTTTTTTTAAATAAGATAAAAATTTTCATCAACATTCGCATCCGCAATTGCGGATCTTTCGCATCGAATTAGACATCCGCATCCGTATCCGCATCCGCGGATGTGAGTCTTTAAATATCCGTATCTGCATCCGCAATATCCCTGCTCTAGACACACACTAGGCTTCATAGAAACATGAATAAACTCGTGTACAGCTAAAAGCATATCATAAAACAGATTGAGTAGAACGCAAAATGAAGTCATTTAACTTGTTCCTCTTGATGCGACGTCATCGCATAGTTTACGGGTTGTATTGTTGACATTTTCATTTGTACTGTATCATCATTGTGATCACAAACCGTCAAATAAAAGTCAACGAATTCTTCCGTTCAACTGATCTTGAATATTGTTGAATAGTAGGTTGTCAGATAACGATTTTATGTAAGCATAGTCGTATTTATATTATAAATATGATTATAAATATAGATTAGGTTAATAGAAGTACCCTTTGTTCTTTTTTGTTCCCAGTTGAGTAGTTAATGCGTGAAAACGTAACAAACACGCATTTATAATATTAGTTAGGATTAGGATTAACATTAACTGAAATTAATAAGATAAAAAGATGAGACTGCCACTGGATTGGTGGCATAAGTTTGCGTATTAACGTATAAACGTGAGATGGTTCGATATCTGAGTCGTGCAAATCAGGAGTTTTCAGTAGCTGCACGGAGGCTAGTAATATATACGGTAGACGGCAATAAGCTTTGACCTAAAGCATATCTGGCGATATTTGTGCGTGACAAACACCTCTGGAGATCTGCGTAGTCTGTAATATGTCAACTTAAATAGTTTGATTATTTACACAAATAATTCACATCAGTCTGCCAAGTTAGGCAGTACGGTAAAAATACACATTCTTAAATAAATACCAGTTAATCTATACTAATATTAAAAAGAGGAAATATTTGATTTATTTAATATTGTCTTCTGTTTACGCGAATGTTATTCATTGAAATTAAACTGTTATTGTACTGTTGTGTTAACCCGTGACCATGGTTGCTGAAAAGCAACCGAAACGTCGGGGAAAGTGTAAACTGAAATATAAATAGTTTAATAATTTTAATAAATTAATTAGCTTAAAAATTAGTAAAGTTCAATAGTATCTAGTAGTAGTGTGACAGTTACAAAATTTTGTAATAAAGTGTAAAATAAATAACGCGATAAAATCTGTATATAGTAGTTTAATTTCAATGAATATTTGATTTATTGTTTTTTTACCCGACTGTGTTGGCTTACTATCATGGCGCCCATCTGATGGTAAGTGTTCACCGTAGCCTATAGACGCCTGCAACACTAGAGGCATCACTTGCGCGTTGGCGCCCCTTTAGAAATAAAATGAAATGGGAAGGAGAAGGACCGGGAAGGAGGAAAGAGGGTGATTGGGCCTCCGGCACTCTCACTCACCGAACGAAATACAACAGTAGGAATACTGCTATTTCACGTCGATATTCTGTAGAGGGTAGTCTTTCCCCGGTCGAGCCGGCCCATTCATGCTGAAATCGCCGAGGCTCTACTACTCAAAAACTACTTAACCGATTTTAAAATATACCAATAGGAAGCTATATTATCATCGAGTGACATAGGCATATAATTTATTTAAAAAAGGATTTGTTACTAACATAACTTTACCTATTACATACCTACATAGAGACGCGCTAGTAATAATATTTGGACAATTTTTGACGTGAATTAATAAAATCTATAGGTATAATAAAATCGGCTTCTTTCTAGTTGATTATGCTAACTAATTATTCGAGTTTCCCTCGTTAACAGATCATAAATGATTAATTAATCATCTCGTCTGAGAAATATTGTATCAGCGTTGATACAGCGCTCATCAATATTGGCTAAGAGTACATGCGATCTTTGAACAATAGTCCTATTTAAATAACAATTACATTCTCAGCGTAATAAGCTATCTTGCTTTCAATGTACATCTCAAAATAGGGTAAGTATATGACTAAGTATATATTTATTGTGTTAATTAATAGCTTACATTTTCTACGGCCTTATAAACATACATACATAGATTCACGCCTGTTTACCAGAGGGCTAGGCAGAGACTACGGATTTCCATTTGCTACGATCCTGACACACTTCTCTGGCTTCATTCACTTTCTTCACATTCCTTATACACGCTCGGCGGTTTAAGATGCTATTAACCTGGCTTTTATCCAGAACGTCTCCGATCTGATCGAGAAAAGTTCGCCTAGGTCTTCCCCTTGCGACTGTTCCATTCACACTAGCCTTATAAATTATCTTAGTCAGTCTTTTCGCTTCCATTCTTTCTACATGCCCAAACTAGCTTAACCTACCCTTTTCTATTCTCGTCACTATATCTACTTTCATGCCGCATCTCTCAAATCTCAAATATTTTAGTTAACTAAGTATTAACTAGCGATTAGTCAGAAAGAAAATTGCCTGTAAACATCACTAAAAGTTGAGTGTTAGTTGAATATTAGTTAAGTAAAAGCGGCACGCCGTTGAAAGCAAGTAATTCATCGATTAAGGACTTGCCACTATTATTATATGCAGTACAAATGTAGCTAAGTATTAATTAGTAATATTTTTGTAAGAAGGAATGCTAAAGACAACGGTTTTTAAAATTTGTCACTGATATAAGGTAAAAGCCTTTAAAATATGGTAGTAGATAGTTCTAAATTGTCAAATGACAAAACCTCTTTTATTTATATTTTATTTAATTGTCATTAAAAATCAACAAATGTAAGGTAATAGGTACTTCATGCTAAAAATCTAATTAATTAAGTATCTCTTGTATCTCTGGACGTACTTTTGTCCTTTAAATTCATTCTAAAACAAGGACATAACATCAAAATCAGTTCATAGTTTTTGTAAGAAAATTTAACATCGATACATTTACATTTGTATTTACAATAAAGCTAGTATACAGGTTATATACTTAAAATAAATTTATATTTGCAATCCATTTTATTCGATGCACAATTTGCCATAAAAGTGTTACATAATCCATTTTACATTTTTGTGTAATTTTATTTACCGCTCGCCGGCAATAACGAAATACTGACATAAGGTTGTTTGTACTTTTTAACGGTGATTAAGTAAGATACTACTAAAATCGGATCTTTTGACAATAATATTTATCATGGATAGACAATTTGAACATAGGCACATTAAACATATTTGGAGCATCGTTTCATGCAGCAGTTTAAACGGGTTATTCCGGCGGGTTCTTTATTGTGTTACCTAACTTTTTTATCCATAGTCTGAAGGGCCATCATTTTTTTTTGTCCTAATCTTCATTTGTCCAAATTATAACTTGCCCGAACTTATTGACACATAATATCACATGTCATAAAATGAAAATCTCTAAACACAATATGCCCTAAATTTATTTGTCATAAATATTACAATCAATAATATACATAAGACTTAAAGCCGTTTTCAATAAAATTGTAAGTCCTAAATTCAAATTATTTAATGTTTATTTATTCTAATAATGATTTTAAAACTAATTTGTATTACAAAGCTTGGCTTTTGTCACGGCTCCGGCGCTGCGGGTCTCCGGCGGTCCCACGCGTGCTAATCGTCGCAGACTTCGGCTTTGCTTGGCTCAGCCGCGGCGGCTCGCTCGCAGCCTCCTGCTCCTCAGCTCGCAGGCCGCCTTGCCCCTACGCGCTTACGCGATTCTAAATTATACTCTAGGGGTAGGGCAGACAAGACTGCGTGGATTCGGATTCACAGCAAATGTTTTAGGACTAACAATTTTATTATATAATATAATAATATAATAATACCTACACATTAATATACTTTATATATTTAGGACATATGACTTTATTTCATGCAAAATTAGGAGATTCAATTATTATAGTACCCAATATTATGACAGAATAGTTTTAGAAGTAAAATAATTATGAATAAAACAAATTATGATTACTGAAGTTTATAGCAAACATGTTATGGATAATGATTTTCGGACAAACAATTTTACGAGAAGAAAGGAAGTATTTACGTTGCTTACTCAACCGATAGCAATTATCTCATTTTCAATTCTTTATTCATCCCTGTTAGTATCCCTTTTTTTTTAACATAGGCTAATTATCTTTTTTAAAGTACTATTACTAACATAACCTAACCTACTTTTCCGAAGCCAAATATTGTTTTGCTATCTATACTTTTCCGGTAATATTTGCCACGGGTAGAGTAAGGAACGCATTTCGGTTGAATAAAGAAACTTTATTAAAATAATGTAATTTGACCAATTAGGCATTTTAGTTTAGGATGAGTAAAGAAATACGATGAGATGTCATAGGATGAATACGGAACAATCCATTTAACGTTGATCGTTTAAACTGATTCTTATGGGAGAGCCACGCTTCGGCACGTATGGGCTGGCTCGACCGGAGTGATACCACGGCCTCACAGAAAACTGGCGTAAAATAGCGCTTGCGTTGTGTTTCGACGAGTGAGTGAGGGTACCGGAGGCCAACCCTCTCCCCCCTCTTCTGAGGGAAAGGGGAGGGAGGGCAAATTTAAAAGGCCGGCAACACCCTTGTGACTCCTCTGGTTTTGCGGGTGTCCATGGGCGGTGGTAATCGCTTACCATCAGGCGGTCCGGCTACTCGTTTGCCGCCTATACCATAAAAAAAATGTATTAACTTTCTCTAACTAACTTCTCTATACTTCATTATATGACAAGGCCCTAAATTTGCAATCACTTCTTTTGTTTCAAAGATCTCTTTGATGCTAGTTAGCTAGTTTGTTAAACTATCCTAAAGTTTAACAAACCTTAAAATAAAATGAATTAATTAATTACAAAGGAAATCCATACACAATTATTTGTGGATCACACTTATTTATGTCACGAGATCGAGTCCATTACACTCAGCTTGCGCAATCGAGGTAGAGGTAAGCAACATAGCCATCAGTGCAATCTGTCTTGTTACATAAACTTTCACTTGTTACGACTTCTTTTATTCTCTCCAATCCTCGAATAAAAATGTTACAACCAACAAAATAATGTTGTAATTGTAACAGCGCATTTATTGCTGTAACAAGGCCAATGTCAGATGAACGAGTCTGTACAAAATTGCTTCAGTTAGCTGTATATCGTACTCGTTGATTTTAATTGTAGCGCGAAGGAAGGAACTGCATAATTTATTGTTCAAGACCATCAGACGTGCTGATAATTGTATCAATGAGTTGCGTGCCTTGTTTAAGAATAGGGCAAACCGATATGATTTTTAAAAGTTAATGGAACCATAGCAGCGATAGCCTAGTGGGAAACCGTTAGACTGCCACGCAGAGGTCTGAGTTCGATCCCAAGACGCGCATCTCTGACTTTTAGAAGTTATATGCGTATTAAATAGTTAATTATCACTTGCTTTAACGGTGAAGGAAAACATCGTAAGGGAACCCTCATGTCTGAGAGTTCTCCATAATGTTCTCGAAGATACGTAAAGTCTGCCAACCCGCACTGGGCCAGCGTGGTGGACTATGGCCTATGGCCTAACCCTTCTCACAGTGAGAAAAGGTCCGTGCCCAGCAGTGAGACAGATTAATACAGGGCTGATATATATATATTATATATATATATATATATATATATATATATATATATATATATATATATATATATATATATATATATATAATATCAGTCAGTCATCATATCAATATATGGAACCATTTTGTTCCCTATTTATTCAGCAATTTTACTTGCATGTCGAGGATGTGCTGACCAAAGCGCCTGAAGTCGTATAATGTGAATGAATGTTATAATTTTTTTTATACATGTTCATATAAGCATATGTCCCACCTGATGGTAAGTGGTCACCGTAACCTATTGACGCCTGCAACACCAGAGGCATCACTTGCGCGTTGCTGACCCTTTAGGAAAGGAAGTGGGAAGGAGAAGGAGCGGGAACGGGGAAAGAGGGTGATTGGGCCTCCAGCACTCTCACTCACCGAACGAACCACAACAGTAGGAATACTGCTATTTCACGTCGATATTCTGTAAGAGGATAATCCTTCCCCGGTCGAGCCGACCCATTCAAGCTGAAATCAGCGAGGCTCTATTACCTATGAGAAAGGAAAACTGGGCTTTTAGGTCTGATGAGGTCTCAATATACACATCAGTGCCTAATTATTCCAAAGACAAATAGTTTTAGTTGACATTACTTAGTTATTATACTACCACCATTGTTTTCGAGTTACATATTGTCATCTACCAAGCACATGGCCATTGTATTTGTATCAAAAACTGCTTACCAGTTAGACTTATACCCGGGTATCTAACTCTGGATATCATAAATCTCATCGCAAACATAAACGCAAACTTATCGCTAGACCAAGTTGTTTATTTTTAGTTTTTATTTAGCAGTATTTGCAATTATACAAATTTGTTTCAAGGTAATCAACTACGTAATTCTGTTGATTTGTATGAAATTAAAAACTATAAAAACATTACTAAAATTGCGATATTTCGACTTTCAATATCTTTTCTTTTTCCTTTTAGCGCAGTCAGTTATTTGTCGTTTTTCACTGTCAGTCTTGACACATGGGGATGCGTTCGGATTCACACATCAGTTATTTATTATAGCTTTTGTCAAATAAAATTAGTTTAATTTAAACATAAATATTATAATATCATTTTATTAGTATTATATATATATCATAATCATTTTATTAGTATTATATATATTATGTATTATATATTATTATTATAAACAGAGTCGCAACGGAAGACCAGCGCTAGTTGTTTACAACTAGCATCTTGCTGAGTTGCGACCTATTTGCTGCAGTAATGTTATTGTTCCTTTTTACTTTACTTTTTGCTAACCATATTTGTAAGTGTACTGTTGCAAATAAACGTATTTTCTTTCTTCTTTCTTTCTTCTTTTAAAAGTCTTCCCACGGGAACACCATGGCTGACTGTGATTATAGCTCAGAGATGTTCGTTTTTGTTACAAAATTCCGGAGACGACGCGGACGACGCACGCGCAAAAAAATGACATTGCTGTTTATAAAATTGAACTCTTACATTTTTAAATATGTGCAGTATATTGTGAAGAGATTTTTAAATTGGTCGAAGTATATAGTTACTGATTGCTTCGTTAGGTACTTCAGTAGCATAAGTATCCTTTTATGTTTATTGCCAATCGGAGCCGATTTTCGACTATAGTCAAGCGTGACTGTATTTTTATATTAAATTAAACTACTTTATACGGATATTATCGCGATTTTAATTTTAATATCACTACTAAGTAATACTTTTGAAACTTTAAACTACTATTGTTAAACACCGTTACTAGTTAATGTTTGCTTATATTTAAGCTATTTAAATTATATAAATCATAGCTCTTACCCGCGACTTCGCACCCGTTGATTTTATTTTTCAAGATACCAAATATTTCTAAAATGAAGTTAGCCTAAGTTACTTCTTATAACATCAGCTATCTGCCAGTGAAAGGCCCGTCAAAATTGGTCCAGCTGTTTCAGAGAATTGCCGTAACAAACAGTCAGACTGACAAACATTTTAAATAAATATTTTCTATATTACTAATAAACCGTACTATAAATTAATTAAGGTATTGTTTCAATATTATAGATTTACACATACGCCAATATTATATATTAAACAAAAAACAAAACTATTCAACATAAAGCAAACATACAGGTATACTATATGCATTCTAATTAAAAAAATATTATCTGTACTCATTCACACTCAAACAGTTTTAACTAAAAGAACCTTACTTACAATCTAAGAAATACAGATAAAATTACACAATAATTACCTAGAACTGAATATGGGAAGAAAATTATTTTACATGCTGGCACAAAAATATTTAATAACTTGCCAAACTAAATAAAAGTTAAAAATAAAAACTAAAGACATTTATAAGTGAAAACGTTGAGACATAAAAAAATTAAAAAATTACTTCACATTTAATTTCTTCTTTGGGTCATTGCCACTGTCATAAATATATATTTAGGTATATGTAAATTGTAAGATAGTTTTTAAGTTCGAATTTCCTCCTAATTACTTAATATATAAATTTAAGTTAACTGTAAAGGTTTTCTGAGTAATAAAGTTCTTTAAACCGAACCGTATATACTTTCATATGCATTTAGTAAAATGCTGTTATTTTAGACATTACAATCAGACACTTTTGATTTTACACTTTCTCTTTTTTCTTTCTCTCTTTCTTTCTCTCCGATATGCTTTTCAGCAGCCGTGGTCACGGGGATATTTATGTTGAACAGTAAATTCTCAGTAGTAACATAGAGCATGGTAGTTGACCAGGTCTCTATTATCTGGCAGTTAAAATATATATCGCACTCTTAATAAAACAGCGACTTAACTCGAAATTTGAAAGTAAGGGAATTTGAACTCTAATTGTATATGTTAAATTCTAATATTATATTTGTGTTAAATCTTTGCAATAGAGTTCAAATTTGTTTAATCCAAAATACTGAGATAAGTCTCTGTTTTATTAAGGGTGCGATATGTTGAATTGTGAATATAATGTATGACACCCTCATTTTCCCGGCTATGTTTAAGTGTTAGACCTGAGTTGACAGAAGTGTAGCTCGAATGTGTGTATCTGAATAGATCACAATATTTTATGTCGTGTTTAATAATTATCTCAAACAGATGCATACACAGATTTACCTATTCTTTAATAAGTTTGCGGTTTTATATATCCATAAATCTTTACATACTTAGAAGTATCTTATTAACTTTTCGTCCAAATTTAATTAAATATTTGTATAATTTTGATCTGGCATTAGCGATAGAATCTTGATCTTATAGATAGAATGAGTACAAATTTCCTAACCCATTTTGGAAAATATAGGCCAGTCTACGTTATTATTGATTTAGGTACAATTTGTTATTTATTCATTAGTTTTTTAAGAGGGCAATCGCCTCTCGTTATTTGTGCTTTATACCATCTTGTATAAAAACAAAATAAATAGTGGGAAGGAAAACACTTCGTTGCCAATGACCTGCTCGACCGGGGAAGTACCATGCTCTTACAGAAAACCGGCTTAAGAGTAGTTACCTGTAACTATGTTGTCCTTGGAAAGAGAAGGTTCCGTAGACTTACAAGGCACTTCCATTCTTTTCCTCTCATCCCATCTTTTATTCATTTTGAACTAGCTAGGGTGGACAACCCAGGCTGCGCAACCCGGGGTGGGCAACCCAGGGTGGGTACCCCAAGGTAAGCTACACAGGGTAGGCAACCCAGGGTGAGCAATCCAAGGTGGGCAACCCAGGGTTGACATCCCGCGTGTGATACTCCCGGTACTCCAAACGATCATAGGTTATTAATTTTCTCTAAACAAAAATTCTAATTAATCGGTAAACATCAGACAGGCTATATGCTTGTTTGCCTTCTTTGTATATAAAAAAAGAAAATAAATGTTGTTATTTATGTCTTCAACGTCATGTTGATCTTGAACTTGACCAGTTTTGATCAATAAAATTAATTGACCAAATCGACCGTTTAACTCGCCCACGTCGTTCCGTATTGCAATTAATTTTAAGGGTCCCAAACTAAGTCTAATGGAAGCGTTTTACTTAACTTGTGATGTCTGTTTGTTTATCCTATTCAGCTAATACGGTATTGTAATAACTAAATATGTGTTTTCTTAAAGCGTCTATGGAAATGATAATATTAACTTTTTATTAGACAATTTTTGACGCTATGAAAGATGCCTATGTAGGTTTATTGGATGCTTCATAATAATATGGACACAAATATTACTTCAAACAATTATAATTTTCTGTTCCTTATGGAATCGAACACAACTAATTCATATTGACAATAACAAGGTGATTACTTAAATCACTGCGCAATTAAGACAACACGGTACATAAATTCGTTTTCTGCCATAATAGTAATCTATAAATCATTCTAACTCAACTCAATCCAGAAAGTAAAAGCATTGTCACTGATGTTGTTCAATACCAATCTCATCTTTTCTAAAAATAGGTACTTATGTGCTCATTTTGTTTGACATCTTGAATATCCGACTTTTGTTTTTCATTCATTCATTACGTATAGTAGCTGGAGCTACATGTGACCGATTACAAGAAACGATAATTGAGTCATTATATTGTCCTTTTCTTTGAAACATGTGTTTAGACTTTAAATGTTCACACGTTCCCAGTTTTCTTGACGTCACTTGTTGGCTGTCGTATTTAACTCGTATCTATCTGAAGTGTAAATGAAATAGTAGTGTAATGAAATGAAATTAACAAGCGCCTCATTATCCTGAAATTATATCCAATCGTTCATTAAACTTTTTTTTTTTGAAACGGCATCTTCCGCGTTGGATATGAATCCTGTGTCGCGGGAGATTTTACAAACATTCAAACAACGGACACAAAAAATACCTAGACTCGGAACAGCCATTTATGGATCACACAAAGTTTTGTCCCGTGTGGGATTCGAACCCATAACACTCGGCGTAGTGGCAGTAGCGAGGTGACTACCTAAACCACTACACCATACGTGCAGTTAAGTCAAGTTCAGAACACTTATAGTCTTAATAGATCAAATGTGATCTTTCGACAGTTAATAATATCGACCATAGGCAGGGTGTAGTTAGGTTTTTTGGTCAGGGCCTAGAGCGCGCCAGATCAACTATGATAGTTATATTTTCAATTAATTCTTATAGTACTATATCTGTACGTCACTGAGTCTGGTCTTCGGTGGATTCGTTAGCCTAATCGGGAGTCCTACATACATTACGTTTTCCAAGTCGCGTTCTCCACACAGAATCAAGTACTTCCATATCTGTAATTTTGCGGTATACACGTGCCATTTAAGGTAGCACATTTCCGAAAGGTACTAGGCAGAATAACTAAAAGTTAAAGTGGACCTCTATTTATTTTTATTTGTCGAAAGGTTTTATTTAAATTTGAAGCATCTCTAAAACAACATCATTGATATTTTGACTCTTTTGACTTTGAGCAAGAATTTAGGTACGGCATTAAATGTTTAGTCGTTTTTTGTGCACAAATATTTATTACTATAAGCGTGTGTCAATAAAATGATGTTTTATGAATTTTTTGCACTTAGAAAGAACATACATATAGTCTCGAATATACATACGTGACTATATAAGGTGTATAACAACCGCATTTATTTGCCGTTTTTGTGTCCCACGTACGCGAGTGCAGTATTGCCAACGTAAAGCAATAATTTACCAATAGGCAGTTTGCCAGGTTACCTTTGCTACACATTATGTTAATATAATGGGTGCTCTGTTGGTATTGAATTATTTTCTATGTATAATTAAATAGTTTACTGTTTGTTTTGGTGCTAAAGACACAGGCTTGGCTTAAATTGGGACAACTGTCTGTCACATAGTTCTCACTAGCTCAGACACCATCGTTTTACTCTATCAGTGTCATGTAAAATCTAGCTTTGTCCATTATATGTTACTTTAAAATAGACAAACTGTACCTATTTTTGGATTAATAAAGACTATTATTATAATTCTTTTTTGTGGCAACTCCCGCACGTGATGTAATTCCTATATCAACAAAGAGCATCCAGAAACGAAACAAGTATTTGTGGATCACTATAATTATCGTTCTGTGTGGGGATCGAACCCACAACACTCGGCATCGTGGCAGGAGCGAGGCGACCATTTAAAACAATACGCCAGCCGTAGCGTTAGAAAAAAAGGAAGAAAAGCGGTTACATACTAACAGTACTTTTTCTGGATGAAGGGTACCATAAGTAAGGACATATGGCCCTTTTCTGTGGCCCTGACAACGTGTATGCAAAACTTCACGATGTTCAGTCGAGTAGTTAAGGCGTGAAAGCGTAACAAACAAACAGGCAAACTCAAATTCACATTTATAATATTATTAGTTAGGATGTATTATTGATTGCACAATTAATAGGAACGTGTAGGAATAAACACGTCATCAAGCATGTGTATGTTTTTGTACAAAAGTCATTTGATGTGACGAATTCGCTATAATTACGAAATAACTGGAACTAACGAGTGTTACAATATAAACATCTTAATTTTATATAAAACTATAGTTTTCCCGCGGTTTCACCCGCGTAAGTCCCGTTCCCGTGTGAATATCGGGTTTCACCCCTTTCACCCCTTTAGGATGAAATTTCCAAAAATCCTCTTTTAGTGCTCCCTTACACTCTCCAAGGAACATACATGGCAGCTTCTTGCGTTCAGTGGTTTCGGCTGTGCGTTGTCTGTCAGTCACTCGGTAACGGAAGAGTTTTATATATATAGATAACTAATAAGTGTTACAACTATATATTTAACTAGTAATGAGAATTTTGACCCTTTCCGTAGGTCTGTGTCTATTTATTGCAACATTAAGAAGTCCAATTCTGGTGATAAATTATGTACGAAATACATAGCTGCGATGTACTCTAATGTGAAACTGAAGTGTACTCTATGTTCACATTCGACTTTTATTATATGTAGTAGAATTATGTGATATTCATTACATTGACACTAAAGCCGGACTCCATTTTGAAGCCTTTGTAGTCAACATGGTTTGACATTTTTTTAATATTGTCTTCTGTTTACGCGAGTGTTATTCATTGAAATTACTTTATTACAAAATTTTGAAACTGTTACACTACGTCAAACATTTTTTATGACAAAATTTTAAAATTTTGTAATAAAGTGTCAAATAAATAACGCGATAAAATCCGTATATAGTAGTTTAATTTCATTGACATTTTTTTATTAAATAATGTGTTGTCAAATGTTTCTTAATAGTGGGAGTGATATCACGTATATATTTATTATATTTAAGAATAAATTAAATATGCTACTAGCGATGTTCTTCTCTTTCAAGTAATTTTTAAGTTGGGTTTTTGTTTTTAAAATAATGCAACATTTGCACAGAGTGCTGTCGGAGAATTTTAACGATTAATTAAGATAACAAAGGTTATCTTAATTAAGATAACTTTAAACCTTTGTTAAGGTTTACTGATTACTCAGTAAACCTCAATAAAGGTTTACTGAGCAATCTTTTTGTGTGGCTATAAATGCATTTTATGGTTCCTTTTTAAACAGAATCTTCATCGAAGTGCGATGGCAACATGCCATTTTACCATGTTATATCAAATTGATATTGCAGTCATTGGATGACGTGACAAAATCTGTCGCCAACCATTGTATAACTTTTTCTGGAGGTATATACGTACGACGTATGTACGTCTTCATGGGTAAACTGTAGATCGCGCGTATTCTAGTGTATGTATCTATAAACTGCTCACGATTCTTACTGAAATATGGTTAAGAGACAAGAGTCCAACATTCTATACCTATATATAATGTATCAAAAACGATTTTATAACCTAACTATCTATATATTAATCTTCTTCTCTCTTAGCCTTTATTATTCCCAAGTCACTTGGGGTCGGCTTTTCTGGTCTAACCGGATTTGACTGGATATCAGTTTTTTACACGGAGCGGCTGCCACCTGACCTCCGCAACCCGAAGGCTAACGATACCCTAAGGCTAGACCAGTGTCAGGATATTAGAGGGTACTGACTTTCCCAATAACGACTGCCATAGATGTTCATGGCAGCCGGGACCAACGGCTTAACGTGCTCTCCGAGGCACGGAGCAGGCGATAATTGTCAATCAGTAAAATCAAACTATCTATATATTAATACGTGAAGCAAAAACCTTATACCCCTTTTTAGGAAAATTGCGCAGATGGAGGAGTATGAAATTTGGCACACTTAAAGTTTATATGGAAAAGGAGAGATATATACTAATATTTTTATAAAACATGCATTAGAAATACATTAAATTAATGAAAAAACACTACACGCACACATCCATGCATTTGACACACGCAGTCGAAGCGCGTAACTATGGTTACATATATCAATATATAATGACATAATATATCAGCAATATCTTACAGGCAAACTTTGGCCGAATTTCGAGCACTAGGCGACCGCTAGTTATAATAAATGCGAATGTGAGTTTATTTATTTGTTACGCTTTCACGCCATAACTATGCGACCGATAGTCACGAAATTATGCATACTACAGACAAGGAAATACCTCTCGTCCAGCAAAAATTAACTGTTCAAGATTTAGAAATTTATTGTAAATAATTATTTTATTCTACATTAGCGAGCGAAGTGATAGCTCAGTGGGGAGACCAACAGACTGCAATGCAGAGGGTCTTGGGTTGGAACCCACGTCGCGCACCTCTGACTTTCGGAAGTTATATGACTTTTCGAAATTATGTGCGCGTATTGATTGACAATTATCGCCTGCTCCGTGCCTCGGAGAGCACGTTAAGCCGTCAGTCCCGGCTGGCATAAACATCTATGGCAGTCGTTACTGGGAAAGTCAGTACCCTCTAATATCCTGACACTGGTCTAGCCTTAGGGTATCGTTAGCCTTTGGGTTGCGGAGGTCAGGTGGCAGCCGCTCCGTGTAAAAACTGATATCCAGTCAAATCCGGTTAGACTAGAAAAGCCGACCCCAAGTGACTTGGGAATAATAAAGGCTAAGGGAGAAGGATTAGCGAGCGAAGCCGTGGGCTAAATCTAGTAAAAAATAAACAGAAAATGATGTACCTTTTCGTGTCAAGAAGCAAAACTGCGAGTGATCTTCGAGCTCTCTTTATGTATACTTTAACGGTACTGCCACTACAACTTGCTGAACCACTAACTATTGCCCAGAACATCCTAGAGGCGTCTGTCGCGCACAGTTGCAAACTTTGACCTACTGAGGAATTTCTGACATAAAACCGCAATACTTTTTCCTATTAATCGGTAGTAGCATAAGTGATACCAAAGTAGCTTTTTAGTAAGTCTCTATCCTATTACATCATCATCCTAGTACATGCAGCTTGAAATACATCTCGCACGCTTCTTTCAAGACGCATGTAAAAGTTTATAACGCTAGTGTGAATGGAACAGTCGCAAGGGGAAGACCTAGGCGACCGTTTCTCGATCAGATCGGAGACGTTCTGGATAAAGGCCAGGTTAAGAGCACCCTAAACCGGCGAGCGTGTATGATGAATGAAGCCAGAGAAGTGTGTCAGGGTCATAGCAAATGGAAATCCGTAGTCTCTGCCTACCCTTTTGCGAAATAGGCGTGAATCTATGTATATTTGTATGCATGTAATAGTCGGCCCTGTCGTCCATAGACAAACGGATGTCAGTACGTTATGTATTGTACAAATTATCATTCATTACTATAACGACACTTTTGTTAGCGAAGGCGTGTGAATATAAACATATTCTGCCATTTTGCGCTACATCACAATGCTCTAATCAACGGAAAATTATCACGAAAATTATTTATTTCTTGTAGCAACACTGTGTCATTATGGCGGGCTGGTTAACAGCCGGTTGACAATCAATTATGGCAATATTTTGTTATCAAAATATAAAATAATTAGACTGTTCCGGCTTGTCAACTGACTTTGCAGCGATGGCCCAATGGCCAAAATGTTGGATTGACGATGAAGTGATCACGATGCCGCATTAAATGTTACAAGTGCACTAATAGTTATTCCGAGTCTGGGAGTTTTTGTGTAACATACACAAAAATTTTGAATTATTGGAAAATCTCCTGAAACACAGTATTTATTCCAAGTGCGGGCAATGTCTATAAAACATTAATAAATGTAAGCAGCGATAGCCTAGTGGGAAACCGTTGGACTGCCACGCAGAGGTCTCCAGTTCGAACGCAAGACTGACTCTAACTTTTCGAAATTATATGCGTATTAAATAGTTAATTATCGCTTGCTTTAACAGTGGAGGAAAACATCGTGAGGTAGCCTGCATGTCTGAGAGTTCTCCATAATGTTCTCGAAGATATGAGAAGTCTGCCAACCCACACTAGGCCAGCGTGGTAGACTATGGTCTAACCCTTCTCACACTAAGAAGAGGGCCGTGCTCAGCAGTGGGACAGTTTCATACACTGATATTATTATGAAACGATAAGGCGAAATGATGATGTAAAAAACCTCTGCTTACCCCGCCGAGAGATATACAGACATGAGTCTATTTATACATAAAAAATACTAGGTACTGTAGTTCTGTAGTTTCTATATCATCATAATTAGTGTGCAATTATGCTGTTCATCTTGTTACATCTTTTCTTGTGCCGTAATTTATAGTTGGCAGATATCAATGCATAAAAAACCTCATGTTACTACGACTTTATTTTTAATTAGACTTTGGAAATACCACGGTGATTTCGTTAAGGAAAATCTACATCATAATTCACAATAGAAGTCTTACTTATAGAGTAATGTTAGATAAGTTCACAGGATAATTTATTCCATCCATAATTTTTTGTGTTTGGAAAGTCTTCGCATCCCTGTGGATAATCTACCCAATCATTTTTTTTTTCAATCTATTTTCATTACAATCCATAAATCTAGAGCGTGAGTTGTTTATATCAAGTGAGAATCGGCAATGAATTGCCGTAAATTTTAGAGTTCGAAAAACTGGTTCTACTTGAACCATATGCAACGGTCACGTGATACCACGTGACCTTGAGGTCAGATGTCAAAGGTCGTAGTCATTTTGGGGGTATATCGACTATGCTGAGTGGAATGGCGTTGACCGCGAGTCTCTAGCTCTTACGGTTCTTGAGTTGAAAGTTGTATAACAGACAGACGGACGGACGGACGATAAAGCAGCTTTATAAGAGTTTTTTCGAACTCTAAAAATACGACGATGAACAAAAAAAAAGGCAAGTACATATAAGTATAAGTATATCATACTGTGTAGTGATTTAACTCGTAGCCTTGCCATTTTGCCGACTGTTGTGGGTTCGAATCCCACACGGGACAAAAAATTGTGAGACTCACAAATGGTTGTTCCGAGTCGGGATCTTCTTTGTGTCCGTTGTTTGAATGTTTGTAAAAACCTCCGCGACACAGGAATAACTACCAGTGCAGCAGTTGTCTTAAAAAAAGAAAGTGAACCTACCGGTTATAATTTTAATGTCTTTGGCTCGTCTTGGTCGATCTCTAGGCAATCCTTAGTAATTTTAAAACGTAGCAGTCACGTGGTCAAAATATCTCGTTTTCGGATGGCGTCAAATTCGGTGAATTATTTATTTGGTAAAATATGGGTGTGTGACATGTCCGCCCAGCTTCTCAAGGTGATAAGATGATGTTATGATATTTTATTTTTACTTACATATATGTTGCCATTTCAAAATTACCATTCATGGTTATTTTGAAATGGCAACAGATACATAACAAATCTGCCTAAATACTATTCACTTTACGTTTAAATGCTTATTCGAGAGATTACCTACCTAAGTCATATATCATGTATACAGTGTAAAATGTTGAGTACTCCATTTTTAGTCTATAAATCCTAACTAATATTGGATATAAATGCGAATGTGAGTGTGTTTGTTTGTTATGCTTTTACACCTTAACTACTCGACCGATCATCTAGAATAGAACATAAGATACAGACCATTCATCCAGAAAAAGTACTGTTACTTTTTTTTTAACCTCGTGGTGTGCTTTGACGCGTCCCTCACCGCGGGGCGACAGAGAGGTTATGTAGGTCGGGCTCACCGGGAAAAAGATACCCCGGTAATACCGACTAAACCTACCACGGTGTTCCTCGACATAACCATAGACGGCGAGGCCGCGCGAATCGCTTTCACATGCAATCCACTTTTCCAATGTACCTTGCATGTTTTCCAGTTTTGCTGTTTATAATAATATTATTCCGACTATTACGCACAATTAAATATAAATCGGACTAGCCGTTCTCAAGGATGCGCTTACAAACAGCATTTATTTTTATATAAATTGCGGATATATAGGTAGATTTAACTTTTATAGCAGCGATATCCTAGTGGAAATCCGGCTGCCACTAGGTGTTAGGAGTCAGGTTCGATACCATTTCGAACTTTTTTACATAACCTCTAATCGTGAATCCCCTGGATTGATAAATGCAAGTAGTCTACGTGTTAAAGTTCAGTAATTATAAAAACCGCTAAACGTTGATCAGCTGTTTTACATAACGGAGCTGTTTTGTAAAACAGCTAGCGGCTTTGTAAAACAGCTTTAAGTGCTCGCCTAAAAAATGTGTGTGATCCACAAATGGTTGTTCCGAGTCTAGTTGTTCTTTGTGTCCGTTGCTTTAATGTTTAGTAAAGTTTCACGCGACACAGGAATTATTCCTAGTGCGGGAGTTGTCTTTTAAAGATAACAAAATATATTAAAAAAGGAAAGAAATTTATTTTATTTGTATTTTTAGTTTTTATTATATTTAGTATAATTAGTTTTTATTTGTATAAAAATATCTCTTGAGCATTTAGCAACCCTAGTTTAAATTTATAATCTATACTACTGATGCATATTAACGTGTATAAATCTACATAAAATTATGACTGGTCGGCTTTGTTTAATCTGGTGTGGTCATCAGTGAATCATTTACAAGTAAATACTACATGTTTGTTTGTAAACATAAAATAAAGTTTTAAATCCATTGTGTTTATTTTGTTATTTTAGTTGCATATGTCCAGGATTGGAGTGAGTTTGACCTAAATCAGCAACAGTCTAATACAAGGACTGTACTTATATCTTTTTTTTCTAACGCCCTCACTAGGAAGGATCCTTAAGTCGCGGGAGACTTTACAAACATTCAAACAACGGACACAAAGAACACGAAGACTCGGAACAACCATTTGTGGATCACACATAGTTTTATCCGGTGTGGAGATCGAACACACAACAATCGGCGCAGTGGCCTGTGGCAGTGGCGACCTCATAAAACACCGCACCGAACTTCGAAAAGCTGGTGTAAGATTCTAGTCGCCTAATGTTGAACCTAATACACACAAATGTAAAAGATATCATTATAGTTATCTCACGATCATGATTAAATACTAATGATCTTCGTTTGCGTATCAGCTGAATACCTATATCTAACGCTAAATGCCTTAATACGCTGCGAAAAGCAATCAAGAACGGATAAGATTTTTAATTACCTAGTTTAAGAAATGTATTGTGTTCCGATGCAGATTGATTTAATTAATTACTTTGTCGTCATTAGTAAGCTAGGATATTTTTGTAAAATAATCTTAATCTCTTTAATTGGATTTATAAAATTACACTTTAAACATCAAAGCTTGATTTATTGAAGCGGTAGGTATAACTCGCCATTTAAATTTCGTGTCATCCTTGCTAATATTATTATGTAAATTTGTTTGTTTGTGACGCTTCCTCGCCTTAACTACTGCACCAACCGTCATGAAATTTCACATACACGTTGTCAGGGGTATAGAAAAGGACATATGCTTTTTATTCAGAAAAAATGTACTGTTACCGAGGTATAGTAGCATAATGTTACTTTGTTACTTCTAACAGATTTCCAACGGCGACTTTTTAAAATCAGTCAGTAATTTTTGAGTTTTTTCATTACAAACAAAACTACAAATCTTTCCTTTTTATAATATTAGGATAGATCAGGAGTTAACCAATTACTAAGAGGTCCGTTTTTAAAAAATAATAATTTGTCCGTCGCGCTGCGTAAGGTTTAGGCCAATAAAGTGGTGGTCCGCGGTGGTGACCCTTGGTATAGATATAGATAATACGGCTTATAATGTGTACCTTATGACAGCTACTATACACAGATCATACAAAAGCACCTCACACTTGGTCGCTTCTTTTGTACTAAAACGTACTTTACCATTCATGACACACGCACAAACATACATATTATATATGTATAAAAACGTAGCACAATACGTTACGTAATGCTGCGCACGCGCAACCTTGACATAGACACTGGTTTTCAACTGGTCCCGCATGTTGTGTGGACGAGTGAGTTGTTGACTCAATAAAGTTTAAGTTCAATGTTTAACAAATGTCGATATAGTATATGTATATTGGCGTTGAAATTAAGCAAATTTATACGGATTTTATCGCGTTGTTTATTTTTGGTTGTTATCACCACCTTAGTCTCCCCGTGAACATGGCTGCTGAAAAGCAACCGAAACATCAGGAAAACTGTAAAATTAAATCTAAATCGTTTTATAATGTAAATAGCTTAAATAGAAGTAAACAGTAACTAGTAAAAGTGTTTAAAAATAGTAGTTTACCGTTTCAAAATTATTTAATAATAGTGTAAAAAATAAGAAATAGAATAAAAAATAAACAACGCGATAAAATCCGTATAAATTTGTTTAATTTTAATGTATATATAACATTCGCGTAAACGTAACACAATTTTATACAGTGTGACTGGTTAAATATTGTACATACTTAAGGACATGATAATTTATAGTCAGAAGCAACGTATAAAAAGAAATTGTGTAACCTGCAAAGAAAACCTTTATGAAAATTTGTATGAAATATCCATAAAATGTGGACACTGCGCGGGTCGCACACAGCTGTGCGCGCCGCTCTACCGAGGCTAATGACCTTTAATAAGATAAGGACGGGCGGGGGTGCAAATTCGGGTGAGTGCGGGATGCGGTAGCGGGGGGCGGAGGCGGAGGATTTGTTTAGCTTTGGTAAATTATTGGTGAACTGTTGTAAAAAATCCTTAATCATATCAAAATATAACCGTTAAATTATTTACATAAAGAAAGCAACAATCATAATTTACAACTTAACTAATATTAACAAAACTAACCACTTATAAATAGAACAAAATGAAGAGTAACAAAATATAGGACTGTAAAATTTAATAAAAAGGGATGGCTGGTTTAGGCGTCGTCGTAAAATTCCTCAGTATCGCTGTCGACCGGGACTGTGCCCAGAAGACTGGCAGCATAAAAAATTGGGGTTAAATGATTCTATTATATTATGTGTATTCTATAGGAGATTATTTTCTTTTCATGGGCAACATATCAGAACGCTGTAAAACTTAATTTTTGGCTTCAATAGCCATGGCAGTTTGACTGTAGTACCTTTATGTAATAATAATAATTAATTTAAAATTAATTTGTATGTTTGCCTGAACCCTGGATCACTACATCTGCGTAGATTCTGCCTATTTCTGCTTATTTTAGTACAGCCTTACTGACCTGGCTGTAACTATTTTTTATTGTAGATATTACAATCAAATTAAATATATATTATTGTATGCTGTTTACGACCAGATATGAGTAATGAGTACCTAATATGAGCTAACTTGCGCTATATTGCGACGCAAAATGTGTCTAAAACAAACAATAACTGTTCTAGGAAATGTATACACGTCATTCCTAGCTAAGGATTTTGTTGATACGTCGACCACGTTATGAACAAAAACTGATAGGATAAGTGACTATGTGTACAGTGAGCTGCAAAAATGCATAGGTACCAATTACAAAACTAAAATGGTATAACCCGGTAATTGACACCATCTAACGGAAATCGATACAAGAACTGTTAAGTAGTTTATTTATATTGTAATAGATGGCGGTGCACTACCATACAATAAAAAGAAGTAGATTTCTTAATAACTCAATTTTGATAAAGAACAATGGCCAGATTTTTATAGGAGCTGGACTCGACTTTTATTTTTCATGTCCCAAAATAAACTATAGCTAGATTGGTTTGTCCTTTTGTTGTAAACACCATCCCGTTTGAAAATCATATCTAAATAGCCACGATTTTTTATAAAAACGTCAACTATACTTTTGAGGTTAGGATCAACAACTACCTTTTAACCGAGTGCGGCGTAGCCTAAAAATGTATTTAACAATAAGCGAGTGGGTAATTAGCGATCTCTTTTCTATTTATTGCGATTTCTCTCAGAGAATTACCCAAAAAATGGGACATCTGTCAAAGCGCACAAGTCCCCTTGTCCGTTTATCAGATATATTTATATAATGCTCTAACTTGCACAACGTGTAGTATAGAAAACCAAGGATGGCACAACATCACATGTGAAGTATTTCTACAAGGCTTTTTTGTGGTTTGACCACTTCAATTCTGGCTGAAGAGAGTTAGTCGCTAGATACATACTGTCTTTCAGTCTTCAATACTCAAGTTGAATAGATATTGACAAATCGAGTACTGGTAAGTTACAGGAGTAAATGAGATGTAATGGTAGGAGCACTTAAATGAAAGAAATAGGTTTGACAAAAATACTTTTTATTCATCATCATCTCTTACAACTACAGCATCGAGGAATGCTGCTGGCTCTGATATTGTCGGCTGATGCCTGGCCCACCCAAGGTACCAGACAATTGTCATAACATGTGCACAGCACCCAACTGTTCTTCTACCAACTAGACAATTACAACAATACTCTGTTATAGCTTCCCTTCCAGACACATTATTTTCAATTAATATATAAACATAATATACTTTTCTCGAAATGTGTCTGGATTTAATTTTGCCTCTTATTAATGAATTATTACGCCACAGGGATGACATACATGGTCTGATGAAGTTGCCTGAAAAAACCATACAGCTTTGTCTTAATATAAATGTTTTGGCTCATCAACCCAAGCAAATAAAAACATTGTTACAAAAATATATTAGATTGCAGTGATGAATTCACTATAACATTGATAACAATACAAACAAAAGTACATAATAAACAAATCATAATTACCTGCCGTGGGGCAATTCTATTTTCAAGTTCAATATGTATTGCTTGTTGCAACTGAGATGGATTCTCTCTCACAATAACATCACATTTACGATTCCGCAGAGAACTTCCACAGAGTATGCAAACATGCATGTGGCCACGGGAAGATGAGGCACCAGATTCATTAGCCAGTCCGGAGTTGACATGCTGTATTGCCAATTGATTACAGGCATCACATATGTAATCTTCTTCAGTGATCTAAAATAAGAATTAGAGTTGTATTATGATGTATGATTGTGTGTGATGGTAGTTAGTGTACTAAAATAAGTAGGTAAGTATGTAAATACGTACTATTATTGAAGAATTCCACTCGCAGATCTTAGAAATTACTCTGGTATCAAGCTCAAAGACGAGATGGCGGCGAAGTGTATCAATGCGTATGTTACAATTAGCACATAGCAATCGCAGGGCTAGTTGTGGCGTCTGCATGATGTCTCTCACAATCACAAATATCCAAAAAGCAAAATCGGTGTCCAGAAATCAAAACCAGAATAATCGTCACAAGTGTAGTTATCAGTCCGTAAAACAATGCCAAGGTCAAAACAAGAGAAGAATATTATCCAAAAGTACAGTACGTATCACAATTCACAACAACAAGTGAAGCGAGTATGATGCGAATGATTGCCGGGTGTCAATCAATAGCATGGGTCGATGACCACAGACTATGTAACTATTGTCGATGACAAATGACGTTCCGTTGTAAGTTTTTGAACAAAACGCTTATACGTGCTATGAACCAACATAATTATTTTTTATGACAAGAATCCAATGCATAATAAATCAACATAGTAGTTGATTTAATGCCTAAATACTAATTTAATTGAAAAACAGTTAACAACTATTCAGAAAAACTTGAATAATTATATTTTTTGAATACCAAGTCATTTCATACGCGAAATGAATCGTCAATAGGTGCGTTCTGAAACTATTACTCGAAATAATTTCGAAGAAGTTACAAAAACTGAAATAAATGAATAACTTTTTTTTGTGGCTTCATGGAAAGACATTTCTTGTGTTTTTTAAGACCTTAAAACATAAGGGATTTTTTTATATATATGGCATATGGTGACTCCATCGTTTCGTCGTCTGGTACGTTTTGGCCATCCTTCTTTGCAATGTTTTTATCTTTATTTACAATAGTTTATTTTAAAAAAGAACACATTTCAGGGTAAAACAAGAAGCAAAGGATTACAAATAAATTTATAAGTTTATTGTGGGTAGTTTATTTTATATCTATTCTGTTTGTATGCAAACATTATTCTGTCCTGTATTTTCGGTTGAAATTAAAATTTCTTATAAATTTTACTTATTTGCTAAAATGAGTACGCTTTGCAATATTTATAAAACATCGCCATCTAGTTCATTCATAGTCATTCTAATTCGAGTGTTTACATGATTTTGGACCTTAACGTATCCATGCACTATTACAGGTGACTGAACATTACAGGAAAAACGAGATCTACGGTTTAGTTTATATTAAGCATTATACCTACCTAAATAAAACTAGTACAAAAGTCATTTTAAAATAAAACATTTGTACCTTTTTATGTAATACTAGATTTTGACCCGCGGTTTTGCTCGCGTAAATGTAGATTAGGTTAGTTTCGGTTTTGTTACTAACAATAGTATTTTCTGGTATCCTATGTCTTTTTCTGTCCCCTTGACAAAAATGTATGCGAAAGGAGACTGGCTGTTTTCGGCCTGAACACCTACAGAAATGAAACTTTTACGAAAAAAAAGTTGATATTTACTCCTAACTATTTTGTTCAGTATTGAAGTAAATTTTCAGAAAATTTCTCTTACCCTTGTCAACTTAAGTGGAGTAAAATAATTTCCAAGTTAGCGGATACAATGTGACAAATCGATACTTGCATATAATTGATACACTCCCACTTTGTACATTTAATGTGTTCCTTTATCACTTATATCCCAAAGTAGAGGTAGGTGTTGCCCAGGGTAATCGATAATTCATGTTTGTTGCCATACTAAAAAAACAGTAAATTATTTTTTTAGGTTGGCATCAAACTGTTACTTGTCACCCGTAGATCATTATCTGACGCTGTCGTTGTGATCCCGTGCCGGGGACGTTTCTAAACTATAAACATAGGTTACAAGCACAGTTGCTTCCTAAACCATGTTGAACCTGAGACTTAAGCTTGGAACCTATATAATAATAAAATAAAGTATAATATTCACATCATATTAGTGAATTAATATTATATATTAATAAAGTTTTCGTGCATGACTTAACCTTATGTCAATATCATAAGTTAATGTCTTATATCTACTTTTAGACATGTTTTTGGAAAAAGTCACAACCATACAAGGTTTTCTAATTAATAATGCTATCAGGAAACATTGAAATTATCCGTGTAGGTGACCAGGCCGAACGCTCCTAAGAAACCTGCCAATCTCCTTTCATGATGATCGATAGTGTAGTTTAGGCGCGAAAGCGTAACAAACAAACAAACTTACATCCGCATTTATAATATTAGTTAGGATACTAGTTGAAATTTAAATATCTGTTATTGAATTGTATGATGAGTCTTCACGATACATGTTTGTCTAGTGTAGCTTTGCAAAATACCTCTGTTATTTTAAGTGTTTTAGATAGTAAGTTCTCCAATTTAGTTTGGGCTAGATGGTGTTGCGTGTATGTGATAGAATATGATTATTATTAATTTGAAATAAAACAATTATTTCTCAAGTGTAAGGTGATAATCTCCCTTTGATAAATTAGGCGCTAGTAAAAGCAGATCTGTAAATGCAATAGTTAAAGTTGATATAAAACTTGACTTTATTTTTGCCATCATATGACTAAAAGAGCATACATTGTGTCTTATTTTCGTTTATTATGTGTTCCTACAAAAGAATAGCAACAAAGAGTTTTATCACTCTGCATTCAATTCAAATTGTCAAATATGTCTGACTTATTTATCGTCTAGCATTTTCTAAATGTTAATAGTTATTTCAACAAAACAATACTAAACTGGTTAATTCTTTTTGTTTATTTATATCTAATTAGAAAAGCGACTTGTCTTCTTTTAATAGTCCATCTTATCACAATTTACCACTCCACCTGGATACTTAGACAAATAAAAATGTAAATTTTAGTACTTGTCTGTTCTTTTCAAGTCGATGATGCAATGAATTACTCTAACGGAATTGATAGCCATGGAGATAACAATTTATTTATACTTGAGAGTAGCTGCATAGAATTTTGGATAATTTCTAAAGAAAGCTGGGTTTGGCTAAAAATCAATTTTACAAACCAATTTTAGATTAAATTCGCGTATTATCATTATATTCATATGAATTAAATTCATTCTATAATGTCATATCACCTAGATGGCAACCTAGCAGAAGGGCCAACTAATACAATGCGACCTATAACAGACCATATTTTTCTAATTTTCCTTATTTAAAATAAAATGTATTTTACGCTCTGCTTATGCTGTGTCACGGAAGATTTTCGGATTATCGGTTCAGTTAAATGCCTAGATATATAGGGTGTCCGGTAATTAATGGATAACCTTGAAATGTGTTATAGTAGAACTGATGGTAGTTCAGAAAAATATATGAAAAAAACTATCCTACGATATGTTTTTTTTTAATTACCGTATTTAACTTTCTTGTACACTACGACCATAAATGAATGAATTCCATTGGATTTTTGTTCTTTTAGTATTAAACACTAATTATGCTAATAGATAGACAGTCAAAAGTAGGTATGACTGGCTATTACACTTCTTTAATATATATTTCTTTTCATTTATTTTTCTGTTTGGCCATCAGTTCTGCTGTGAGATATTTCAAGGTTATCCATTAATTACCGGACAACCTGTATATCTAGGCATGTAACTGAACCGATATCATAGCAAAAGGAATTAAAGATTGTAACTGAACCGATATCATAGCAAAAGGAATTAAAGATTAATAAAAGCCATGTCTGAGATATATGACCACCAGAATTCCTTCTCATCGGAGGAAACGCAGTAAGTGTTAATACTCTTACACCTTAAACTAGACTTACAATTAGATTGCACGGTTGGCGTCGTGGTCTAAGTGGCTGCCTCGCCACTGCCATTACGCCGAGTGACGTGGGTTCGGATCCCGCATGGGACAAAAAGTTGTGTGATTCACAAATGGTTGTTCCGAGTCTGGATGTTCATTGTGTCCGTTGTTTAAATGTTTGTAAAGTCCCCCGCGATACAGGAATTATTCCTAGTGCGGGAGGTAACCTTAAAAAACAACCTGTCCATTATTGGAATGTCAGACATAATTGAAAACCAATGTGTCTGGCCGTCGGTGTGCCAGTTCTACTTATGCGTTAAGAGGGTAATACTTCCCAAGGCGATCTGGCTTATTCATACTGTCACAAAATAATTGACTACGAACAGCTCTTCTACATGTTGTGCCTTATCTTTACATCTGAAATAAAAATATGCAGGTTTTACGGCTAAAGATTAAAACACATAGTATCCGGTACTTAACAATTTACTGCGTCGTTTCATTCTGTATACAATAAAGTATGGTTCATTATAAGTATACTGCCTTTAGTAAGGCGGAGCTGCAATTTAAATTATGCAAAGCAGATGTCGACTTCCGTCATTCAATTGTTAATTATCATAATTAATAACTAATACCTATTGCACGTTTCTCGATCAGATCGGAGGCGTTCTGGACAAAGGCCAGGCTAAGAGCACCTTGAACCGACGAGCGTGTATGAGGAATGTGATGAAAGTGAATGAAGCCAGAGAAGTGTGTCAGGATCGTAGCAAATGGAAATCCGTAGTCTCTGCCTACCCCTCTGGGAAACAGGCGTGAATCTTTGTATGTATGTATGTATGTACCTATTGCATAAATTGCGTTAGCTTTTAGTAGGACTGTTTGAAGTGATAAATCAGTTAAAAGTGTCAAAGTGGTCTGCAATATTTTCAAAGGCAATGTCAAATTCATTTATTCATTTAGGTCACAAAATAAAACTTATGAATGTTAAAATCCTAACTAATATTATAAATGCGAATGTGAGTTTGTTTGTTACCCATTAAGCCTAGATAGCCTAGTAAGAAACCGTTGAATTGCCACGCAGAAGTCTCGAGTTCAATCCCAAAGCGCGAATCTCTGACTTTTCGAAGTTATATGCGTATTAAATAGATAATTATCGCTAGCTTTAACGGCGAAGGAAAACATCGTGAGGAAACCGGCATGTCTGAGAATTTTCCCTAATGTTCTCGAAGATATGTGAAGTCTGCCAACCCGCACTAAGCCAGCGTGGTGGACTATGGCTTAACCCTTCTCACAGTGAGAAGAGGCCTGTGCCCAGCAGTGGGACAGTTTAAGGCCGATATTATGTTATATTATAATATAAGCCTTAACTACTCGACCGATCATCATGAAATTTCGCATACTCGTTGTCAGGGGAACAGAAAAGGACATAGTGTACTAGAAAAAAGTACTGTCACTTACCGTACTTAACCAACGTTTTCGCGAGCGAGCTACAAGGTGATTTTGAAATCGTGTTATTCCTTTTGACCAAGCATTCTTCACCTGTGTGGGCGGTCTTCCACGTGGTTCGTACTTCAAGTCGAAGTTTCCATTACGCAAGCGTTTAAACTAAAAACACAAGGTGCGTTCATTAGCAGTCTCCTCTACAAATGCAGCGTTGATATTACGAGCCGTTTTTGCCGCGTTAGTTCCGCGTCGGAACTCGTATTCAAAAATGATTCGGATTTTCGAAGTATACATCTTTCCTGTCTAAGCTGAATAAAAAAACAACTGAAAGACGAAAATCAAATGTTGCACATTTTTTAAAAGAATCTTATAAGTATCATGTCGAAAATCTCACACCATGAAGGTTTTATGTTAATTCAAAGTATCTATTACTATACAACGGCAACTTTATACTTTAACACCTATTATTACTGACCAGTATATTGCAGTAAAAGTAAATCCATTTTATTACATTTTAAAATTAATAGTTGCAAAGAGACGGCTGTACGCTAATGTCCGCATCTGATGACGTGGATTCTAAGCATTAGCCGACGAAAAGTTCAGTACACACCCATGTTTTACCTTATGCAGAATACAGGCGTGATAATAATATATTAAATTATTTCTAGTACATACTTTCATTGCAGTGCTTTTCCGTCGGTCGATAAGGCAGCACGTGAGCGTAATAAAATTAAGCTGATTTTTCACTTCGTGCGAGACGATACGCTATGATAGGTCAATAATCGTGTTGTTTAGCGTTGCAAATGCATACTGACTACCTTAAGTTTCAAACGTGTTAAAGAAGGTGTGATCATCTCTCTAGATAACAGAGAAGTGTACTCTTCTCCACTAGGTACACCCAGCCATTTTCAGTGTGGCTCAGTCTGATGCTTTTAATTTCCTGTTCCCATGGGAACTTTGTTATAAAAAGTATTCAAAAACTATCATGGATAAAAATGTAGCGTTGTGTGAAAATTTCAAGTTAATCCATTGATTACTTTTAGAGTTTTTTTGACACAAACATACTCAAGCTGAATACTTGTGTATAAAGATGGACTGCTTACATTTACATTTATAGACTCAAGTCTCGGCTTATCCTTTTTGGGTGTACCCCAGAAGGATAGCATCAGGTCATGGGCGAGCCTATTACTGGAATGTTTCCACAGTCCTTGCTAATACTGAGCATTGCCATAATTGAATATTGCCTTCAGTCGCTTATCATTAGGCAGGCCGTATGCGTTGATATTAGGAGTATGTCCTTATAAATTAGTTTATTATCGTTTGTCATAATAGTGAAGTAAGGAAACCAGCCTGCCTGAGGGTTTTGTACATAGTATTATTTTCAAAGATACATTAAGTTTGTCCCCATATGGGGCCGTGTGTTGGGCTATGGTCTAATCGTAGGAACTCGTCACTGGGACACTTACAAATAGGGCTGATAGTAAAAAGACAACCATAAAATAATATAGAAGTACGGTTGATTCTCAGAAATGAGTACACATAATTTATGATATATAATTACTTGTGTTAGTCAATATTAATTATTGATGATCTCATCATTATGATAAAAATATATCTAATGTCTAGAAGAGAGCAGTCTCTTTAAAAAATATTAACTACTTTGACGAGCATATTACCGGCGCACAGAAATTGGTAGTTTCAAAAATATCAATGGTCGTCTAGAGA
This sequence comes from Catocala fraxini, assembly GCA_930367265.1. Lineage (NCBI taxonomy): Eukaryota > Metazoa > Arthropoda > Insecta > Lepidoptera > Erebidae > Catocala > Catocala fraxini. The sequence continues at coordinate 21,981,858 of OV884039.1, read as the reverse complement.
TTCGGCAAGTGGTAAGCGGTTACTGTAGTCTATGATCACTTGCCATAGCAAGTGTACCACGCATGGGTTGTGACGTCAGCCATTAAATATGAGACAGGGAATTGGAACGGTATGTGAACTTACGGAAGTCTTACTCGGCGATCGAAACGAAGTCACAGTTTTCGCCGGTTTCCTGTAAGACCTTGGTAGGTACTTTCCCGAGCAAGCCGTCTCATTCGTATTCGTACCTTCACCAATTATTTGGAATCGGAAACTTCTACTAACTAAACCTAAATCTTTCGTCCAAGATTTATCGCAACAAAAGACAAAAATTATCTAATATTGTCTAAAAAATTATCATATATGAACAAAAAATAAAAATGGCGATTTGGTTTAACCAACACGACGACGGTATAATCTATCATCTTTAGGTATACGGGGGGTATGCGGAGGGCATTTATACAGGGTGTCCCAGAAGTCGACGTCAAGCCGGAATCAGGTAACAGGCTAAGTTATAATAGCTATCAAAAAAATATAAAAATAACTAAGCTACGTATTTTAAAAATTATAGGCATTAAAAAAACATACATAGGTATCTGTAGTAACAGGAGTGAAAAGACCCTCACAGGGTGTAGATATAACAGATATACCTATAACTTTTAAAATAATTTACTTAGTTTTTTTATATTTTACTTCTGATAGCTATTATAAGTTATAACTTAGCCTGATACCTGATTCCGGCTTGACGTCGACTTCTGAGACACTTTGTATAATAAATAACCATTGAGTTATTAAGGATTTTAGACTAGAAGAGACATCTGAAGTATTTTTTTGTAATAAGCTTAAAAGTGCATGTTCTCTTACTCGTTCAATCTAAGTCAGGCGATTACTGGAACGACACGTTTGAGTGCAATAATAATTATGCAGTAGCGTAATACACATGATTATGTCATGATCATGTCTTAAATCCTAACTAATATTATAAACGCGAGTGTCAGTTTGTTTGTTTGCCACGCTTTCCTGCCTTAACTATTCGATCCATCATCATGAAATTTCGCAAACGTTGCTAGGGGGACAGAATAGGACATAGAAATCTTTTATCCAAAAAAAGTATTGTTTCTAACTTACATTTATGCGAGCGAAGCCGCGGTCAAAATCTAGTACTAAATTGCAATCAAATGTGTCGTTTCTATAATCGACTGAGTTAAAGAGCATGCCCTATAATTTATGTTACCCAAAATTTACTTGAAATGTCTCCTCAAGTACGTAGTACATAAGTAATAAACTAATGTACGTAACGGTATTTTTAATAATATCTTATGACGTAAACTAAAGGAATACCAAACAACTAAGCATACCCAACTATCAGACAATATTTTCCTTAAGATATCTCTCGAATACTGGTTACTTATCCGAGTCAAGTGATTATGTATTCCGATAGCGCTTTCAAACTCACAAAGACTTGATAATGATCACGTATACACTTGCGGTTACGCACATTTCCTAGTTCTTGTATATTTTTTGACAAGACTTGAATAAGTCATGTGTAAAAAATCCCCTGGTCCCAAGTTAATGTGACTACGGAAAAGTAAAGATACAGGAAGCGTAATATACCTTTGTAAACTTAAGATTATATACAAAGAGTATAGATATTTATTATGAATACAGTCCATACTTAACACGTATATGTAGTTCCCTTTACTAGTGTTCCATATGGTGCCTGTATCGGCAGTTTTAGTATTAGAGCTAAGGACTTCGATGACGTTTCTTGAGCCTTACCACCATTTCCCAAAGCATTGTAGTTGCAGTAGCAAGAAGGCGACAAAACTACACAATTTGCAACAAGCTATCTCGTTTGCGCATACACTGAAACTTTTAAAACACCTTGGTAAAGCCCTAGATGGAACTTATATAGGTACCGTGTATGTATGTATCTTATGTGGGGGCCAGTCAGTGCAGACCGGCGACACTTCGACCCAGTGGGATCTTTTGTGTCGACACTCTCCCAATAACGACTGCCATAGATGTTCATGGCAACCGGGACCGACGGCTTAACGTGCTCTCCGAGGCATGATACCATAGTATTGTGATTTATGTTACATCTTTGAATATCAAGTCATATACTTAATGGAATATATGTCTGTAATAGCCTTATCTTAATATTGTCTTCTATTTACGCGAATATTATTCATTGAAATTAAACTGCTATATACGGATTTTATCGCGTTGTTTATTTGACACTTTATTACAACATTTTGAAAATTGTTACACTACTACTACTATTAAACTTTACTAATTTTTAAGCTAATTAAATTATTATTAAACTATTTAGATTTATCTTTATATTCATCGCCCAACGTAGACCTTGAATGTGGTTGAAAGGGTGAAATCTGTGTGCGGCAGACCTCTGGCTAATGTTTTAATGATATAAAGTCGTAAAGCAACGGTAGCCTCAAATCAGGTAAGCACCAAGAATAGGATATAATGTAATCTTAGAAATGATCGTAACAAGTATAAAAAGTACGATAGAGCACAGTTCCAAATCGCGGCGCGTAAAAAGCGCCACTATAGCAAGTGTATAAAAAAAAGGGAAATATCAAGCTTTTCCCGTTACCTCATACAAGCGACATTCTCTTATTGCTCACACGGGAAAACCCCTGGCTAATAATTTACCAAAGATTTTGAACTTTCCTGTTCAAGTATCTGTAGATAAATAACGGTTCATTAAACTGCTTATTGAAAATGTAAATTAAGTAGTTATATTGCTGTACATAACTACTATTTAAATAACTTAGGACAAGTTTTATTAGTTACTAGCTGACCCGCACAACTTCGTCTGCTTCACATAACAATTTTGCCCTGTTTTCCAAACATTTTTCATTGTTGCTTCTCTCCTATTAGTCGTAGCGTGATGTTATGTAGTCTATAGCCTTCCTCGATAAATGGGCTATCCAACACATTAAAATGATTTTTGAATTCGAATCAGAAGTTCCTGAGATTAGCGCGTTCAACCAAACAAACAAATTCCTCAGCTTTATAATATTAAGTATATAGATTGAACCAATCTTTGTCATCTAATTTGTAATCATCTGCTTCGGAAAGAAGAACTTACTTACTGAGGACATTTCCAGGAAAGAGACCAATCAGGCCATATTATTATGTGTATATAAATAATATCTTAAGATGCTAGATGCCAAAGGACGTGGCTAAGACCTTACCTAGACGTGTAGACATTACAAATTACCTGATAAAGTGATAATCTATCTTTTGCGTTGAGGGTGCTTCCGTGCTCATGATACCTAGGTTTTTATAATATTTAGTAATGTTTGTCCATTCTTACCCCTTTGGGTATGGTAAATGGGAAGCGAGTGGCCAGCCAGTTTAAAAAATAGAACCGCCGCATATCTTAAAGTTATTTTAGGATTTCTTCTTCAATTCGGTATTTAAGATTATATCGTTTATATTATACATAACATGTAACGGGTAATGCATACATAATGATGCAACGCGAAAGTTTAAAAGCTATTATATGGTTAATGCTTACGATTTTCAGTCAGGTAATTTTCAGAAGTAGTATGGCGGTCGATAGCTGAAATGTGCTCGGTAGTCGCCAATAGACGTATCTATACTAATATTATAAAGCTGAAGAGTTTGTTTGTTTGTTTGGTTGAACGCGCTAATCTCAAGAACTACTAGTTCGAATAGAAACATTAGTTTCGTGTTCGATAGCCTATTTATTGAGAAAAGTTATAGGCTACATAACAACACGCTACAACCTACGGGAGCGGCGCAGTAATCATAAACGCGGGTGAAACCGCAGGCGCACCTAGCCCTTATAAAATACGCAGTATCGAAGACCTAAGCTGGGTAAATGAGGGTATTGTGCAACGTTGCTTACCTTTTCGCGGATATTTAGGCGTAAAAGTTTGTATTAAACCTTAGACTTCTATTCAAGACGATTTGGGTAGTATCTGACATTTAAACGGTAATTTTTATATGAAAGGTATAGTTGTTATTATTTATTCTGTTATGATATATTATATTTGTTGGCCGTACTCATCATCGTAGTAACTGATATTTATTCCATAATACCTATTATAAAACTTTTTGATTCGATTCAAAATGTTTATAGAGTTTACGTAATTAAAATAGTAAATATATGGGTCGAGACTGCAGTTTTCCATTTTCTCCGATCCCGTATCTCATTCTGTTCATTTGCTTACACAAGTGAACATAAATATTTCTATCCACCGGGCTTAATTTATACTTCATATTTATAATAGTAAGGCAGCGTAAGTAGTAGGTAGTTGAGTTTTATTCAGTTACTAGCTGACACGCGCAACTTCGTCTGCTCCACATAAGAGAATTGCCCCGCTTTTGCAACATTTTTCATTGATGCTTCGCATCTATTGTTCGTAGCGTGATGTTATATAGCCTTCCTCGATAAATGGGCTATCTAACACGAAAATAATTTTTCAATTCGAACTAGTAGTTCCTGAGATTAGCGCGTTCAACCAAACAAACAAATAAACAAACAAACTCTTCAGCTTTATAATACTAGTATTAATAAACAGGTGACGCGTCTTTGGGTAAAGCGCGATAATTAATAAAGTATCGCTCGCATAAACTGCAAAGTAAAATATCATATGGAAACATGCATTTTTTGAGTTTTATATGTATAAGGAATTCGAAAATGTTGGAAGATTGGCCGCCAACACGCATGTTTATGAGAACATACTTAGAGGATGCTTATGACAGCAATAGTTCATTAACAGAGCTTAATTATTACTAGATTTTACCCTCGGCTTCGCTTGCATAAACGTAGGCTAGGTTAGGTTAGTAACAGTACTTATATCTGGATGAAAGGTACCCTATGCCCTATTCTGTACTCCTGACAACGTATATGCGAAATTTCATAATGATCGGTCGAGTAGTTAAGCCGTGAAAGCGTAAAAAACAAACAAACAAACAAACTCTCATTCGCATTTATAATAGATATTAGTAAGGATTATTATATATTTGGCAGCTAATAAATTGCTTTTTCTCTTTTAATGTCAAACTACTGTTCAAACAAATAATGAAACAAGAACTAAGAATTTAATTTTCACAACGACTTATCCAGTGGTATACCTGTCCTGTAGAATAGTTGATATTCCGCAATTCTAGTTAGATAATATAATTAAACCATGCTGGGTACCGGTTGTTCAAGATTCCACATTGTGTACTACAAAATGTATACTAGGAGATCAAGGAAAATAGCAACACAATGTCTCAGTAGATATATACAACGAAAAATGCGTCAAGAAAATCATTCCATGTTAGCCTGTCCTCAAGAAAAGGAAGCTCGTTCGGATTTTGAATTTTGATATCCGCCATTTTATAATTCGAAAATCAAGTTGTATTTTTTTCTTTTGTTTGGTGGAGCACAGACTAATTTACATTGAGTGTGTTCAAGTGTTTCAAAATGGTCGTGGACAATGTTGTGTTGTTGTCTATTAAAAGACTGTCATTATTTAGTGGGGTTTGTACCATTTTATTAATTTATTTTAGACATTAAGATGCATAAAATCTTTAAATAGTATAACCTGATTTAGATTTTTAAAGCTAAACGTGTTTTCTTTATATTTTCCTAGCAGGTTTTAAAAATTAAACCTGGCGTCCACACCGAGTACTGTTTGGGACTATTGCGTATTTAAGATATTTGTTAAACTTAACTAAGTATATCATATAATAAGACTTAGCATATTATAATCAGAATTCGTCACGTTAATGTTTATTTATGTATGGATGGAGGATATTTATGGATTAGCACCTTATATTTTGCCATAAGCTACTACACGGTTACTTTGTTTATTATTACAATGTAAATATCTATCTGGCATGTCGAATAGAATAATAGTAATAATGTATTATTCGTGTCTTTCGCATAAACTTTACATTTAGGTTTTGTTTAGTTAGGCGGTAAAATTATTTTCGTCGCTCTTTTGTACGAATAATTATATAATTTAACCTAGTCGTACCGGCACACGGGTACGACTAGCTACGATGTTCAAAGCCTTGACAGACTACGTACTGATAAAAACATATCTTTATGCTTAAGGATCAAATAATATATATCACCATAAATAAAGTAACTCGCGAAACCATGTTTTGAAATGAAATCATTTATTCGCGTCATACAGGTGTGTCTGTTACATTAATAAGTACGTTTATTTATATAAAATAATACAACTAGTTATGATATACAAATGTTACATGTATGAAACTATTTTAAAAAATATATTTCTATATCATAGTGGTCGTTATTTCGATCGTTATCACTTTAAAATTAAGAAAATGTTGATGGCACGGTTAACATTTATTTGACATCGATTCTCAAAAAACGGAGGTATCATGCACAACAGCGCTATTCTTAAAAATTAAAATAATTACCTGCAGCAGTGCCACTTAACAGTGGTACTACTAGTGGTAGTACTCTACTGGTGGTATAGAATCCACCAGTAGAATGCGTGGTTAAAAGGATTTACACGATTTCAAAATCACCCTGTATATTTAATTGCTATATTTTAATTAGCTTTATGTTTACATAAACATATGAGTACGGCAATAGGCTCGCCTTCTATTACATAGGCCTTAAACCATTGTTAGTGAAAAGTGGATTTTATACGTCTCTGCCTATTCCCTCAGTGATCAAAGCGTGACTCTACGTACCTATGTAAATAGATGAGTAAGCATACGTCTGCATATATTAAATACAAAATAGTTTATATGCGCAATAACGTCGTTCCAAGGACGTAACGTAGGTACTATACCTATACAGTAGTGAGGATATTCATCTAGAATAGATTTAAGATATGGCAACAATTGCTTTGCAAATTGCTATAATGACATTAATGACATACACTTATTTCTTACGTATTTATTTAGTGACCACGCGTGACCACTGGCGGAGTGCCAATTGTTCTTTTTTACGTTTATATAGAGACTACAATTTGTAAGATTCACAAATAGTTGTTCCGAAACCGGGTGGCCAACGTTATTGATTATAGGGACTATTTCTAGTACAGAATCATTCTTAAATGACGTATTTTTATTTAATTTAGTGACTATACATAGGATATATTTAATTAAAAGTAATTTTTTTTTTTCTTTTGCGTCTATTACAGAATCGAAATCAAAATGGTGTCAAATTATAAAAACTCTAAATTATTAATTGAGGTGTAATTGCTAATAAAAGTAATTATTTCCTCAATATGTGGCAATTCAACGCAATGTATAAAGTGTTATGAAATAAATAAGTAATTAAAAAAAGATGTGACGATAATCGCCTAGACGCCCGGCGAACGCGGGCGCACGTCACTAGCCACCTCTCGCGACCGGTGGTGCGAGACTATATAAGGAACGGACGGTGTCAGTCGCGGCCTTGCGGCCCGGCTTCACACCTTCAGCTAAGTGTCCTGATTGTACAAGGACCACGAAGCAAGACTTTAGCGAACCACGCCCTGACTTTAGTTATATAAGTAAAGATTGTCTCTTTTATTTGTAATCTTAATACATTAAAAGTGTATTTGTTATACCTTCTCTCATTGTACTTTCTAATTATATCTACATTTCTCTTAAAGTAAACCCAAAAGGTTACCAAGATATTACAACATAAGTCGACTTAGTACCATAGATATCCTCTCATAGTCAATAGACTCATGTCAGATTGCGACAGATATAGACATAGATTTTTGGGTTATAACATCAAGATTCAAACAGCCTGCCTGAAGGTAATTTCTATTGTTGACTATGGACAATATCTTAAAAAAAAGGAATCGCAGATCTTCCCTAGAGAAATGTTACTGATACTAATCCCATCGATGTATTAAAGTGCTTATAAAAATGCATAATAAATCTAACCAATTAATTTTAGTGAATCAACGTCTGTTACTCATAGCTATTCTATCTTTCAGAGGAACACTTGATGCCACAACATTGTGGCACGTGTCTCTAAAAGATAGCACGACGCAAAATGACTTTTACAAATAACTAATACCTACCTACAAATATTAAAAAATAAATATAGACAGTCAAGCAAAGGCAAAAAATTAATTTAGAAGGTTGGTAACGTCTAGTTTAACAACAAAAAAGAAATACCAGTTCGAAATTTAAATAAAAACATGCCAATATATTTCTGTATTTAAATTGTCACATTCAACGCTTCTTCACAATATGACGCTTATAATCAGGTAATGCAAATTCATCGTTAGGTATACTAGATATTTAATTTTTAAACGGTTTTGTGCGTTTAATTTGTGTTGTTTAACAGGTTTTACATACCATATCTAAAGTGGATACATATCTCACTTGCCATTATATTTTTTTTTTTGCATTGCATAGCTTTGCACTTTCGTTTTAACAACAAGTAACAGGCTTTTATATGTAGCTTAACAGTAAATAAAGTGCACACAATTTAGTGCCCTCATTATTAATAAATTATAAAACACAAAATGTGTAGGTACTACTGATAGATGTCAAGATATATTAGTTAGGTGTTGTGTAAGGTGGGTTTTTGCATATACATATATGACTTAAGAAAGACCCCCTTTTTTTTTTACGTGGTATATGCTTTGACGCATACCCCTCCGCGGGGGCGGGCGAAGGGGTTATGTCGGTATGTTTTATTTTTCCACAATCCTTGGTTAAAACTAGACGTACGGAAACGGAAACGGTCCACATAGACTTGTACCTGATGATGTTGCAAGGTTGACAAAATATAATAAAAGCTGTCTAGTGATGTGTGTACGCATATTCAATAATATACCTTGTCATTTAAAAATATTAAATACTCGATTGTTTAAAATACAGCTGCATAAATGGCTTAATGAAAATAATTTCTACAGTGTTAAAGATTTTATTGATAAAAATGTTTAATTTTGTGTCTGAATGTAATATGTCTACAAATTGCATGCTATGTTAAGCAAAACATGTGTAACAAACTAATTATTTGTAACATCTTCTTATACCATGTTTTATGCAAATAAATACATTTATTATTATTATTATTATTATTGAAGAAATTGATTAATTTGTTAATTTTGGCACTGTTTTACGTTAATGGCGCCTAAGTACCTATGTAGTTAAATTAAATAATACAAGTGTTCGCAAGAACGATGGCAAAAGAATTACACAAAAAAAACCATTTTGTTGAAATGGCAACCAATTAAAAGGGTAAAGAAGTGAATTTAAACAAAAAACACAAAAACGTACGCCACTTTCACGCTGTTGGCAACCATGACATAAAAATATTATTTTCTTACTGCCTGATAACTGGTTAACCTCCAGCTAACGGGTTATCCATTATTAACGACGGACCCTGTATATACGGCGTATAATAAGCATAACTCTTACCAAACTTTGCCCAACTGCACAGCGCACATCTTTTATACTCTATGTAGCGGCTGCATGGAGATATCAACTTACGTGTTATTTCAAAGCAATGAAAGATGTATTGCTAGTTACTTTTTGTGTCGACACAAAAGATCCCACTGGGTCGAAGTGTCGCCGGTCTGCACTGACTGGCCCCCACATAAGATACATACATACTTTTTGATTTCCAATATAGAGCTGACGGTGGAATACTACCGCTAGCACTAATAAGTAGTCCATATTTATTATTTTAGATATTCGTATACTTGTTAATAGTTCAAAAACATTTCAACTGCTGGAATTATCTAACTGAAACAGCATCACCCAATCAAATCTTTTGCCATGATGTTGATTTCGAAAAATCAGAAGTTCAGAATCTGGATGTAAGTGCGGCAAACATATGTGAGTCCTTACACATATTTCAATATAATAATAACAATACTTGGACCTAGCTCACGAGATTGTCGACATGTGGCGTGTTGTCTCGGCGATCATTGTGCCAATAGTCATTACAGTCAATGGTTTAATACCTAAGAGCCTCGACCATCACCTGCAGAGGCTCGCGTTAGATGGCTGGATCAAGTCCTCGATCCAAAAGGCAGTACTACTCGACACGGGGCGCTTATTGAACAAAATACCAAGACAAACATCCATGTTCATGCACACAAATGTTTGACTTGTGCGGGAATTGAACCCACGACCTCAGGTGTGGCAGTCGGTTACACTAACCACTATGCCACCGAGTCGTCGTTATAATATGTTTTGATTTAATAATTAAACAGCACTTATTTAAAAGTATTTAGCACTCAGTATTGTGACATGGTACGCGGGTTAAGTACTATGTATAGGTATGTAATGTATTATTACTGCTTATCTTTGTTGTAGGAGAGTGTGACATTGAAGAAAGTGAGTCAGTTTGGAAAATATTTGTCGACCACACCTTGCTTCAAGGATCGGCCGTCGAAAAATATAGGCTAAGAAAGTGGAGTACATATTGAATAAACAGTGTTAAGGTTATTGTTGACTTATTTATGAGCTATTTGTTAGGATACTTACGTTTCCTTACAATGTTATGCAAAGGAAATGTGGGGCGCCCCAAAAACACCCAGTAGCGAATGTGTCCACGGTGCTACTAGCGCCGCTGTGGGCGTCAACGGAACTTTCTGCTCGCGTTTTAACCAGTCTGATGATGATGTTATTTCCAGCTATTTTAAATGCTATAAACACAACATTGAAAGATAGTTTTATCTTTATCAGAGTTATATATTTATTTATAAGGATCGCCAACAAATGATACACAACTCTTACACAAAATTAAAGGTGTTACAATAATACATGCCTTGTGCTCATTCTATTATAGGCAACCACAACTAACACAGGAAGTACCAGTACAATAAACAATAATATAAAATAATAAAAATATGAAAATGAGAAAAACGATAATAAGTGTTTAAAAATGGTTAACGGTGTAAAAATACAAGTTAATTAACTTGTATTTTTGAGATACTCTAATATTACTTTTTTAAATTTAGGCATAGGATCACAAAAAATGTCTAACTTAAGCAGTCAATCTAGTTATTGGCGAGTTAAGCCTGTTGGTTGGTCTTATATCTAGGTATATTGAACAGTTTGAAGACATTTGAGCGCGGCAACCTACTAGAAACTCTTTGAAAGAGGTATAAAGTTAATGAACTATGGGCTCTTATGTTTTTCTTGATCTGTGCCGGGTTCTACTACTGGTTAGGCAAAGTATTATTGTTGTTCTATTAGGACATTTTCGGTAGGAGCACGGAGTCTGAACGGAATCTGAACCTGATAAACTGTACACCTTGCCAGCCTCGATGGCGTAGTGGTTAGTGTAACTGACTGCCACGCCTGAGGTCGCGGGTTCGATTCCCGCACAAGTCAAACATTTGTGTGCATGAACATGGATGTTTGGCTTGGTCTAGGTGTTTCTATGTATAATATGTATGTATTTACAAAAAAAAAAGTATATATGTATGTTTATCCATTGTCTAGTACCCATAGTACAAGCTCTGCTTAGTTTGGGCTAGACGGTGTTGTGTGTATGTGGTAGAATATTATTATTATATTACCCTTGGTACCCTTTCCAGGGTAAAAAGATTTCAATGTATAAAAGTTTTATTAATCATATTGATAATTATTAAAGTTGCAAATAAACTGCTAAATGTTTTGACAATAGGGTCGATGACCTCTCAAAATATAAAATTAGTATATAAACACTTGAATAACACCAACGAAAGTCAATAATAGGAATCTACTATGTTTAAACTAACAAGTTACTCCTCGCGGTTTTAACACATTTGCACATAACGCACCCTTAATAAAACAGAGACATATCTCAGTATTTTGGATTAAACAAATTTGAACTCTATTGCAAAGATTTAACACAAATATAATATTAGTATTTAACATATGCAATTAGAGTTCAAATTGCATAACTTTCAAATTTCGAGTTAAGTCGCTGTTTTATTAAGAGTGCGATAACTGGTATTTGTTATCGTCTTAAAAACCAGTATTCTCTGTCTTTGACAAAATTAAATACCTACTTACCTATATTTTTTGCTTTTTGCGATTGTCATAAAGTGCTAAATTCTCCTCTGCAAAGTCGAACAGTATGTCCTGTCTGCCAAACTTTTTGATATTTCAATTTGCTATAAGAGATGTATAAAAAATGGTTCAGGTAAGTTATAAATTGTAACTAAAGACGACGAGGACGATGTCTTGCCTGAATTTTATGGACAAAGCATCTTCAGGTTTGCCCAAATGCTTTAAAGATTTTTTTATTGTCATTAAAATCTTTTCAACTTTTTGTATTTCTGATGTAGGTACATAATGCGAAATCCCCACTATACCTCCTAATTTTCTACTACCCACACAATAATATGCATCTTTCATTTTTTACGGTGTATTTTGACTTATATATTCTATCGCGTCGAAGTAGAAATTCATACATAGGAAAATACCCTATTTTAGTACCAGTCGTTACTCCTATTAATATTATCCCATTTCCATGATGGCTAACATATGCTCATATCTTCGTCAGCGAAGGAGTAGGCAGGGGTGAATGATACCCACATTTCGCCAGCTGTTTACGATCCTACGTAAAAGGGGCAAGCCTTATGCCGTCTATCAGAAGAAATTCTTGGTAATAACTTACTACCAAAAATTTCTAACCAGAAACACTCAATAACATTTTGCCTAATACGGAAATCGAACCATTCAACTAATCAGTCTCGGGTTGCCATCTCAAAGCAATCGCATTTAATTCTCTACAAACCGAAGCTGCTAGGGTAATAGTATGTGCATTTATGTATGGTGAACACTGAACACTTTCTTCGGAAAATTGTATTTCACTTTCCAAGAGATTACCGTTTTAGATTAGATGAGAAGGAAAGCTGAATAGTAAACGGGTGGAAAGAGTCTCTATTAGTTGGTTTTGTTTATCTTTTAGCTTCATAGCTAAAAGAAAGCTCGCTTTAACGACGGAGGTAAACATCGTGAGGAAAATTGCATGCCTAAGAATGTTCTCGAAGATATAGCACTAAAGTTTGTCAACCAGCGCTAAGCCAGTGGTTAACTATGGTCTCGTCCTTCTTATACTGGTAAGATCCGTGCTGGACTATGGCCTAACACTTCTCAATAATTATGAAAAGAGGTCTGTGTCCAACATTGAGACAGTTAATACTCAAGGCAACTTTATTATATTAGTATCTACCGATAATCAAAATTGTTGGTTACCTATTGTATTTATTCATTCATTGGTATACTTCATTATTTACATAAAGAAAGCAACAATCATAATTTACAACTTAACTAATATTAACAAAACTAACCACTTATAAATAGAACAAAATGAAGAGTAACAAAATATAGGACTGTAATATTTAATAAAAAGGGATGCCTGGTTTAGGCATCGTCGTAAAATTCCTCAGCATCGCTGTCGACCGAGAGTGCGCCCAGAAGACATTTGTATTGTTTAAGTTGATGATTATAATTATATAACTGACATATGTTGCCAATTATGTAACCATAGTTACGAAGAATAGTACTACATCACCTGAACAATGCCGAAATACTACGAACGCGATTCGACTGCGTGTGTCGAATGAATGGTTGTGTGCGTGTAGTGTTTTTCCATTAATTTAATGTATTTCTAATGCATATTTTATTCATATATTAGGATTCGCCCCTCCTGCTGCATATAAACTTTAACTGTGGCAAATTTCATACTCCTCCGTCCGCGCAATCTTCGTAAAAAGGGATACATCGTTTTTGCTTCACGTATTAATATATAGATAGATATATCAATGCATTAATACGAAGTGATAACCGATAAAGCTCCCTGTAACAAATAAAGAAATAAAAATAAACTTCATTTGCTTTTTGTATATGTGTATCTTATCTTATGTGGGGGCCAGTCAGTGCAGACCGGCGACACTTCGACCCAGTGGGATCTTTTGTGTCGACATTCTCCCAATAACGACTGCCATAGATGTTCATGGTAGCCGGGACCGACGGCTTAACGTGCTCTCCGAGGCACGGAGCAGGCGATAATTGTCAATCAATACGCACAAAATTTCGAAAAGTCATATAACTTCCGAAAGTCGGAGATGCGCTACGCAGTTTCGAACGCGAGATCCTCTGCATTGCAGTCTGTTGGTCTTCCCACTGAGCTATCGCTGCTCTTAGTGCCACATATAGTTTAGTCGTAGCATTTGTCGGAAGTATTTTTATTAAACTACTTATCGAATAACCAGTTTGTAATCTGATCTAGACATTTGACCCTTCAGTTCAAGCCACGATTTAGGTTGGTCGGAAGTAGTATTAACAAAAGTAGACAAAGGTTTCTATTATATTGTTATATTTAATGCCAAAATAACGATACAGTTACTTCTTTTTCTAATATCGAGCTTATAAAGTAAAGAAAAAAAGTAAAGCGTACTAGTATGTAGACAATTTGTTCATTTGACAGTTGTCTTACGTTTACGCGAATGTTACACATCGAAAGTTACTAATTGAAAACGGAACAATAACTTGATAAAATCCATATGAAGTAGTTTCATTTAATTTGACATTTCAAATGGTTAATAATACAAAATTCTAATAAGCTTTAATATATTTTTGAGTATTACCCGTGTCTTCGCTTGTATTTTTTTAACCTTGCGTCTATTTTTTACTCGGTATCCACGTAATTTTTATACCAGATATATCAATGAATACATAAAAAGAGAAAGGGTTATATCTGCATGTTCAATATTAGTATTTATCACGGCCAATATACGGTACAGCATGACGATCCAGCAGATTATCCCTAAACAACACAGATACACTTAGCTATTACATTTTATTATAGTGTAGTATAATAAAACAAGTGAGAATCGGCAATGAATTGCCGTAAATCTTAGAGCTCGAAAAATGGTTCAAATAATAAGCAAAGGTCACGTGGTCATAGTCATTTCGGGGGTATATCGCCTATGCTGAGTCGAATGGCGTTGACCGCGGGTCTCTAGCTCTTACGGTTCTTGAGTTGAAAGTTGTATAACAGACAGACGGACGGACGGACAAAGCTGTTGTATAAGAATTTTTTCGAACTCTAAAAGGGTAAATTCTTAGTTAATTATTAAACTGAACTACCATTACTGTTTACGCTACTATGGATTTACCCATTCATAATAAAGTCGAGTGTGTGATTTATGCATGTTGTTTTAAATCTTGTAAAGTTTGCCGCGACATAGAAAATATCTAAGGTTGTCTTTTTAAAAGTGAGGATGTATGTATCTTATGTGGGGGCCAGTCAGTGCAGACCGGCGACACTTCGTCCCAATGGGATCTTTTGTGTCGACACTCTCCCAATAACGACTGCCATAGATGTTCATGATAGCTGGGTGGGACCGATCGCTTAACGTGCTCTCCGAGGCACGGAGCAGGCGATAATTGTCAATCAATACGCACATAATTTCGAAAAGTCATATAACTTCTGAAAATCAGATGTGCGCGACATGGGTTCGAACCCGAGATCCTCTGCATTGCAGTCTGTTGGTCTCCCCACTGAGCTATCGCTGCTCTAAAAGTGAGGATAATATCTAAATGTACGAGGCAATATCCTAGTGATTAAAATAAAAGTACATTTTCAACTACCCACTCGCACTGGGCACGGTGGACTAGAACCTAACCCTGAGTGGTAGGCCCATGCCCAGCAGTAAGATAGTTTATTACTGGGCTGTTATTGTATTATACTAGCTATTCTTCGGAACTGTACTATTCCTGGATGAAATATCCTTTTCTATACGGCCGAGTAGTTAAGGTGTGAAAGCGTAACCAACAAACTCACACTCGCATTTATAATATTATATAGGATTTTATATTTTTAACGTACGCTGATTCTTTTGCACATTGTGATGTCAATATCATTCAGATAGAACATTATTTCCCAAAGTGGTCGAGGTGGACGCCCAAGGGTCCACGGGAGACCACAATTCGTAAACGGGAACGAAAATTTATTTGCTTTCGATAGTGAAGAACTAAAATGTGGGCTTGATTTCACCTATCAATGTAGGCAGATAATATTTTAAGAAGCTCAGCGACTGTTACTTGTAAAAACTTGCATATTCCATATTGAGTACCAGGGGTCTCGAATCTCGGTAGAGATCGGTCAGCCCGCCTAACGTGGTAGATTCAGAGAAGAGAATTAAAGAAAAACAATGTTGGCCCGTAGACATGTATCAAATTTTTTAAAGCAGGGTCTACCGGAACCTGCTAAATTTTGAAAGTGGTCTATGAGAAAAAAAGTCTTGCAACCTCTGAGATAGAACAAAACAATAAGACGTGTTTCTTTGGTATTTAGATAAACTGCAGCATGTGACTGTAGGATTAACAACTTTTTTATCTCGCATATCACTGATAACAAACACAAAATGATGTCTTTAATTTGACGACAGTTATCTTTGAACCTAAATTCACGTACATTGCAATTACTTATCTTATAGATCGAAGTCTAGATCTCTATCACAAGTTTATTATCGCTGGATTTCAGAGGTGATGCAAGATCGTATAGCCTGGTATATCGCTACAACTGACCTAGCCCAGTGATAATATATATTTTTTGTTCTTAAAATGACAACAAACATTCGAACAACGGATACAAAAAAACAACCAAACTTTGAACAACCATTTGTGGATCACACAAATTTTTGTCCCGTGTGGGACCGAATGTTGGATTGAACCCACAACACTCGGCGTGGCGGCAGCGGCGTGGCGAACACTTAACCACTATGCCATCTGTACAGTCACATATAATACCAGCCCTGTATTGTATAGTATAGTATTGTATGCGCTGGAAGCACAGTGACTTCTTTGAAGTGTAGACAAAGCAGCTCTGAGTTCATGTTTTAGATGAGTGTACTGTGTAGGTACGTTATGGGAACCTTAATGCCAAAATACAGCTTTTTGGTCACCTTATTGCCATCCTTACTTACATTATAAACGCGAATGTAAGTTTGTTTATTACGTTGTCACACTTTAAGTACTCGACAGATCATTATGAAATTTTGCACACATGTTAGGGGTACAGAAAAGGGTCATCTGTCATCCACAAAAAAGTAGTTCCCGCACTATAGGATGTATGGGAGAGAATAGTGAAGTTTATTGACGAAATCTTGATTAAAGCGAGCGAAGAATATCTGGTAAAATAAAACAAAACGATTGCATTAACATCATGCTGAGAAGAAATTTACTTTTACAAGCGTGAATCTGTAAATGATAAAAGTAAGGTTATAATTAACTTTTTGAGCTGCCGTGGCCAGATACAACTGTTTTTCAATTATATCTGGAATTCCAACAATTGACAGATTAATTATGTTTTATGATAATAATATGATTGATTTGGGTTTATCGTCTCACTAGTAAACACACGTGCGAGTCGCCATAGTAGCAACGTGTCATCATTGACCTATGCGCTTAAAGCGGTTGAATTGGCCTCTGATCTTACAGACAGTGATCGATACATACCTTTTTATAAAAATACACGTGATCGCCAAGTATCTGATCAATATTATTATATCTTCTTCTCCCTTAGCCTTTATTATTCCCAAGTCACTTGGGGTCGGCTTTTCTAGTCTAACTGGATTTGACTGGATATCAGTTTATACACGGAGCGGCTGCCACCTGACCTCCGCAACCCGAAGGCTAACAATACCCTAAGGCTAGACCAGTGTCAGGATATTAGAGAGTACTGACTTTCCCAATAACGACTACCATAGATGTTCATGGCAGCCGGGACCGAGGGCTTAACGTGCTCTCCGAGGCACGGAGCAGACGATAATTGTCAATCAATACGCACATAATTTCGAAAAGTCATATAACTTCCGAAAGTCAGAGGTGCGCGACGTGGGTTCGAACCTGAGACCCTCTGCATTTGCAGTCTATTGGTATCCCCACTGAGCTATCGCTGCTTCAATATTATTATATACTAATGCAATATATAAAGATGCCGGTGAATTGCCCGCATGGACATTTTATGAAAATTGCGCTCACTGGTTTTGCTTAAAGTTCGAGACATAAAGAACGTAGATTCAGAATTTGAAACCATTCACAATTATACTCAGATAGTTTTTTTCAGACAGACTTCAGACAAAACTTCTTAGTGTTTACAAAATTCGATTTGAAATTTGAGTGCACATAGTTTATATATTACTAATACGTAATCAATCAACAATTAATCCATTGTCATATACGCATTGCTTTAGAAAATTCGACTTATTCAAATGTTTGACCTTTTACCAAATCAAATAAAATATAATTTACTTATTATGATATTTTAGGTCATTTAGTAACACTTTTGAACGTCAAAGAAAAGCTTTAGTGGATAGTAAGTTTACTGAAGTTACTGAACTGTTTCACTTAGGTTAGTTACAAAGTTCAGGCAAAGGGCCATCTATATATACTATTTACTTGATAAAACCACGTAAAATATAGATATTTACTTCAGTTGCTTTATAAAGTACCAATGTACTTTATATACAACTAGCCATGTCCTTCCTGTTTCCTTATGAAGAAGGATATAAGATTACCGATATCCGACCCACCTATCTCCATAACATAATTATTATATGAAATATAGTGTAGGAAATGGATTCAGCAGTTTAACCGTGAATCGGATAATATAACAGAAAGACGGAAAATTTGTTTCGAAGCATTGTAATGCGAATGTGAGTTTGTTTGTTAAAACTACTCGAGCGATAATCATGAAATTTAAAGGTACAAAAATGTACTTTTCATTCCAGAAAAATAGTACTGTTCACGAGGAAGCGAAGACGCTGGCTGGAATTATTCTGACTTTTCAATTATGCGTGTTCTTTGTGTCCGTTCCTTGAATAAATACCTTTCGCGTCACAGGAATTATTCTAAGTGCGGGAGTTGTGCCTTCCTAAAAGTTACAATCGTCACACCTTGAAAGCTACTAAATATAATGTAAGGTTTTTATATTATGTTGACTTCAAGCACTCTTTGGACAATTACCTACTGATAACATTTTCTTAATATTTTGAATTGTTTGTCACATTAACAGTCATATCACAATCGTAGTAATCATAGTTTTCAATAGTCAAGAACGTAGAGCAATAGGTTTCCTTAAGAAAATAAAATGAAAATCAGCTGTACCTTCGTTATCGTTATTTTAAATAAGCGTGAAATATTTGCGATTATCTATCGATAATACTTAGTACTATTTTCATAATACATGACTTATCTCGATAAGACTATTATTCTACAATTATAAAAATCGATAAGACGTGCATCTAGAGAGGAAATGTACTAGACTGTTGAGAGCTGACCTTAGTCTTGGTGTGCTTGCACTCACTAAACGTCATTTGTTTTTAATTTGTTATCGTTACGTTTGGAAACCTTATCACATTTATTCCTTTTTAATTTTTATGAGAATGTTCTTGCTTTATATATTTAATTCTAATTTAATCTTAAATATTTTATTTATTTTCATCAAGCCCGCTGTTGAATTAATAACTAAATAATGCATAATTGTTTACTTTAACGGAAAACGGAACTGCATAAAATAACATTATTCGTTCTGTATTATGCTAACTGAAGTAATGGATAGGAAATGACACATTTAATAATCGCGACCTGAAATCAGTATTTCCTTTCAACTGAAACACTTGTCAGGTTGTGAGTCGATTTGACGGTAAAGCAAAGATTTAAAACTTTACTATTTAGACGTGTGTCGTATCTAAAATAATCATAAAGAAAACGAATTAAATATGGGATTAAATATAATGACCACCAAAACTACTAATTGCCATGCAACGCACCAAAAATGGTAAGATATATATCATAACGAGCACCCATACGCCTCAAACCACTGCATTCCGTCTCGGAAGGGTTAGGTTATGTTAGGTTATTATACTATTAATGTATTATATATATTGATTTTGGTGATCATTTACTATTTATGACTGTTATATTTTACTATATCTGGTGATAAGTTAAACATAAGCCATAAATATTACGTCTCTTTTTACAAAAATGTACATGTATTATTTTTTTGTTTCTCACTATGAACCTCTTTTATCTATACATATATACATACTTTATTCTCAAATTTGTTCTTCATACATTGCACATACCTATCTGATGAGTAGGTCTTTAAACAGATAAACAAACTTCTTTCTTAACAATACCGAGTGCTAGGATTAGATTAGATGTTGTTTGACGTTTTGTTAATCTTTATAAGAGGATTTAGTTATCATACTTCACCTTATCAATTACTGCGAACCATACACGATGTTATACCGTTGGCAACAAAATATGTTTATTAAAAATTGTTGTAAAATTAAAGTACTGCCTCGATGGTGGGGACTGCGACGGCTTTATATCAGGTCTCGGCATCGATTCGACTGATAAAGTATTATAGGCTTGCCCTTTAATATGTGAGACCTAAAACTATGTATGTATAGCACTTCGTAAACGCATATTATTATTTTCTATGATAGGTATTTAAAGACAGATTTTGTAAACATAGAATCGAGTTAGGTGTTAATTGCTGGAAATCCAATATTATAAAGTTATTGGGAAGAGATGAACACACTATGCACCGTCAGATGAGTAATTATCTATTGCAATTTTTGGGGTGGGCAACCATCCCAAAAATTGCAATAGACAATTACCAATAGACAATACCCATCTCCTGTGGATAGACTTCGCTCGCGTAAATGTAGATGTAGTGTATAAATTTCTAGTCCTCAGGGGAGTACTTTTTTCTGTTTGAAAGTTACCATATATTTTTCGTACCCCGGACAACGTGTATCCGAAATTTTATGACGATCGGTCGAGTAGTTAATGCGTGAACGCGAAACAAACAAACTCACATTCGCATGTATAATATTAGTTAGTATACCTATCTGAATTATACTGTACCATTGGTGGACCAGAAACTTATGTTTATATTGACATATATCTTTTTTTCTTATTTATTTTCTTTTCAATGGTAACGTAGATCTGTTACAAGTTTTATACGCGCCAAATGAAATTGTTTAACGACGAGAGATTTATTGTGCCTGGGTCAATTGGAATCTATATGCTTGGTAGAATATAACAGACCTGATTGCCCTTACTTGGGAGATAGAACAGCTGGTGAGATATGAGTGTACCTACTATAGGTACACTCATATCTCACCAGCATATATAACCTAACTTTGCCTACTCTTTCGGAAATAGGCATATGTCTCTAAACCTAAGGCCATTTCGCTCTTTAATCTACTGCGTGACTGAGTTTCATTCGAGTCAAACTTATAATTATTTATTTATATCGGTCAAAACTCATGAAGTAACAATTGACCGTTTCAGTTTCTTCATAAGAACGTGAACGTTGAATATTTTGTAAGTTAAATGGACTTCCATTAGTCTCAAGGAAAGCCGAGGGTTAAGTCTGTGCAAAAATACGTGACAAATGCGGTCACGATTTTTTATCGACATGCCAGTTGCAATAATTGTGGCTACTGTTAAAATCTTCTACAATGACTGAAATGAATACCTAAATCATTATTATACGCAAACCAATTTAATTAATCTCAGTTAAATTCAAATTTAAATAATTTGCTTTTCTAAATAACACCATTCTACTTCTTGTACACACATAATGTATTTATTTGATATTACTAAAACAATTTCTTACTATTCCTTTAAGTATATACAAATTTTACTTAGGCACTACAAAGGTTACTTTCATGCTACAACTTATTTATTATAAATTTGGGTTACAAAAACGAATCCTTTAGCTCATTGAACTCAACGAAACGCAATTATATAAAACCTCGATTCCGTGTTTATGACTTTAACCGCCAAAACTCTTTAGTTCAATAACCACAATATTATGGCAAACGCCGGCTATAGTTTCCGAGACACGAACGTAAACAATAACTTCAGGTGAAACCGCCGACGAAACTATAACACAGACAGGGCGCATGCGTCACTTAAACTATATCATATTCATATATTTCCTGTAAATGCAGCTTTGTCGACTCAGTCAGTAGACTTGACGGGCTGAGTTCCAACACAGGTCGTTAGTATTGGCTCGCTGTTCAGAAATATAGGCCGTTGATAAGTTAACGCGTGCGTGATATAAAAAAAATATCAAAGTATTTGTGGGTTTGTTCGAATTTCAAAATTCACGCCGGTGTACATTTTGGCGGTTTATAGTGTCACGGTCCGTGATAGACGATAGTGTCACGGTCCGTGATAGAGATCACGAGCCACATCATTTTTTTAAATTCATAAGTAACTGGTAAGTTTATGGTTATTTATTTTATTATTGTATACTTAACATAAGTTGCTCGGTTTAATGTCAAAAATAATTAGGTTTAAAAAATGCTTCTTTCGTAAAAGTAGTTTTACATCTAACATTCAGTCAGAAATTGTTCACTGTTTTATATTGGCAAAAAATCTTTGTCTTTCTAATTTGTCTAGCTTTATATTATGAATACATACTTACTAAAAGATTAGTAGGTAACTACTATTTTGAAAGAATAATTTTAATAATAAATATAAATAATTTGATTATTTAAATTTAATTTAAATAATCAAATTTTGTATAAGTAATTATATTATTAATATGCTAACTTGTATGCACAATTGAGAAAATATTTCAGATAGAGTTTTCTTTGAAATGGAAAATCTTCAATCTATTGTTAATCTCTAGCAATTCACTTCACAAGTTATTTATGAATCATATTTTCAATTAATCATTATTATCTTCTACAAATAAATCCATTTAGTTATTAAATAATACACGTATTTATCTTTACACTTGTGTTTAATACATATAAATAGTTATTATGAAAGATATGATATAAAAATAGAACAAATTTAAATATATTTTATAATAATAGCTTACGATCAATTGTTTTCATTCGAAATTAAGGTGTTCGAAGGATTTTGCATAAAACCTTCTTTTAGCAAAGACTGATAAGCTGATTGTATAATTAATTTATTTTTTCGAACCATACGGATAGAGAATATTCATTTTAATTAGCTACTTACATCAATTTTGGTTAAATTATTTTATAGTGCCAGTCTTATCCCTATAAATATCTCATCCATGTTTTGTTGTTTTGTGATTTTGACAACTATAACATAACGTATAAAGTGGCAGTGGCACACAGGGTCCAAAAATTTGTCAATTATTACTGGCATTCCAACAATTGACATATGAAGGAAAATATAAATGTACTAATATTAATAAAAATATTAAGTCTAATCCATGACCACAATTTTTCTAGTGCGTAATAATTTCGCAATTTAAATGAATGCTTCATTTGCAACAAATTGTGTTATTCAATAAAACTATGAATATATCGATAATTAATTATAGGCCTGGTAATACATAAACGAAAGTGTATTTTGGCCTTTTAATATTAATTATTATTGTTATACGTACTTACACAATTTTGGACTGCTAAGTTAGTCGATCTGCCCTTTTGTTTTGTAAGGGGCTACGGGCAAATACTTCTTAGCGTTTCTACCATAGCTACAAACTGTTAATATTCGACCCAGATCTTGTTTTGCCTACAGTCTAAACACTAATAATTACTACCATTAAGTCAAAGACATCATTTCGATATGAATAATATATTTATTTTATATATTATATACAACATTACACATAATACAATACCTTAAAACTAATTCTTATATTGATGGCTAAACCTTGATAATGTGTAAAATCGCTTAACTATTTTAGTAGATAAGTATTCTAATATAGGTACATTGAAATCCAGTTACAAGAAATTATTAATTAACCTAATTCCACATCTGCAGATCGACATAAAAGACAATGGCTTTTTATACATACTTTTTTTTTAAATACATAAACTAAATTAAAAACATTAAACAATATAACTTGAATACTTACGTTTTTTAAAGAACTTAATTGCGACGAACCTTCTTGCAATCAAAAGACCGGACACTTGAATTGTACGGTATTTCTATTGCAAGAAGGTTTTAACCGTTTTTTTTTGTTGAGTGTTCTTGATCAATTTGAACTTGGAATGAGTTACGCCATAATTTGGCATCAGCACATTTCATCTAAAACTGGAGTAAATCATGACACTAATTCAAAATAGTTAACTTGATTTGGATTAAATTAATCAATTTATTAAAATATAAGGTGTGTTTTATGTGAGGTTGGTCATTATTTTGTTATAAGCGTTCATATCACGACAAATGTTTACCATCACGCAAGGCATACTGTAAATTACCACTTCTAATTTTAAAAAGACTTATTTAAATGGCGCCATTAGACGAACAGCTGTAAGAAATAGCTTAAAAAAAAGCTGTGTCTTTCAAAGTGTTTCAGATAGCCTCCATCCTTAGAATAAGCACTTATATAAAAATAAATATGTGCGATTTTTGCAAGTATTAAAACCGTAAAAATGATGTATTCTGAAATACGTAAATATGCAGTGACCATATTTTGGTACTTTAATGAGATACATCTGATTACTCTCTGTATTTACCTGTAAATTGTAAGTGACCATAGATAACATTAATTACGTCATCTACAGTGGATATCTCTTCAAGCAATAACATATTCAGTGTGTGTTAACAGTTAGTTATTTTAATTAGTAATCAAATGCCTATTAACTATGAGTTAGCAAAACAAGATATCATTAAAAAAAATATTTCGCTTCCTAGTACTAACATCGTTTATCTGTTATCATTTTTTAATATCTACAGATAGCAATAGTAAAGATACTATATTACCACTGTTAGAGATAGTCTTCGTTTGGTACAAAGTCCAGATTACCATCAGTAAACAAGTGAGAATCGGCAATGAATTACCGTAAATCTTAGAGTTCGAAAAAATGGTACAAGTAATATGCAAAAGTCACGTGATACCACGGTCAGAGGTCAGAAGTCAAAGGTCATAGTCATTTCGGGGGTATAAAGACTATGCTGAGTCGAATGGCGTTGACCGCGAGTCTCTAGCTCTTACGGTTCTTGAGTTGAAAGTTGTATAACAGACGGACGGACAAAGCTGTTGTATAAGAGTTTTTTCGAACTCTAAAAGGTATACTTACATCAAATAATTTTTTTTTAGGTGACTATCTAACTTGAGACATCAGCTTTAACAATATTAAATCATTGCCCATTATGATAAAAGAAATTGGATTGTTTGATAGTTGGACAAATGATTAATCAATTGGTGTGTACATGCTTTCTATTTGCGAACATAATAAATATAGTTTACGTAGTTGCTTACCAGCTCATACAATATTAACGAGGAACGCAATAATCTGTTATAATTGTATCTAGTAATTACTGTAATCTAGACTCTAGGGTTATCATATTGGATCGTCTATAGATACTGATCAACGCATTTGACGATCTAAGAATATCTTTTACTTGATTAAATATTGATAAAATTCTACCAAGACAAGGATTTGTGTGCTCCACAACTAGTTGGTCCGGGTCTTAGTGTTCTTTGTGACTGTTGTTCAAATGTTTATAAAGTCCTACGCGACACAGGCAGTTAGTCTTTTAAAGAATATAGAAATGAGAGGCGTTAAACTGTACTTCGAAACTGTTCTATTGCTAGAAACGCGGCTTCTGGAAGTAACTTCTTTATAAACATAGCACAGTGTTTAAAGTGGTAGACTTACTACTTGTGCGTCGACTATTGTTGGATTCAATTCCATCATAAGTCAGATTTTTGTCTAATCTACAGACAGTGGTGCCGAGTACAGAAAAGGGAATGCCTATTCTCCATAGTGTCTCAGGCCAAAGGTGGACATCAAAAATTACTATACAAATTGAGTGTTTTAAGATCTTAGTAGTATTTCATATCTAAAATATATTCAAATTGACGCCACTATTTTAGAAATACCTATAAAAAGTAATGTATTGAGGTTATTTTTCTATACGAAAATGTGTCTGGCTGTGAGATAATTTAAAAGCATCTCTTTCCTAACGCTCTATTATTTAATTATGATAGGAGGTGTGTTTGTAATATATTTTTATCCAGTTATACTTAGTAAAGTATGAAAAAAACACATTTGTTATTTTAAACGTCTATATTCTTTTCATTGTCATATACTATTAACAAATTTACTTTTTACTTTTTCGATTATACAATAGACTTACTCATTTTAACTATTTTTTGTAAATTGCCATGGCGTCAATTTGAATGAAAGTAAATACATATTTTTTTACGACAAAATCAACTAGCAAGTATTTTTCTCTAGCCTCTTGTCCACTCGTCGCCTCAGATGACTGTTCCTCTTTGTAGACCGCACGAATATATGCCATTACTGCAGAGGAGTTTCTTCATGTCAGACTGAGCTTAACAGTTTATAAAACAAGGCTGCTGGACTGTTTGTATGTTAAATTAGATGACAAAGAACTTCAGTCATACCAGTAACGTTACCAATGATATGATACAGTTGCGCAAATATGCAAAACAATAGTATTGATGTTTATAATAATGTGCACGTACTGTATTTACACGTACAACTACGTAATAAAATACATAATACTACCTTATAATCAACAACACGTTTCACGTACAAAATTTCATGATGTATCTACCTAATATTAGAGCATGTCGAAATTAAACACTTTATATGGATTTTGTCACGTTGTTTATTTTACTTTAAAAAAAAAGGCTGCTGTAAAGAAACCGAAACGTCGGTCGGGGCAAAGTGTAAACTTAAATATAAATATGTTTAATTATGTAATTTAAATAGCTTAAATAATAGTAAAGTTCAAGAATAAGTAATGTAAGTAATGTTAAAGTTTCAAAATTATGTAATAAAAGTGTTTAAAAGTAAAATAAACAACGCGACAAAATACGTATTAAGTGTTTAATTTCAATGTATAACATTCGCGTAAACATAAGACAAGATTATGAAAATTTGAGTATGATAAAAAATTTGTTTGACGTGTGCCCACGTTCCGTACATAATGCTAGACATAAGTATAGCGCCGAGCGTAAGACGCGGTTGGACTGAATGACAGAGCTCGAAATTCAAATCAACAACGCCCGGCCGCCATAGTAAAATTGTATGAAGGATTTGAAGTGCTTTTTTGATAAATATGTATCTTTATTGTCAACCAATAAATCAAATATTTGGGACGGACAAATTGTAATATAACTATTTATGTTTCGTTTAAGCTGTAAAATAGGATAGTTTTCTATTGTTATAATCTAAAAATCACGCATTTTTCGTGCAAATTTACGTAATTTTGTAGGCGAATACATTATTTATTTTAAGCTTTTACACGGAGTAATTGTAAACACATTCATTGTTATGGTAAATGTATATTTTATATTTATATTAAAAAAAAAGTTGTGATTTTATCAACTTAACTGTGACCGCCTGATTTGGCACATATAGCTCGGCGCAGTCTTAATTAACACGAATCCAGCATATATGCCGATTATATTGTAGAAACCGTGATCGGTGACAAAGCAAGTATTCTGACAGCTCTTCAAACCATTAAATAATAAATAAATAAATAATATGTTTTAATGCCATAAAGTATGTAGGTAATTGTTATAAAGTTAAGGTAGCTGTACTTATGTACCTGTACATTGATAGTATTATCGTTACCGTTTGCTTAGGTCTTCTTCTCCCTAGCCTTTATTATTCCAAGTCACTTGGGGTCGGCTTTTCTAGTCTAACCGGATTTGACTGGATATCAATTTTTACACGGAGCGGCTGCCATCTGACCTCCGCAACCCGAAGGCTAACAATACCCTAAGGCTAGACCAGTGTCAGGATATTATAGGGCACTGACTTCCCAGTAACGACTGCCATAGATGTTAATGGCAGCCGGGACCGACGGCTTAACGAGCTCTCCGAGGCACGGAGCAGGCGATAATTGTCAATCAATACGCACATAATTTCGAAAAGTCATATAACTACCCAAAGTCAGAGGTGCGCGACGTGGTGGGTTAGAACGCGAGACCCTCTGCAATGTAGTCTGTTGGTCTCCCTACTGAACTATCGCTGCTTAGTACCATTTGCTTAGGTATCGTATTTTGGATAAGAATAGTTCTTCATTGGTGGGAACCATTATGATGGGCAAAGTAGCAGGCAAGAGACACGTAGGTCGCAGAAAGAAGTCGTGGCTGAGAAACATTCGAGAGTGGACTGGAGTTGCGAGTGCTGCCCAACTATTTTGCCTCGCGAGGAATCGGAGAAAATTATGCGGAGCTGATTGCCAACTTTCGCTAGTCGGATAGGCATTTGAAGAAGGAGAAGAATTGGCGGGAACCAAAATATGCTTTGTAATTAGTTAAAGAATTTTAAAGGGATCTAAAAAGTTATTAATTTCATAGACAATGAAATATTCTAACAATAAACAGCAAGCAAAAATATGTTATATTACTATTATCGCTATTCAATGTACAGTTCTATAGACCAGGCATTAGTAAATAATTTCATATGATGAAAGTGAAAATACGAGTTTTAAATTGTAAGTAATTGGGATATCTTTATCGATTACTCAGGTGTTCAAACTGGAGTAGTATAGAACATTTATCCCGGTGAAGCAAAGCGCTGGCGACGCCGCATACGTTAAATACTACTCATTATTCTTTTACACGATATCAATAACTGAAGTTTTCGAATTAAATTTATTAGCTATTAGTTTCAGTGATCAATACTTCCTACTCAACTCGATAATATGTAAATACCCTCAATTAGAAAAGTATTTGGAGCATAAATTTGGCTATGTACAGTAATAAACTAAACGCAGCAGGTAAAGTTTGTACAATAAAACAGAAATCATGCTTGTCTTAATTCTAATATTTTTTCGCTACATTGGTTGTGAGTGCAATCTACACCTACTCGGAACGAATGGCGGTAGTAAACACACCTTTGAATGTGATTGCTGAGTGACATGCATGTATGCAAGCGTGCATAATTCTCTAATAGCAACAGAACGACTGCCGCATTCTTACCTGCGCATACGCATTTTATTGACACTAGGATACTTGGTTTTTATTGCTGTTACTTTTTATTAGTGCACACGATATAGTTGTATGTAAGGGTTGGGCAAGGTCGGCCAGGCACACCCTAGAATTGTCTGGTGCCTATCCTAGGATGTAAGCTTGCTCTACTCAAATTCTTGAGCGGTATGTAAGCCATCATTGTTTAGGGCCCCGGAACCCTGCTGGAAAATTACTCTACGGATGACCTACACAGATGACGCAATAGTTTAAGTGTTTTAATGGTATCAATCGCCAGACGGGACAAAAATCTAACCACAGTCACAAATGATTGTTTCAAGTTACAGACTCGTTTTCGTTCTTTATACCCATTGTTTGTAAAGTACCTATCGATATAGAAATTACATTTATTCGTTATTTTGAATATTTAAAAGACAAATACAATGCTTTTTAAGTAATTTAAGAGTATTAATATTTATCTAATTAACTAACGATGGATCATTTACAAAATGTATACCGGTCCGTGTTCGTGCGTGACGGAGCAAAACTGTCAGCTAGACATTGACAATCGTTATCCTTTTTGAGTTGATTAAGTAGCAATCATTTCGCAGAAAACGAATCTCTGTACGTTGTTAGACTTAACAACGTACGGAAATTAATTTAAAATAATAAGGCATAAAGAATCAAAGTACAGGAGTATCCTCCTGTACTTTGATTCTTTGATGTATCATCTATTTACAATTGTATTAGGTCAACTACCTCTTATTGTTATGAAAATAATTGGACGTCCAGCTGTTCAAAGCCAAGGTTGTATTTCACATAAGCAATTTCTTTAGTGCCGATTGCCTTTATTTAGACACATTCGATATATTTATTCGTGGGAGTAATTTCTAGAGGCGCGTGGCAGCCTATGTCTAAAATGTCGTAAGAAACAGAGCTATTAGGTCGCGACCTACAAAATAACCGTATTTTTCTACACCTACTTTTGTGATTCATACACGAAGTATGGTAATTTCAAAAATACATTTGTCTTTTGAGAACTTAGTACATATATTATTAAATAATAATTTACAGCAATAGTTTTTAAACCGCCCAAATTCGTTGCTTTATTGCGCCATAATTACATACAAATTATATACAATATAATAAAAAGGCGGTTCCTTAATTCTTTATCAAACAAATGACGGTACTAGACCAGTAAAATACCTAAAACCAAAAAGGAATAATAAAATTGAGGATTCATATCGATATTTTACGTGTGGTCTATTAAATTATCGGTAGGTATCTATCAATAACAAAGATAAATTCGTGTTGGGATATATCTTTACAAGTTTCTATCTAATCTATTATCGTATCATAAATACTTACATACAGTCATATATACAGTATCTAATAAAAAACATGATTACTTTTGTAGAGCATGAAATATTTGACGTCACTCAATAATTTACATGTCGTACTGCAACACGTCTGACACTTGACATAACTCTGGTTTCTCAAAAGCAAATCAACTATAAGTCAATATCAAACACATGCCAAGTGTTTCGATTGGCTGTTACTAATTCAGTAATCCAATCACAGCAGTTGACATACGTTCGACCGACTGTTAACAACAGAACCGGTTATGAACAATCATAGTTAGAAAAGAAAGAAATATTTATTGCTATACTTACAGTTTTGAGGTGAGCACAATGTGTATAATGGAAAAAGAAATAATAATTATAAAAATAAGAAAAAACAGTTTTCCATACATTTTCTTAAACCATCTCTAGCGGCAACTTAGATAATAAATATTTTTGCATGACTTTTTCTTTCAATGTTCACATTTGTATTAGTTGATAAAATTTTCCATGCGAGGCGCTGGTCAAAGCTGAATGAAGAGAAACGCATTAATTCTTAAACCGAAAGTAAATACAATTGCATTCGAATATTCGTATTAACAACACTATAAAAGAAGCACTGCACTGCAATTATATATTGCCATGCAGCTACCGCGTTGTGCACAGCTGAATTGGAACATTATGCGCATCACTAGTTGAAAGTTATGAAATACTCAAACTGGAAGATACGTTGCATTGGTTTGACGATCAGTCGCTAATGAGGTGTCTAATATTCACCACCACTGCACCCGTGTTCGTGAACATTCGGTGTGCGATCGGCTTTTTTAATATAATTTCTGTTAACTTATTTATATAACTTATGAAGTTCCGTGTTTCACGATTACAAACGTCAACGTTATTGAAGTTATTCGTCGTAAACATCGTCAATTTCTACATATATGTTGTACTTTATTTTTATAAGTCAAAATGAACGTTACTTAAACCAAGACATCGGAAAACATCGTTTACGACCTCCAGAAATATAGTAAGTACCATAAAAATCGGTGGTGGAGATATTCGGTATTATAAGTAAATAATAAAACATAAAGAATAGCAGCTATTGTAGATGTTTAAACTTTCTTGTAATGGGTTTATTACCCTAAGGTTTTCGTTGCGGCAAGTAGGTTAGACACTAAATATTAATCTTATATTTTTCTACGAATGTTTGTCCTAGACTTCAAGCTAACTGTTTCAATACGGTTACGACTTGTTCGCGTGTTGGTAACAAGTCCCTAGATTCTCGTTAGATTTGTAACTGAGATTCCAATGAAATCGTTCATAAACTTTGCTTTCTGGGTATATGATATTACGACAGCGTTTATGTTTAAAAAGCAGAATTATTTTTTATAAACCACTAGTTATAAACGAAGAGGGATTGATGCTTTTTAAAAACAGGCATAATGTTATACGACTAAAATTATATTTTTGGCATAGTCATTTTATTTAAATGATCCTATACTCATGACCAATTGAAAAACTATTGTTATACGTAAACGTCGCGAAACGTGGGGAAATCACAATATAACTAGGCACCCAGTTTTGTAAATAATTTAACAGCTCCAATTTGATCTTTTTGTGTGAGTTTTTACTTCATACTTCGTATTAACCATCGTAAGTACTTTAGTTTCGGGAAACAAAGTGTTGATGACACTTAAATTGGCAGCTTTAGGGTTTCATTTTTTATTTGATTGCTCGTTCGCAAAATGGCCAATTATTTTATAAAAACCATATTGGTATACAAACGTTAATCTTAATTTATTTTGATAGTTTTCATAAAAGTTTTATCTTTCTTCAAGCATTTATGTTTGCCATTCAAGTTTCGTATTTGCCTTTAAATTCAAGTAAACCTGCCTGCTTAATATGCATTGGTTCAGTGACCTATAGTAAGTAATTTTATCTCAAAAGCTGAGAATCCAGTTCTGTCCTTCAACCCAGTGCTGCCATCATGAAATGTTTCAGCAACATGTTTTTTATAATTCATCAACGACTTTCAACTGAGACTTACGCGCAGTATAATTCCTAAAGGTTCGACAGAGTGACCGAGGCGAGCTTATTAACGTTTTATTTCTAAACTAATTTCCTGTCGAACACTATAATGGCCAACAACTACTTAAACTTATGGAGCAACAAGGTGGGTAGTCAGAAACGCGTTTCATGTACTTTATGGCATGGAGACATAAAATATGTTTATGTATCTATACGGAAATCCGGATGCGGATACAGCAAAAGGTCAACTACAGTACTGCCTCATACCATTTCATCCATTAACGGGTCATGAGCACTTTCAGCTTTTTTATAGGTAGGTACCTATAAAACATGTTGCTAGAGTTAGCTAAGAATCGTGACTTTTATCACAGACTACATAAAACTATTTTTATAGCTAAAATAATCAGATTGCTTGTGGCATTAAAATGCTGGCTTTTACACTTCAATAGGCAGACAGGCAAGTAATTCTTTAACCTCTTAGATAAAAGGTGTTTATTTAAACTCTATACGTTTGATTTGATGGACTGTAAATTATATTTAACAATTATACTATGTAATAGTAGATAAGTTTATATTAATAAGGCAAACACATTATGTAACTATCAGTACTTATCAGAAATTAGCATTCATAATTTTCACATATGTAATCTTTATAGGATTTCTTACACTTCATAAAATTTCCATTGCCTACATTAGCATACCTACTATTTAACTACAATATAAAATGATATAATATATACTACATACCTATTGTTAATATTTTATGTATATCTTAATCGAAATTATAACGATTAATAGAGTAGATACTAATTTGACAGTCACCTTGGACTATAATAGGTACCTACTTAATATGATGATAAGCATGAGGTTCTTTAACGATAAACAAACACAAAAAAGTAAAGTTGCGAATAGAATACATTATCAGATGCATTTATCAATTACGCTTATGATTATCGTAACCTCAATTAATGTCATATAATGGCGTTATGTCTTACCTACTTAATGTCTTTATGTGGCAATTTTATCAAAAGATACAGACATAATGATATTTTATGTCCCCTATTGAATAATCTGCATTTTCATTAAGTTTAATAGTAATTTAGCTTGTCAAAATTTTATTGTTTCCAACTGCCGCACAGGCAAATTCAAATTCAAAATAAATTTATTCAGATTAAGTTACAATATATAATACAAACTTATGAATGTCAAAGTTACACTAATTTTTTCTGAGATTTTACATTTACTGCCATGCTCAGCAAAGCAAGGGTCTAGGGCTCATGAGAAGAACGGGCGAGAAACTCATGGTCACTCTTTTCAATCGCCATTTTTGTTTTTGTTTACAAATCATAAGAGCTGTAAGGTGCTGCAACCATTTCTCCATGAACTATTACTGAACATACTCAAGCATTTAATAAAATTTGATGGTAGCTTCTAAAGCAGCAGTATAGTAAATAGGAGCATCCACTTACATGTACATCAATAATCAAGACAAGGCATGATTGTAGTCCGTAGTTTAATCTAACTGTTTCAATAAAAACTACTTAAAATTACTGTGTAAGTAAATCATCCAATTCCACGATACTAAGTTTTTAACGATCCACCGTTTGATAACCCAAATGTCAATATGTATTTTGTGAATTTTATTAAGTAAGCATTCTTTTTCATACATAGGTACATAGCTCTGCCTGCCCCAGCAGTCAGACTATGTTCTCAAAGGAGAAGGCATAGGTGTTGGTAGCGTTATTACGATTTAGTTTTATAAATACACCTGTTAAGGAAATCTTCGTGGAATTCTAATATTGCATTTGATTTGGCTCGATGCATGATTAACTGTCAATTTACACGCGAAACACTCGTTATTGCTGATCTAGCTTCCTAGATATCTATCTTGAGATGCGATTATGTACACGACATTAATACCTACTAAAAATAAAGGGAAACTGAACGTTATAAGTATAATGGCAGACTCTTAAATTACAGTAGTAGTTTATGACCCTATTTTTAATCATTTAATATTATAAATTTATATTAATGCTAAAATATGGCTAACTTTACAATAATAATATCATTAAAATTAAACTACTATATACTGATTTTATCGCGTTGTTTATTTGACACTATATTACATAATTTTGAAAATTTGTTACACTACTATTACTATTAAACTTTACTAATTTTTAAGTTTAATAGTAATAGTAGTGTAACAAATTTTCAAAATTATGTAATATAGTGTCAAATAAACAACGCGATAAAATCCGTATATAGTAGTTTAATTTCAATGAATAATATTCGCGTAAACAGAAGACAATATTAAATAATAATATCTTTCGGTTTTTATTAAAGAAAACTTTTTGGCATTAGAGATCCAAGTAGTTCTATAAAATATTTTTTTTATGACTGTAAAAGTCTTATGTTAAAATTTTGATGGAGCTCAATACAACATTACACCCATAAAAAAAGTACTGCGTTGTTATTATTTTACTTTTTTTTTACAATAAATTTCGCTGCCTACGCATTGAACACATTTGAACACTCTTTTTATAAAAAAAAAGAGTGTTCTATTGATTGATTGTTGAGTGTTAACGTAGATTGATGTAGTCGGTTCAAGTTCAACTGCATTTTCTAATATTCCCTCTATTTATCATAATTCTTTTTATCGTAATTTAAGACTTGCATCTTATATCTAAACTTCAGGATATCATTTATTATCAGAAATATTTATCTATAAGATTTCAATTTTTAGATAAGTATAGATTTTCTCTTTCAATCGCCAAATATGTGAAGATTATACTTTCCGCAGATGCAAAACAGTGTTCTTTACTTCCATTAAATAATTTATCTAAACATTTAAATTCGAAACATATAAGTACGGCTGTTTTTTTATTCAATATGTTCGGTGGTTTTGGGTCTAATGCGTTTACATTAATAAGTCTACCTATATTGGGGCCCCAGGTCGCAGCTGGAGTGATTGTAGCCAATGTCGTCACAACTCCTTTTCGGATGACTGCTTGTAATATGGGTACGATGAAAACTAGTTACGTAAGTAATTATTTACTTATTATAGTATATTAGTGAAATGACAAAAACTATATTCGTTAAAAACAGAGCATATAGTTTTGTAGAAGAATCAATTACCTTAATTTGTTTATGTTTTCTAGAAAATTGAGTTTCAAATTACTAATAGGTACTCAAGTTAATCCATCCAGTTAAGATTATTGAGTTAGGAGATTTGTAGCTAGAACCATACGTGCGGATCGAATCCACGACCTCTTGACCAACAGCACTGAGTCTTTAGCCATAGGAGTTAAGGCAACCGCTGCTGTTATATTTTTCTTATTACTGTTTCTAAATTATTATTTGCAATATAGATTAAAACATATCGTACGAACAGTAATGCCCGATAAGCGACGAATACGGTTGCCTAAATTTAAGAGTGCGCCGAGCGAAATGTGCCAAAATAGGCGGTCACAGTTAAGTTGATGAAATCAACACTTTTTGTTTAATACAAATATAAAATATACATTTACCATAACAATGAATGTGTTTACAATTACTCCGTGTAATAAACTTAAAATAATTAATAATTTTGCCCACAAAATTACGTAAATTTGCACGAAAAATGCAAAAACGTAAGCTCAAGTTACGTGATTTTTAGATTATAACAGTAGAAATCTATCCTATTTTACAGCTAAACGAAACATAAATAGTTATATTACAATTTGTCCGTCCCAAATATTTATTCGTTGACAATAAATATACATATTTATCAAAAAAGCACTTCAAATCCTCCATACAATTTTACTATGGCGGCCGCGCGCCGATTTGAATATCGAGCTCTGTCATTCAGTACTACCGCGACTTACGCTCGGCGCAGTCTTAAGGTTTTAGTTCGAACTGCTAGATCGTCCTATTCAGCATTTATAAAAATAAACACAATGCTAAATATTCACGACTGTTTATTTTCTGAATATTTACACAACACAAACAGACAGAGTTTTCACTTATATACTACACTCGACTTTACTTGGATTATAGTCTATGATAATGACTTGTATAGCGAGACAGACTTAGTAAAGGGCAGAGTCGACCCGGAGTTATTGCTAAGTTCTAGTTCTACTGAAAACCAGCCGGCAAGCAAGAACCGGGTCCGTAGCTGGAAAGCAGTTATACTAGAAAATATCCAACTGAACTAGTATGTAACAAGTTAGGGTATTATAATGCAATTATTGCTGATTTTCAATATTGCATTGACGTCAATTGGTGAAAACTGCATTTTAGCATTTGATTGTGGAAAATAGGGGTGTAACAGAACTTTATATTTTGGTGTTATATAACAATTTTTAGAATAAAAATAAACTAAGTAAGTGTTAAGTTAAAAGTGCAGTATAAGATCGACACTGGTTATCCTATTAACCAGCCTTGGCCAATATCAACTATTGAATTCGAAGAGTGTGGGTTTTAATACGTTTTAATTAAGATGACCGATATTATCTAATTGTTTAATACAATTAAATCGATCGGTACTTGTCGAATTTGTTACCCGGCCTGTGTACCTACCTATGTATTCAGATCTGATGCCTGCAGCTTAACCCATAATTCTTCTTTAAATATAATAAA